>JAAGVU020000123.1:19216859-19232804 GCA_011763525.2 Mormyrus iriodes | reverse complement strand
ACTCAGCCCGGGTTAGAGCGTCCGTCCCGCTAACGTAACTCTCAGCAAGTATGTAGCAGCTCTATAGCGGCTCTCCGCTCCCGGCCGGAGACAGAGTCTCACGATACTTTAGGACAAGCTTAGGACTTCGAAAGCTTAGGGCGGTTCGCACCAGTGAAGTGACTTATTATGAGTCACTCAATCACTCAGATACAGATTTGAGATGTATAAAAGGCATGCATTTATTCCTAACACTACAACTAACACGTGACAGACAATACACTCAACATAAAGCAAACACAAAACAGAATAAATAAAATCAATGAGCAGGATGGAATATGGGAAAGCAGTAACTTAATTTAAATGGATACTCTTAAAGGAAATACTGTCTGCACAGCAAGCCCTCTTGAAAGCGAGACCCAAAATTATAAGGCAGATGAATAAGAAAGTGAGTTTGCGTGGTTGCGGATGGAGTCTCTGGAAGCTTATGTAGAGATGATGAGATGATCGAGAGATGGAGTTCGGGGAGTTCTTTGCGTGCTGCGTCAGGTTCTTTCTTGTGGCTTAGCGTAGTTCTGCGGTTTCTCCCCCCTCATTCAATCTCTTTCAGTTGTGCTCCACCCCCGGAGGAATCCGAGGTGTGAGATTTTAAAGTCTAAAGCCCATGAATATTGATCACTGGGAATTCGACCCTCTGGCCAATGATCTCGGACATCTGACTGGCGGGCTGGCCAAAGGGGCGCTTGTAGCAGACCAGTGGATTTATGGCCCGGGACTCAGGCATCTTTGGAGTTGACTTCAATTAGAAGTATTTAACTTTAGATACGTGCACTATTGTGACAATCCACGATCAGATTCACATTTAGCAGAATTTTTCTGTCAGTTTGATATCAAACATGACATCCTGGAGGTTAATTCTAGGCTTATGAGTTGCCATTGGCTTCCTAGAATAACAGTTAAATTAAGCATTTACAAATTTCAATTTGTAGTTAACGTGGGATTAATAAAATCGATTGATATCCAGGTTTAACAACACATATTAATACATTCATTTGATGTACGGAGTGGAGGGAACGTGAATGTACAATGTATAATATATATATATATATATATATATATATATATATAATGTATAATGTAAAGAAATATATACTGTAGGATCACACACACGCAGGCATATGCACACACACACGCACACACACACACACACACACACACTCAAGATCATTCAGATGACATGGTAAAAGGAAAACCAGCATTACAAGTTTTATGCAGGCATATGCTATATATATATATATATATAATGTATACAATTCTTTAGGTGAGCAAGGCAGAATAGGTGCTAATAAGTGAGATACCCTTATGAGGCTAACAAAATTATTAAGATCATTTAAAGGAACTTACAGACATAATGTCTAGTTATTTATAGAGACAGAAAGGTCAACCCTTAGACAAGACACACACAACAGGGAAATCTTAAACCAAGTCCTTTTCTGGGGGACTGTGTGTGAGGAAGGGGGGGGGGGGTACATGTTGGATTCTTAAAATACCAGCACTCTTTGTTTCACCCTTATGAGTCCCTAAGTGTCCATCCCCCATAGACTAGACTACCAATGGGGGTACCAGGCTGCACCTGGCCGGATCTCTACTCGAAGCCCAGGTTGTTATTCCCAGGGTTCTAAATTCAAGCCATAAAACTTGTAATGCTGGTTTTCCTTTTACCATGTTATCTGAGTTATCTTGAGTGTGTGTGTGTGCACGCATATGCCTGCGTGTGTGTGATCCTACAGTATATATTTCTTCTTACATCTTATAAGTTAATAAGCATTCTTTTTTCTCACTGTAAGTTGGCTATCTTCAAAATGGCTCCCTAATTATATTAGTTATAATTATGTTATATAGTCAGCAGTTTTGGAGTGTTCTCTGAATACTGCATGGAAAATATCCATCTATCCATCTTTAGTAATTGTTTCACCAGTACAGGATCACAGTGAGTCAAGATCCTATTCCAGGTAACAAAAGGGGCACCATGGACAAGATGCCAGTCCATCACAGGGCACAGGGCAGGGACACCATGGATGGGATGCCAGTGCATCACCACCATGTCCATCAATCCACCATGGATTGTCTGGGGGTCCCTGAGGACCGGGTTGAGAAACTTTGATCTGGACAAAGCTCACCTAACAAAATCTTAAAGGAAACCCACAGCAGTGAAAGAGGAACATGTGGAGGTGAGATTAGGCACAGTGATGTGCACTGAGCCACCATGCTGCCCTTTCATGGAAAATATTGCACCCTGAATAATCCACACTCCATAATCATGTTGTACAACCTGTGTACACTACCGGGGAAACTTAATACACAGGAATCCCCTTAATGGTGCACAATGAAATTAAGGGACTGAAATTTTTTTGTTGTAAAAGGTTCTGGTTAATTTGATTTTTATCAAGGGAAAAACCATTTGGCATTTAACCTGGGACATTTTGGAGAATTATTCTATATATCACCATTGCGTCATCAGACTAGCATAATTCTGGCTTGTGTCTATTTTTATTTATTTGTTTGTTTGTTTGACATAAGCTAAATAAAAAAAAAATGTTTTAGGTATATTGTAAGTTATTATAGTGCATATACATTAGCCGAAATGTATTAGTGTTACAGATTAAAGTGCTGATACTATTTAAAATCATGGTAATTGCTTCTTTGATACATTTACAGTTCTGAGAGTGGCATCAAAGCCAATAATGCTAACAGTGATAAAGTGTTTAATGATCTTGGGACGTTCTGCCTGGCTAATTAAACTGAATCAGCTAGGATAGCACCTGATGGTGAAAATGATGAAAAGTTTATTAGATAAACTGGGAACAAAAAAACTTTTTAAAATGTAGTCTATCATTAAAGAACAAAAAATAACTGAACAATAATGTGAATGAGTTATGTAATGGTGGCATTATAAAAGTGGAGTCTAGCATTCGCACATTGGGAAATGTGTTGTCAATGTGCAAAGCCTTAGCAAACCTCCTTATGTCATGGGCACAACTGAGATGGTGACAAGTGAATAATCTTACACGGACCCAGCGGAACTCAACAGCAACACAGACACAGCCATGTCTTTCCTCCCCTGTGCCAAGCCTTCCACCAGTCTAAGGCGAAGGGACTCAGATGCATTATTTTTGTTTGTCTCTGAGAACCCGACATGGCCACAGCATTCATCAGATCAAACCATGCTCTGGATGAAAGCATAGCCAGCGAAAGGGTCCGGAGATACCTGCAGCTGACAGGAAATGGAAAAAATAAACTACGAAACATCGGTAGAGACAAAGTAAAGCAAAGTGTTGCAATTTTGTTGAAAAACATCTTTTTGTTCAAATGTTCATTTAGAATGTGGGCGTACCGTAAAGAGAACATCTGTAGGTTTGTATTGTCCATAATTAAAGGCCTTATTTCGGGGAACGGGGGGGGGGCTGTTTTTTTGCCTCATTCTGCAGACAGATGCTAGGTTTGGGGAACAGTATTTATTATTAATTAGCACATACACAGTTATGTGTCTTGTATTTTTCAGGTTTTTACAGGACTTTGTGTTTTTTCTCCAACACAGGAGTCAATGAGTAAGAGAACAAGTTCTTAACTGCATTATGTTAATCTAATACATTTTACATGCTTTAGTATGACAAATTAGAATCATTGGGACTGTAAAGAATATATTAAGTAACATCCTGGCCAACCTGAGCCAGGCTTCTTGGTTCATATAGGCAAATACACCCACGAGTTAAACAGTTACTCAGTTCCACCTATGCTGGTTTAAGCTTGTGCTAATTATTTGTAGCTCAGCTGGCAATAGCCACACAATCCTTGCATATTACTTTCATAAAACATTTAACGTAATGTTACAGTTCTGGAATATTCCTGTGCTTCTGCTGGCAAGACTTTCTTTCAGTGGAAAATATGTTCTTTAAAAAAGAGAAAAAAAACATCCAAATATCTCATTTCGGAGTGTGTTTCCAGAGGAAAGAAGTATGCATTTTGATAGAATGTAAAGATTTCTGTTGAAGCTGCAGAAAGTCTTATAAAATATTCATGAAATGAAGCAGCAAAAGTAACGATAACTTTCTAGCTTGTTTCGTCCTTCATGCTTTGCAACATAAATTTCTTTACACCTGCGTTAGTCATTGACAAATACTGGCAATATAAATGAATTCTGTTGATATGTATCTTATTTTTTTCTTCCATACTGCTTTCCCATGGATGGACAGATGTGAGTCGATCCTAGGAAGCACCCTGGACACAACATCTGTCCGCACTGTGGGAGTCATTTAGTGCCATGAACTAGAGTGAAGTGAGAACGGGGAACACATCCAAATTCCACAGACAGCGCTGCTGTGGGATTTAAACCGCCGACGAGAGGGGGGTGAAACCACAATGCTATCCGCTGAGCCCCCCCTTATTTATACGTAGTCTTTTCAGATATAGTTACTTTCAGATCTATGCTATTCAAAGGAATTATTCTGGAACACCTCTTTACATCTCAGTTCTAGTTTCGTGACCAGTCACACTTCAGCTTGGGTTCATCTGCATTGCTGCGGAAACAGACGTGTGCAGGTGTGGGTGTCCTTGACTATAAAGATCAACGAGAAAAAAAAAAACAGTAAATAAATAAACAGGCCTTTATTGGTTCCCTGGGTCACAGAATCGAGTTTGCGGCGCAGTGAGCTAATTGTGTCTTCAGGATATAGATCCGGACCCGTATCAGTCCACCCAGACAACAGTATTGCCATGAGATTTAAGCTCTGGCGCCATTTTGGCATTAACTTTATCTCTGACTTAAGCCTACACTTCGGAGATTTTCTTTGTTTTAACAAGATGGATTTCCATTTATTTTTATTTGCAAGTGATTAAGTTGCCCAATAGTAATACCCTCAGCTTTTCTTAAAGCATGTGGTGGTATAACTTGTAAAATCTCCAGCTGATCGTTGGAGTTAAGTTATATTAGTCAGTATGTAACAAAAATATTTGTCTAATTCCGGTACGCATATTTACATGATTGTAAGTAACACTCTCACATGCTCACGTCTTGACTAAAATACATTATAAAGAATTAAGTTCTATATTTTAATATGTAATTGTATAGTATTAATTAGTGATGGACAAAATGACGCCACAGAAACCATTCGCTGTACTTTTTGACTCCATTAGATGGTTTGCATTGGGGTAAGCTTTGTGCTTCACACTGTTTTTATGAACAGTTATCACCATCTAGTGGGGTGAAAAAACACAGCGAATGGTTCATATGGTCTCATTTTGTCCATCATAGTATTCACACACCTCACTAACATCCCATTTCTGTTGTCCAGTGTTCATAGGCTTTCATTTAATTCCTGCATTGTGAAATATTTCTAGCACTGTACCCCCTAGTAACTTTCTGGTGGTCTGGATTGGGTTAATTGCTAATTGGAGAAAAAATCCATACTCTATTTTTTATTTGAATTATTATTTACATGAGAATAATTTTATAGGCTTATTTTTTTCCAAGTGGAGTAATCCAGAGTCTAACCTCTGGCAAAAGTTAGATACGACAAAAGTTTGGCTAGACTTAGGGCAGTACACCAGCCTATCCAGGTCTCTGAGTCACCCCACTCCCCTGGGGACCCACACACCAGCTCCGCGCACACTGGGAAAGCGCCAGGACCAAAATGATAAAGCTGGAGGATTTACTGCTGAGCCCCCATACTGTCCTCACTCTCACTCTGCAGTTTCATTATACATTATTTTCAATTAAATGAGGAACAGAGCTAAAGAGTCTTTTAGTTTTATTTCCTAAAACCCATAATACTACTTTTGAGAAACAGGATTGCAGGCAAATGTCCTCTGCCCTAAAGCAAAAACAAAGAAAAATGCAGACTAAGCGGAAGCTGGTTCACTGGCCCAATTCAGCACCAACCTGGGTCATCTTGGGCATGAAGCCAAGGTGCTGAAGATACTGGCAAAGAGGCCAGGAGGCCGTGATGATGCACAGTCGTCACCCGACTCAGAATGTCTCTGCAATGCGCTGGGCATACACAGGGGCCTTCAATAACGTGTGCTTTATAGTACTGTAATGAGGGTGCAGAGGCCCTTGCAGCACTGGCTGTGAGATACATAAACAAACAAGCAAACAAATAGATAAATGGTAACACTTTACTTGAGGGAGGCACAAATACTTATTAGTAACACAATTACTACTGAAGTACAAATCATGAACAAATACAGAAGAAGCTACTTGAGATAAAAATGTCATGATTCATGATTAATGACGAAGAAACATGATCAGTATTTCACTTGTGTTTTTCATGACTTGTTCCTTCAGTAGTTCATAAAGGTTTACAGAATTAACAGATATAGTAATAAATATAGTAATTGATAGAGATAAATGATGTCACAATTCATTAATGATTAATTAACATGAGATCAGTATGTAACTAAGACATAGTTTGTAGTTACTTAATACATAGTAATATCATAATGCTACATTATAAGTAAAGTGTCACCAGATACATAAATAAATAATAGAGGTCCCTGTGGGTCCCTGAGCTTCAGGACTCAGCACTTTACACTGCAGAATAATTCTCTACAGACTTGTTTCGAGTTGACAGCCAGGCTCTGTTAAGCTCTGAGCCGACCTTGGATATCAACTATCTGTGTGTTTGTGCTCACACCGTGCTGGCTGAGGGCGCTGGCCAAAGACGGACTGCAGTCTGACACAGGTCAAATGCCCAGGATAAAGAGAAAAATGTATTTGTCTGCAATACACCAAATGACAGATATTGCAAAAGCACAGGACCTGAACATGCAAACTAAAACTCAAACAGGTTTGATATTATAAATACAATAAAACAAAACTCAACATTAGTGTGACCTCCTGTAGAAACGACATCTTAAATGTAAACTTGGGGGCCCTGCTGGGCATTTGAACTTCACCCCATACCCCTGCTGTCTGTGTGTTTCAAGATTTCAAGGTCATTTCAACACCCATGCATCCACCCACCTTCAAACCGCTTTTCCTGCTCAGGGTCACTATTTCTGTACACAGTACAGTGAAATTCATAGTTCTTCTAGCAGACCATATTGACCAATAAATACAAGACATTAAATACAAGATGATAAGCACAGCAGTTGATAATAAATAGTAACAGCTAGATAACAGAAAAAAAAATATCGGTAACATGTCACCTAGCGGGAAACAAATAATGTAGTAGTACAGTCCAATCTTGTATTAATTAACCAGAAACTAGGTGTTAGTTATGTACTGATCCCATGTTCATACAACATTAATCAACCAGCGGTTCATGTACTTCATGCAGTTCCTGTATTCGTTCATGGTTTGTACTTGAGTAGTAACTGAGTTATTAAGTTACTTGTAAAGTGCTTTCAAAAGAACTTCATTTCAGCTCAGTTGCTTCAGCTTCTTCTGTTCTCCAGTTTTCAGTACAGAACACGGAGATGTATGCTGCCCTGTTGACCTTATCACTTCATATTACCTGTAGCCTGTGAGTGGATGATGCCTATGGGTGTGAGAGCCCTGTACTGGGCTGCCATGCCACGCGTCTTATCCTGACCCCCACTGCGTTTTGGAATATGCCCTGGATAGCTGCACCCCTAAATGGTTAAACAGTCAAAAACAGATACATATAGCAATTTCCGGAGCTCAAAAACAAAACAACATCTGATGGTCTTCACTTCTTGTCTGTAGGGTTGTCAACTTTGGTCAGCTGGTTGGCATGAGATTTTTAATTCAAGACAAGTCTGCACACTCAGTTATATGTATGTAACAGATTTATTAATATTACCTTGTAAATAGTCTGTTGGGTTTGCAAACTGCCCCAACGCTTATAACGTAGCTAATTTTAGGTTTATAATGGAATAATATAGATTTGCTGTAAGATTCATTGTGTGAGTCTGAAAGCGTAAGTGCCACGCCAGATGCGTGAGAGCTGGCAGCCCTGTGTTGATGTCAAAGACAAGTAAGAAATTTCATGACTGAGAGCAAGGAAGTTCAGTCTTTTTATATTGAATATATTGAATATTAGCAGTGCTGTAAGCTAATATTCAATGGTGCCCGATGTATAACCTCACAGAATTCCACTCTGCCTCCCTATCCTCCATATATAAATGTTTATCTGAAGGAGTTTCACGGCTAGTGCACCTCTGAAGTAAACAGAGCAATCCTAGCTAAACACGGAACACATTTGTTTTAACATTATCCTGAATCGAAATGAGATGTAGGGCTTGACAGGTGTTGCAAAGCAAAAGGTACCTTAATAGAGCAATACATTCATCGTAATAGTCTGCAGCTCCCCCCTCTGAGCTGATGTGGCCCCCTAAACCAAACAGGACCACAGCACCACCTTTTGGCAAATGCAGCAAAAACTGTGCAAAAACAAAAAAATAAAAAAGCATTAGACAAACCCTTATTATAAGGACCTTAACCTTGCTGATCCAATCGTAATCCCCACCAGGAGGGCCTTCATGTACATGGTAGAGGCTTGACTCTAAATATATAAAGCTTCATGGATATTTTACAAGCTCAACACTTGCCAGGAAGAGATCAGCTGTTAAGGCAATAACTGGAGGACAGCTATCTCAGCCCTTGGCAGGCCGCAGCTGTCAGAAATGCACTCCCCACCCCACCGCCTCTGCCCCCACCTGAAGCTGTGTGCCACAGTTGCTGCAAAAACACACTTTCAGCTGGAGGAGTGTGACTCTGGCAACTATAACTCAAAGCAGAACAATGCTGAGGAGGAACATTAGGTTTGTCGGCTTGACAGGCTTCATCCAGAGAAGTCCTCATCTTCATGATGGACTGGGATCAATTTATATTTCCACACGTAATTTGTTCTCGAACCAAAGGTCATGGCTGCAGAGGACATTTTGGCATGTTTGAGTGCTCCCCAGTAATCCTGCTCTCAGCGCATTGTGTATGTTATGTGTTCATGCTGAAACAGCCATCTTGGTTTGTCCTGCTGTTAAAGTCACAGTTGTTTCAGGCCCATCCTAAATAAAATCCCTGCCCTGTCTCCCTAACCCACATCATGTGGTTCTGACCACCATCCTGGCCAGGCACATGTTATAATCAGACAGGACAGATTTCATAGTTTGCAAGCACACAACTCTCCATTCTTCAGCAAATTGGTATTTAATAAGTTTTAATGGTGACTTTTAAAAAAATCAGCCTATCAGCAAAACTGTTTGCTTGTCCTCAAGGAGATTTTCCTGATTTGTCTTCCATAAGAACTTAGGGTCGCAGTGAGGTCAGGAGAATATTCCAGAAAGCACCGAGCAGGGGACGCCCTAGACGGCATGCCAGTCCATAACAGTACGCAAACATAAAACAACTAATTTAGGAATGCCAATTTCCCTAATTGTCTGTCTTCGGACTGCAGGAAGAGGCCCACTCAAACAGAAGGAGAGCATTCAAGCAATCCACACAGAGAGCAAGGGGTGGAAAATTAACCCCCAGCTTCAGAAGTGCGAGGTCACAGCGTTACCCATTCACCTAACAGTAACAAATACAATCAACTTCTCTGCAAATGAAAAATTGCATTCTCTACAAATAAAATTGCACTAATATTATTATCATACTATTATATTATATTATAAAAATTCCGGCTATACAGGGTATGACTGTGACATGTGCTGTTGTCAGTAACGCAGCCTTTAAAAGCCATGATCCCCTGCTGGCCCGCATCTCTGCTCAGGGAGCTACGTTCCAGGATCTCCTCCAAGCCCTGGCTGCTGAGCATAAGATCCCTGCTGCCGACTGATTGATTGCCCGTATGATACAGTCAGATTAACATCATGCTCTCTGTCTGACACAGAAGTGTCATCTCCAGTTTCCCACTATTACTTATTAGCAGATTCCAAAAGGTGTAATTATGGCCAGTATGGCTTCCGTTAGACCTTCTAAGTAATATATGCAATTAAGTATAGAATTCAGACTCAAACTCCGCTATTTGCCTTTCATTGTGAAGCGTGCATTGAAGGTGATGCTAAAACATAGTTGATACTTGTTGATCATTTGCAAAATTGTGTAAAATTATACAAAAATTACCTCGGGCTATTTTTAAAACCATGCATATTTAGCTGCTTTTTCCTTTAAAGTTAAAAAAATAACAATAGGGCGGCATACCAAAGATGCTCGCCTCCATAGGTTATGTGTAAGGAGATCCTGTTGCCCTCATCTGCACTATCTTTGCGCTCTTATAGGTAAACGGGACTTAAACAGGGCACTTGATTTGACAATAACATAGAAGTGCTCTCTAGCCTCATTTAACACGCTGTCATGCCGTCTGAATAATACTTGGTTGTGGCTTATTTTGAGGCAGGCGGCAGGGCCGGGAGGACAAGCTCCTTCATTGCTTTCGTCCTTTTCACCAGTTGAAGGCACGCCTCAGGCGAACACCCACTGGGCATGCAGACAATAGGCGTTCCGGCCAGCAAAGGATTCTGGGATTCTGAGAATGCACACCAGCTGAGATGCACTTGTGATTCTTCTTTCCCGTGCAAAGATGTTACATCTGCAGGGACAAATGCAGCTATTTCCTGTCATGGAATTTTACAATGCCTGCTTTACAACAAATTGAGCAAAATGCTCTGATTGGTGTTGGGGGGGGGGGACTGGGCGGTATTTTGAGGCAACAAAGTAGTGCTAAGAAGAGACGCCAAACACATGGCTCTCATGTCAGAGTAGTGGAGAAACCCCCCAGGGTTAATGACAGCGGATGGCGTGACGAGGCAGAGGATGGCAGGGGATTACTGGGCATCCTGACAGGCAGGCTGTTCCTCTGCTGATCTAGCCCAAAGTTACAGGATGAGCAGTCAATCTATCAGTCTCTACAATCCTTCTCCGCTCGTAATCAAATTAAGCCCGAATTAGTACGGGACCAAGTGGCATTAATTGGACACGTGTCATGTGAATAAAATGGAACAGGTCAGGCAATGTGGCAGAGCTTAAGGCTGCAGCTCTGTTAGAAAACATGTTAAGCTCAAAGAGATTAAATGTTACTGAAGGCATGCAGGGGGCTTTGGGGCACGATTAATAAAGCTACAGTTTAGAAAGGCGTCAGGGAGGGAAATATGTGTTGAAAAGAAGAGGACGTGGCACTATTCCCTTCTCCTGTTGCAGGACCTCGACAGAAAATGAAACCGACCGACGAAGGCTGCAAATAGATTTGTTTCCCTGCCATATGCTGTTCACAGCTTCGCTCTGACCAACCATGTGAGGGCAAATACCACAGAGGGCACCCACAGCCCCCGGTGCCCTGATCACTCCTCCATCTGGAGACCTGACTCCAAAGAATCTGGACTGTGACTTTTTGAAGTGGGAATCGAAGGTGTCTTCATACCAAAATACCAACCATAGCTGCTACAAGGGTCCAACCATAAAATAATTACTGTAGCTCACAGGTTCAACACTTCTATTCAATATTTACATCTTCAAAACAAACACGGATGATTATTTTCACCTTTGGCACAGTTTAATTATCACCACCAGTTATATTATTGCAGACTTAGCTCTTCATCTAGCACAGAGTCACAGTAAGTCTCTGGAAGCACAGGGCACGCAAACGAACCATGTGCAAGTTAGATACGTCAACTGAACATATTGAGCTAAAGAGGAAAAGCAATGCAAACATGAGACAATGCAAACAAGAGACAATGCAATCAAGAGACAATGCGAACAAGGGACAATGCAAACAAGAGACAATGCAAACAAGGGACAATGCAAACACCTAAATTTGGATAAATGAGGCTCCAGCACTGCCCACAAACGCACCCAGCCAGCATGCACACTCCTTGCTATTTCATGTTGTGTAACTACAGTTTAAGGCTATTGTCAGACTCCGAAAGCCTTTTTACTGCCTCTTTTATGAGGCCTAATTCTTAAGTCTTGGGGTTGTGAGGTGGGGCTCGGAAGGCTATAAACAGAAGGTGACTGATTCAAGTCCTCTGGCTGGCACAGTAATTTCACTTAACCCCAATTTCTCCAGGGACGTTTTAAGGTATTGAAGAATAGACTTAATCGTCATCTATTTTAAACTTGCAGTTTACTGCTTTTTTGACATTATGTTGGTAAGTCCTGTTTTTTTGGCGGCAACAGTGATGAGGCACAGTACTTGAGGTATAAGGGCTTTATTTATTCCATATAATCCTAAATCTCATCTCTTCCTTCGCTCTCCTAAGCACTCCTCACACGGGCCCTTCCTCTATCATCCGGGTGTCATCCTGGCCCCAGGGACTCGCTAATCATCTCATAAGCTATTCTGATTGTTTGCATTCCAGGCTAACAGCAGAAGGATAGACGTCATGACTCAGGTTACACGAAGGAAGCCGCTTCAGGAAAAGCACAGGTGCATAAATTATAAAACAGTAAGTCACAATATAAATTATATAACATTGTACGCCATACATTCCAGGGTGTCACAGACAAATGAACCCTATCGCAACATGACTAGCAAAGACACTCATTCTCCTACATCTACTTACTACTTTGATAAGTGACACTATAAGCTACATACCTTGAGACCTACTGGTCGACATAACTATTATGCTTTTATTTTCTTTTTATTTGCAAGGTTTTTTTTCCCTGAAACAATTCGCAGAGAACACCTGCCTAACATCACGCTGTGTAGGCTCCCTTCTGTCATGTCTTGCCATGCTAAGAACAATAAGCCTGACTCATTAAAGCGTTCCCTTGCAGTGCAACTTATTCTGAAACAAATAACATGCTTAGTTGAACTCAGGGGCGAGTGCATCACTTCATGTCACATCTGCTGTGGTAGTAGCCTGGGTGATGCCTGACAAAACTAAGATGATAGCCCACAAAATAATTAGCATATACATTGTTCTCAGAGTCATGTTAATTAGCACGTATCTCGGTAAATCTGGTGGTTATCCTTTATGGTTCTATTATGTTAAATTAATGAGATGCTAAGCGTACTGAAATGTATGGTAAGGATTATGTATTGTAAGAGTAAGCTTTGCTGACAAATTTATGGATTTCCAAAAATTATAAATAAGGATAAAATAAAAACAATAGCTTGCAACTATCCAACCATCCATAGCTACTTATGCAGGATGGGGACACAGTGTGCCTGCAAACCATCTTAAGAAGCATAGGGCACAAGGATGAGCGCTCCTGGAACATAATACCAGACAGAGCGCTCCTGGAACATAATACCAGACAGAGCGCTCCTGGGACGTAATTCCAGACAGAACACTCCTGGAACATAATACCAGACAGAGCGCTCCTGGGACGTAATTCCAGACAGAGCACTCCTGGAACGTAATTCCAGACAGAACACTCCTGGAACATAATACCAGACAGAGCACTCCTGGAACGTAATTCCAGACAGAGCGCTCCTGGAACGTAATTCCAGACAGAGCACTCCTGGAACGTAATTCCAGACAGAACGCTCCTGGAACATAATACCAGACAGAGCACTCCTGGAACGTAATTCCAGACAGAACGCTCCTGGAACATAATACCAGACAGAGCACTCCTGGAACGTAATTCCAGACAGAGCACTCCTGGAACATAATACCAGAGAGAATTCGAGAATGCAATTTCTGACAGAGCATTTCTAGAACGTAATTCCAGACAGAGCACTCCTGGAATATAATTCCAGTTCCATGGCACACAGTGGGGACAATTTAGAGACACCCATTCACCTACGCTGCCTGTAGAAAGATAGATTCCATCCATCCATTTTCTACAACCGTTTATTCCACATGGGTCGCGGGGGGTCCGGGGCCTATCCTGGAGGCTGCGGGCGCAAGGCAGGGAACAACCCAGGATAGGGCGCCAACCCATCGCCGGGCAAAGATAGATTCTTGAACTGTAATATGAAAATAATGGTGCAAAGTTCCAAATGACAAAAATGTTGCAGAAGTGACAGATCATTCATCCAATATTTTTCTGAGACAGGCTCCATAAATCACTGCTGAAAATGTCAAAATGCCAGAATAAGGTTTGATAATAATGGTAATCTTTCACCTGCTTTTCATTCATTGCACGGAGTGAACACAGAATGTGCACGGCCAAAAATATCATGCATTCAACAACTGTCCATTCATCTGTCTTCCAAAGCCGCCTCTTCAGAAGCCTACCACAGAAAACAATGGGCACAGTCACCTAATAATGAAGGTGACAGAAATTAAAATCTTAGTTTTTAATGTGTGTAAGCAGAAGGGAAATAGTTAGGCAGTTTTGACAGACTGAGTGTGTTTTTTTTCCTACTTTTACAGAGATGTAATGACAGGGCCTTTGCTGCACGTAGGAGCCAGCAGAAGGCAAAGAAGAAGAAACAAAATGTGTTTCCAGAAAGGTAGCGGCTCTGCACCTAGTATGTGCAGCAAGATCAGCTGAAAGAATCTAGAACAGAGGTTCTCAAAGTCCAACCCGCGCTGAGGATGCAGATCAAACTGCGAGTTAATCCAGGCCCAGCCGATAACGCACCGTATGAATCCGTATGTCGTAATGTCAAAAGGCTTAATGTGGTTTGAAGTACAAAAATACAATGTAGGACCCCCCCCCATGACAGAGAGTCAAAACAATTACAGAGTGTTAAAAAGTTCCAATTATTGTTATATATTGATGTCTGTATCAAAGATGATTATTAATTCATTACGTTTCATGAAATGTTGTTTTGTTATTGAAATTGTTCCAGACTTTGAACAAGATGCAGACTTTTGTCGAAAAGTTTGAGAACCCCTGCTCTAAAGAGAGAATATGAAAAGCTAGACAACAGCTGGAGCACAGGAGAGGCATGAAGTGTGACCCAGCGAAGGAGCAAATGCTTCTGGATATGGCGATGGCTCAGTGTGCAGGCCTGCCATGCTGGAATATCACTGTTTATGGCCAAATGATGCGCAATGTCACAATCAGAGGCTGATGAATGACACCTAAGGCCAAATAAGTAAGCGCTCCAATACACCTGTTGAATACAGCCAAGAAAAACTCTTGAATCTTGTCTATTGTCTTTGTTTTCTTCCATCTCACACAGAGAATGCAACCAATGTGAAACAATGTAGAAGTAAATATACATAGATGTGATGGATTTGACATGTAGGTCAGTAGGAGCTCTGAGCAGACAGAAATATGAATATATATTCAATAGGAATGTGTACCGATCGCACGGCCCTGACCAGAAAAGCTGGTTGGAAGATGGAGGGAGCATGAACTGCTGAGTTTCGTAGGAGGTGTGTATTTATGTAAGGCCAGTATGAGGCGCAGGGAGGTAATTATTAGTGTTAGCCAATACAAAAATATAGAAGATTCTGGCATTTCTGCCTATGCATACATGTATAAGCACAATTTGCTGCCCAGAAATCTAACCATGTGCCTGCAGTTGGTTCCCCAAGATTGCACCCATGCAGGTATCACTGTAGGGGGCGTTTGTGTCATTCTGCAGCTCGCATGATGGCCCCCTCCACAGTTATGCCATAATGTATCCAGTGTATTGGCCTTTTGATCCAAACAAAAGTCCGTGGTCATTTTGTACGCACTTTCACCAGACTATATTTCTACAGAAGATATTTTATTGTTCCAAACAAAACTGTGAATGAAATTGAAACTGTGAATGAAAGCACTTATGTAAGTCGCTCTGGCTAAGGGCGTCTGCCAAATGATGTAAATGTAAATGTAAATGTAAATTGCTGTGCATTTTCAACTGATATCTGAACGAATCAAATGACTTCAGAACGATCAATTAAAGCAATATAACATATACTGTTGAAAGTGGTGAAACTGTATATAACTACATTCGCCCAACCAGATTCAAATCTGCTGCTTCTCCTTCAGTCATGATATACATTTATGTATATGTATATATATACACATATATATACACACACATATGTATATACACTCACCTAAAGGATTATTAGGAACACCATACTAATACGGTGTTTGACCCCCTTTCGCCTTCAGAA
>JAAGVU020000123.1:19199093-19213847 GCA_011763525.2 Mormyrus iriodes | reverse complement strand
CGAACTGCGATTCGGCACCGTGTTTTCAACCGATTAATGAACTGAATTTGATTTTCAAGGTCATTCTCAAGTCAGTTTTTAATGATGTACAACCCTGTTATGTACTCAAATTGCATACAGGTGTTACAACAACGGTCCGATTTTGCGATAATTTATAGTGCACATTATATTGCAATATTGGCCTCTTATTATATCATCAGGATTATTACATTGTCCAAAAAGGAGCTTCGGTGTGTTTTTGTCATCCATTTTGGCCGATCTCTGTGTCTCTGTGACAGGACAGCAGCCAAAAATTCAAATAACGAACGACGTAGGAAATAACGAGTGGGTCAGAGCAATAGTAAATCTACGAGCGAGATAACGAACTTCTTTAGTTACGAAGGGTTTCTGGAAATGCATGCTAATTAACGATCGATCTTAAGTACGAAATAACGAACTACTTAGCATTACAGACGCTTCTGGAAAGCCACCCCAGAAGGGTATCTCAGAATGGTCAGCACGGCGAGGTTTGATGTGGATGAGTTGAAACAGCAGAAGACCATGTCGTGTCCCACTCCTGTCAACTAAGAACTGGGCTTGGAGGCTACAGTGGACACAGGATCACCGAAACTGGACAGCTGAAGATCATCATCACCTGGTCTCACAAATCTCCAGTTCTGCTGTGACAGGTAGATTGTAGGGTCAGAATATGGTGTAGACAGCATGAATCCAACCTGCCTTGTGCCAACAGTTCAGGCTGCTGGTGGAAAAATGATGGGAGAATGTTCTCTTGGTGCACATTGCCCCCCAGTACCAATAGGCCATTATTTAAATGTCACAGCCAAAATATGTGCCTCCTTTCATTTCTACTGGTTACCCAAATTCTAATGGCCATGTCCAGCAGGTAATGCACCACGTCATTAAACACAAGTTATCTCAAGCTGGTTCCATGAACATGACAATGAGTTCAGTGCACTTTCTATCAAAAAAATGCAAAACTTCCATGATTTGATCTGAAAGAGGGCTTGTTAAACTACAAGAAAAATATATTGGTCCAGCTCAGGATATTATGCTCTGATAATTTTGACCAAATTCTTCATATGTGATGTAGGCCATAGCACGCACAATTGAGTACATATTTTTCTGCCTGGCTAAGGTAAGTCATGTCCCTGTATTTCATTTTCCCTGGAGAGATACTGATGACTTGGTCGATTTTCATTGTTCCTTTGACAGGCACAAACGGCAGAGCATCCATCGTTTTTTGTACTTCATCTCACCAACAAAACAAATGATTCACCATGGTGCTCATGTTCCTGAACTGGTGGAACATTGCCTCTGTGTTGGCAATGTCTCCTCCATGGCAGACAATTTTGACAGATAATCTTTTTATAATACCCCCAACACCATGTGGAACCCCCTTTCCATGGCTGGCACTAAAGATGTTCCAGCTGAAACTGTTTGAACTAATCTTTCTTGAAAGTATTTAATAAATAAATGCATAATAAATTAATAATAAATAGCAAACCAAGGAGGTGGCACAGTGGTGCAGTGGTTAGCATTGTTGCCTCACACCTCTGGGGCCAAGGTTTGAGTCTCCACCATAGCTCCATGTGTGTGGAGTTTGCAAGTTCTCCCCATGTCGTCATGGGGTTTTATCCGGGTACTCTGGTTTCCCCCCCACAGTCCAAAAAAAACATGGTGAGGTTGCCTGGAGTTATCAAAATGCCCATAGGAGTGCATGTGTTAGTGAACGGTGTGTGTGTTCTGTGATGGGCTGGCAACCCCTCCCTGGGTTGTTCCCAGCTTTGCACCTGTAGCCTCCAGGATAGAGTCTGCCCCCCCATTACCCTGAATAGGACACGTGGTTACAGAAAATGGATGGATGGAACTAAAATTGTGACAGAGGGAACATGTTATACTTTACTGCATCAGTGAACTATTATAAAACATTGGAAAAAGGATGATTAAAAAGTGATATTTAATCTGCTTCCTGTAGAGGATTTTCCTCTAAAAATGCATTCTGAGAGTCATGTAACTATTGGCATAGCCAGGGGGCGTGTTCAGAGGGACGGAAGTCAGAGTAACAGGGGGACAGTCGTCTCATGGATACAAGGTATTTTAAAAATTATAACAATTAAAAATAACATTCAGTGAGGAGTATTATAAAAAAAGGCTATGCAAAAATGTATAATTTGATTTTCATTAGTTAGCTATTAGATATTATTTGATATTAGATAACTGAAGATGCACAACCATGATGGGGGACATGGCAGTTTAGCCTACTTGCGCTAAATTCAGAGTAATTATTTGAAATTAATTAATCATGGATACATATCATTATTTTCCTGGGGTCTGAAATGACCCCGAATGCTCGGAATGACCCAGGGGATCTTACCAAGGATGAGAATGGTGTTCCTAATAAAGCGCCCTGTCGCTGTAGTTGATACTCTTTTCCCCTCTTTGTACTGTAAACATTCTTACTTATTTAAAATTATGTAATGTTAGTTCCAGTAGCAAAGAACTTGACACAGAAATAAGGAAAACGCGCTTTACTATGGTCAGTCGATTAATTTACAATCTAAAACAGCAGATGGCAGCAAAGAGCTTTTTGTCTTGAATTTGAACGAATATTATTGTTCAACAAAAAGATCTTAATATAGTTTTTCATCTATATAGAAGCGTAAAAGCAAAACTATATTATTTTCCAAAGAGGTGATATCAAGGATTGACTAGGGTGGTAACATTTTCACAAGACCGCACTACACTAGGCAGCCAGTTAAGAATCAGTCCATATTTTATACCCACTTCTCCTATGGAAACCCCACAGGAACACGGGGAAAACATGCAAACTCCACACACACAGACATTAAGTCTGGACTCCAGAGGTGTGAAGCAACCATGCTAACTATGGCACCATCACTCCATGCCAGCAAAGCAGGTAAGAGCAAAGAATTTAGCAAATACAGTCAATAGGAGAAGCCTCTGTGTTTTATTGCTAGCATATTAAAAATACTTTATTGCTGCATAACATTCTGCAAGTATTGCAGGTGTAAACATTTATTTGGCAGACAATATTGGCTGAAGTATGTACAAGTAAGGATCAGTGAGCGGGGTCATCCACCATTCGTAGAAAATATGGTGTTAAGGGCCTTGCGCAAAGGCCCAGTGGTGACATCACTGTACCCACAGGTTTTGAACCAGTGACTTTGCAAGCACAGATACTAAACCTACAGAGCCACACATTGTTCACAAGTGGGAATACTCAGCGCAATAGTAACGCCGAGGGAGATAAACCTGTACACACTCTCCAGATTCATCACTCAGAACAAGCTTAAGAATTGCTTTTTTGGCCATACGACTTTTTCCACTATTCAACAGACACCTGCCTTTGCACTTACTTGGAGAAAAACACGGTTCAATCACTGCACCCTGAAAGATAATCCATTGCTATGAAGTTCTCATTGAGCTGCTTGTGTTATAGGCCTGTTTTGCCTGTTTCCTACACACAGTCATAATTACATTAGCCAGCAGCTAGGAATAGCTAAAAGATTACGCAGCCTACTAATATATTTGAGCAATTTCATGGTTCATTTTATATTTCCACAATTCAAATGGGCATAAATTAGTACTGTGATTTATCGTTACATGATATGTCATTACATGCCCAGTAATTTAGGTCATTATAAGTCTTAGACTAGCCTGGTGAAATATTACTTATGTTAAACACTTCAATTCTCACCTTTCTGTGCGGGATGGTGGAGGAGGCCCACACGCCTCTGAAATCAGGTGATATTTTTATACTTTCAGTTCAACTGCGTCATATAGTCGATCACACAAAACCGGCTTCTGTTTTCACAATGACGCCCAATACTGTACCCTTTTGTCACCCTTCCCAAAACCCAATGACCATTTATACTTTTCTCTGTTCCAGTGATTTTGAAGTCAAAGTGGCTGCCTTCCATTTTAAACCCCTGTACAAAAATATACTCTTTATTCCTTCCACCCATTCTAGTGTCATGTGGTTCTGTTTTCTGGTCTTAAAGTGGGCTTTGGGTCCAAAATAACATCTGACATTGTCATGGGCAGTTTTCAGGGGAGGCTCTTTCTGCATAGCTATCTGATAAGATAATACATCGGGGGAGAGATCTCATGCAACACCAATGCTCTAAAACCACTTAGGTAATAGCTTTTAAAGACCTGTAGTTGCATGCTTTGCAATAATATATAAAATATTTCATATTAACTGTCTGCAACGGCCTAGCATTCCATCCAGGGTGTTCCCCAGCCTTGTACCCTATACTGCCCGGGTTAGGCTCTAGACCCCTCCCCCAAGAAGCTGACCAGGATATATGGCTAGAAGAGAACTAGATGGATTGACCTATTAGCTGTGTTTTGCTATTTATGAGGACCCATTTATCCACACAAAATTCAAAAAATTCCATCCTTCTCAAAAGAGAAAAGATGTAACAATGTAGCTGTAAGCCAAATATTCTCCTTAGCTAGATCACTTTATGCTTAAATTACTTATATGCTTATATATTATATTACTTATATGCTTATATATTATATTACTGCCTATTTATGAATGGGAAGGCTGCCATGTGCAACTCGAGCAGTTTTAATTTAAGCAATTATAATGATCATATTATGATTGATAATTATAATTGAATGCTTATTATTAATGTAATGGCTGAGCAATGAAAATGTTCACCAAGGAAACTGAGTAGAGCGATTTTGAGAGACATCCTGTCAGTGAGGGTGAGGAGTCAGTCGCTAATTGTCTTGATGAGCATAGCTGATGAGGTAGAGGTAAAGAGCACTGCAAATGGCGAAGTCAAGTTCATTAAACATGCAGACAGTCATTTTGCACAAGTCTGAAGGGAAAAGGAAGGAAAAGTCAGTGTACAAAGGGGGGGGACACAAGTTTTGTTGGTTGGTATATAAGCATCTATTATATATTATAGGATCTTAAATATTTTGAGGTATATTAGTATTGCAAATCATATTTAAAACAATGGTACTAAAATTTATTTGGCTAACTTTTAGTAATAATAGCCTGTAGTCTTCTGGGAAGACTTTCCATTAGATGTTGGCACATTGCTGGTGGGATTTGCTACCATACAGGTTGGGTATTGATGTTGGGTGATCAGGTCCCTTTCTGTGAGCTTGTGTGACCTACCATTTCGCAATTTCAATTGCTCCCAGATGTTTCCACTTCACAATCACTTCACTTTCAGTTGACCCCGGCAGCTCTAGCAGGAAAGAAACCTGACAAGCTCATTTGTCGGAAAGATGGCGCCATATGATGGAAACCAAGAAATAAGAACATGCATATATACAGTTTATTTAAAGGCGTCTTGCAGGACACTCAAGGTCACCTCACAAAGAATCAGAAGATCAACAAACACAATGACACTAGTAAAGACACCATACAGCGATTTGTCATGAGCTTGAGATGGGCTCAAAGTGAATATGGCAACATAAAGAGGTGAGTTTTAATGGCAGTTTTAAATTGTGTTATAGAGTCCAACTGATGAATGATAGGGAGGACAGCTCCAGAGTTGAATAAAGTAGGAAGTCACTAGCCTCTTCTGTACGACCACCCATTTTGCTGCCTGTGCATGTTGCTGGACATTGCTTGGCTGTATGCTTAATAATACAGTACTATACTATATATAATAAATGATATAATCATATGGTGTATTACATAATATATTATTATGTATCTTTTATCATAAGATCCTAAATAAATGTGTTAATGTCAATGCCAGAATTGTGCACATCAGCAGCCACGGCCTCTACAGCATCCATATATTAACTGTATAAAACATCTCAATCACTTCTCAGGAGACATGCTGTTACGTCAAATACTCTGTTATTTTTCCTTTGTGCCGTGGCGCTGTAAGGGGAAATAAATCAGGCAACAAAGAGATTTCACTGAGCTGCACGTGGGGGAAGACAGTTTGGCTCTCTGTTCTGGGCTGGAGGCCTATTGAAGAGGGAAATCGAAACAATGTGCTCAGAACAATGCAGGACCCAGGAAACAAATTTTCTAAGCACCTGGCTTGTTGTGTCTCTGGAGACACTGCAGAGCCACAGGGGTGTGATGGGACAATGATCCCTACTGAGAACAGCAGAACTGAAATCACGATAAAACAAAGCTTGATGACCTTTCTTAATATTTAAATATCCAGTGAAAATGGTTAGAATATGATTGCAGCCGCAGTTTTACAATACAATCTACTTCTATGGGAAAAGATTACGTAAACGGTATTTCATTTAAATTATGCTATAGATGTCATCGAACTGCTTGGGTGCATGTATTTCACTTTCTGTCAGGATCTGAATATCTCTTTTTGACACTTCCATCCCCTCTCTAGCAGTTTTCACCATTTTAATTTGAAATATAAGCTTGTGGCTATCAAATGCCAGTTTAAAAAATTGCCATAATTTAAGAATAATCTTTCAAATAGGAAAAAAAATGTGTGAGAAATTGTCAGGAAAGAAAGGTTTTAATCAAGGATTATTAATGAGGGATTGTTTAATTCCTCATCCTGACAGGATGAACTGTTAAATATGAATATGAAACTGCATGTTCAAAGTAAAGAAATATGCGCTAGTGTATGTACCATGTTTGGGTATTTCCAAAATAGCATCGTATTTCTTACGTCATTTTCCACTGGAAGACTTATCAAGCAATGTCCAGTCGTACTTATGTCCGATGTCCCATAAAAGCCTCGATAAAATTTATCGAGAGACGTCCGGAGCAGACGCAGTGGACAAAAGCGGACATATTCCACGTGTGTGACATGTGGCAAGAACCAAAAGAAATGGACTGCGCCTGCCAGTATAGAGGATTAACTAAATGAGGGTGACATTGTATCTTACATTATACTGTATATCTGCCCTCTGTCCTATAATGATTGATCCAGACTGACTTATGCCCTGACTTCCGGAATGTGGCCCAGATGTAAGTCAATGGATTCCTGTACTGCAAAACGGGAGGACGATTTATGTATCAGTATCCTCACCTGTTCTAAATTAAACATATCAGTACCATGTTTATTCAAGGTAAGCTATACAACCCCCTACATATAATATCCTTTTCTGTTTGATGCAATTTAGATGTTTATTATGCATATATAAATTAGCCTTTGATGTGAAAGCGACACCACAAGGCAGGTGAGGCTGCGGGTTCAACACTCCACGGGATACAAAGCCAGCAACCTTAGCTGCTGACAGCAACGCTTCGCTGGATGAGGAGCTGAACCACTTCTTTGCCCGCTTTGAGGTGAAGCCATCAGAGAGAGCTGCATTATATCTGCCAGCCCACGACAGCCACATCCTCAGGGTGGAGGACCATGAGGTGAGGCGCACCTGGGGAACCCGAGGAAGGCTTTGGGACCGGATGGCGTCTGTGGACGAGTGCTGATGGACTGCGCGGATCAGCTGGCTGGGGTCTTCACTGATATCTTCAACCAGTCCTTATCCTGGTCCACCATTCCACCCTGCCTGAAGTTCTCTATCATAGTCCCACTGCTAAAAACGAAGACCATGAGCTCCCTGAATGGCTACCCTCCAGTGGCAGCTATTCCTGTGATCATGAAGCGCTTTGAGAAACTGGTCCGTTTCAAGCCTCCCACCCATGTTAGACATACACCAGTATGCTTAATTAATAAATTATACTTACATTTTATTGTCCTAGACGTTTAGAGATTAGGGATGTTTAGGTTAAAAAACAGTTTTTCCCCAAAAGCTGTGATGACATTAAATGCTGGTTATACGGGGTTACCCTAAAGGGAACAAATTATGCAATGCATACTAGCAAAATGTGAGAAATGTCTTGTATGTGTGGTGTGATGTGTTTTACTTTTCCATTTCTGCAATTCTTTTTATAAATCTTATTTATATTTTAATACCTTTTATATTTATATTTCTTTATGGTGCGACTGTTTTGCACTAATTCTTTGGCATCCAATTTCGTTGCACATATGCAATGACAAAAACATTCAACTCAATTTAATTCAGTAATTACCATGGGTTATTGTAATTTGTGATTAATGCAGCTTTTTATAATAACATTCACTCTTGCAAAAGCAAATCTGCTTGGACGCTTTGTGGGTGTCACCGTCGCTTCACGCGTCCAGGGCGGAGGTTCAAATCCCCTGCCCCCGGCCTTGTGTTATCTCAGCCTTTCGCCCTGCGGTGCCTACGATGCCCTCCGTAAACAGAATGTGCAGCTGGAAGATGGATTAACACCAGTCTGTGCCTTGTCTCTCCAGGAAAATCAGCTGTTTAATAAGTTATTAATAGCTCTCGTTGTAGAATTTAGCTCATGATTCAAACCACCATTTATCTTCAAAAGAATATAATTAGCGATGGACCAATCCACGTTTTTTCAGTTTCGATCCAATTCTGATACACAGCTGTCGATACCGATATAATAAATAGCTCTTTTTACTTTAATTTTTGTAATATATTTTATATATTAGTATTTTTTAAAGTATTGAATTGAAAAAAGATGTACGTCAAAAAATCTTTAATTAGGCTGCTAGAAATATACATAACATACTGTTCTACCTCATTTGTACATCTTGTTTTATGTGTTTTTGAGGCTTTTCAGTTCAATCTGAATATCTTCAGGGAGTGTTTACCCAAGCGGCGATCGCTTAAAACGCCGCAGTGTTTCTCCCCCCGGCCACAGAGTCCCTACCGCTTCGCTGCGATTGCAGCCCCCCGTGTATCAAACAAAAATAATAATGCAGTGTTCTTACGATCGCAGCCCCCCATGTATCAAACAAAAATAATAATGCAGTGTTCTTACGATCGCAACCCCCCCGTGTATCAAACTGCATGGAGCGCGCAGATCATCATCCATCGCTACTTTCGCGTGTCTATCACAATCGCGTGCGCTTTGTTTAGTGGAATTTTCCACCAAACGCTACTTCCACCTTTCAAAACTTTGTTTTTACAAAGACTGCAAATCGCTGTGCCACTAGTTGCTGTTAAAACGAGAAACACTTCCAGATCGTCGCCCTCTTATCTGATATTTTTCGCTCCTCCTACTGCGAAGGGTATGCACATGACGTCACAGGGGGCGGAGTTACTGCGCCGACGCCCACTGAGTGGCAGCGTGCGTTCGGCTTGAGAGCTGCAAAAACACCTAAAATGGTAAAGAGCTGTATTCCGACTGATTGTACAAATCAATTTAACAAGAAATAGGTATGGATCGGCACCTATACGGATTGGTGAAACTCTAAATACAATTATATCAAAAGAACAGGTAGAGGAAAACAAGAAACCCTGCCCTTCCTTCCCCTAGTCAGCAGTAGTTCTGCACCTGCGTATCCACATTCAGGTGACGTCATTCTTCCACAGCCACCTAGACACAGATGCCGTGTCTAAGGTGATGTAACAAAGACGATCCCTCATCAGTATCACTGCAGACTTCCATGACCCAAATCACAAGCAGCCAAAACTCCTTGGCAGTCAGCACTCCTGAGCATGAGGGAACAGCCTCCAGCACAGGGACACAGGTCACTGCACGTATTTATTACTGGCAGATAACGGAGGCAGCACTCATATATCAGAGTGGGCTACCACACTGCTACAGGGGAACTCAGCTGAAAACACTGAGCAAAGTAAGTTGTCCTGTATTCTCTGTCAAACCCGAGTTTATGGGTAAGGGCTCGCTTCAGCTTAAAAATACCTAATTAGGTATTTTTAGGTATAAGGGCCCCCACATCAGTGTTATCAGTTATCAGTTTTATTTCTTGGCTAACCTTTGTGTGTTTCTAGTTTTAGAATGTGTCCTCATTCTTGTTTGTCTGTGGCTGCTATTTTGTCTCCTATGTGTGTGTCTGAGTGTGTGGGGGGGGGGGGGTCATCAGCTACACTATGCATTTTACAAGCGACGGATCGTTTTCTCTTGCCATGCGCGTAGCATAAGTTGTCAGCACAGTCTCATTACAGCAGTCTAAATAGCAGTGTAAAAGGAAATATTATTACACTTACCTTTGAACCAAGATCAACTGAGTTGTAGAAAATGCCCAAACGGCATGTCAGGTTGAAATGTGAGTGGTATAAATGGTGTTTTGTTACTCTGGAGTTAGTAGTTGAGCCTGGGTGCGAGTTAAAACGGCTTAAAAGGATATTTGGACCCCAAGGTTGAATTTCAAGTCTTGAAAGATACCACAGTGAACAGGGGGCAGGCAGTCAAGTGACATGAAGTCATAGGAGTTAAGAGAAGGTGACATTTAACTATACTTAAAAGTGCCAGGATGGAATTTAAGACAGTCCAAAGGAAAACAAAAAAGATTTATCTTCAACTAAATGTGGACCACAGAATGAGAAATCCAGACTGCATATGCTTCTAATTATTTGACCTATTCTGCACAAGTTTTTTTTAACTGTTACCCAATGTTAATAAAAAGCTGTTTTAAACATCTTAAAATAAAAATGAATTTTCAAAGTTGATGTAATTCTTTATTTTTTCTGAATGTTGAAAACCCTGCTAGCAATATGAAAGGTGAGAGACTGTTTTCTATTAACAAGACTCAAAGAATTTGCCTTGATCTCATTTAAATATATAATAAAAACACACTATGTATCATTATGCATGTTCTGGTGCACTTGATAATCTTTTGGTTTGTCTATGAAATTATGTATCTGATTCCCGCTGCTTTTAAATGCATCAAAGCTAAATTTAATTAATGCGGAACACATGCACACTTAATTTGTCAAAGATGAGCGTTCAGTTATTCTTAATTGCAAAGGATTATTTTTAGACATATGACTTCACATCTCCAAAATGATTTGTCAACTGAGGAAAGGGTACACGCACAAAGCCACAATCTGGAAGTGACTCTGTTGGTATCATTGACATAAGTTACATGCATTGAGAACACATAGGAATGCTTAAGACTTATCCATAGATAGTTTCTCAGCTCCATAGGGAGAATGTCCTTAGATAAGAGCCTTAAGAATCACTCTGGTTGTGATAACTTCTCCACCTGCCTGGTGTTGGATCTGATCTTGTCCCAGTCAACACGAATGTCAACATGCGTGCAGAATAAATTAACAGTGTCTGCTGGTCTGATGACTCGCCTGCCAGTGATTTCCACACCTCAGATAAATGTGACTTTAAATTTCACATTTGACAGGCATGGGAAGTATCCGAATTTGGCATTTTGTGGCAAAAAAAAACATGTGAAAATCTATTCAGATACCAGTGCAAATTTGAATTGAAATTCGGCTTTTACTGTACACCACTGAAGAACACCACAATATTTATACACGACACAAATTTAATATCTAAGAAAATGAATGGGAGTGGGAATGACATTGAAAATTGAACCACTTAATAACTTTTAAAATGATCAACTATTATTATGTTCAATACGTTAGTTATAATACGTTATAGTCGTAATATTTACTCCAAAAATAAGATGCTCCCATTTGAACTTTCCTGAATGTCAGCATGGTCCTCACGTCAGATGGAGCTGCTGTTTGTATGTTGTGGTGGCATGCAGCATGATCCAGTTTTCTATAGCCACCTGGCTGTTTACTTTTATGCAGCGGTAGTGCTGATCTGAAAAACACATGTAGAAAAGGTATGGCGGTACCGCGATAACAGCTGACTACTAAACTGGAAATTAATCTGCTGGAACGGGTCCTAGGCTTCATGTAACATTTAACCAAATTTAGCTGAGGGTCCAAAACTCACACGGTGCACATTTTCATCCCTAAGTTCCAAGGGCATAACAAAGTGGTTTTCTTGGAATGTAGTCATCCCCCGTCTCGGGATCTCCTGTGGTACAGGGTTCACGTGGTCCAAAACTAGGCCATGGTCCCAGGGAAGTTGTGGAACCCAAACCCCTAATGCCTCAAGGCCCATCTGTTCTGGGAACATTTCAACAAGCCCTTGAGTCTTGAGCCTGTTCTGTCATCAGCGGTGATTCCGTATCTGGCCTCTTGCATATCACAAATGCCTTTTGCCTTTGTGTGATTTGAGTAGCTCCCTTATTAGGTTCTTACTCCAACTTGCAAATTGTTACTGGTCATTCACTGGAAGTTCACTTGCGCCTAGTTGGCCCTTTGACAGCTGCATGCTTGTAATGTACTATCTGCCTCGCCTGTAGGTCACTTCGGACAAAAGTGTTTGCTAAACAGGGGCGCCATACAGGGGGGCGAAGTTAGGGTGAGTGACAGGGGCCCGAAAAAATTAGGTACATAACTGGATTGGTCTGAGGCCCCAGTTTGATAACCTATCATGGGGCCCAAAATCTCTACTGGCACCCCTGCTGGAAAATAAATAAATGTCATTATCTAATGAGCTCCAAATAAATAAATTAGTATGTCTTAATGATGTCAGAGGTCTAGAGGCAGCTTATTATAAACCGGCCTGCTTCAGAACAGATCTTTTGCTAATTATTACTGAGGGTTATGCAGCCTAAATACTGTTTTTCATGTGAGGTGTCAGAAATAAGTGAATAATTTAAGTTAATTTTTTTAACTTTGCTTCAAATATGGTTTAAAGTTAATTATGCCGGTGCTTCATTTAATGATATGTGGGTCCCAATTATGCTTAAAAAAGAAAAAAATATACATAATTCTAGTATTAAATGTGTTTACAGTATTTTACTAAATGTTATTTACTATGTAAATAGATAGCAGAATTTATTTTTAAAAATGTACAGATGTAAAGAAGAAATAGTAAATACTCAGAAATACTCAGAAGAAATAGTAAAAACATGCTTCAACAAAAGTAAGGTATTATGGCAACATGACAACATATTTAAGCCTAAGGCCAACTTGTGGTGGTGAGTCATGCATCTCCACAGCCCATCTGTCAATACTACAGATCCAATCTGTCTGTGGTGTAGGGCTGGACGATATAAACGATGTATCAATTTATCGTCATATAAAATTTAAAAAACAAGAAAATGAGAAACTTAGATAAACTGTCATTAAAGAACATTGTTGATAGCACACATCAGCCAACCGAATCATAGAAACGAATGCAATTCCAACCAGTCGTATGGTAGTCTTTTAATAATGGTTAACCTATGCCCAACAAATGCACAGCAAGGTGGAATGAGTTAGCAGAGCACACCACATGAATCTGTTTTGGTAATATCAAGGAAAAGATAAGGGCTCCCTCAAAGGAAACTTCAGGTGTTGGTGAAGAAGGCGACAGCTCAGCAGCCACGTCGTCTTTTAAAAAATTCGATATTGTTGATAAAGATTAAAAATGTTGGTGGCGTGGCAATGCTTATATATACTCGGTGATAAAAAAAAAGTGAGGCACCCAGACGGAAAGGTGGAAATGAAATGAATCTGCACGTGGTGAAAGGTCATGTGACTGTATCACAATGATTATAATATCAGATCAAATGGACAGTTTGGGAACACTGTTGGTCCCATGTCAGTAGGGTGGGCCACCCCCCGGGCCTGAATACATGCGGCGATATGTTGTGGAAGGAAGTCGTCCAGCTGTTGTTTCCTCTCCTGTGGCAAGTCGGCCCACAGCTGTTGTAACTGGCCCTTGAGATCCTGCAGAATGGCAATGGGTCTGAGATGACGTCTGAGCTGATCGCATGCATGTTGGATTGGGGAAAGATCGGGGGCCTTGGCTAGCCACGGGAGGACCTCAACATGACACAGGCAGTCCATAGACACATGTTCCGTGTGTAGACAGACGTTGTCTTGTTAAAAAACTGTACCAGGGTGCTGTCTCAGGAGGGGTAAGACATGTGGATGCAGGATGTCACTGACGTAGCGCTGCGCCGTCAGGGTCCCCCGAATAACTACCAGAGATGACCTGAAGTCATACGCTATGGCTCCCCACACCGGTTTGTCTTTCCACAATATTGGCAGGATTGGTCCTTTCCCTTCGGCGCCACCATACGCACACACAACGGTCATCCATGCTAATGCTGAACTGAGATTCATCACTGAACATGGTATGACGCCACTCGTCATCAGTCTTAAATCATTATAAATCTTTAATGACAATCAATAATGGCAAAAACAAGAAAATTGCATAAACACTTAGCATTTTTGGCATTACATGTAAAAAATTACTACATGAATATTGGTGGTAATGTTTATAAACAATCAAAAAGGGCATTTTTCCACCGCACCAAATACCGTACTTTTGGTACTTTCCGTTTTCCATTGACTTGCGGTTGAGTTCCGGTACCAAAAGTGTCAAACCAGCTGGGGTACTTCTTTGGTCCTTCGGTACTTTGGGTGGGACTTTAAACGCTTTCTTTGTCGATTGCTTATGCAAATAGCCTACCTCTGAAAGACAATACAACGCCGCCCTGAAAAGAGTTACGTACTCAGAAAACAACGATAAACAAAGTAAAAATAATTCATTGCGATCTGGTCGGAAGAACAGATACAACAAAAAGATCAGGATGGCATGACAAGAAATTAATGAAGTATTTGTTTGATATACTAGGACAGCACACATATCCAAGCTGTCCAAGCTACGTGATTTTGCTGAAATACATATTGGGGTGTTTATTAAGAAAAAGTTCATAAATTTCTCACAAACCCATCTAGGAGTGATTTAAACAGCAAGGAGGAAAATGATTACGACTGTCGCAGAGAACGCATGCAGCGCTCATGCAAAAGCAGCAGAGGTAAATTTTAAACTGATTTTTAAACATGTTACATAATCTACAAAAAGGAATAATAATTAAAATTGCAAAGCTAGCTAAGGTGTTTTTTTCTATGACAGAGTAAAAATGTTTTAGCGAATCTTTA
>JAAGVU020000123.1:19146477-19185023 GCA_011763525.2 Mormyrus iriodes | reverse complement strand
TGTCAACCAGGACAGCCCCACAGCATCCAGAGCCTTAAGGAACTCCGGGCGGATCTCATCCACTCCCGGGGCCCGGCCACCGAGGAGCTTTTTAAAAAGTTATGAAAAATTTAAATTGATTTTGCAAATTTCAATATAATCTGCAATTTGTAGAGAGACAGTTACACAATCATTTCACATATCTCTTGTGTGGAGAAGTTACGTTGGAGACGGAAACTGCTGTTGCCTACAGCCCGCCTATAGCTGGTCAACAGGGTGGCAGAAGTAAGATACATTGTTATTTTGGTTTTAAACCATGCAATAAGTGAACTCTGCAGAGTCAGCAGCCAAGTATGCAGATGCTGCTACAAGAGGACGACACATCTAACCTGGCAAAGCAGTGGTTTCTCCATCACCCTGATTTATATAATGCAGTGTTTTCCAATCCAGTTCTCAAGGACCCACAGACAGTCCATGCTCCTTCCCAGCTCCCAGTAGGGAGAAAAAATGTGGACTGCATGGCAGGGAGCTGGGAGGGAACAAAAACATGGACTGCTGTGGGTCCCCGAGGACCGGATTGGGAAACACTGATATAAGGAGTTTAAAGATCATTACGTTCTTGGTAACAGCAGGCTAAGTCTCTGTGCTAGTGATCAGAAGGTCGCCGGTTCGATAACAGATATAAGATACATGACAGTGATGTCATTTAGCGGTTATCACGTTTCATGTTTCCGCTTAAAGTCATGTTTAGCCTACACAAGAGTTCATTCATATTCCTTTCCCCAGGGAAGAAAGGACTAGGCTAAATGACGAACGTAACAAACAGCAATATAAACCAAACGTTAGTGTACTATCTATGAGGTTTTGTAACAGCTGAAGTGGAATGAATATCAAAATCTACGTACAGAATGGATATTAATTAATCTATGCATATTTCATTGATAATGTAAAAACTAATATATATTATCGGCTTTTGCTGCGGGTTTACTTCATAAACAGGTCTGTTTATTTCAAATCAATATAATATTTCAATGGGAATGTTGCACAGTATTGATTCGTTAATTGTAACAGGGTGCCAAAGTCAGTATTAAAGTCACAATTTTGGTATTGATCTAATTTTAGTGCATTGCAGATTTTGCCTGGTCATGCCTCTGCTGCTTTTGTAATCGTCAGTATCATTCTTAGGTGTCATTTTAACTGGCGTATGAGCTTTCCAATGAGGTCAATTAAAATACGCCAAACCCACATGGATGTGTCCCAAACTGAAAAATCTGTTTTCCAGTGAGGCCACGATTCACAGATTCCAAACTGAAAAGCTTCTGGATTGTGCGAGCAGGAAATTCTGCACGGATCAATATAAACTTTGAGGTAAGAGTGAAAAGCTAGCTTCTAGATATAGATCAGCATGCATTCAGCATATAAGTGCAGTTCCACTACAGGCCACATACATGTGCTCTTCAGATTTAAGTTAAATCCACCTATTTTCCACAACCTCACAGCTAAGGGCTATGATGACTAAAGTTGGATATTTTCACCTGAAGAATCAATAAAGCTTTAAAAAAAAAAAAAAAATGATAAAATAGCTTTGTTTTTTAATTCTCTTTTTCGCCATTGGTCGTTGCTCATCATGTGTGGTTGGATGTGCTGTACAGGCGTCCCCATGGCCAGAAGTAACTTGGTTGAAGGATGGCTTGCCCACATCTAAACGGGTGACGGTGACCAACGCAGAGGGGACATCCCAGCTCCTCATTCCATCCTCGGAGCGCTCCGACACTGGAGTTTACACCATCATAGTCAAGAATCTGGTCGGCCAGGAAACCCTGAGCGTTGAGATCAGAGTTACAGGTGTAGCCAACACCTTGCGCAACCTTAAAGTTATAAAAAACCAGATAAAGGCATATTTCTTCATATAAAGTACGCCTTGTCAGCTTTTCTCTGATTCAACACAGCCTGGACAGGATGCCAGTCCAACACAGGGAACAAACTCAAACACACAATCACAGATTGAGTTGTAATGAGTTTACAACTCATTATGGACAATTTAGAAACACACCACTTCTGTTGGGTGAACACAGGGTAAAGATGAAAACTCTATGCACACAAAAAGTCAGCAGGAATTCATATCCCAGCCATGGAGACATGAGGCCACAGTTCTACTTTGGTCAACCTTGGTTGTTTAAAGTGCTCTATAAATAAATTTTGAGTTGAGTCGAGTCGAGTTGAGTTGAGTTGAGTTTAGTTGAGTTGAGTTGAGTACATCCAGAGCCACTGTGCTGCCCTCATCATTTTTAAATGTTGCTGCTTATATACATAAATCCAGATGAACCAAAGCCACCTGGTCCTGTGGAACTAGAAGAAAATGTCCCCAGCACAGTGACCTTGTCCTGGGAGCCCTCTCCTGATGAGAAGCGAGACGACCGGCTGCACTACGTCGTGACGCAGCGAGACTCCATCAAGCGGACCTGGCACACAGTGGGCGATCGTATCTTTAACAACAAGTTCACCGCCTGCAACATTCTGCATGGGAGAGAGTACCACTTCCGCGTATATGCCAAGAACGACATGGGGATGTCCGACCCTGCCGAATCAAGAGCTTGGGAGATCTTCCGGAAGAAAGGTGCATGGACGAGTTTACTTTCCAACAGATCCTGTTTATTCCAGGACATTCTGAATCACCTTGCGAAAAAGATGCACATGTTAAACTGTCGAGAAATTCTATTTTTTTGTAGGACAACATTGTGATAAATGAAAAGCATTTGACATATTTTATGTACAAAATATTTAGACCTCTATACTATAATAATACAATAGAAATGGAACTAAATATTCTTTCTTATGTTTTCACTTATTCCCCCAGAAAAGTTTACAATTCATGTCCCAGAGTCTAAACAATGTAACTTAGAGAAGGCGCCCAAGTTCCTAGTTCCTCTGAAGATGCACTCAGCTCCCCATGGCTACGAGTGCTACATGAGCTGTGCAGTGAAGGGTAACCCGGAGCCTCGGGTCATCTGGTACCGTGACAATGTGAGCATCAACAGCAATGCCAATTACTACATCACCAACACCTGTGGCGTCTGCTCTATGCTCATCATCAGGGTTGAGCCCAAGGACACTGGCGAGTACAAGATCATTGCGGAGAACAAGCTGGGCAGGGCCGAAAGCTCCACCATCCTCAATGTCAGAGGTAAGGTTGTTGACCTTGTTTAAAAAAATCTCACGACACAACCGTGACTCAGATGTCTAGATTTATTATTTGGTATTATAAAGAATGGAAAACTGTCTTGCTAGCGGTAATTCCCTGCCTTCTGTTTTTCAGAGTGAAACCGGGGAAGATTGGGCTGATGAAGCCATCACATGACATTGGTTTTATCTTCTACAATTCCTCTCATGTTTCATTTAAATTTTCCTTTAAAATTGCTAATGTGTGATTATAAATGTGGCCATTAAGTGTCTACTAAAATGCCTGTCGACAAGTGTCTTCTTATTTGAGCATGTAAACTTTCAGCAAAAAACAAATTGTCTGTTGTGCTACTGCTGAGTAAAATTTTGAACCATTAGCACTAGGTGTGAAAGGTCGTAGTATGCTGATATTCTCAGTGTATCAAAAAAGGCTTACACTGGCCCAACAAATGAAAAGGAAAAATACATACAATTTCCCTGATGAACGCTATAACGATTAAAATTAATCCCAATTTAATGGTTACTGTTATTAATACATTATTCAATATTTTTTGATTGTGAAAGAAAGTGGGCATCATAATAGCAAATGGGCTACAAAATACATTAAAAACATTATACTACCTAGAATCATATATGCTAGACATGCATGTTTGAGAGAATCTTTTTGGTGTATCGTGGCTATCAAAGATGCATGCAAGTTTTTTAAAACAAAATGGACTAAGCAAGAAGCTCAAAGCTCTGAGAAGGAGCCATGAAAACTGATGACTTCTACACTGTTGACTAATAAATTAACCGCATATTGACATGAAACAATCTTTGTGATTTAAACATGGATATGCAGTGCAATTATCACAGTTGTTCTTGTGTTTAGAAAACAACTGATAATTGTTTTGGCAATTTTGTGCTATTCAAAATGTATTTTTTTCCTTTATATGTTAGGTATTGAACACTGAGACGTATTATATTAAATTAAAAAGGATTTTTGATTGTCAATTATATGTTAAATACCCCAGCTTTATATAAATACATATGAATGCATGTGATACTGAGCAGTAATGCATGGAAAATAACTGTTGTTGTATAAATGTTGTTTAAATCAATACAACTGTGTCACAATTAAAATAATTTTGGCATCAAAAAGGCAACCCTGTCTTTCTTTAGCTTTATACATTATACTATACTTTATTACAGAACATTGAAAAATCATGTGGTGTGTGTATTATGATTTTAAATCATGGCAGTTCTTATTAAATGTCGCACGGTACTTTTTTCAATGCATTCCTAATGTTAAAATTTAAGATATTTTCATGAATTGCAAGAATGCAAAGAGCATAATCTCTGGGTGAGACGCTGGCATGTTTGTTAATGGTCCCTTACTCCAACAACAACCTGTCACATCTGCATGTATCACGTCCTTCAGCTAACCAGGGTCCATTTTGATATTTCAAAAACTATGTTTTACAAACATTGTGCACATGACATGACACAGCTCCTACATGCCAAATTACACTACCAAAAATTCTCCTTAATATGTGTCGACCACTGTGTCTATTCATCGCGATCAAACAGTGATACATATATCATATAGACCTTTTAACATCATACTTGTCTTTAAGAGCAACTCAGTGACCACGTAGGGAGGAGTCAAACCCTCTGAACCAGCAGTGTCTCTCTGGTCACTGTGCTCCAACTCAGCAGAAGGTCTAACGTTAACAGTAATCTGGTCTGACCACAAGGGCTGTGCAAAGGTGTTCCAAAAACAGGATAAGGCAACGTATTGCCATTCTCTATCAATTCTATTAAATTCTGATACCAGAGCCAACAGAGGAGCTACTGTGCAGGAGGCTGGGAACTGTGTGAAAGTAAGTCAATCTTCCATTTTTATTCACATCCAGGGCAATGGAAGGACAAATCGGTTGGCTTTTGAAGAATAGTTGAGTCTTCTGATTTGTTATTTAATTGATCACTGCGTGTTATTCATATGGGGAAAAATGTTTACATGATGATCAGGGCAAGGAGAAATATTAAAATAATATCTTCTGAATGCAAAAGAGCAGTTCTTGTGTAGAGAAACACAGCTTACAAATTATGTGAAAAAGAAAGAATTCTAAGTCAACAATCTTCCAGTGACGTTTTCATCCCAGGCCAGGTGTCGTTTAGCTGAACTTCGGATACACACAGCTGCTGTTTCTCAATAATCTTAAAATCAGCTCAAAATACTACATTAACAGAAACACAGCTTCTGATTATGCTTTGCGGTTGAATGCAGTGACAATTTTCCTGAAAAAACGAAAACGGAAGTATGTGAACTGCTAATACAATGCTAAATTGTTATGAAATGGCAAGATAACAATCCTAAGCACACCTCGAAGTTATGTAGTAAGTATTATATTGTGAAAATGGAAAGCATAGGAGAGCTGTGACAGATAACCTGGCCCCCACAATCACCCGGCATAAACCCTATAGACAGAGCTTGAAATCGGCAAAAAACAGGTGCCGGTACGTCCCTTGTTATTTTGTGTCGGTACATAAGAAATGTTCCCAGTACTCTGAAGAGAAAAACGAGCTGCCAGTACTGTGTCACAGTACCTGTGAGTACCGGCCCACTTCAAGCACTGCCTATAGAGCCGGTTTGGGATCAGCTGGATAGAAGAGTAAGAGCAAGGTAGCCAACCTGTGCCCAGAACTTGTGGAAGCTCCTTCAGGACTGTTGGAGAAGCATTGCAGGTGGCCTCATCTGGAAGCTGGCTGAAAGAATGCCAAGAGTCTGCAATGCTGTCATCGAAGCAAAAGGGGGCTAAAATTTGAGAAAATCTTGAGATGTTGAACATTCTCTCGTTGCTGCAGTATTTAATATGTATTACTTCTTTATCTCAAGGCCTTTTGTTGTGAGATGAGTAACACAGGTAGAACAGAGACAGATGCACTAGAAGCAGATGTGTCCCGACTTTTTACTGGTACTGTATGTAACAGATGATTAACTCGGTTACATACCATCAATCCATCTTTAGAATGCTTATGCTGGATCATGGGGACCTGGAGTCTACTCAGTGTAGCACAATGCAGGGGTAGACCCCAGATTGCATGGCATCCATCCCTGGGCACATGCAGTCATACCCAAATATGGGCGATCTCAAGACACCATTGAGTCTAACTGCATGTTTTTGGACTACGGCGGCGAAGCCGCTATGCCTCCCTGCTTACATACCAGTGTGCCTTTAAATCTACTGACATCATCAAGTTTTGTGGTGACTTCAGAGTCATCACAGTATGTGTAACTTGAGGACCAAAGCAGTGATAAACCTTAACATAAAATACTACGGAGCTAAAAAGGGCTCAAGTACCGGCAGGACGTTCACGTGGCACTTCTCAAATCTCACGGGCCAGTCAGTCACGCCGCTGCATCATCTTACAGCATGATTTCGCGATCAAGTAAATAACATCGTTACAAGCTTCAATTCAATTTGAATTAATATATATATATTCATCCCAGATCTTGAAAAAAATAAAAACTGGGAGTTTAATTGGTGTTTTCCAGTTGCTTTTAAATCAACCACTCCCCCCTCCCCCAGCCCAAACATACACTCACACTCCATAATTCTTGATTTGTAGCTCAACCCCTGTGACATGTATATCACATACCATGCATTGCATGCGAGACACTGAGAAGGCCTGTCGCATTCTGATGCATTCTGTTACAAATGCTAAATGAGCATTACTCAGAGCTTGTAATTACAACATTACCGCACATCTCCAGTCTTTTGAGGACAATTTCTTAAAACATCACAAAATGTGCCGGTCTACTCGGTGTATGTACAACAAATACTCCACCATTAAATAAGAAATTAGACTGGTTCTTTAAGATCTATGTTTACAAAGTACATATAATGTACGCATATAAAAAGCCTCTACATTATTTCATACTTTTCATTTAGTTGTTAACAGCACAATACCAATGGGAACAGGGCCCCAGGGCTTGGATCGGAACCTTACATCCTTTTGAAAACCTTAACATAGTTCTTTATTTTTGGTGAAAAACAGCAGGGAATTTATGGCTGAGGCCTTTAATCAGGTTGGCATTTTCATACTCGAAAAAACAGGAAGTTTGACAAGAGACCTGTGACACCTAGCACAGCTTTAGCTGGACAGGAGCTTTCCTTACTGGTAGTAAAACAACTGGATCTATAAGGTTGTTAAACCTCAAACTCACACACAATATTCAATGTTCACATAATTTCAATACTCAATGAACAGAGTCATTTTTAATACCATAATTTCATTAATATTAAATCGTCGTACAATGTGAACAGAATAATTTTTATGTTTCCAATATTAATCCAAAAGTAAATTCTAGATATAAACTATATATAGAAAAAATACATCTAATTATAAATATATTTAATTTAGTTAACATATGCTGCATAACTGTAATATGCTAACCAGTCGGGCTAATTTTATGTAGATATTTTAGCTGTGGTAAATAAATCGCCAAACGTCTCATAATTTTATTTTTATTTTTTTTACATACAGATAATTGGCTGAATCTGCAGAGCTCCTTAATATATCAAGATGTTGAAGGCATCAAAAGTGACTGACACAAGTGCCTCAGGGCAGGGTTAGTGCAATGAGCCCCTGACCACCTCTGCGTTCTTTATCCTGTGAACAAGTCTGCTAGCACTCCCCAAACACCCCTTTAGGTTACAATGCACAGTGATTTCTGCTGTGACTGTTGATTTAACACGATGAAAGCTGAATAGCTTGTGCTACTGCTATTGTACATTGTAGCTGGTGAAATCAGTAATTTCATTTCACCTTCCACATCATAAACTGACCCAATCTTAAAGTATTGCAGTTTGTTGGTTTCTTTGCAAATAACTTTATCATGTTTAAAGAAAGCACAAAGCTCTCATCACATTTAAGCATTACTCAGACGGAAAAAGTATCACAAAACGTTTCTTTTTGTGCGACTAGTATGCTGTACCTTAAATGAAAGTCAGACTCATATTTGAAGTAAGATTAAATAATTGTAGGACATCTATATACTGAATAGATGGCATCAGACAATCATCATGGATTAAACAAGCTTATATACGCTTGCCATTCTTATGAAGCCCATTGCAAACTCCAGCATAGTTATAGAAGTGCCAATATGCAAAGTTCGGTCCTGTTAGGTTATCACCCCAAGGCCATATAAAGTCTTATATGTTCAGTCCACATATATGTTTTCTTTTGCCTGACTTCTACAGTGGCCATTAAAAAGCGATCCAACGTTCCTGGCGTCATGATCACGCAATTTGTGGAGGAACTTCCCAAGGGAACGAGCACGCCTGACTTTATCCGCAAACCTATTGCTTTGACTATCCAAGAAGGTAAATTTTCAAAAGCATTTATGCTTATGAATGTATTGTAATTATGAACTTATTATTATGTGACATAATACAGAGGGGGGAAAAAGGAGATACGCGATATATCAATTAACATATCGGTACTGGTTGAAATTCATCAAAAATCAAGATACTGGTATTGGTCCAATGCGTCAATCTTGGCCGATATTTTTGGGGAGGGTGGGGGCATTCATCGCGTGTTCCGAAACTATGGGACAATCCGTGCCCCATATTGGTTCAAAATGGAACACAGCATATTATTTTATGATACAGGTAGACCCTGTAAAATCAGTTCCATCTCTTACGGGAGATTCTGATATAGGCAACAAGGTTGAGAGCATGCCATTCTATTATATAATATGGTATCTGTATGTGCTTTGACTATACAATAGCCAACATCCTTTTATCTTCAATAACTGCTTATCCAGTACAGGGCCATGGTGAGCCTATTCCATTAAGCAGGGACACACTGGTTGGGACGCCACAACAATGTTGATTTGACATGTATTTAAGGTAAACTGGCCATCTTCAAGGCAATTGTGACAGGGAGTCCGACACCAACCGTCACATGGGCAAGAAACAGTGGCGATATCAGCGATCCAGAGAGATTTCAGATGAAGTACAGTCCCGTCTCTGGCGAACACACGCTGGAGGTAAATGCCACCTGTTTGAAATGTGCACATGAAACCATGTCACTAAAACTGCGGATTGGGTTTCTTTGTGCACTAATCCGTTTTAACGATCTATGTAATCTTGTGCTTTAGTTTCTGGTACCTTGAGAACTTTTTTGAGCATCCATCCATCTTTGAATCTCTTATCCTCTGGTCAGGGTCGCTAAAGGGGCTCTAAAGGGGCAGTTCACCTATAAAATGAAAAAAAGATATGTTTTAGAGGTGCTTTAGTATTACCTATCCAATCGTATTACTGCACAAAAGATACGAGCGTGAGCATCCCGGCAATATCTTCTGCACAGTGATATGATTGGTGTGTGGAGTTCGGGAGAAGAAAATAATTCCTACATTAAACTGCTCACTTTAAATTCTCTGGATTATCTTATGTAACCATGTCATGGTTTCAGGTAAGAGACATTGCTATTGAATTTTTCAAATGTATTTTTCTGGCTCTTTAATCACCATAGAAAGAATGCCATTCAGTCCCATTATATTCGAGAGTAGCACATTTCTGCGGCCGGTATCTGCAAAACTAGGCAACTCCCAGCTGAACAACCTACATGGATAGATAACTCTAAAGTCCTCTAAAACATATCTTATTTAAGTTTTGGGGTAGACTTGCCCTTTAAATAAATATAAAGCTGAATAATTAATTCAAACATATTGCAAAGCATTGTGACATTAAAGCCTAACACAATCTGTTGATTATATTCCTAGTGTATAATCAGAAGCTTGCTCGCATTTCATAAGCATACGAGGAAGCAGAAGAATAGTTGGTTGTAAAGAAAAATGCAGTGAAATTCTGCTCTGCCTCCCCAGATGCCCAACGTATCAGCTTTGGAAGAAGGTGTCTACAAATGCTTTGCCTGTAATGAGTTTGGAAAAGCTGTTGTCACTGCCACTCTGAATGTCATTGAAGGTAATGAAGAAATGAGAGGCATTGATCAAAGATCATTCTTTCTGTGGAAACAAATAAATGTGCACTGTAATAGTGTCACTATTGCAAAATCATATATGAATAGTACATATTATTGAATGATAAACACATATAGATCTATCCAATGTATTGCCGGGAACAAAGACCCATGCTCTGTAGAAGATATAGAGACACCAGTTCATCTAACTGACATTAAATATTTCAATTATTTTATGTAATCAATGTATTAATTAAATATCATTTTCATGTGCATTTTCTATCAGTTGGATTCAACAAGAGCAAGGCACTGCAGCAATCAAGAACCGGTCAGTATATAAGAGGACGGACAGACATACATACATAATAACCATATTATGCATTAGAAACTGAATGTGACAACTACATATTGTTGTATTTCTCAGCTTTAAGAGAGAAAACACTGGATTTCAGAAACCTCTTGAAAACCCGGTAAGCAGGGCTGTTGTTGGTAAGAGTGCCACTGCTCTGGTAAAAACACATTTTGTAGCTGATGTCTATAAGATAATTTGATTGGCCTAATGCTGAAGCAGTTTACCCCTTAATAAGTGGGAGGCATGTTAGTAGTAATTCACTGTCTGTCTCAGGGGGTCTGCGACATTGTTATCCAAAGTAAGGTTGGGGCTTTATTCACGGTTGAGATTTTGCATAATTTGAAGCTGAAGCTCACGTTTGCCACCCAAATGGCATTCGTCTGTGGCCATGGAAAGAGAAGCTTGGTCTGACCTGCTGGCCACGATGCCCCTGTGATTCCCTCCTGGAGGAGCAGTCTGAGGATGGATGGATGGAGTCACTGCAAAATTATCATTTTCATGGCTGACTCCCATATGTCATGCTGCTGCACTGACAGCCCACAATGTTTGTTTTATTTGGTATGAATGCTGAAAATAATCCATTACCTATGTCTGTATCTGAGAAAGGTAAAAATGTTAAACTACTGTGAAGTTCGCAGGCGGCAGATGTCAGTTCAAGGTTATTTTTAGTTAAATTATTATAGGTGGGAGAGTATAATGAAGTGGAGCGATCTAACATCTAACTGTCCGCTTCTGTTCTAGTAATGAACGTGAAAAACCAGAAAGAAAACAGGGAGAGCCGGACGAGAAGGTATGGGAAATTTTACTGAGTGCCGACAAAAAGGACTACGAACGTATCTGTATGGAATACGGCATTACGGACTTCCGGGGCATGCTGAAGAGGCTGAACGAGCTGAAGAGGGAGAGGGAGGAGGAGCAGGCCCAGGTACAGAAGCTGCTCATGGGCTCTCTTTAAAAGAAGTTACAAATCATCGTTTCTGACTTTGAATATTTACTGGGGAGAGATTATGAATTCATAATAACACTGACAGAAAGGAGGAAAGGAGAGAGAGAGATCATTATTACCTTTATTAAACACTAGTTCTAACCATTGTGTCTTGGTTGGGATTGGTCCCATCAGTTTGTTGAACAACTGAGCAACCTGAAGCACATTGAAGTAAAAGCTAATGGCTGTGCAGAGTTTGAAATAACAATGGACATGAAGGACCCCAACAGTCGGATTTTCTTATACAAGGTAAGAGGCTCTGTACACAATCAAACGGCATAAACACCGTATACAGAATACTATACTAGAATATTATTGTGGCATTATAATATGGCATTATGTCAATGGCAGTGTAAAGGCAATACTAAGGCATGGTCATTTTCAGATCTTTGTTTGCTATGCTGTAATATAAGGGTGTGTCACATTCTTCAGAACGGGGAGATGATGGAATTGAGCGATGACACAAGCTTGAAGCACAGTCTAAAAAAAGTGGGAAAGAAGTATGTGTTCAGTATTAAAGATCTTGACCCAGACGACGCTGGCTTGTACCAGGTGGATGTTGAGGGTGTTAATATATTTTCAACTGAATTCAAAGGTGAGATCAGTAATAATCTGCATACCTTAGTTTTCACAAATACTTAAATAACCTTCCAAAGGAAGCCTTACATTTCCGTTAAAGCTTTTGTTTTGCAAACGTACACACCCTATTGCTTATCAAATTTTCAAATTTGTAACATGCCTTATGCTATTATTTCAGCACCCCCGGTTGAATTCCTGGTTAAAATTCAGGAAGTAACAGCCATGGAGAGAGAAGATGCTGTGTTTGAATGTCTTTTATCCCAACCCTTTACAAAGATTACGTGGGTAGGAAAGAATGTAACACTCCAATCTGGAGATAAGTATGACATCACTGTGTCTGAGGACATGCTCATCCACAGACTAGTGGTGAAGGACTGCATGCAGGTGGACAAAGGGATATATGCAGCAATTGCTGGCATTAAATCCTGCAATGCTTGGCTTATAGTTGAAGGTAAGCTAAAATTACAAAATCCCCCAAGTATGCATTCAGGCATCAGTGGTCTATCCACGTCTTTCCTAACAGCTTATACAATACAGGGTCTCAATGACTAGTGGTCTAATTGTTACCCAAGATTGTGTTGAAATGTTTGCTGATTTAAATCTTTGCTAGCATGCATGCATGGCTTTTTTTGTAAGTATGCAAGTTAAGTGAAGTTCTGTTCCTGACATCTTTGCTCTCTGTTAATCGCATTGCTGATTCAGCTGATAAGGATGCAGGCACGCAGGGAAAAAAGAAATCTCGGAAGTCAACCCAAGCTGGAGGCGCTGGCCTTGACCTGGAAAAGATGGCCAGGAAGCAGCAGGCTAAGCTACAAATGGGGAGAGAAGAGATCTTGGGGTCACAGCAAAAGGCCAAAGTAGACAAGGACACATCTCAGGAAGGTGAAGGCGATGGGGAGATTGGTTTGTCTGGGTGCAGGGAGTCCACGGAGATAACTTCATCATCGTCAGCTGCAACAGGGCAAACAGGACAGAGTGGACAAACAGGACAAACTGGAAAATTAGGACACAGTGGAGAAGCAGGACAAACTGGACAAACTGGAAAATTAGGACACAGTGGAGAAGCAGGACAAACTGGACAAACTGGAAAATTAGGACAAAGTGGAGAAACAGGACAAATTGGAAAAACAGGCCAAAGTGGAGGAACAGGACAAAGTGGAGAAACTGGAAAATTAGGACAAAGTGGAGAAACAAGGAAAACTGGAAAAGCAGGACAAAGTGGAGAAACAGGACAAACTGGACAAACTGGAAAAACAGGACAAAGTGGAGAAACAGGACAAAAAGATTCTTCTCTTATAAGCCAAAGTCAACTACCTTCACCGCTAGAAGGCAATATTCAAGTTGCTGCTGTGGATGAGTCTAGTTGGACCAGTTCTCCTGCTTGCAAAGCTGATGTCATTGGTGAGTGTGCTGGGAGGAAACAGGGCACAAAGGCGAGTGGAGAGAAACCTACAGAAACAGCCGGAGCTGAGCCTTTTGGAGACTCACTTAACGCAGACACACTCCTCAGCCAAAATACGACCCGTGAGAGAACAGGCCCGCTTGTTCCAGAGACACTCATAGGTATGTAAAAAGAACAGCTAAAATTACAAGTAACAATTATTTCATGGATGTTATGAGATTAAGGCCATGACAAGGAGTTCCATCTGTAACTCATTATTTAACAATTTCAACATTTCACTATTTCACAGTCAGGAGCAATTTGCAAACCAGGGCCAAGAAATACAGCAGTGACAATTAATATCTTTTATGCTTCAGAAAAAGGAGTTCACTTCATCTGTGGTCTATCAGACATCAGTGCCATTCTAGGCCAGTCTGCAGAGCTGGTCTGTAAGCTGAGCAATGAAAACTGCGATGGTGTCTGGTACAAAGACAGAAAACAGGTGAATAATTCCAGACAGGTCCCATGTACACAGACTTTACTCACTCACACTATTATATTGCTATTATTAACATTTGAAACTGAGCTGTTGACAGATTTATTCCAGAATTAACACCTTAACTAATGAGTAACATTCAAATAATAACAATAATAATAATAATATAATAATATAGGTGATTATAATAAAAAATGTATTAGGCTAATAAAGATAGATTGGAATGAAAAATATGGGTAGTTTTCCAGCTGTTGTTCAGACATTATTAACATAGATATTGCTGGATAGAGAAGATGGTAACTTTGCACTTTCTGAAAGGCTGAATTATCATTAACATCTGTTGCATTTTGTTGGATGAAACCTTCTTTCTGTAACTTTCTGTGCCTCATTAGTTAACATCCAATGATGCCATGACCATCGCTAAAGAAGGAGCCTGGCACAAGTTAACAGTAAAGAACTGCCAAGAGGAAGACACTGGAAAATACCGTTTTGAAGCTGATGGACATAAGACCGAAGCACAGCTTGTTGTAAAAGGTTCCAAGCCTAAATCCACAAAAGACATTCAATAATCAATACTCTTTATTTATAAACTGAATATGGCTTTAAAATAGGAGTGTAAAAATACATCAGTGCATCGTGATAAATCGATTAGCATTCAGTGCCTCAGACGTCAGAATCAGTTTTTGGGGGTAAAATTAAGATTCTCCTACTTTTGGGTTGTGCGCTCTCACACTCACGTACGGCAGGTAGGCATGATGGCAGGGGAAGGCTCAGTGATTCCCCTAAAGGAAGTGATACTTGATGACCTGCAATTCTTTTGGAAAACTTGCCCGTTTTGTAGCGCAGAACACGTCCTCTAATGGTTAGGATAACCTTTGCAGTACGATGCTTGTGAAAAATGTCGCTTGTTTTGATAGCTATGGTAGCAATGGTCAAGCAATCGTCAATGGTCACTCTGAGGTAGCAAAGTAGCTAGTTAATCAAATAGTAATGTTAGCCTTTGAGATATTCTGTATATTGGTTAACATACCAGTTTCGGCCATTATTCATTAAAAATCAAGATACTGGCATGGGTCCTTTGTGTCGATGTTGGCTGATAATGTTGACCAATGTTTAAACTTAATAAATATAGAGTTAGCAGCACTAGAGCTAACTACACAACTACTAAAATAAAGACAATTGCATTGGACAATCAGCCACATTCCATAGTGGAGGACGAGGGATTTCACTGGGTCATTCACCACTTGGGAGACTTGAATTTTGAATATCAAAATAATTCAATAATCGATTAATCAAACGGAATTGTGACAGAAATTAAAGATTTCCGATGTATGAAATCATTCCCTTAATAATCGCAATCAAATCAAATCGCCTTGTGGCCAATGATTGCATTTTGTAACTACATTTTGTGAAATATTGTTAGTGTTTCAACTGATTCCAGATATTTACAGTATAAAGAGAAAAATAGTTAGAAGTCTGGCATTACTGTGCATTTTAAGGTTAGTTAATCTGCACTGTGGGTACAGATCAGAGCTGTTTAAAATGTAAAGTTCTACTAATTACATGGCTTGTTTGTGTTCCAGACCCACCCAGGTTTAACCTGGATGAACTGGGTAACTTCTCAGAGCCGGTAGTCATAAAAGTTGGCCAAAACGCAACTTTCAAGATTGCTTTTGTGGGTCGGGAGCCAATGAAGGTGCAGTGGTATAAAGATGGTGAAGAAGTTGTGGGCGATACCAACATCAAAGTGGAGAAGGCTTCCGATCACAGCTGCCTGCTACTCGGAAGATGCCAACGTAAGGACTCTGGAGAAATCAAGATCAAGGTCAGGAACGAGTTTGGAACTGCTGAGGGTTGCACCAATCTCATTGTTCTGGGTATGTTTCACGATGAAACTACTTTGTCATCTCATAACTTAATAACTGCAACCTAACAAGTCCATAACGAAGATATGTTATTCAGAATTCCTCATGTCCCACGTCAGACAAACCAAAGCCACCTCAAGCTCCAGTGGAGATAATTGAAAGTTCGGCAAAATGCATTGAAATCAAATGGAGGCATCCAAGGGACGATGGCGGCTCTCCGGTGACTAACTACATCTTGGAACGGCAGCAGTTGGGACGCAACTCCTGGAAAAAGCTTGGAGAGATACCGGGAAACCCGACGTACAGAGACACCGATGTGACCCATGGGAGAAAATACTGCTACCGTATCTGGGCCCAAACAGCAGAAGGTGTCAGTGAGATGTTAGAGACTGACGAGATCATGGCTGGCAACAAGGGTGAGCTGGAGCAGTTAGTGTGTGTGGACTAATTCTGAGTTTAGTATACACGGTACTGTATATGCAGTCCAATTGTTTATCAGGTAACTAGTTATAACTAGTTACAACTGAATGACGGATCTCAAAAATGGATTTATAACTAGTTAAAATTTCATTTTGGATTTCAACAATTGGCATTTCTACTAGTTAAAACTGAGTTTCGGATATCATACATACAGTATATATGTATTATATGGCAAGCCATTTTATCGCTAAGTCATTTATAGAAGATTTCACAAATTCAACTTTAACTAGTTAGAATAAATCTAATTAAACTAGTTGAAAAGAATTTCTGATATCAGGAATTCAATTGTCATAATTCAGTTTAACTATATGGCATTTTAACTAATTCAAATTCCAACGTCCATTGAAATGAATGACAAAACCATTTTGAATCTCACTAGCTAAAATAGAACGTCCGATATCGAGAACTGTTAACTAGTTACAACTGAATTTCTGATATCAAGAATCTGCCACCTGGCTAGTTAGAATTGAATCTGTGATGTCCTCTAGAAATAAAGCTAGAATGGCGTGCCATAATTATTGATGCTTTGCTTTTATTATTGATATGTATTTCCTGTCTTTTAGCGTATCCTGGGCCACCAGCTGCACCTGAAGTAGTCAGCGCTTTTAAAGACTGCATCAATCTGTCCTGGGCTCCTCCAGCCAACATCGGAGACAGCAGCATTTTGGGTTACAACCTGGAGAAACGTAAGAAGGGCAGCAACCTGTGGACCCAGGTTAGCCCTGGAGGAGAGCCAATTCAAGGTCTGACCTTCTCATGGTCTACAACTTTGATGCAATTTATGCTGATCATTTATATTTTCTATTTCTGTTGTTTTATGTATGCGCATGTTTTTTGTCTCAGCTAAAACTCAGCAATGCATTCTGAAGCCATTCGCAAGTTTCATTTTAGGTCACTGTTGGGATCATAACCAACACAACCTTTTATTGTGTAAAAATATTTTTCTGTTTGTGAGAGATCAATTGTCACTTAACAGAATGACGGTGGCTAATGAATAGTAATATGTCAGAAAGTAATATGCCAGACTGCAAATACGATTTGTACTTTATTTTCTCACAGAAAAAAAATATTCAGTAAAAGACATTGTAGAAGGATTGGAGTATGAATTCCGTGTTGCTGCAATCAACACGTCTGGAACAGGAGAACCTAGTTCTCCATCTGAGTTTGTATTTGCAAGGGACCCCATAAGTAAGTTGTATAAAGAGCATGTAGCTGTTAAATGCCTTTTTTAAATATTGTAACTTCAAAGACCCTCATGACAAGTATTTTGTGGTTAATTCTTCAAAATATTTTCTAGCCAGAAGTGGGTAGTTCAGGTCCAGTGAGTAAACGTCCAGACCAAGATTTCATTTCACCCAACCAGGTGAGTATAAAGAGTCACAGAGTCCTCAGCTGGTTGGCTGAAACAAAATCTTGGTCTGGACTTTTACTCTCTGGACCTGAACTACCCACTTCTGTTTCAAGCTTTGACAGTGTAAAAGTCCTTAATTACTTTTACTCATCTCTCTTCAGAGCCCCCTGGTAAAGTCGTTGACATAAAAGGCACTGATTCAACATACAACACTTTATCGCTGGCATGGACGAAACCGCCAGTGGTGGGAGAGGTCCACGGGGAAGCCAAGGGGTATTTTGTGGAGATTCGGCCAGCAGAGAGTATTGAGTGGACCCGTTGTAAAAGCAGTCCTGTCACTATGACATCATTTACGGTTATTGGCCTGAGGCCCATGGCCATGTACTGGGTGAGGGTGATCGCCGCCAATGAAGGTGGGGAAGGCGAACCCCAGGAACTGGACAACTACATCCTGGCGATGCCCCCACCCGGTAAACAGCACACTTTGCCAGTACCTGTTCATACATTGCTATATATATAAAAACATATTTATGTTTTTACAGAATACAGGTCACTACATAAAATGTCCCCAAACAAAAATATATGTTTTTTTCTTATAACATAGTGATGATATGAGTATGTGAGGAGGAGGGTGTACACAAGTGAATACATGTCAGCAACCCAGTTGGCTGTTTTAAACCCTGTAACTGTTTTCTAGTAAAGCCACGGTTTACAGATGCCAAAATGAAGAACTTCATAGTAATTAAGGAAGGGAATTCTGCAAGAGTCACCATAAACTTTGAGGTAAGTAGGTGATTTGTTTTGATTATTTTTATTTTTTCTGTAACAAAAAAACACCTCGACTCTGGGTGGTGTGAAGCTGTCCAGGTAAGATCTGCGATCGGAAGCTCGCCAGATTAAATGTTCGCCTGTGCTCGACAGTAATCTTACTGATGCGCACTTCAGAAAGGCCCTTTACCCCTGTTGCTCGAGGGACACTGTCTAACCTTGCTTTCTGATCCACACTTAAACTTCATTCTAAAAAAAGAAAGCATCTAAGTAAGACAAATGCTGAACTACACTGAGGTTAAGTCTGACTGTAATGTTATTAGTATTTCAATGTACAATATTGACATACAAGAACAGGCATAGAAAAAGTCTCTGTGTTTTTATCAAGTCTCTTGCAATCTGCTTCTGTCACTTACTTGTCAGCTGAGTACAATTTACTGCTGTTTGCAGGCCTCCCCTTTGCCAGATATAATGTGGATGAAGGATGGCATGCCCCTGTCTAAGCGAGTGACGGTGACCAACGCAGAGGGGACGTCCCAGCTCCTCATTACGTCCTCGGAGCGCTCCGACACTGGAGTCTACACCATCATAGTCAAGAATCTGGTCGGCCAAGAAATGTGCAGCGTCGAGCTAAGAGTCACTGGTAACAGATGGAGCCAAGCAATATGAGCAGCTATGGCTCCATTAACATGCATTTAAATATATAATACACAATTAACACTAGTGACACTTTCTATGAATGCCATGTCTATAAGAAACTATGAATACATTCATAACACAATATAAAGCATAATATAGACAGCTACAAATATTTATAAAAAAGCATAATACATTATAGCCATGGTTATTATGCATTATAACTGCTTTATGAAGCTCTCATCTATAATGCACCAATCCTGGTCAGAATTATTGGTACCCCTCAACTGTTAGTACAGAATGTAAAATATAATCAGAAGTAAATGCGAATTAACCAATTTTTTATAATGAGAACATTTAACAAACTGTCCAAAGTTACTGAATAACAACAGCAACAAATAAAGCTTTTAATAAAGCTTTCATATGGTTAAATAAAAAATATAGACATAAAATGTACCTTTCACACAATTATTGGCACGGTTTTTATGATTTTAAATTATTTTCTCAAACAAACTAGGAAACAGATAAGACTCACCTGTGCTTAATCTTCAGTGCTTACATGACCTGCATTAGCCAATGAATGATAGTTTCACTGCATAAAAAGGGGCTGATTGCTTCAAGTTTCTTTCTCATAATTGCAAAGACAAGAGAGCGTCATTATCCAAAGTATAAATCCAAAGGGTGGGGGAGAGCAGGGATAGTTGTAACATCTTTGACATTTTCGCCTGTACCTCGGAGCTATTTTATGGAATCACACTCAAAAATTGATACAAACTACCTGCATGTATCTTCTATTAAACAGCTCTGCTTTATCTCTGTATCACAAACACTACATAATTACAATGCATTATGAAGGAATCTGTAATGCATTATACATGACAGCTTCGACTAAAGTGTTACCTGGACGTCTTAGTTTCTCAAGTGTTGAACACCTAAGACTGGTACTTCATATTCCATCCATCCAACCGCTTATCCAGTACAGGGTCACAGGAGTCCCACACAGAATAAGGCATAAGACAAGGGCACACCTTGGATGTGATCCCAACCCACTCCAGGGCATATATACCCTCACGCCTATGAGGGCCTCCACCATCCATTAATCCATTTAAATCTCTATCTGCTGTTTTATCTGCCACAAAATTATGCTTTTTTTTAAACATGAAATTCTGCTGCTCCGTCCTTGATTTAGATGACCCCAAACCACCTGCTACAGTGGAGGTTCAGCAGAATGTCCCTGGAACACTGACTGTGTCCTGGGCACCGTCTCCAGACGAGAAACGTGATGACCGACTGCACTACATGGTGTCAGAGCACGACTCCAGTAAGCGGACCTGGCACACAGTGGGCGACCGGATCTTCAACAATAGTTACACTGCTGTCAACATCCTGCCCGGACGAGAGTACAGTTTCCGCATCTATGCCAAAAATGACATGGGAATCTCAGAAGCCTCTGTGTCCCCCAAGTGGGGGATCGCCAAGAATAAAGGTTTGTGAAATGATTTAACAAATGATTTAGCAAGTCTATGCCTAAATGTACCAAATTTTATTCAGAATAGAATTATAATAAGAAACTCAATTGCATTTTAGTAGCTGTTCTCCTGGAATATACCTGTAAGTCAAACAGGAATTTACAAGTCCAAAAAACACAACCATAATAACATGGGAAAGGGGGAAGAAAAAATTTTCGACCTTTGCTGTTTTCTGTCCAAGCATGATTCTTTGTCTAATTTCCACTTATATAATGATTTCAAGCTAATTCAAGCTATTTCACCTTGTTTGGGAGATTTCGGAATTGTGTGTCGTCTGTATAGCTATGATAATTAACAGGACAGGTAAATTTACCCAGAACTGAGCCCTGGGGAACTCCATACCAGACCATTGAGAATTCCAGCTATAATTTACTCAAGTGGTTTCACAAATAAGTTGCAAACCAGTAAAGCACCTGTTTCTCTAGTTCAGCTGTCTTTTTTTTATTTTTAGAAACTTTGGAGCATTTCAATGGTTTGGATGATATTAAAAACAGCACTAATCCAGAGATATTACCACAAGTTGGGAATCAATTTGTATTGTGAAATTCTTATATCCTTGCAATGGGTTTCTTACAATGTAAACATACAAAACCGCACAATAATATAACTGATTAACTTCTTTTTAATTAAAAAAGGAACTTGTTTTTGATTAGGTAAATCATAATGCATTCTGAAATTTCAAAAGGCTCTTATCCGTGTTGTGTTATTCTGTCCTGGCGTTTGTTGTACCTCTGAAAACTCAAGGAGGTTTTCTCTTATGTTCTCATTTTCTTGTTCTTCAGAGAAATTTGTACTGAACATGCCCAAAGCAGAAAGCTGTAACTTCCAGAAACCACCCAAGTTCCTGGTGCCGCTAAAGATGCACTCAGCTCCCCAAGGCTATGAGTGCTTCATGAGTTGTGCAGTGAGGGGGAACCCGGCACCTCGTATCACGTGGTACCTCAACAACGTGAGCCTTAACACCAATGCTGACTACCACATCACCAACACCTGCGGCGTCTGCTCCCTGCTCATCCTCAGGGTTGGCTCTAAGAACATCGGGGAGTACAAGGTCATGGCAGAGAACAGGCTTGGCCGGGCTGAGAGCTCCACCATGCTCACCGTGAGAGGTATCCATCCATCCATCCATCCATCCATCCATCAACACTTATCCAATACATGTCATGTTTCAGAAAACATTAGGCAAGTGGCAGGAGATCATCCTGGACTAGAGTCCCTCACAGGTCACACACGCACAGCCACATACTATGGGCAGCTTAGGGGAGCCAACTTGTATCTAATTATTTCCTTATTAATATTTCTAAAACAGAGTACCAACTCAGCAGTTGGGGATTCAATTCCCACCCCTGGGTATCAGTGTGTGGAGTCTGTATGGTGTCCCCATGTTTGTGAGGATTTCCCTGGGTACTTTGGGCTCCTCCAACAATCCAGAAGCAATTAGGTGATTCCAAATTGCCTAAATTGCGTGCTTGTTGGTGTGTGCTCTGTGATGAATTGGAATCCCATCCAGTAGCCTTGTACGTGAAGATACCACAGAAGTTACATAAAACATACAAAATTAGCTAGAAAAGTATTCACATACAATGCCATAATTGCATTTCTGTGCTGCTAAATGGTGCATGCTTTCATCTTTGGAGATGAGCTCATGTTTACTATAGTCTGGTGAACACTAAACACCATGTGACCCCCCCGTCTGATAACAGCTGTGATGTAACATATCGCATATTTTACCAAATCCTCTCATTGCTGATCTGTTTCACTGAATCTTGCTTGCTTTTCAGAATGAAAGACTGCAGAAAAAGGGGACAAGGCTGATAAGGAAGATATCAGGTTTCTATTCTGTTCTGTTCTGCATTACTTACATGAAACAGTTCCTGTTTTCATTCTCCATGGGTGTCTTATTCAATAAGAATCCGAACATTTCCATAATGGGCTCTATAATTCAATTTTGCTATTTGCAGGTATCGTTCAAAAAGTGAGGAAAATGAAAGCTATTTACCTCACAATTGTTTCCCTTGTCCATTGGCTGTTGCTCTGGTTTAACAGTAAAAGAACCAATTGCTCTGTTCCTAGAGTCTATGAGCATCTCAAGAGAAGGAATATTTTTGCAAGTGTGCTGTGTAGGATATTGGTAAAGCTATGCATAATATCCAGTTTGAGTAATGAGTGGCATGTATTGAAATTGTGAAGATTATTTACATGTATCTTCTATTAAACAGCTCTGCTTTATCTCTGTATCACAAACATTACATAATTACAATGCATTATGAAGGAATCTGTAATGCATTATACATGACAGCTTCGACTAAAGTGTTACCTGGACGTTTGATAGTTTGAAGGTTTGAGGGTTTGATACACACAGGCAATCCCTTTACATGTTCTCCTTATTGTTTGTTCTTTTATCCGGGGTATGGATAGACAGTAGTTCTCAGTTTTCTTGTTGTTAAAAACTCCAGATGCCTTGTACAAGACTGGCTAGTGTTTTAATTCAGTTTTTATAAATAAAATTATCCATCCATCCAACTATTCTCTAACCACTTATGCAAGACAAGGGTGCAGGGGGCCCACAAAAGCACTGGAACAGCATGGAAAGAATGCCAGTCCAATCACAGGGGACACACTCACATATTATGGGCAATGGCCAGTTTTATGTATCTATTTTTAAGAACATTATGAACTACATATGATCAAAGAAGAAAACACACCAACGACATCCTTGGACAATTAAAATAACTTCCAAGGTATCTCGACAAATCAGCTGAAATGGCACGTAATTCAATGAGGTTTTCACCCCAAAGCCCCAACCCAAAATCCTGCTATACTCACACATCACAGATCACAGTTTCTTGGCTACAGTGTCTCTCCACCCCCACCCACTTCCACTGGACACATAGGGACTGATTTATGGGCTGCAGATTCTGTGTAGGGGGTTTCCTGACACCACTTCAGGGGTCTGAAGAGTCTGTGGCTTAAGTATAACATCAGGCCCTGGCCTCACATACCACAACAGAGTGTATAATGGAAAATTACAGCACTGAGTGACTGGGCCAGAATGGAGGGGAGACCCATTCAGAACACAAAGGATGACACTGATAACTCCATACTGTTGCCATAGATGACAATTTGCTTTGCCGAGGGTCTGCAGGTTTTGCAGGATCTTCTTTTATGACAGTCTTATCGTATATAACATGACATCTGTACTTAGTGGAAATATGCACATGTAGCAACCTTTTTATACAATTTATTTTTCTGCACGTCGTCAAATAATTTTCAATTTTAATTGTCATGATGCATGTGAATGTATGCTAAGTTAATGGGAGCAGCTGTCAGGTACATGAGACTGCACCAGGCATTTCAGCGTACACGCCGCACTGTCTCTCCACAGCACACACATGTGTCAGGCATAAACTTTTATTGCCCAGCCTAAAATAACCATCTCTGCGATGCAATCGCGTTGAAGCCCCATCAGTGCTTTGCACATTTGCACCTGTAATTTAACACTCACATTTTTGAGACTGTAGCAGTTCTGGGGATGAGAAAACATACTTTGCATGGTTTACTAAAAGCATGGTAATTTTAGGTGCCTGCACAGCTGTACTTCTTGGTTTCCACTTCTCAGTTCACAGCACTAAAACACAAAATAAATGATATGTATCCTGAAAGCTTTGTTTTTAAAAAGTATGGCAAAGCTCAGCAACAAAAAGGTACAAAATTACTTCTGACAGGCAGAGCTGATTTGTGTTCCATTTGCTATCCTGATTTGATATCCATTAATTGCTGGGACTAAAATTCTGAGATATTCTAATCTCCTCAGCAAAAGTAATTATAATATTGTTCAATTTGTTGTCCTTCATCAATCATTCTGCTTTTCACCCTATGCTTTTAAATTTTCTTTAGTTTTAATATTTTTGCCTCTGCTTCTTGACTGTGTGCCAAGCCTCTTTTCAAGTGTCAACTTTTTGTACATTTGTAACAGTTTTATTGCATTTTTAGTGGGGCCTTTTACATATCTGTTTGTCTGAGGCAACCCAGAGAAATAATTTTTATGCTCCGTACTTATAATAGCAACAGAGACTTGACAAGATGAAATGATCTCAATTACAAGTTTAAACCTAAATAAGCATACATAAATAACCTTGTCTGAGGTGTTGCCGAATCATCAGCCATAACACTAGAAAGTTATCAGAGCATGATTTACTCAGTCATACTGGGTATATTTTATTATTTGTGTCTTGAAGCACATTACAGCTGAATAATGAGCATATGTACTGACCTCCCTGTCCCTCTCTAACCATGTGGCGCATCACATGTCCTGAGTTCACCACCGCCTGGTTTTTACTAAACCTGAATTTGCTAAGACCACTTGATGATGATAAGAGACCTAGATGCTCATGACACCTTGTGTATGCTTGCATAACAGTGCCTTCTTACCCCAGCTGCCCTGTTTCCACACTGATGTAAGGTCTAAAATTGCCATTGGAGCCAATGCCAGATTACTGCCATACATCTCACATAGCCAAACTGGCTCCGGGTCCTTCATTGTGTCATGGCCAGTCTCCCAACACCACTGCATGACTTCGGTAGGACTAAAATTATAATTGGTATAGACATGTGACCTTCGTGCCCATCATCCCTACCTTTCCCACACTCACAGGCCCCTCTGAAAACACACCAATTCCGTGGCAGAATCATAAATTGGTTACTAAATCTTAGATATAAACAGAGACCCTAACATCAGCTGCTTCTTCCCAATAGGCTAAAAATAAACATTGTTTGTTTATGACATTGTATACATTATAACATTATATACATAATATTTAACATATATGTAACATATATATTGATATATATTATATATAACATTAATAACATTATAACATTATAACATTAATATGTAACATATATACATAAACATTATATACAGGTGACCAGTGATTCAATTGGCTTGAAAAAAAACAAAAATTAATGTCTAACAAAAGTTTAGTTTTCGCCATCAGTCCTAATGCTAAAAACATAAAAAACCACTTCAGCACATAGTCCAATAAAAATCTTACATAATCTACTGGTGATTTTCTGAGAAACGCTTCAATAAAATGAAAGTTGCCAAAAATGAAATGAAGATCTGAGAAAATAAAAGTCTGTCCCTAGTGCGACACATGCTCCTCGATTAAATAAACACCATTACACTCGATACAGTGTGGCTGGTGCCAGGATTATATAAAGCACGCTTCATGTAACCATTTATCCATTAGAAGGTCACACTGAACCTGGATCCAATCCCAGGAAGCATAGGGCACAAGTTAGGGGACACCCTGCATAGGACGCCCGTACATTGGCAATTTCAAGACTCCAGCTGACCTAACTGAATACAGACTGCAGGAGAAAACCGATTCAAGCATGGGTGAGAATATGCAAAAGTACAGGGCCATGGGAAAGGAACTCACAACCCTAGATATTTGTGTCCACAGATGTACCCAGTGTTGGGTGTAAATACCCTGTACACAAGCAACTTATTTCTTATTTATAACAATATACATATAATTCATACATATGTGTGTTTGGCACCAAACTTATAAAGTTTTACCAACTGTTTTTGTTCCTTTTTTACTTTTTACAAATTAATCACCTCCTCTCAATCCAATAAAAACATCAACCGATTAAATCTGTCCACAGAAGATTCAGTTTCAAGTGAGATCAATAATTTAAGACGCCTCAGCTCTTTAGTGTAACTTTAGCAACATCTACAGCTTAGACTTAGTAATGCAGCATAGAAGATTTTCTCACCCACTCAAAAAATCATTGGTGGAGATGCCCACCTATCAGAGGTTGCACGCATGCACCCACCCACTATTACCCACTATTTTGTAGGTACACCTACACCTAAACCACCATGTATTTCGATCATTAGAGGAAAATAAAATATCAAGTATGAACATGCAAATTCAGTAACATAATGATGCATATTATGTAAGTCAAGTTAAGGAACATACAATTTATTTTTTTTAGATAACTAATTACACAACCAGTTTATGGCCATCAGTGTGGTAATATTGCATCCATGGTCTCCCTAACCACCCAAATCACCTAGCAGTCAACATTATCTCAAGTTTGCTGCCTTTTGGTACAATAGCTTCAACTGTAGAACAAAATACTTTGTTCATTAGTTACCACCATTCAGTACTGAGCATCGCTATGGATGTTTCACGAAACATCGCTTCCATGCCATGAAAGACGAGATTGTTTCTAAAAGTGAAGGAAAAAACAGGAATGAGTAATGCTGAAAACAACACAGGCATGAATGGATGACCTCTGGCAGTGTGCTGCCGGAGTATTTCATTGCACATCAAGGGTGAGACGCTGCTTTTGTAATTAAGACCCTTTTTCATGGAGGCATCCTCCCAAGAAGGGTTCAAACCAGAAGCCTGTAAATCCAGCCGGATCAATAGAAGTTTGACATGAAGTGAAGTACAGCAGAGTAGCTGGTCCACTGACAGATAGCTAACGAGGCAAGGACAGAGACTGCGTAAAAGGCAAGGAAGACTGGAAGGCAGCGCAGCAGGAATGCAGATGGCAGGGGTAGACAGTAGGGATATCCCAATCAAGTTTTTCTGCCGATACCAATCTGAGTCTTTTAATAATGAGTATCTGCCGATATCGAATCCTGATCCAATACTTGCCTTTTCCTAGATAATACAGTTGCACAGTGCACACTTCAAGTAAAGTTATTAAAACAAATTTTAATCGTTGCGTATGCTTGACAATAGCTTCATAAATAACATTTTTAACAAAATGAACTGAAAGATATCTTTATGAATAGCTCAAAATGAGTAATATAATCAAAATTCCACTCAAAGTGGTGTAATAGCACAACAAACAAAAATCACAATTCAGCTTGGCGGTATGAAACATTGCTCTGTTATTACCGCCTTGTGAAAAGCTCGCATTGGAGACCTTACAAAAGGCCGCTGGACTGCTTTCGTTTGTCAATTAAAAATATCTCCACTCTGCAGACATTTTGGCCTCCGCAAGTCCTCTCTCCATTCACGACACCATGCACTCTCCATTTACAATGTCTATATGACCGCTGACTTAAAACAGAGGATCAGGCTCAGGTTTGAACTCAGTTACACTTATACCGATAAATTGAGAAACACTGAGATCAGCTCCCGATTCGATCCCTAGTGGACACCTTGGGACTGCAGAGTGACTGGTGCAGGTGTACAGTAAGTATATATCATATAACATTTCATAGCATGTCCTAGATAGGTTATACCTTGATACAGAAGTGAAATCATGAGCATAGACCTTATTAAAAAAACAATTGTATCAAATAAAATATAAAAACAAAAATATCATATCACTAAGCATTTCATTGTTTCATATCATTCTCTCAGATTCCAATGGGGAAAAAAAAACATGTCATTATGACTGGGTTAAACAATAAGCAGGGCTTGATGTATTAAGCCAGGGTAAAGTACCAGACAAAGATCGCTAGAACGTGTACATAAACTGATCCTGAAAAGTGTAACAAGGGACCTCACAAGAAAGCAGAATCTATATATTAGCATGGAGACTCAATAAAGCATTGTCCTGAAAGGCATATCTTTGAGGAATGTTAATTGATAGCCAATGTGTCATTTCATTGACAAGAGACAACTGAATACGTTTGAGAATCGGGCCTCTCTGCTGCCATCTGATGGTGAAGTTTGACCATGCCCATAAAGAGGAATAAAGCTTTTTAAAAATAAACATAGCCAGAGTATTGTTAGTGCTGTCACCTTAAGACGTTACATGTTTTGATCATAACTTCAGGCAAATTATTACCTTTATCTGGTTAGATCTGCCTTAAATAATGCCATTCATCAATCTCCATATTCCATCTGCTTCTCCTGGTCAGGGTAGTGGGGCACGTAGAGCCTATCCCAGGCAGTACATGACACATGGCTGAAAAAAACCTAGACAGAATGCAAGCCCATCAGAGGGCACACACACATGCCTACTATCAGCAATTTAGCGATACCTAACTTTGTTCAGATGAGGGGCACCACCATGTGGTGGCCAGTGGTGGCAACGGCCACCCAAAAATCATCCTTTGCCATCACAGTTGCCACCCCTAAGTAAATTTTTATTATCAAAATCAATATTAGTATTAAATTTGATTATGGATTTTTGTTTGGTATGCCACCCTAAGATTTGCTGTGGCCCCCACTGGCCACCCCTAGAAATTCTTTCTGGAGGCGCCACTGGTTCAGATCCTGTAACATCACACACAAAAATATTACCCACTATAGAAGATTGTGTTACATAGCTTGGCTTTTCTAATTTAGCTCAACTGTTACTCGTAATTAATTTATGGAAAATACAATATACAAGACACTGCTTGCTTGGAACAGTTTCAAAGTTTAACTAGACTTAAAGTGAAAATCACAATCAAGCAGCCGCCGTCATATCACTTTATGCCTTCTCTGTTTCACTGATAACTTTCTGGGTGAAACAAGTATCGTCTATAACATTTTCTGCCATTACTTATGAGGCATATGCTCAAATCGTCTGGATACATCAAACTTTATCTGTTTCTGTCAGCAACAAAATGATCCGTGAGTTAAGGCAACGGTATCTCTTACACAAGGTTTGAACCAAGGTCTTTGTGAGTATCTGTACACACTTTGACTATGCTTGCGTTTAAAGGAGAACTGTAAGGGAATCACGTCTAAGAATACATCATCACTCAGGGGATGGCAATGTTTTTCGAGACACTGCTAAGTACATAGCTTAACATACCACAGATACTTTTCCTGACTTTTGAGGTGCTGAGATGGTCTAGGTGTCATGCGGTGGGGCAAACCAAGTAGGCAATTTAGATAATTAATAACCAACCTTCCCAACACCTCCTGAAACTATCTTAAATGTCTTATGATGTCTTTCTCCTGTCTTATTTGTAACATTATATTTGCAAGATGTACTGTATGGTGATCATAAGTGATAATCCTCCCTTACAACAAATGCCAAACTTACAAACTACATAAACAAACAATCAGAAAGAAATGACTTGGCTGAGGATGCAGAAGTACATTTCCAGGGAACGGGGCAGGAAGCAGCCCTGTGGTGTGCTTGACGAAGGTACTGGCATTTTTGTGAGGCTCCCAGTCACTAAATACACCAGAGGGTAAATCTGAATCTAATTTTAAGGTAATGACATCCGTTTCTTCCTTGATTAGCAAATAATTCACTCTGTATCTGATTTACTGTTAGTTTAAGGCAGGAATTAGTATAAATTTTGTACATAATTACAAGAATCATAACAACGGGCCCGACAAAAAACAAGACATTTTAGAGAAATGCTCGCTATAGGATCGCCAGGGATTGAATTTGACTTGACAGTGCTTGATGATAATAATAACAGCACGCACAGCCTATTCGATGACAGAGATATGATGCAAAAATGTCTAGTCAGATAGCTGGTGTTGCTATTAGTACAACGTGAAACTCTGTTTTGCCTCTTAGGATTATAAAGCAATGCTTTATATATTTATTTTGCTTGTTTTCATCAGTGTTCTCTGTTAAGAGATAAATTCCACAGTAACATTCCTTCTAAAATCCAAATGTCCTTTAACAAGTACATACAAAAAAAATTACTATAATTATTCTATTAAGTCCTGAAATAAACTTGTACATCAACATATAAACCCTTCCCATTGTAAATCATTAATTGACCACATCTTAAGGATGATGAATTTATATTGAACAATATCCCACATTTAAATTGACTGATTGTGCCATTGAGCTCATGCATCTTAAGTATTGCTGTAATACTTAATATCCTTTTAACATTAAAGTATAAAAAAGAGAACGATTGTTCCCAGACAGTTACTCACCCTCCAGTTTAAGATGTTGGAATGATGTTAGAGACCATTCTTGGGTCTGGCTGCAAGTCCAAAGGAGCACTTCTGCAGCTGTGAGGTATCACATAGCTATGTATGATAATCCCCGTCTATCTGGTGAGTGAGTTATGAAGCGCTGCATGCAAGACACTGTGCATCTAATAAATGCCACAAACAAGCTAGAAGAAACAGGGTTTAATTCACACGGAATGCTCAACATTGTGCCTCAATAACAATTTTTGCACAGAGTTAATTTCTGCGGTTCTTAAGTGCAAAATGAGAAATTTCCAAATTTCTTTACAATTAATCAGAACTTTAGTTACATAAAATGTTAATCCAAACCTGTCATTTAAAGGATTAAAAAAAAGAAGGCTGGGTTCTTTGCGAAAAAAGAAATACGAAAAGATTCAAACAAATACAAAAGTAGTTGTTGGCACAACTTGTACTGAGTCCGTAGATGCTTAATCCCGTGAACCAATAAAGAGTGTAAGGTTTCAAGTAAAAAAATATTTCCAAAGTTTGCGTGGATAGAATTCTATCCAGCTGTCTCATTATGTAAATATGATATATGTCTGCGGGTTAAATTCTCTGAAACCGAAATGTTTTAAAAATTTTATTGACAAAAAAAGCGAGGCCTTATTCGACCGTTACTGTAACAGTTTGCACGATAAAGCCAAAATGTCCCATACATTGTAACGGAGGTATAAATTGAATTTCTTATGGTGACAAACAAACGAGTCTATCTTTATTTTTAGAAATTATAAAAGACAGAAGCATCCTATTTGCAGTATGGCTGGAGTTTGTTTTCCAAAAACCGCTATACAATAAACGTGTGTTTCCTGCAGGTTAATGAATAGCACACACTTATACATATACATGGTTTGGGTATACATAGACAGGCAAGCCTTGTTGGAGAGGCTGAGAGTTTCTGAACTGGCCGTTTTTCCCTGTTAAATGCTTGTTAGGCCTAAGAGTGAAACGCCATTAAAAATCAACATGCGTAAGCACCAGGTGGCAGAAGCAAACGTTTTATAGCCTGGCAGATCCAGGAGGTGACACTCCAATCCTTGTGCGAACGACGGCACTGCTAAAGAGCAGCTGAACTGTTAACTCCGAAGAAGCCAAAGATTGTGAGTATACAGGAGAAACTCCGTTGCTATTTGGGTAAACACTGCTGTACCGCTGTTTTTCTCATCCGTTTAACTGATTTACCATATTAATCGTCCGCTATTAAACTGAATTGCTCACCGCCGTAACTGATGATCATGCTGAGAAAAGAACTTATAATAGAATAGTAGGTTTTGCGTTTGAAAAAAACTAAATGCCAGTTCAGATGACTGACAGGTGCACCTTTACAAGGAGAAAGGACTGACGATGCTTTTTTGCCTTTCGCTGATCACGTTTAAAATGTGACTTTTTTGGGTGATTTACATGGGAGAGGGTTATTGTAACTTTTAAAACCATTGAGATTTTCTATGATTATTATACCATACATGCAAGAAAAGCTTTTCCTTGACTTTTGCTGAATTTTTATCTTACTTTTACTGGTTGTAACCTTTTCCACTCTGTACAAATTTTTAGTTTTACAAAGTTTTAATAGCATAATCATAACGCATATATATACAGACCACAAGCTCACAGACACACACAAACACACCAGGGACAATTTTTCAATATATATTGTTTATGCATCCAGTTGTATATAACTTAATGAACACAAAAATGTCTTAACTTGTTAGACTACCTGTCTTCCCCCATTATAGATGTAATCTGCAATGGGTGGGATGGTTTTGGGACGTGCTACTCAATGCTACACTGATAAGTGCGCAAATACAGTAAAAGCCAGCTGTGAATGTCTGTTAGAACAGTGATTCCCCACCCTATTCTTGCCAGTTAAATTCTGACAAGGATATGACATAAAACAGCTTAAATTTGTACAAAAAAAACCATAAAAACCGGGGTACATTTTTAAAGCTAATGTAAAACTTAAAACATTGAACTCATAATGATTACTTTTAGCTCCGGTTGCTCAACAAATAGAGCATTACGCTAACACCATAAAGATCCAGGGTTAAAATCCCAGAGAGTGCACATAAATTGAAACCCTTCCCTCCACTTTAACCCCTGTGTTATTTTTGGGGTCTAAGTGACCCCAGTCCATTTTCAAAATGAGGATAAATTCTACAAATCTGAAATTTAGAACGGAAGAAGTAAAACACACAAGGGATAAGTAGCTTTGGAAAAAAGCATCAGATATATTTATGTAAATGTACTTCAACATTTCATTCAATTCTAATTAATTAATAGACCTTAAACCTCCATAGCACCTTAAAACACTATTAAGGTACCTGCATGTGTCATTAGTCAGAAGTGTAATACAAAATTGCATTATAAAGATCAGTATTATTAAGGAAACGATGTATACTACCCTTTAAATAAGTTTAATGGCAACACATTTCCCATGAGTAGTTTGTACTTTTTAAAGGATGTGACATCATCAAATTGATCACACTTAGATGACCTTTTAAAATTTTTTACAGTCATACTGCGTAAGATTGTATAACATTGGGGCTAGTAAACTAGTGCACTACGTAACCTCAAAGCTATCATAGGGGCATTTAGTGTATAATATTACTGTTTATGAGTGTCATCACATTGTTGCCCTACCAAACTACTCATCCGCAATTTCTGCTTCATACAAGAATAGGTGAATATGTGATTAGCTGTTAAAACCATACTCTTCCATATTTTAAGCTTTAGACACATGAGTGGGGTCATTTTAAAATGAGACATTTCAGTTCATTTATGTGATAAATTTTTAAAATGTTGCATTCAAAAAAATTTATTAATTTGAAATTTTTTTTTAATCTTAACTTTTTAGATGGTTTTGGCACTTCCCCAAGAGTAATACATCTTTGCTGTTTATTCCTGTTGATTCTCATCTTACTCCTCTTGGGGGAAAAAGCATTTGGATTTTGGTCAAATGAGTAAAACGGCATGAAGAACAGAGCATGACAATGATGTGAGCTGAAGACAGCAGAGGAGAGGGGCCCCAGATAAAGCTCTGGAAAAAATTAAGAGACCACAGCAAAATTTTCAGTTTCACTCCTTTCTCAGTTTATGGGAATGTGCCTGTGTAAAATATGCATTTTTCCAGCCTGGTTCTTCCCTGTTTCTCATTGATGAAGGGCTTCTTACTTGCTTTATGGGACTTCAGTCCTGCTTCTAGGAGCCTGATACGAACTGTCCTAGCAGTGCACTTCACACCTGCACTTAATGTTTCCCATTCCTTTTGAAGGTCACTTGATGTCATCCTCCAATTCCTGAGGCACTGTCGGATAAGTTGAAGGTCATCTCTGGCATTATAAAGTCACTTCCGCCCTCTACCTGGTTATTTTTTGTTCATTCCCAGTCTCTCCAGTTTTACATTGTTCTTGTGTACTGTGGTCTTAGAAATTTTGAGCCTGGAAGCAACCTGCTGCTCAGTGTAGCCTTCTGCCAGCAGAACCATGACTGAACCAGGATTTAAAAATGCAGATCTTGAAAAAATATGGAGTAGACTCTTCATTTTTTCCAGAGGTGTATATACAGCTGTTGTTGTGGTCATACTTACATTTTTCCCAAACAAATATATTACGTTAACTAATTAATGAATGACATTAAATGCACTTGGATAGACCTAACTGTATGTAAACTGTATGTAAATTTATTGAAGCATATTTGTATTCATATCATGTTCTGAATTTCTATGCTTTACATTATAATATTGTGATTTGTTAAGTAATTTGAACGGTTTCTAGATATACAGCAATAGCTAGTCAATCCCCCTCAGTAGACTCCAGGGTGGGGGGGTCGATGGCTGGTTGCTCCGGGTTACATTGTTTCTGTCTGGATGAAGACCGGAGTACCCCATTTGAGTACCTCAGCCCAAGAGTATGACTGGGTGTAGGCCTGGGTGACAGGGCTCTATGCTAGCCATTTTTCCATGTAGCATATATGCTATTAAGTTAAAAAAAAGTCTGTGGCATACAAAAAAAATTAGTAGCACGCACAAAAAAATTGTAGAACTCACTCAACGAATTTCAGTAAATCACTATTCAATGAGGTGTAAGAATGGTGCTGACGTTTTCTCTATTAAAGCTTTATTTAATTCATAAGGCAGTTAATTCAGTTTTATAAATTGAAAATAGTGCACTAAGCAGCCAGTTAACTTGCAGGCAAAAATCAACACAAAGGGAGCCTACTGTGATACATAGGTTCCCAAAGTGGGGACACTAATGGCAGAATATGTTACCAAAAACTGGGAAACGTACCCCTGGATGGGATATCAGTCCATCGGAGCACACACATACACACCTACACTACTGGTACATAGAATTAGAAATTCTAGTTCACCTAACCACATTTCTTTGTGTTATTTTGTCTTAGTGTTTATTTTTGGTTCAATTCCATTTTGAGAAACTAGTATTTTATATTTCTGTAAACGTGCGCATGCTTTTAACCTAAATCATTTGAAACATGTAGACTTATAGATGAAAACTACTTCACTACACAGAAACACTGTAATGAGAATGTGTCTCTATATTTGTCTCTAAATACAACTTCAAATGCAGTCAGAATGCAGCACAACTCTGACAGCCCATTGATGAGTGCAGATACCTGTTTTTGCATCAACCCAATCTGGCAACAGATCTGAATTTCTGTGTCTTAGCGTCATTTCTTTGTATTTCAGCGGCGCAGCCCCCAAGTGTACCCAAGATGTGGAGGACAGGAAAAACAACTGCCACTGGACAAAGTAAGCAGGAAACACTAGCTACTACCTATAACTGTTAGCCAGTCACAGAACAGCACTAACCCGCTTAATCACTGCATTACTCCATGTCTTTGTAAGACTCATATAAATATATACACAGCATTTTGTAAACATATTTACATATTACATAGAATCCCTGCTGATAAAATTTGAGGGTTTTAAATCTACTGCGGCTGGTTTGCGGATGATAAAATAGAAAACTTCCGGAAATTAAATGCTTAGGCCCATCTAGGGATTAACACCGCCAACCCTTTGCTTCTTTTCCGTACGCTTATCTTATTCCTGCACTACCAGGCACTGATGGAACCCCTGCCAAGAAAGGTAGGAATATTACTTATGCTTGTGTAAAACCCTCCTATCATTAAATATGTTATACTAACACAAAGACTCAGTTTATTGGGCCAAGTTCATCAAGTCTTGCAATCCTGTAATTGCGATAAGATTCATAATACTGACAATCAAGATTTCAGATTCCCACTTTTAACGCAAGAAGTAACAACAGAAGCTTTTGCTATCTCAAACCTGCGGGGCTACGATATAAAAAACAAAACGTCTCTCCACCAACCAGTTTTAAATTTGTAAAAACACATCACGTTCTTCAGTCACAGAGACATCATTTTCAAAGACAAACATAACGTAAAACAACCCGAAGTCCGAAGAACACGTTGCAAAAGTTTTTTTTTTTTTTTTACCGAAATAGCATGTTATGAATATTGTAGCATTTCACTACTAAATAAGACAATTGTTTCCTTTAAACAGTATAATATTGGCTGTTTTGGCCACAGCCAAGCCGAACAAACCTGTAACACCCCTAAACCTATCGAAGACAGCGCGAGCGCGAAAGCCCGCCAAGCTGCTGCTGACGTAACTTCGCACCGAGGCGCAAACCCCAGGGATGCAACCGATGGTTTCCAGCCCAAAAACTATTCAAAAACTGCCAGAACACACATGTAAACACCCAAAATATTTGAGAAATAGTTCAGTGTTTTAACTGCTACATCTACTTACTGTGCCATATTTAAAAACATGGATGAGTTAGTCGCTTCCGAATCTCAACACTGTTTCAAAGCGATGCTCTGGAGCCTCATCTGAAACCACATTGTCACGTGATATTTGGAAACGAAGCTTCGTTTCTCATCATTACATCATGATCCTGTTAACCGGAATGTAGTGCAGCCTATAGGTTAACGGTTAGAATGACAATATATTCCATGCACGTCTATGCTCCTCTTCACACAAGCACAGGCATACTCACACACGCACCCACACAACGCACTTATAGATATTTAAGAATGATTCACATGCACAATGGTTAATTAATGTTTGTTATAATTATTACATTTTACATTTTTCCCAAAATAATTACATTGTAATTATTACATTTTATTACATATAGACAGGTGTGTGTACATGACATCTTGCCTTTAAATGCATAACAGGTGTAGTTTGCAACTTGCTTTAAAATGCAAGCGAGAAGGGGATCCCTTAAAGTCACCAGCCCACTCTGCAGTGAGTGTGGCTGTCTAGTAACGTTTTGATTACTGGAGTATATGCACTCCTGGATTTTTAGCCAATACAATGAATGAAAACCGAGAAACTGATTCCAGACCAGCCCAAATTTTGTTCACCAGACCAAAGTAATTTTAACCTGCAAAAATCAAATTCTCAAAACTGCCCAATCTAGAAAAACTGGCCAACCCCCAGGTTCAGACTCATACAACACCCCCCCCCCAAATATAGTAACAACAATTACAACACCAAATGTATGTAAGTATGTATGCATGTATGTACAGTGGGGTGCAAAACTCCGAAGCTACATTGAAAGTCTGGGATTTTTTTCATTTAATCGTGGAAATAAACAGTCATACCAGCATTTCACAGTGGATCATTACCAAAAAAAAAGTCTTGTTTACTGATGAATCTGAAGTTTGCTATTTATGGCAGTAACAGAGGGGTTTATGTAAGGAGATGAGCGGAAGAGAGATTGAAAACACAGTGCATCAAAACAACAGTGAGACTTGGTAGAGGGAATATTCAAGTCTGGGGGTCCTTTGCCTGTTCTGGAGTAGGTCACTTTCCCCAAATCACTTACACCAAGGAAAAGCATCAGCAAATTCTTCAGAGTCATGCTGTACCCCCTGGTTTGGATCTTTGTGGTGAAGGATTCATACTGCAGCAGGATAATGACCCAAAGCATAGGTCAAAGCATTGCCAGAGCTATGAAGAGCCATGAGTAGTCAGAAGTAATCACCCGACCTCAACCCCATCAAACATTTATGGGGCACCTGAAGACTCAGAACGCTAAGCATGCAGTAACATCACAAGATCTTTGGTAGATTCACAAATCAGACTGAGATAGCACGAATCATCATTTGCACAAACAATTGGACAATATGCCAGCAAAAATGAGACAAAAAAAATTTAAATTCATATCATTTTTTTAATGAAAATTTTCATTCAAATTATGTTATATTATGTGGTATGCATGGATGTGTGTTTGTATGCATGTATGTATGTACGTATGTATGTGTATGCATGTATGTGTGCATGCATGTGTGTATGTATGCGTGCATATATTATGCAAATTGTGAGACCGCCATACCGGTCAGCAGATACTAATTATTTGTGTAGCAGCATGATTTGGGCCACACTGTTACTGTAGTGTAGTCTGTAATTTAAAATGTGTGTATTTCGTATTTACATTGGAAATAGTAAGTGTTGAATAGTTGTGCCCTAAGTGTGTAATGCAATGTTTTGCCGTGGAGTGCATGCGTATGTGAAGCAGCTACCCTGAGTGCGAGTGTTGTGCAGATTGTCAGCTTCCCTTGTCTGTTCCCCTGTCAATAAAAGCAGTATTTTTTGTTTGATTTACAAAGAAAACTACTTTTTCTGGTTGATTGAATCAATGACTTTTCTGCTGTATTGTGCTGACAGAAATCCACGTTTCAAAAAAGCTAGAGGCTTGGTACGGAACCAGATTTTTTAATTAGTAATAACTTCTATGAATATTAGTTTGTATGAGTAGTCAGATTGCCAAAGAATTAATTGAATCTGCTAATCTGTTTCAGATTATTTAAAACCTGGACGTTTGTCTTCATTCATCCAGAAATTCCTACTGGGCTGATAAAACAAGTTCAATATTAAGGAAGAGTAATTAATGTAATTGTAATTACTCCTGGAGCCGACATCCTATCGTGGTGGAGGGGTTTGCGTGTTCCAATGATTCCAGGAGCTAAGTTACCCGGGGCTTTATGCCCCTGGTAGGGTCACCCAAGGCAAACAGGTCCTGGGTGAGGAACCAG
>JAAGVU020000123.1:19085919-19110305 GCA_011763525.2 Mormyrus iriodes | reverse complement strand
GAGCATGAATTACACATGTATAATAAAGAGTGTGTCTTTGTTTTCTGTTTCAGAAACAAGACAGGATATCTGAAAGGGTGCTAGAGACAGAGAAAAAGGTACTTCTTATTTTAGATGACAATTATTAATGTTAGCTAACGTACTTGTACTGGCTCAGCTATACCCATAACAGTCACGTGTTTTCGGAACATCTTGTCTTGTACTCATAATAAAAATGTAAGACCACACAAGGGGTACAGTAACACATCTCCAGGGCCGTGGGGTAGAATCCCAGCTCTGTGTGGGGGGTGTTTGCATGCCCTGCCTGCCTTTATGCAGGGTTCCTCCTATCGTAGATCACAGACAGCAAGAATTTCAAAACAGGCATAACAAAATCCTTGCTAACTGCATCCTGTCACCCCTCTCTGAAGGAAAAACAGGTCCTGGAGAAACGGGTTTCGGAAATGGAGGAGAAGTTCAAGGTGAGGTCCACTCAGTAAGCAGCCCTTGAAGTCGTCCTAGGTGAAGGCATTTTGTGTACTCCTTCTGCTGGAGTATCCTCAAGAAACAAAGATCAGAAAAGGACAGATGAAGGACACAGTACATCACAGGACCACGTACATCACAACACTAAATCTAGGAATTTCCATAAAATAGTGTGTCAGATCTTTGTAGGACATTTAGTTCGAATGGCCCCTTACTTCACGTTTTACTCCTACTTACTCCATCTTGCATAACTGTAAGGGTGGGTGTTTTACCAGAGCTCTGTGTGTGAAGGTATTGCTCCTGCAATGATACACCCCCTTCTTGAACTTGAACTTGGGAAAACGTACAGTCACAGGTGACAGGTGAGTTATCTGTTTTTTCAGCAGCCTGAGAAAGAGCCGTGCAGCTGATAAATTCTATCAAAAGCATAGGTTGCACTTTTCTGAACTGATTCTGCTATTGCTGCCCAAAGCATGGCCTCCGCATGCAGGCGATGAAATCAGGTCAGATCTGGTCAGTGATCCGTGGACCGGGAGGTAACCCTAACCCAGTTATGCTAAAGCCCCATTCCCTGAAATATGTTTTAAATGCCTGTCACTCTCATAAAGCTGAAAAGCTTGTGTTTTGACTCTGCTACACATTTGAATAGTTTCGCAACCTAGAGGATAATAATTGTATGTGTGGTGTGTACCTCAGCAGGGTTAGGACTCTGTTCATGTGATCGGAAGGATGTTGGTTCAAATCCCTTAGGTGGCAGAATGATTTCATTGTTGGGTCCTTGAGCGAGGCCGAGAGTATGCTGCTTTGGATAAGAGTGTCTTTTAAATGAAAAAAATGGAAATTAATGTTACACAGTCTTGGAGAAGAAAACAGACAAAACCACAGGACCTGATATGGGAATCCATCTTGTTTTTGCTGTTCTCAGCTGAACTCACTTACAGACTGCTAACTGTCACTCTCAAAACAGAATAAATCAAGATGGTGCCCAGCAGAGAGTTTGTTCTTAGGTATTTCTCCAAGGGAAAGACAGTGTATGGTCTACAGGAGCTGCATGCATGAAGCTGACCTCAGTCCTCAATCCTGAGCTGCCCTTGCATAGGAGCTGGGTTTATTTGTCAGTGGAATGGTTGCATGCTGTACATGAATAGATTAAAAGCCATTTGGAGGAGGGAGTGCTATCCTAACCATTGGTAACAAATAGGGAATTGGTTTCACAAAAATTTAATTAGCAAATGGAAGTACAAGAATCAAGGCCTTAAAGAGTCCGTCCATCAGCCCATCTGCAAATCACTTATCCAGTACATAGTCATCAATGAGCCTGGATCCTATCCAAGGCAACATAGATCACAAGGTAAGGGATATGGTGGATGGGAAATCAGCCCAACGGGGGCCCTAAAGAATGATAAGATTGAAAATAGCGAGCTCATATTATAATTTTTCTCATTGTGCTTTAGAACAGAAAATCCTTTAATGTTGAGCTCAGTGAATTTTGAATTCATGGCATGCATTGAAACACTGGAGTATGAAGAACTTGGTAACATTTTGAAGAAGGTGTAGACATTATGAACACTTAATTCCACCAGTAAGGTGGTCTGTTAGCCTCAAGTCATTACAAGCAGCTGGAAGACAAGACAGGGGCTGTTCCATTCCCATGTGACTTGCTATCAGTGCACAATATGGAATTAGCTCATAACCAGTGACTGGCTTTGTGGTTCCCCGCAGGCTCTCTGCCAAAACCACACTGTGGCTGCCCTAGTCTGTGCGCATGGTACTCGGTGCCAAGTGCGAGCCCGTTTGCAGCAGTCATGTGGCAGATCATGAGGAGATCGTGTTTCCAGTTCTAACGTTGAGGTTTTTTTTATCTATTTACATATTATTTAAGAAAATTGAATCCCCTTCATCTCTACTGCCTGCCAAACATTTACACATCATCTCCTTTCAAGCTGGATTCGCCCATTTGTGCCTCATTTCTGGCAGAGCCAGTGAGTCATGTATCGAGGATAGATATTAGCGAATGAAAAGATTTAAAAAAAACCATTAATAGAATAATGTAAATATGCATATATACAAATCTGTATGTCTTTTGGCAAGAAAATAGAATGAGTCATTATTTCATAATAAAGAAACAATGTCTACTGTCCTTGTAATTTTTACATATTGTGTGATTCTGGGTCATAGTTCTGATCCAGTTATAAAGACCTTTAATTTCATGTGGTGATTTGTTAATAATACTCTATAATAATGCATGAAATAAGTAATTCATTTTAGCAGATTTGAAAAAAAGAAAATTATTGGCATTATGTGAGTCAGCTTTTTAAAATGCTTCCAGAAATATATGGTTTTCATTAAAATGAACATGTTCAGGAGCACCTCTCCAGGGGTGAGGGTGTGAGTCACAAATATATATTTCCCATAGTGTGCAAGAGTGTGTGCTGTGCAATGAATGGGCTTAGAGATTCTCTGTGACCCTGTACTGAGTAAGTTGTTATGAAAGGCAGAGAGAGGGGTGAAACCTGTTCATATAACTTTAACTGGCCCTTTGTAATGGTCCCATAATCCCCTATACTGTATCTAACCCCCAGCGTAGCTCAAAGAAAGAGCAAAGTGTCCCATTCCAGATTTTCCGGCTTATCTCCTGAGTGTCTCATGGGATCAGGGACGTCAACTGAGGTTAACGTTTGAGGATTCCTGCACGTGCCGTACGAAAGGGAATGTAAAGAAGACCGGATAATGCCAAAGTCTGTATAAAACTGCATTGATGTTTTATTAGAGAACCGTAGGTCACAGAAGACAGTTATAGCTCGCATTCAACCAAGGCAGCCTTGAACACCAGAACTTCCCAGTTTTGAGGAATGTGATTCTGAGCTGCTTCCCAGCACTGAGTAAAAGAATCACATGACCTCACGTGTGTTAGCGTCTACTGGAGGAAATGGCAAGATGGACAAAGGACACTCTAACAAGGACATCAAATATTCCCGCCTGAATAGACATGTTAAAAATAATTTAATATCTGAACTTTCATTATAAACAAAAAAACAGACTGCAGTAGCAATTGCTTCACTTCGAGCTTTATTTCCCAGAAGTCAGCCGATGGATTGGGAGAGCATGGGGGGTTATGAGGTCGCTGGAAAGGGGCGTGTGGCGCTCCCGATATCTTTGCAAGGAGACCAAGGTCCAAGTCTTTAGAGTCCTGGTGCTCCCTGTCTTGCTGTATGGCTGTGAGACATGGACGCTATCTAGCGAGCTGAGACGAAGACTGGACTCTTTTGGTACTGTGTCTCTTAGGAAAATGCTCGGGTACCGCTGGTTTGACTTTGTGTCGAACGAGCGGTTGCTAGGGGAGTCCCGAATGAGGCACGTTATCTGCATTGTGAGGGAGCGTCAGTTACAGCACTACGGACATGTGGCGTGTTTCCCTGAGGGTGATCCGACTCGCAGGATCCTCATTGCTGAGGTCCCGAGTGGCTGGACCAGGCCAAGGGGACGCCCACGTAACACCTGGCTGCGGCAGATGGATGGCCATCTCCAGAGGGTGGGACAGGACCATGTGTCTGCCTGGGGGGTTGCCAGCTGGGATCCTGAGGCGTTTCGTCATGTGGTGGGTGCAGCAACGTGCTGCATCAGCGCATGCTCCCCGACCTGACCTGACCTGAGCTTTATTGTCAAGAAAGATGGGAAAATCTGGGGGAGCCAAACCACCTTAAATAGTTATGTGTACTGCATTGTAACTATTTATGGACGTTCAGTCCCGGTTCTAGACCAGTAAAAATATTAAATAAATAATCCGACTCAGTTGTTCTTTTGATCAATTTAGCTGCTGCTCGTAAAACTGTTCCTTCAGAAGGATGTTCTCTAGAGAAGGCGTTTTTACGTCTTGTTTGCTTCTTGATCTGACGTTGGGAGTGTATTTCCAATTTACAGGGTCTTGATGGGAATGTCCCATATTATTTAAGTAGATGTACCATAGCAGCCTTTGCACAGGGAAGAATGGCTGGCAGGAAGCCATGGAGAGACTGTTCCAGATTCGGATAGGCGTTATCCCACAGACCTACTCCGAGGCTAGCTGCGCGTGCCGTAACCATCTTCGCCGTCATTTGCCACAGGTGCTGACGGAGCTGAAATCTGAGAACCAGAAGCTAAAGGACGAGAACGGAGCGCTGATTCGTGTCATCAGTAAGCTGTCCAAGTGAGGGCGACCCCCGTATCTGAGCTCCTCATCCCAGCGGACCCTGGTTACTGGGAATGCCGGACACAAGACAAACTGCCGGCTTCACATGGGTGTTCCTCATGCTCACGAACGCTATGTTCACTTTGCTTTAATCCGGATATTTTTCTGTTCATTCTACTTAAAATCAATGTTAAGGTGCGTCCCTGTGATGACTCGCAGGGTCACATCCTTGACTGACCATTCCTGGCAAAATATCAAAGCACAAATAAAAGGAACAGAATCTCTGTTCCCCAATAAGCTCACATCCCCTGGCAGATGGTTCTGCTCACCAACCAAAGGGATTATTGCACTATTATTGCTAAAGTAATAAAGCATCTCTTTTTATTTAAAATTGCATTTCACCTAATGAGCAATGTAAACATGTAATTGGTAAATTGGATGAGACATTATTACAGGGTAATCCAAGATCATTTAATTGTTTTTTTTTTCCTCAGGAGCATGACCACAAAAGCTGATGTTTGTAAAAGAAAAATAAATATTCAATAAAATATGACAGCAAGCACATTCTGATAAGAAGTAATATTTGATTGTTCAAAGAAGAATTTAGAATACCCTAGATTTTTTAATTTAAACTTTAAGGCAACCCAATCTGTTTCTTGCTTGTTAATTTTACATTCTTTTTGTTAGGCTGTGACTCTTCATTTATAAATATTTATAATACACTGTCTTCAGAGTGACAATCTTCACATCCATACTGCCTATCCATTACAGGGTCTCTTATAGGCACAGGGCACTGGGCAGGGGACACCCAGGATAAGCTGTTCTTCCATCACAGGCCACACACACACACACAATCGCACGGAATGGTCAATTACGAGACATCAGTTCACCCAGTTCACAGGGCAAACATGTCAAGGGCAACTTCCAAAAACCCCGGAGGTGTGAGGCTACGGTTCAAATCACTGTGCCACTAAGATATACATTTATGGTAAATCTGTATATGGGACTTACACATGAACATTTGTACAGAACTGGCCCTTGAACTATGGCGACTTTGGCAAAATGTGTCGTGGTCGGAAGATTGCGCAAAAGGTTCGAGAGCAGACAAGGACACATTCATGAAGGCAAAAGCAGAAGGCAGACATGAAAGCAACACATTTTACCAGAAGAGGCCTCACCTCTGCAATTCAACAGGGCAATGAAAGAAATATTGTAGGGCGCCATGATTGGGGCTTTGGAGAATGGAGGGGTACCTGCCATCAAATTAGGAGTCATCATGGTCATTCCAATGTAAGGTGCTGGACTGCAGTGGTGAGATGCTCTGCCCTTCCTATAATTTTGTCATTTTGTAAATATTAAAGATCCAGCCTGGTTGGATCTCTTTGGTCTGACCCTTACAGATGCTTTGTTTATGCATTTTCCTTTAACATATTAGGGACGTGACATTTCCTGTTCCTGTTATGGTACAATCATGTTCCTTATCTACTCATGGAACAGTTTGTGTGTTTATTTCTTTGTCACAGCACAAGGGGACTGACCTCCATATGGAGCCAACTTCAAATGATAAAAAATATTACTCTTGCCCCACAAATATACTTTTTCCTTATCAATAGAGTCAGTGGTCCACCTTCTTGTTAACATGAACCGCCAGTCCCTCCCAACAAAGAGCTAAAGATTCTGTTATTGTCTGGCTAAGCTTCGGAATGGCTAAGATGCCTGATTTATGTGATTTTGAATGTGGTGTGATTGCTCCTGCAAGACATGGAAGTCTCAGCAGGTGAGAAATAACCGCCCTCTGTCACTTCCCGAAGGGCAGAGCTTGCCGGCTGAACGGAAACTGGCTCTCCGCTGTCTCCGCTCTCTATATAAGCTCGCCCCATCAGCACGATCCGTGCAAAGTATTGTTGCCCTCATGTGCCATACTGAGCACTTATATAACCTCGACTTCCATCTCTCTCATCTTGTTCCTGCCCTGCCTGCTCCTGTCCTGCCTGTTCCTGTCCTGCCTGCTCCTATCCTGCCTGCTCCTGCCCTGCCTGCTCCTGCCCTGCCTGCTCTTGTCCTGTCTGCTCCTGCCTACCCATCCTGCCCAGTGTTCCTGTTCCCCGTCTCGTGCCTCTTCGTAGGACTGACCTCTCTGGCTTCGGTCCCTTTTGGATCGTCAACCCTGACTACGCCCCTCGCCTCATGGTTTGCATTCTGTTTGCCTGGCTTGTTAATAAAAGCCCCAGTCTCCAGCATCTGGGCCCTCCTGTGTTCCTTGTCTCCCGATCATTACTCCTTGCTGGGATTTTCACATGCTACAGTGACTAGAGTTTACAGGTAATCGTGCAATAAGCAAAAAAAAACACCCAGTCAGGTGCACTTCTGTTGGAAAACTGTAGGGTGACATTCACTCACTCTGTGTTACTGAGTGAGGTCTAAGGAAAATGGCCAGACTTGTTAAAACTCAATGGATTGCCACAAGTGCAAAAACACTTCAGTACAACAGTAGCCTGCAAAAATACTTCTCTGAATGCACAGCTGGTCTCTATTAAAGCATTTCTGGAGGCCGTACTATATGTCTCTAGCTAGGTGCACCTTGCTGAGTATAGCGTCACTATGTTAATGGCATACCTCCAGCACCACAGTACCCTGCTACCCAGTGTGAAACTCTTTTACAATAAAGACATGTATATAAAGTAATTCACAATATAGCATATTTAATTTATACACATCACACAAAATATATACAATGTGGCAGAATCTTTATTATTGTATGTGATTCTATACATCTTGTTCAATAAAATAAAAACAGCATTTACAAATGGCAAACGAAATGTAATTATAGATAAATACTAAGTACATATAAATCATTTAAACAACATCCTAGAACTTCAACAGGCAGACACACAGAAGTCACATGTTCACACGTCTAATAAAAGTAAGATCGGAATTTTATACAATACTAAAATCATATGGCTTTATTTATTTATTTGCTATCTCTTCAGTAGTTTGTTTATAGTATACATATGATTCAACCAACTAACCAATCAAATCTTCTGATTGATTATCTGGGGGGGAGGGGGGGAGAGTGTGGAAGCACAGTTTTAAATTCAGCACAAAGCAAATTTATTATCATTTTTTTTACTTCTCCAGTGTAAGGAAGGAAACCTGAAATTGAATTTGAATCAAACTATTATTGGAGAGGAGTTTGTGAACAGGCCTTAGTATGCTGCTGTGGTCTGAAGCGGATGAGCTCAGCGTTGGCCCAGGAATTTCCGTAAAAACGCTGTAGCTGGCCGACCAGTGGGCATGACTCCATTTGCATGGCACTTTGGGTTAGGATTGAAACAAATGTGTGGACATATGGAGCAAAATGATCGGAGCAGGGGTCTGTAGTTATTGCTGCTTTGAAAGACAGCAGCTGGCCTGAAAAGTCACTTTCCTGCACCCGGGCATCTGGCGTTGTTCACAGATCTTACTTCACTCCCGCTAAGGACATCTCAAAAAATTCACTTAATCATATTGACACCGCGGTATTTTTATTGGCTGTCCTTTCTCTTTGGGTCAGAGTTAAGCGTGACAGATGTGGCGAAAATGAGATAACATTACATTCCAATCACCTCATAATTGACAACAGTTGGGAAAAATCTACAAAGGGGCTACAAAGGAAATGAAATGAAATGACCATATTCATTGAGTGGGCAATTCATCACCATGGGAACCAGGGAAAGATTAAAGAACTTTTTTAATTATAATTTTGAAATCTATAGATCTTACATTTTTCTATGTTTTTTTAGCAAACCCCCCACCATATAAAGCAATCCAAATGTTCCACACTATAGTTCAAAAGTTCAACAGTGTTCCCATTTGGTCAGTAAACTAACCCCTAATTATTCTCACGAAAGGCAAGCATGCAACTAAACTGTTTTTGTAAATAACGTTCCGTCATGGGAATCTTGTAGTTTAGTGTTGAAGAGAGATTAAGCAGCAGCTTCCATGTCCTATTTTTTACTGCAACGCCCCACGCACTCTAATGAAAGATACAGAAAATAATACGTTTTCCAAATTTTATTATTAAAATGGTAAATGACATACACATACACAATATATTTTTTTGCTTTGCCTTTAAAACATGCTGCTATATACAGTGTTGTATAGAAGCATGCAATATTAACAAATTTTATCTATGTATATATTTATATATATAGAGAGAGAAAAATGAGGCAAAACTACACACCGATGGATTGTTTGATGAATGTTCCCCATATGTTGTTTAGTGCTTTATTTTCTGCATTTTGTTTATTTTAGTGCTTGTTCTCTGTATTTCGGAATAAAAGACACGCATGACGCTTGAAGGGCGGCTTTTTTTTGGTGCAGATGTTCAAATTTCCGTTTAATGCATTTCTTATGGTCCTGTGTAAACTGACTGTTCTGTTACATTCATTATGATTCATTGTCTGTCCATCCATCCATCTACCTTTTAACCAGTTAACCTGGTCAGGAACGTGGGGGCCTGGCACCTGTTGTTATTATTATTGTTGTTGTTGTTGTTGTTGTTATTGTTGTTGTTGTTGTTCTTGTTGTTGTTATTATTATTATCCCATGACTTTTAAGCACAGCTGAACATCTGGAAACATGACTATTATTGTTGTACGTTTGCACATAAAAATGAGTATGACTAGAAAATCTGTTTCTGGAAAAATTCATTGCAGGTTCACACAAGTTTCTGCTACCTTACCGACGCTATTTGAGGAAGCCTTCTTTGCAAATGTATTTTTAAAAATGCTGATAAAAAGATGACAATACACAGACAACAGTAATTTACTAAATATTTCTAAAGGTATATTAAAAAAACATTTGTGAGATGACAGGGATCATGCTGCTGGATGCTTCTAAATGACAGTGAACCATGAAATGTTTTTTTTTGTCAGATAAATTTGTAATTACTTTGTTTGTTTTTTTTTTACACTGGGTTTTGCTTGTAGGCTGGGCAGTTTTTTTATGTTTTGAGAAAATGTTAGATTCCTCTCTGCAGTCAGGTAGAAATTACAGATACATTAAACTGATTAATTTAACGGGACCTCCACAGGGGCACACCGGTGAAAAGACGTCCCACATTGGGATTCGGATATGTGGTTCTGTTACGTTCACACTGTGGGTTGCTCCCCACTGCCCTCTAGTTTGCACTGCAGGAACATTCACTTTTATCTGGGAGCCTACAGTTCAAGTGATGGTGCTGAACAAATATCAAACTACTCCAAAAAGCAGGCGACCAATAGGAAGCGAGGAGCAGAGACTCCACGCTACACTCTTCAGTTACCAATGCACATTGTTCAACGGAAGACATACAAAGGAACAGGGTAATGTAAAATACAATGTAAAATAAAGTGCACAATTTAAAGGTAGACTTGTAATGCCCTGATATACATAAAATAAGCATATGTCAAATTAATGCAATTCACTATACGTTCAGATTTTAAAAACTGCTCTCTCTCTCTCTCTACGTTTTTCACCATTCTAATCCAACATTTTAGGAGCATTAAATGTTACATTTATTTTAGAACCTCTTCAATGGAAAAAGTATGTATTTTACATATATGTTTATGAAGCTATGGATTTCAGTTCATCACTAATGTAAGACGCTTAAATTGGTTTGCATGTAAAAGACAGTATGGCACTCATCAGTACATTTATATAGCTATTCCTCAGAATTTTTACCATTCCATTTTTTTACTGCAAATTGCTTAATAGGGAAGCCAGGAATAGCATTTACATGTTTTCAAAACACATATTAAAACTCCATGGCTCCATGGCTGATGAATGAGATGATGATCTGGAAGAATTTCTATGGAAGGTGGTAGATTGCAGGCAGTAGAAAAGGCACCTCACAAAAATACCATTTGTGGGGCCCTTAGAGTTCAGTCCTTAAGACAGAGGTCCAATCAACCATTGATTTGGAAGACATTGTTCCTCAGTAACACACAAATAATAAATACATGAACCTAAGTACACTATAGATATACATCCCAGACATCCTTTCCATTAAAGAAAGAAAATCAAAACGTATTTGCTTTTTTTATGAACGTTTTCATGCTAAAGGCACAGAAAAGCTGACCGTCGTGTAGGTGAAATTCCATTTGTAACTTCCTGACATGAGCAAAACTTGTTTGCGTGGAAAGGGTGACACTCACTCATATAACCGTCTCCAAATACAACTGTGAAGCATGTTGGCATGTCGGAAAATCATTCATAAGTAAACAAATTCTAAATTGATGAACAAACAAATAAATAAATAGATAGATAGTTAAATAAATGATTCCCTGATAGGACATGCATATGCATTATTCATATTTTACCGTGCTGTATTCCCAAACCCAAAACCAAACACTGACCTACAAACACACAGCGTACTTCACTGCAGCTGACAGGGCAGGAGGACTGAAATTCCATATCTAACAGACCCAATAAGTTCCCCTATTGCCAAAATTCAGGCATGTTTATTCAGAGAATGAATGCTTCAAAATCATTGCCAGCTATCCTCCACTGACTTCATAATTTAGTAGGTCACACCATGTAAACTATCCCTCCACCAATTTTGTGAAACCACTCTCCCTATTCAGGGTCATGGGAGGTCTGGATCCTATGGGTGCAAGGCAGCGAACAAACCAGGATGTGCCACCAACCCATTGCAGGGCACACTCACACCTACGGGCAATTTGGCAACTCCAATTAATCTCAGCATGTTTGTGCACTTTGGGAGGGAAACCCCACGATGACACAGGGAGAACATGCAAACTCCACACACATGGAGCCATGGCAAAGACTTGAGCCCTGGATCCAGGGGTGTGAGATGACAGGGCTAACCACTGCGCCACCATGCGTCCTTCCATGTAAACTCAAAACAAAAAAAATTAAGAAATTAAAAAGTATCTTACTCCAAAATAAAATGCTTAAAAGTAGATGAACCTGTATAAACAATCTCTTCCAATCCCCTGTATGCTTCCTGTACTGTCCACGCTTTCTTTAATTAAATTATTCTTTTTTTTATTGATGGAAATTGTTGAAATAAATGAAAAAAATGTAAGAATAGAACATTCTTACTTTTCTTTTAATTTTCTGGATTTTGGATGATTTTATGGATTTGACAGCGTCATGGTTGTTAATCCTTGAATGTCATGCAGCGTTGGGGTTTTGAGTTAGTTGGGTAACGGGTCGTATGAGGTGGTTACTTCTTGCCCGACAGAGCAGCTAATACGGCATCCACCTCTTCCTCGGGTTTGAGGGGATGCCACTGGGCGATGGGCCGCCGCGGATTGGCCAGCATGTCAGACCAGTGTCGAAGCTCCGTGCCAGTCGCCTTGCTGCCCACAAAGATCTTGCCGATAGCGTCATTCTTCCCGATCTTGTCATAATCCAGCACAGTAACTACCGCCACGATTTTCTAGAAGAGAAAGACCAAAGGAAATCAGGCGAGCTGTCTATAACTACGTTTATCTGCCTTCATTTACAGGATAACACCGATTATAGGTCTACAAGTAATAATGACAACACTTCATTGATGCCTCATGGGGAAATTCTCTTCTCACCGACCCCATCTTGCTCTCCATGACACACATGTAGGTGAGACCCAGCTTGGCAATGAAGGGCAACCACCTGCAGTGGTGCCCATGGCGTTAAGGGCCTAGCTGAGCAGCCCAGAAATGAGACTAGATTGCTGAGACCAGGATTGAAACAGTAACCTTCCGATCACTGCCACCGGGGCTTAGCCCACCGAACCACACGCTGCCCCCATCTGTGTAAGGACAAAGCAGTTTTGGATAATAAAAGCCAGGACTCTCAGAAGTTTTACTCTTATATATTGAATCGATAGTACGGATTAATAGTATCCATTAATAGTAATGTCCAGGAACCTACAATCTAACTTGAGATTAGCTAAAAGTATGAACATATTCAGTGAGATCTCTGAAAACATTTTTTCTTGCACTGAAAAAAAACTAAAACCTGCAGTAGTTAAATACAGCAAAAGATAAACAGGAAACTAAACAAATGTATGAATCGTCTAGCTACTGAAATCTCACTCCCTCCTGTCCTCCTTCCCTCTTCTCCACAGTTCTGCATCTTCTTGGCTAATACTCTGCACTGGCTTGTTAACAGAATGTGCCACCTGGCCTATAACGTTCATAAAGCTGTAATTATGTCCTGACGCAGATGTGCATCCCAGCCCTCTGTGGGTAGATCATTTCCACATTTAAATACAATTAAGAGCATGGACAGAGCACAAGCCAAGCTCGCAGAAAGATATGACCTCCCTGGTGTGATTCTACACTCAGATAGCACAGGATAGTGGGTACAAAATTCAAAATAAATACACTGAACACCACCTTCAACGGCCCATTTTATAGACTCACTACAGTACAGAACGGCGCGATAGAATGTTACATATACAAAAAGGACCTTCTTCTGCGTGCCTCTTTTAAAGTTTGTATTTAAATACAGCTAAGTCTGCTTACTCTCTTTTGCAACCCATTTTACAGACCATCTATACTACAGTGATCGTGTCAAACTGAAATCTTAAGCCATGTATGTGCTGCAGACGTCAGAACCAGCCCTGTACCTGCATCTGCTCCAGGGGGATCTCGAAGCTGAAGGACTCATTATAGTACGGGTTCAGCGTGTTCTTCTTCACCGTCGTCTTCTTCTTCTTCAAGCGCTTACCATTCTGAAGGAGGTGGATTTTCACGTAGGGATCTACCAGAAAATTGTAAACATGAAGTCCGGTTATACGGAATACACAGCTTTTTCTCAGTGAATCTTCAGGATGGATGAATGGAGGGATGATGGATGGATGGATTGATGGATGGATGGATGGATGGAAGGATTACTTTTTTAAGTTTTCTGGCAGAAATTGCTTAGAGTTACCTGAATATGACTTTCAAGTTTATACATCTAACTATCCATCTTCCATTAGCATCTATCTATCTATCTGTCTATCTGTCTGTCTGTCTATCTATCTATGGATCATCTGTATCTTGTATAGAGTCTGTTACACTGAGTTGCCACTAGGTGGAACCCTTGACAATCCTGTGGAGAACAGCATGATAGGACATTAAATATCCATAAAGTAACTCCTTCCGTGTACCTATTTTAAAATGTATATTTAAGCACAGCTACATCTGCTAATTCCCTTTTGCAGATTTTATCTCATTACCATATGGTCATGCACTGGGGAACATTTGCATGAAAGGTACTGTACAGCAGGAGTGAATAGGGTCCCCACCTGAAAGTCCACCCACATCCATTTTCTTCAAATTTTTGGCCTCCAGAATGCAGATTGTAAGCTTGCCAGCAGTGGGGACATAGCGCAGAGAAATGCAGATATCACCTAACTTCTCAGGCTGCAAAAAACAAGATGGGGAAAAATGTTACAAACATTATTTTAGCAAACTCAAATAAGTACCACATATTTATAGCCATATTTGAGGGAAATCCCAAGTGACTTGTTTTTTATTGCAATTAATGTCCCCTAATGATGAAAAATATCTGACTCACACTAACTTACAGCCTGCTGATATATTCTCACAGGGTTCAGCAACAAGGGTCACATTCCTCCATTCAAATCACACGTTTCCACATGCCGTCATTTAAAAATCACAGAATTGTAAAACCGCATAACTTATTTCTGTTTGCATATCTTAAATATTTTAATCATTTTATGGATGAAACCCGCAATACTAACTAGCTGAGATTCTGCATATTGATGACTTGACGTCCCGCACATTTACACTTTCATCTCCGCCAACAAAATTGTGCCGGGAATTAAGACCCACGATTAATATGCAAAACTATCTCAGGGCGATGAGAAGCGGATGTGTGTGGGGGCCACACCTCTTCCTTTTCTGCACTCTCGAGATCGCGCCACTCCTCGATGGGCTGACCCAGGTCAATCGTGTTCATGGGCAACTTCACCTCCCCGATGATGTCATGCTTGGAGAAGCGGTCGAAGTCATAGACTGACATCACCAGCGTCTTGCCCCCCAGCTCCTGGTAGGGGATCTGCAGAGGAGGGTGTGGGTGGCATGTAAAGTGAGCAGAGGCCAGAAACTACAAGAGCTGCTGTATCGGAATGTGGCGCTCATTTCATTATTCATCAAAAATCGACTCTTGATGTATGACAGTATTACATTCTTACAACATGCCAGGATGGTGTTGCAGGAGAAGACACGAGTCTCACGGCAAGACTAACTAATAAAGGCTTGAATTCAATTTAAAAGACAGGAAAATATTACATTATTATGTCAATAGTGGTATGTCAGAGGCAAAGGAGCCACCTTGTACATTTTAACTTCCAAAGTTTCTGGTTGCAATAAAACAGGCAGGCTACCATGCAGCAGCTGACAGAACATGATTGATGTCACATATTATCCTGCCGATTATTAATGCCTTTTCACCGCGCGCTGTGTTAATGGCAACACTTTCCTGTGTAATTGGAAAACACCGCATTGGTTTTTCACAGTCCGAGAAACATGAAGAATTAACTGCTTGCGAGCTGTGCTTTCGTACGCTTTATTTTGTCTGGCCACGTTAGTGAAAAGTTCAAGGTCTTTTCTAATCTTTCGTCCCTTGATGGAAGCCACACGTTTCAGTTACATTTGCAACTCATTGAAATGCATATAGGTACACAGCACAGCTTTGACGTCAGCGATATTAACAGTGACATCAGATTCAAAATGCTTTAATATGGCAGTTTTTCAAACCCTGTCCATAACCACCGCAAAGAACATCAACCTTAGATGAAGCGAGAGAGGTCAGATGTTGTCTTTTGGATACTGTAATTATGTATTGACATTTAAAGCATATTAAAGTATGTTCTGTAAGCATTTGAATACTCAATCTATCCATTGATCTGTAGCTTATGCAATGATTGACTGATGATTGCATAAGCGGTTGAGCCGGATAGGATGTCAGCCCAACACGAATCACTGACACACTAAGGAAAATTTTGTCTCGACTGGACCATAAATCCACACAAAAAGAGTGAGACTATGCAAATCCCTTGTAGACAGGGCAGGGGCCACACCTGAGCCCAAAAGCCTGCAGGTGTGAGGCTCATCAGTGACAGTTCTAAGCCATTTCAACTGGGGGGGCCAGACTGGGGCTGGTTGTTCTGTTAGGGGGGCTAGATGCATTTGACCTTAATGTCCGCCAAGTTTAACTTACACTAGATTGCCAGCATTAAGAAGCAAAAGACAGTTTTGAAAACCGATACGTTATTTATGCAAAGCTTCGCAGTCACATTTCACAGTTGTTACAAATACGTAACTCATTTTATTTCTTGTTTAGACTGTCTTGCTTCCACAAGCTTGACTATTTTTTTCTGTCGTTAACTTTGCTTTTCACCAACTGAAGCAACTCGACCACCCAGCGCCCCGTGTTCAGTCTGTCAAGAAAATGTGCTTATGTTTGTAATTCGCCAGCTCCCAGCACACAAAATTCTAGTCCACATACATAAATGTAAATAATAATACAATTATTTCAGACCCAAGTAGCAATGTATTTAGAGGGGCCATGGGAGAGGGCCATGCAAGCTGTCCTCCCAAAAACAAACCGTCTAATGAAATGCCGGAGAGGATACGGCAATTTCCTTTACTTTACCATACTCTCTAAATCAATAAATGGCAGTCCAGGAGAAGGCCCTGCTGCCGAACCCCAGCCCACTCGATCTCCCTGACAGATCACTGAATCAGCATGGGGGAGGGGCATCATTTGTCACCTAGCTTCACTCGCTGAGTCGGCCTCTAACGGTTCCACTTGAATTCTTTGGCACAATTTGCTTTTCAAATGCCAGCACCAGAAGAAGCTCACTAAGCAGGTTCTCATAAGCAGCCTGTCTGAGTCTCAGTTTGACAGCATGCAGCAATTGCTGCTTGTTCTATAAGCTTGTAAGAACAGTCTTTGAACTGGAGACCTGGAATTCTGATGAGGAAAAACAACACAATTATGCAACATAAATCACTTAATAAGATGCATATTTCCTTTAGCAAGCTTCAAGAGCCTCTAAAATTGAGTGTGATACCTATGCATGCGTACCCATATACTCAACTTGATGGGCTCACCTTGAAAACAAAGGACTCGTTGAAGACTGGATTTAGTGTCTTCTTGTGAACCTTGGTATCGTACTTCTTCTTTTTGTCAGGTAAGAAGAAGACTTTGACATAAGGGTCAGATGTGCCTCCTGTGTCCATGGATATGAGGTCCGCACACTGGAGGATGCCCACGGTCAGCTGGAGAAATACAGCACGCGTGGGTCATTTAGTCTGCTGCACCACCAGGGGGAGCTCTCACAGAGAGAATTCATCATCCATCCAACCACTGTCTATGTAGGGTGGCGGGAATCTGGAGACTGTCGCAGAAGCTACGGCTGATTAACTGATGATCCTGTAGAATGGCTTTGGGATGTGTTTAGAGTTGGCAAAGCAAAGTCTCTGCCACTTGGAACCTCTGCACTGTTATACAGTACCCAGGACTCTTTGAAGACGCTTTTAATTTAAGACCCGGGCAGATGACGCTTTGATAAATTGTTGATTGTACGATGTTAACTTGTGCTCCACTCTTTGGCAACTGAGGTACTAACTAAGGGTTTAAAATAAAATTCTTATTTGGGATCAGGACATTTGAGACAAGGGATTTACAAGATCAATTGCGAAGCTTAAGGATGTGTGAACCTAATGTGCTCTAGTTTAAAACAATCACAATTAAGCTCCCGTTGAAGGAATAGGTGACATAATACTTAAACACAGCAACTATAAATCGAATGGCTTTTGCTACATGCCCCAGAATGTGCCTAGCTGTAGGACACTTAATAGTTTCTCTAACATATGCAGGTGCATCAATAAGTAAAATATATTTGAAAGTGTCAGCAAAACAGTTAAATGTGAATAATATCCCCTTTAACATAACAATTAATGCTAATACTGTGTCAGTGCAGTAGATTCATTTGAAATGTGCCATCCCATGCGCCACCACTCTCGCCGACCTTGTTGTCCTGGAAGTCGTAGTCGATGGAGTACTGCAGCTTGCCCAGCTTCTCCTCCTCCTTCACCTCCGGCTCCTTCTCCTCCTCGGTGAGCCCAGTCTCTGCGTCATCATCGTCGTCATCCTGAAGTTTCTGCAGTGGAACGCAAAAGGGGAAACGCAGGGAGGAATGGAGGCCAAAGGTCAGTTTCGACAAATAATCCGCTGAGGGCTGCCCTCGTGTCACTTCGGAGACTGTGGCCAGCCTCCAGCACCCCCCATTTGACCCAAGCACCCATATGATCTCATATAATAGGGGTACAGTCACCCCAAAAGAATGATTTAAACTTGACTGCATTTGCAGGTTTCTTAGGTGACAGAGTTAATGTGAAAATAACAAGAATGGTACCATAATTAAGCATATTGGGGAATCTGTTCCATATTTTGGAAAATAAATGGAATAAAAACAAATATATAGTATATAAAATGTTTGTGTGCCTTGTACAGTTCATGTACGCATCCATAAGTCTTCAGTGTCTCTTCTGTTGGGTGGGGGTGACTGGCACCAGGCAGGGGCAGCCTGGATAGGATGCTAGTCTACCACAGGGCTAGAGGTATATTTCCATTTAAATTTTTATTTTTAAATGTATTTTATACATTCTATAGTGTACACTACAGTACAGTGTGCTATAATGACCGTCTGACGGTCAGACCTGTAGACTACGTCCATTTTTAACCTTGTTTTTATTTTTGTTATTAGATACTAATGATTTTTATTCTCATGTATCACCTTAGAAATTACTGTCAAGGTCAAGTTTGAATCATTTGTCTGCTTAAGAGCTTGTCAGGTTGTTAGTGAACGCCGATGCACTGATATTGCACGCTGAAGCCATTTATAACTCAACATGCAAAAAAACGCAAGGCTCGGACAGCTAATTTTTACCAGTGAGAAAAGGCATTAAACTTGACTTAACTTTTGATATAAAATAAAAGTTTGAGCATAATACAATACCAGGCACAGTTTATGAAAAGGCAATGGCTTGTGCTGAATAGTAAAATATAAAACGACCCTTTAGGTTTTCTTAATTTTCATTCGTAAATAAATAACTAAGCATTTTTAATGCATGCAAACTGTTTGTTAAAACTATATGTGTTACAATTTTACAGATTACTGTATTCAGAGTTTAGATTCAAATTTCAACTGAGTTCACTATTAGCTGCACATTAAAATTGGATTAGTATGGAAAAATACATCTGAAGTCTAAAACAAGCATTTCCTGGAAAATAAAACAATAATATCATCTTTCATGCTTCCAAACTTTTGCAGCAACTATGCTTGAGAAAACAGCAAAGGCACTTCATCCATAGCCCACCACCTCGCCCACTACCCCCCACCCCAATCGTTCCATACAGCCTAATGGTTACTGCAGGCAGCCACATGGTGGTGCTGTGAACCTTCAACCTACCGTAGCGGGGAGAGGTCCACGACAGTCAAGTTTACATGGTGCACACACAAGACACAATGCAGGAGGAAAAAGGAGAGCAAAAGAAAAGAAGGGAGAGATTGAAGTCACAGACACAAAACGAGTACAACACAATGTGACCAAGGCTTAAAAATGACAGAAACACAGTATATTTAACCCTGAAAATCATTCACTCCTTACATTATCAAGGGTGCATGCCATATGTGAGCTGCTATTAATTATGCTAGACTGCAAACACTCTGTCCCAGGGGCTCCATCTATGGACTAAATGACTTACCCACATTTTCCTGAGGGAGACCTTTATGTTGTTCCATTGACCCAACATCTCCGCTGTCGCTTAGCATAACGACTGTCTCACTGAAGCAAGCCGATCTTAGCGTAAACTGGGAAAATGCTCCTGTGATATGCTAACATGCAAAGTGCAGTTCCTCATCCCAGTGGATAGAAAAATACAGCTATACATACGGTATGCCACATTTTCTCATAAATGCAGAAGGACACAGAGGCTTTGAGGCGGAACAGAAACTGGACGCGCCCTGATCAGGGAGGGAGAGATATTTACCAAACCCCTTGCTAAGGTGGATGAGTGTTGATGTTCAATGAAAATGACCACACCCACATACTGACTGCGAATGTGAATCTGTGGTCGTTCTGTTTTAATAGTTTATCAACGTTTCGGTAATATACAGACCCTTTGCTGAATTTTTTAATATACTTGTGTACGCAGATTGGAAAGGGATCAGTGTGGAGAGCTGAGGTAATGACAGGCACAGCATGTGAGGCTCCTTCTGCTACCTGACTTGAGCATCCTACCTCGTCGCCTTTGCCCATGTTCTTCATGTTGAAGCCGCCCTTGTCCTTCTTGCCCTTCTTCTTCTTCTTCTTACAGCAGCACTTCTTGATGATGCAGAAGCAGCAGGTGAGCACGAGGAGGCAGGCCACCACGGCGATGGCGATGAGGGCCCATGGCGGCACTGGCACACAGGGGGCCAGCGTCTTTAATCCGAGGCGCGTCCCCCCGCAGCCACACCATTTTGTCTGACATATTCGGTGTCATAAATCTACATGTTTGGCATTCGGTCGCGATATTCATTTTTCTAATTGAAAACCAGCATCAGGACAACAGCATCTCACACACGCACACGCACATGCACACAGACACTCACACACACACATGCACGCACACACACACACACGCACACAGGCCCGAACTACCAAATTACCAACTGAACAAGCATGAGAAAACATGCCACACATTTTCAATTAAAAAACTTAATTCAATCCTACACAAGACAATTATGAAACAATTACATGAAATATAGGCTAAAGTTGCAATTGAATGGTGCTAGAAAATATATGCACAAAACTCCACAGTAATACAGTTAAAAAAATATTAATTGTACACATTACGCCTACTGTAAAGTGTCACAGGTGAGTCTTCCGAAGTAGCTTGGAATCTAATCAGGGACACGACCTCTGACCTCTGACCTGGAAGGGAAACTCACGTGGGATTTTGTTAATCTCATTCAGGAACTTGCTCTTGATCTCCTCGAAGGCATCATTTTTGTTAGGGTGCCCCCCAGTCTCGGTGGAGTTATCGGCTGCCGTGGATGCCACTGGAGGAGGTGGTGCGGCCGTGGTCACGGCGCTGGTGGGCTCTGTGCCCACCATGGGCGCCGATTTGGACTGGAATGGGTTCCACTTCATCCCGGGCGGCTAGGCAGCGCACGGTGGTGGGAGCACAGGAACGTACCAAGCAACTGAAATGACAGGGGGGTCAAATCAACATGTTCAACTGACTGACCATATACCCAAAGACCATATACCTTTATCACAGTGTTACCACTTAGGAATAAAGAAGCATTACATAAGCAGAGGAATCAAGCTCGCAATATTACATAAGGCATTCATTATTTATAGTAATGTAAAAGGAGAGGTGACCTTCAGATAAGAATTTAGGATATAGGGGGCATTCTCAGTTTCATTAAAGCAAGGCTGAGGTGGTCAGAGGTAGGCAAAGAAGTACCAGCCTGTGTGTGAAGAGAAAGGCCCTGCCACAGTGATGTGGAGTGTGAGCAGGCTCAGGGCACAGCTATAAGGCCGCACTCGTGCTCCACTTTAACATCTACGCTGGCAATGCAGCCACAGCATAAAGATAAAATAGGGACAGAGTTTAATGGTGCTGATGTGCTGGATTTGACCATAGATAGAGTATGGATCTCTTATCCTTTATCATGCGTGTCAAGGAAATGAATCATCCCGAAGTATGCGCACGTCCACCCCCTGCGGTTTCTCAGCCGCGCGCTCCCACGTGAACTCCAGGGGGCGCACTGTGTCCCATTTCTTTATTTGGAAAGTGCATGACACAGAGAGAGAGAGAGCATGATACCACAACTTCAATGAGCTGCTGCTGGATACCAGAGGAGTCTGGTCGTCACAATCTCCGTAGTATTACTAAAGGTCTGAGCAGTCAGCAATTTAAAAATAGCAAGAACAGCTCAGCTGTCAGCTGACGTTATTTTTAAGTTATATGCAATATAGAATGCTCAGAGAAAGCCTTGGGGCACTTACTTAATTCTTTAATAATGCTGCAAATTTATTGGTTTCATAACAAAAGTCCATTGACAAGCAATGTTTAACATGCCAGCACAGACATTTTCCTTTTATTGTGTCATAATTTTTTGACTGACTCATTCAGTTCTGTTCTTGCCATTTTGCTATTAATTGCAGTTGTAGTCATTGGCTGCCAAAGGGACACTAAGTACAAGTGTTTGGTGTTTTATGTTATTGCAAAGGTGTCATTAATTAAGAAGCACCCAGTGATGCTTGTCAGGGAACTTTTTCACTCAGATCGGCTCTTTTAGAAATATAATTTGCGTTTCAGTTTATAAGTATTTGAAATTAATGTTTTACTTTGCAAACTTCCAGTTGTTTTTAATGTGAGACATATATTTTGTGAAGAAATGAATTACGTAATTATTTCTGTTTAAAAAACAATAAATTTGTAATATTTTTACTTCAGTTCAATTCAATTAATTTTTATATAGCGCCTTTCACAACAGAGTCGCCCCACAGCGCTTTACATGATGTTTGAGAGAATACTAAGACAATGAATTTAACTAAACAAAGAAGGAAGGACAGATGGCAACAGAGGAGAGGAACCAAAAACTCCCAAGTAGGGAGAAAAAAAAAACTCTGGGGGTCCAAGGTCAGCTGGCTTAAATAAGCAAGCATCACAAGGCTTTCTGTGAGCACTTCATATACATTTATTTCCTGCCAAATTTGATACCACCAAATAGGTAACTATCAGTACATTTACATAAAAGCATTTGACGAACGAACACACTGATACACTTATCATCTGTAAATTACTTTTGGCATGAGCGTGTCCCCTGCGATGGACTGGCATCCTGTCCAGGGTGTCCCCCTAGCTGGGACAGGCTCCGGGACTCCGGTTACCCTAAATGGGTAAGGATTAGTGCTTTGAACATGGATAGACGATTTGAAAAGTTAAACATGGATAAACTAGATGTTTTTTTTTTTCATTTCAGTGACCCTCATGCTGTATTTCTTGCTATTACGAACTTCTTATAATACTGTTTTCCCCCACACAGTTATGTCAGCATTAGTGTGTTAAAACATAAAGTGCACTATCCGTCCATCCATTTTCTGTAACCGCTTATCCTATTCAGTATCACAGGGGGTCTGGAGCCTAACCCGGAAACTACAGGCACCAGGCAGGGAACAACCCATCGCAGGGCACATGCACACAACAGTCACTGGCACATGCATAACTACGGGCAATTTGGCAACTCCAATTAACCTCTGCATATTTCTGGACTGGGGGGGGGACCAGAATACCCAGAGGAAACCCCATGACAACACAGGGAGAACATGCAAACTCCACACACATGGAACCACAGTGGACGCCTGAACCCTGATGTTAGAGGTGTGAGGCAACAGTGCTAACCACTGCACCACCGCCTAAAGTACACTAATGTCTCGTAATATAAATTACATGGGAGTGATTCATGCATCCATCCATCCATCCATCCATCCATTCTCCAACTGCTTATCCTGGTCAGGGTCATCAGGTTATTCAAGTAATGCCTAGCCTCATAAAAACACACACACCAGATTTTAAATGTAGAGTTTCTACTATATCAAATAGTAAAACACCTACTGAAATATCATGCGAAATAACTGTGGACTATTCAAAAAGAAGAACGAACATCGGCGTGATATCAAAACGTTTACGTGATGAATGTGTCCACCGCTGATATAGGATATAAGCAAAATGGCTCCATATAACTGTAGCGGAAACTCTTAGGCCATGGTGCATGAAAACAGTACTTTGTTTGTGGCTAGCTATCGTATGAGTGCTTCGCATTTTTGTAATTATATAGCGAGAAAATAAAATTAGCTGTCGAAGAGGAATATGAATATGAAAATGGGCCAGTATAACAGGACATTTTTTGTTCAGTTTAAATCATTTAGTCATTTACCTTGATCGTGCATTTTGCGTAGTCTGAAACAAGTTACAATCGTCTCATGTACTTTAACATTTTTTAATGCATTGTAGCTTTGAGTAAAAATAAAGTAATAATATTGAATACAGGTGTGCATCATAGCCACCAACAAATTGTTTTGCACAGATAGTTTTAGCCCCGAGTTGCATTATTAGTTATGCATCTGCAAATTATCGAATAATGAAAAAAGGTTGAATATGAGTTTGCTTATGGAGACACTGGAAATCCTGCAGAAAAATAGCTTTTAATCACTCCTGCTTATTATACAATTTCTGCACATTGGGCATCTCCAAGGATCGTCCCTGCAAGTTAATGCTCCTTCTTCCTCTTGCTGAAAGGAATCAGAGTCCATTTTAAGGAGAAGCAGAGCCAGCGGAGCATAATAAAGAGGAATTTCGTACTAAGTTTGATGGATGTAGATATGAGTTGACTGGAAATCAGCCAATCATCACAGTTAGGCACAGGCTCTCCAGGCTGTCCAAAATTTGGTGTGGGGTAGGGTTCTCAAATACAAGTAAATGCCCCATCCTGGGTTGTTCCCTGCCTTGATCTCATAGCTTCCAGGATAGGCTCTAGACCCCCATGACCCCTCATAGGACAAGTGGGCATGGATGGATGGATGGATGGATGGTTGGATGGCTGAACATACTGAAAGCTGGTTCCTCCATACAACAACAACAACAACAACAATTTATTCTTATATAGCGCCTTTCACGACAGAGTCACCCCAAAGCGCTTTACATG
>JAAGVU020000123.1:19071842-19082171 GCA_011763525.2 Mormyrus iriodes | reverse complement strand
CACCGTATCGGGGTGTCACTAATACGCCGCTGCCCTTACGTAACACCGTACTGCAGTGTCACTACTGCACCATTGCCGTTACGTAACACTGTATCGTGCTGTCACTAATACGTCGCTACCCTTACGTAACACCATATTGCCGTGTCACTAATGCGCTGCTGCCATTACGTAACACCATATCTGGGTGTCACTAATACGCCGCTGCCCTTACGTAACATCGTACTGCGGTGTCACTACTGCGCCGCGCCCCAGTAGCGCTGCAGAGGAAGACTTCTCAGGAAACAAGCTGAGAACTGTGAGTCAAAGCAGCGAGCATTACTGATGTGCTGTCCTCTCTTCATGCTGTCGGTGTTATATGTACAATAAATTAATCATTTATAGTTTTTTCATACTGACTCAGGGCAGCATTGTAACTGCAGTGCTATGTGCTTCACTGTTCACTTCAGTACAATGCTACGTTGTTTGGCTTGTCAATACACACACTCTCTCTCCCCTCTAATCCTTCCTTTCTGTCCTCTTTCTGTATATTTCTCTTACTTTTCCTCTGTCGACCTCTCCTATCCTCACTCTGCTGCTCTGCTGCCTGCTCTCCATCCATCTCTCTCTGTCTCCTATCATGTCCTCTCTCTCCTATCCCCCACTGTCGCTCTCTCCTATCCTATCCTCTATCCACCTCTCACTCTTTCTCCTATCCTCTCTCTCTCTCTCTCTCTCTCTCTCCTATCACCCCCTCCTATCCTCTCTCTCTCTCTCTTTCTCTCTCTCTCTGTATCTCTCCCTCTCATTCTCTCTCTCTAAGGGCATGCATCGCTTTATGGGATATATTTTCCAGAACTGGCACTAGATCACTGCAGCCCTTACTGGATAAGCAGTTTTTGAAAAAGGCATGGAAGATTTACTACCGACGTAACGGTATTACTACCTTAAAACTACTTAGAAACAAGAGTAATCTCAAAAAACTACTTAGAAACAAGAAGCTGGTTTACTGTGTGGAATCTGTAAGCATACATTTTGCATACCCTTTAAAGTTGGACAGCATTGCAAATTAATTAATCTTAGAGTGATTTTCCTGGTGAAATTAAGATTTTAATTGTAATGAATCTATCATAATGAAAGAAGTAAACCTTCAAATCCACTTCGGGAGGGATTACCCTGCAATGTCAGTCACTGACAGAGTTAACCTGTCTGTCATTAATTGCTTCACTAGGTTCCTTCGGATTTACCAGCGCCGCACCGCAAGAGTCCGAGAATGTATGAACAACTTCCTGACCCACAGAAAATAATATTTAATGACCAGGCTTCAGGAACTGAAGAGCCAGTCTGTTGATTTTTAATAAGACAATATAGCGTCCTGCTGCTTCAGCTGATTGTATAACTTTCACCAACAGAGTTTCCTTATGAAGCAATGAGTGCTAATTAAATGGAAAGCCGATTTATTTTAAATCAGATTACTGTGGATTTTACATTAACTGTACCCATTCAATTACTCTGAGAGAGGGGCTGAGAGGTTGAAATTTCAGCTTTTATGGCCATTGTAATTTATGTATATATATTTACTTTATTTCTAAAAATAAGTGCCAAATGGTACAGTTCCGTTTTTTCTTAAAAGCCTGCAGAGTATTTAAATGTATTTTTTTAATGCACTGGGGTGGTGTGATTGGAGACACTGTGTCCCCGTATTTGGCTCTCATGCTGCGTAGGCGGAGTCTATGTGCCCTCCTCATGCCTGCATGAGTTCCTGTAGGCACCTGGTTTAGAGTGGGTGGTGCCTCTAAATAGCGCTCTGTGAGTGACTCCAGTGACTGTCACCGTTTGTCTCCTGCCTTGTTCTCCCTGGCATATGCCCCCATGTCCCGGATAAGTGCTGATGGCACACGGCAGGATTTCCATGAGCTTCCTTGTTTTTGCAGAAAAAAAGTGCGAAACACCATTGAAAACATCGACAAACGTGATGCGGACTTCTCACAGCTGCGGCGCCATCCGGCTCGCTGACGCTGAGGTCTGCATTCCCCCGCTGACGGCCGCAGTCCGTATGTTTGATGTAGGCGCTGAGCCAAGGGATCCCCCCCCCCCCACTGCCGCCTGCCAAGTCCATTTCCCTCCCAGACTGCAGCTTTTTACTGCGAGGCACAGCTGACTGTGTACATTCACCCAATGGCCAATCATGGAGCTTCATATGAGCAGGCCAGCCAATCATCCCACCTGCAATTAGGGGGGAGGAGACTGGGAGGGGGCGGGGCTTTCATTGAGCACTGATTGCATCTTGCTCAGCAACTAGGAACGCCCCGCAGTAGCGTAGCTCACCCCCACCCCACTTTTGCTCAGGGCCATTTTACAGAGACCGATATACTGCAGTATTACATATGTTTGGTTCAAGGAGGTCAGTGATGACCACACAAGCACAACAGCAAAAAGGGTAGACCCCACACACCAGAGGTTTCTGAGCCCAAGATTTCCTGACCATACCAACATAGATGAAAATTCATCTAGAAACACTGCACGAATAAAGTAATTGACTGTAGTTTTGAAAATGGCATGCGTGATTTCAGTTTCACACGGACGACCAAAGATGAGGGTATATGCCTTGGTGCTGTGGAACATTTTGTTTGTATTCTCGCTTCCCGCTTAATTACAGCGTGTAATTAGACCGCCAAGCAGCGACAATCCAGCCTCTTGCTGGCGCACTGCAGCCTAAGATATGTGCTCCTCCTTAAGTTACTACTGATCTGCTGTTGCACCGTCACTAATGCTGATAAGAGTAAAAGAGAAAACCAGCCAAGCTATAGTCGTGCCGAAAGAGCGTTTGCCTCTAATGGGTCAAAGACAGAAAGCTGCAGTTTTCAACAAAACATTCTTTTTCCTACAGGAAGCTTGCCACTTGAACTTCCTGGATTTTATAGGCAATATCCACCTGTTCTGTCATAATTAAATAATGGACAACACCTTTCTCCCCGTTACCCTGAACTGGGTAAGCAGCTGGGAGATGAATGGGTGGATAATATTATCCCAGGCATAAATAAAACTAAACTCAGTTCACTGGTAAAGTGTATATTCTCTGTGAACTGATATCTCTTTTCCATTTCACTAAAAAACCCCTCAAAAATACATTCTCTACCAACATAAAAGATCTGCAAACCTATTGCAGTTTAGTGCACATAATATGAAAGATAAATCCTGAGTTTAACTCCCTACCTCTGCACTAGTATCGATAACACAGCGTAAACTACGTTCCTGTGCCGCACACATTCAGGCCAGATGGCGCACACAGCCGGACTGAACAGGTGCCCTGAAACCTTAACAGTCGCCAAGCTTTTTGTGCCAGGCAATTCCACTTGTCCCGCATTTCGGAAGGGGGGATAAAATCACTGCGTTAACACAGTATTCTCGACTAACACTGAATTCCTTATGTGGCACCTGAAGTCCTGCCAGCTTTGGTGCATTCCGTTCATTGTCCCATCAGCCAAAACAACTTCCTTATTTTTTTACTTGCTTCTCTGGGCTGTTTAACCCGTTCCTTTCCTGTAGGGACCTCCCCCATCCTCAGGCCATGTGGTAAAGTTCACCATACTACCTCACATGGCAGTTGAATGCACTCAATATGTTTCTGGTCCTAGTGATGAGCAGCAGGTGGAGGGCGATCTCTAACCCCCCGTCTCTCCCAATCTCAAACATCCGACGGCCCCATTTCTTCCCGGTTGAGGTGGGATGCAGACCAGTGAGCTCCTGCAGCCTTTGCTCCCTCTCAGGCCGCGCAGTATTCATCTACATAACACTCCTGCTTTCCACTGGCCACCCTCAAGGCCCCCTGCAGCTTCTGGGCATAGAGATGGAGCAGAGTTCCGCACTCCCAGGCCCCTGAAGAAATCTGAGCCTGCTTCTGTTTCCTGCATCTCACCATAGCCCACTCTGTGCTGACAGTGATCTCCATTCATTTAGATGATCTACACTCACATTCACTGTATTCCTCTCAAGGTTAAAGCTGTATTTCCTGATAAAATGAATAGTACTAAAATTTTTCCCATTATCTGGTTTTATAACAGACCGATTTATATAATAATCGATTTATATCTGCTTTCCAAGATATTGTACGCCTGGGAGTTCAGATATCACTGCTAATTTGTTGACTGTAAAGCATGATTTCTTACTGCCTGAGTATGCCATTGTAGTATTAGCATAGTTTTAGCATGCATTTGTCTGGCAGTATAGATATGATATCGTGGGTCTGTAAAGCACATGGCTGTGTGAGACTCACTGCCGGCACGCGCTCCGAACGCGATGGCCGCAATTCATGCAGCTCAGTTTCATTCGCTGAATGTGATCAGGACTTCCCCGCAGATATACACATGGGCAGCTATCCAGAACTCTCCAGGTTTCTTGTTTTCCATAGTGGTCCAATCAGTGCCCTGACTGGCTAGAGGGCAGCATAAGCAGTTCCTGTAGCTGCTGGACAGTTCCCAGCATCTGGACCGACACAACAGCGCAAGACAGGGGGGCCTCATCGGTCTGACATCTGCTCTCTGACACTTCAAGGTGTGTCACTGTGGTAGCGCGACGTCTGATGACAAACTGTCACCAGATTGCGGAATCGACAAGCATTATGCCAGAGCAAAAAAGGCTTGCTGATTCTCAAACCCCCAAGGACCCCCATTGGTGTACACCAACCTCTCGTGGACCATGGTGTTTCATTTTGTCTTTGGAGGCAGGAAGTAGACAAGAGAGAACCTAAGACAACCACCTCCCCCCCACCCCAACCCCTGCCACATACACACTTTCGAGTAAAAAGTCATCTGACTCGGCAGAGGAAAAGAGCCTGCAGTAGGTATGTGTCTCATCAAAGGGCACACACTCTGCACCTACATATGGTCCATAGAGGATGGGGATGGACATTTTGACCACAAGGGACCGTAATGATGATCCAGAATTAAATTCATGGAAAAATGTGTGCTTTTAAGAGATTACCCTTCAGCTGAAAATAATTAGCATCGACTGGTGCCTTTCGGCATGTATATAACCTTGAGTTTGAGTGAGAATCTGTAGGTGAAACAGGACCTGCCCTGAGTAGGAAATGCCGTGCGCCAGCCTGACTGATAGACCCTGACTTTGCGTGGAAATGCTGGACGGTGGAGCAGCTCCATGCATTATAGGCTGTTACACTCTACCTAGCCTGCTGGCCTTGAGGTGCAGGGCACCTCAGCAGCCCGGACTCCAGCCTGAATAGAGGTAGGTGTCCAAGGCATAAGCCACTGAAAGCAATACTGAATTTAAAGAGCAATTTAACGTGCACAAATATAAAACAAACACCCGTATTTGGACAAAATAACACAGTAAAAACACCCTGTGCATTGTTGCATGGTGATCCTCTACAACAGTGTTTCCAAATCCAGTCCTTGGGGACCCACAGACGGCCCACATTTTTGCTCCCTCCGAGCTCCCTGCCAGACAGTCTACATTTTTGCTCCCTCACTGGGAGGGAGCAAAAACATGGACTGCTGCAGGCACCCGAGGACCGGATTAGGAAACACTGCTTTACATAACGACGTTCCTGGGCCAAATCGTTTCTTCAAACACCCGCTGCGTTTGGCCTGGTTGGAAGACTCTGGCCTGAGATTTATAACTGGGAGCTTCATGACTCCACCACAGCATCTAAGCAGGTCAGTCTGTCTATTTAATGAAGCAGCACAGCTTCCTACTGCCCTTCTTGTCCTGGCTTTGTAGGAAGCCGTGATCTACAAAGTGGGAAGAATGCCCGAGTCCACCTCATATGCGGGGCATACTCAGTCTAGCAAATATGCGTCTGTTTGCATGTGAGAAATAAACCTTAAAAATTTTTGATTATTAAGGTGGTGGGCATGTCATACATGCTGTATGAAGAGAAACATAAGAATATAAATATATATTTAAAATAATATAAATAAACTAATGGTCAGAAATTAGAATAACAGACTCTTTTTTTGGATCTAGACCACTTTTAAGCTTCTATTGTTGTGCTTTAATATGACAGATTATTTCATTATTTTATGAAATCCCTTTTGCACTGATTCCTTTGTATAATGAGGCTGCGTTGACAAACAACTGGTTTCAGGGTGGGAGGATGGTAAATGTTCTTTTATCTTTTATATTAATGACGCTTTCAAATCGTGGATCCCGACTGTGAAGACCTGTAGGAGTGGATCAGGGCCATGCAGGTAGAGAGCGAGGCGCAATCTATCCCCGTCTAGAGGACAGGCAATTTAAGGGAGTTATCAGAATGAGCAAGAACTTGGGCAGAATTGAGTTCCACAGCTCACCTAGAAGCGACTTGCATGTGCTTTCAATTAAAGCTCAGCACGACTGGGGGAGGAGGGTCAGTTACACTGGCAAAATATCTTTTCCAATTAAAAACATTCTGGGCAACACGACAAACTATTCATGATTGCATGATTCATGATTATGGACACTTCAATACGAAATCCTAAGAACGATGGCCTGTTCTTTTCCTTACTCATATGTATCTTGGTTTCATAAGAATGTGATCAGTGTTTTGTCCTGATGGATGCAAAGTAAGGCTGCTTCTCATGTGGGAGTTTATTTTACAGATGGGACTGTACCATGTGCTGACGTTTGCTGAATGTGGTCTGTGGTGAGGTCTTTCCAGCATGGACTATAAAGCATGGTGGCTCAGTGAGTCGCATTGTAGCCTCATACCAAACCAGGGATGGGGGTTTGGATCTGAATCCTGGCTGTATGTGTGTGTGCCCTGCAATGGACTGACCTCCCTTCCAAGGCACGCCCTGGAATAGGCCCTGACACAGAGAATTTAATCAGTGACAGGTGGCTCAGGAGGTACTGGTATGGTCCTAAACCTCTCACCTCAATTAAAGAGGGTTTAGGGACACCAGTCTACTGGACATTTAGAGAAGGATAGAAACACTTCAACATGCCAACTCTGGGCTAACTGTGACCCGTTACTGGTTATGGATGAAGGATTTTTATGATTAGTGTCAATACACAACACACAGGAAAAACAAGGAGTTAAGCTCACACTACATGATAGAAAATCAACCAATAAAAACTGTGATGGTGGTTGTGTAATCCACCAGGACAGTTCAATGTATTATTCAGGAAACCTTATCAAACAATGAGAAGCTTACAGTCTGGGATAGGGCTGTCTGTGTTTTTACACAGAAGGTTTGGCTGTTCCTCAACCCTGTCAGTCACAAACTGTATACCAAATATAACAGCATATGTCTTGAACATGCTGTGATCCATCCATCCATTCAGTCATCCATCTGCCAACCACTTATCTACAACAGAGTCGCTGGTGAGGTTGGCACCAGTCCCAAACAGCATAGGACTCAAGGTAAGCGACATCCTGGATGTGAGGCCAGCCCACTCCAAAGACTACAGATACATTTTTAAAATGTTTTTTGTCATATTATATGTGACAGTCAACATTTAAGAACTGTCTGTGTGATCGATCATATAAACAATAAGCAATAAGACAATAAGAAGCTGGTTTGCCCACCAGCATAAGTACTTTTTAAAAATTCGGAAAAAGATACTTCAAATAAATCGTAAATAATAAATATTAATTCTGGAAGGTTTCAAAGAACAGAACCGACAGGCCATGTAACAGAAAACAAATAAGAGAAAGCATTGTAACACATTGTAGGTTTTGAATTGAACAGCATCACTAGATATGTGCCTGATAGGCTGATATTCCATCCATCCATCCATCCATTTTCTATAACCGCTTATTACTGTATTTAAAACAAAAAGCAGGCAGCACTAGCCGAGCGCTGACAGCTCCTGACTCAAGTGTGATGCTGCGTAAGATCCTTCCCTGGGAATCAGTGTCCTGCAGCTGAACTGTGCTGTGCAAGCAAACTTGGATCCAGGTGGAGAAACAAGGAGATAGAAGGAGAGAGAGAAATAGAGAGAGAAATAGAGTGACTTCAACTCCCCTGTGAAGCTGAAGTCAGCGGTAGTAAAAAGAGTGCAATAGTAGCAGATGTGCATCGAAGCCTCGTGGTTTTGGCAGGCGCCCTCATGGTTACGCGGAGCTGCACCGCAAGTGCGCAAGGAAACACCGCAACGCTTTAGCGGTTCTGCATAAAGTCGCTCACCGTGTCCTCACAGCTGTCCGAGCGCGGGCCAGGACACTCCTTCCATTAAGGCCACGCGGGTGACGCACGTGCGGCGGGCTTGCACTGTCTTCGCGGTTCCTACCCAAAGTTCCACTCTGTGCAGAATCAGCGTTTTTTTTTTTTTTCTCTTGCTGAAGACCGATTCAGCGTGTGACATTCTGGCAAAGCGCTTTCGACACGCCACACGGCAGCGGAGTGCGACGGACACTTAGCAGCGAGGCACTGCAGGCAGATAAGTTATAAGATCTCCAGGTTAGGCACTCAAGAAAAAAAAAAACTAAATTAAATGAAATACAGATGCAGGGATGCCAGAAAAATGACATCAAGCGAGTCGAGCTGTGTTTCGGTCAAAAGCGAGTCTCATTGTGCTACAGTTTTTAAACAAACACAATTACTTATACATTCGCTGCCAAGGCACAGAGTATTATTCCTTAGGGCTACTGATATGACCACTTCGTTTCAGAATAAACTTTCGCCTCCATCTACTGCATGACACATCAGCCACTGGGCCCTGCCCTTAGCAATGCAGCAGTGAGAAAAAGCCACAATTATCCAGCAAGTCAGCCAATGTTACCCAGTAATTCACATGACTGGGGTCATTAGCATTTTTCCATGCAGGCCGAGTGTAAAGAGTTAAAGGCCACCGTGTCAGGGCTCGGGGCCACACTTACCAGCGATGGCTCCTCAGCACTGGTCCCCACAGCACGTCCCCTCATCCAGAGTACGAGGGGTTTGAGGTGACGCTTTAGTGAGCCACCGTCCCTCAGCTGCCCTCCTATCAGCCGTGAGAACTGCAGTCTCGCTTCAGCCTGCTCCAGTGCTGCAGTACTTGCTCGCCCCTACTCTCTCTCTCTCTCTCTCTCGCACTCTCCATCACAAACCCTCCCGCTCCTAGTCCCCTCCCTGTTCGCTCTTACCCCCCTCCCTCTCTCGCCGTCCACCACACACGCACAGTGCACTAGTGCACTAGTGTGCAGATTGTGAGCACTCTCTGGCCCGTTCCTCACCTTTCAGCCCCATCCTCACAGTCCCCCTTTCTCTCATACCTGTGCTCCCTCCATTCTGCTCCCTCTCTCTCTCCTGCTTTTGCGATTCCAGTCGCACGCTGCCGCACTGTAGCACTCTGTCTGTGGGCCGACATTCAAGGGCAGTCTTCCAAAATCAATTTTCAAAACGATATCCCCCACCCCACTGGATTTGGTAGTGGGGGGGGGGGCACTCAGCAACGGTCCATTCTGACCACAGAATGGCACACAATAATAAAATACAAAACAATAACAAGGGGGTACAGCCCTATAGCACACACTGCAGTGTGTGTGTGTTTGGGGGGGGGGGGTTGATCTCTGTAATACTCAGATGTGACTTTGCATAATGACACACGGCATCTGAAGACAAAGGGACATTTAGATGCTGCTGTCTACCCAACGCACACTGGTAGATCGTAGACCTTCCCAAGGTGGTTTGGTGACAAAAGCGTCTTCCATGAGGAGGGAGGGAGTCATGAAAAACAACGTGTGGATGTCAAACTTTTAGCTGCTCTGAGCATGATAGGAACCACTTTTCCACAGAACTGGATTACAAATGGGCAAAATTCCATGTAACACCCTGCAATAACTACGACTCTATTGATGACAATACAACTAATGAGATAAAGGCTGAGAAAAGATAGGAGTTTTAAAATGGAGGACTGTAGTCCATTCAGTTTAATAACTGGTGCTTTAAGGCGAGTCGCTAAAGTAACACGAGGAAGGCTGACAGAAAGCTCCACCCGCTGCAGCTCCTCCTCCCAGCTGACCAAGCATGTTTGAGCAGAGATGGAGGGATGGATGAGCGAAGGCCTGAAAGAGCACGCTGTCCTGTAAAGGTCCCTCACAGGGACAATGACACAGGGGCGTAACAAACCGTCACAATCCACATTCTTCAAATAAGGCTCTTTGTACATGATTTATGGCTGAAGCTGCCTGTCCCTGTGTAACTCCTTATCAAACCTCTTCCTTTTCCTTCCTGATCTTTTTATTATTGTTATTAATAATAACAGCTACATTTCAAACGCGTAATGTAGATAATAAGGTTAGAAACTGATCCACCGGGCAGTTAAAGTGCCACTTCCTCTGAATGCCCATTCAGCGTCTGCCCTCACTCAGTCGTTGAGTTATGGGGGGGGGGGGGGGGGGGGGGGGGATTACATCATCCCTGCAAAGTA
>JAAGVU020000123.1:19041307-19056269 GCA_011763525.2 Mormyrus iriodes | reverse complement strand
AGACATAACGGGTTAGGAAAACACACTTTGTACCCAGGAACAAAATAAAAATAAAAATTTGTTACATAGTGTTATTACACATGTATAATATAAAAGTATCAACAAAAGTTTGTGTCATGCTGAGTTTACTTGCATTATTTTTGCTTGAGAGGCTCAGTTTGTTTTTCACAAAGGACAATTAACTAGATTTTGCATTGTTTTCAAGTACACCAAAAGCTTTGAATGTACACCTCAAAATTGAGATTGTGTTCGAGTAATGATATCGAGATTGAATCTTTTATATTACCTGGCAATGTACAATATCCTGACGTTTAACACACCGCAATAAATCGCTACAATTTATGACTTCTGTTCCCCGAATAAAGAAAAAATAACACTGTGACATTTTCATGTCTATGTGACAGACTGCAATTATGAACAAAGAATTGATTATTGCAAATGATTAGAAGTGACTGAGACCAGAAAACTGTGATTTTTAGTTACTCAAAGTCAAAGGAAAATCGTTTGATAGTAGTATATATTTAAATCCACAGTAAGATACTGAGTTGTACCCACGTTCAGAATGATAGGGGTTGAAATCCTGTTGCCACAAGAGCAATCGTCTTATCTTTGGGCCGTTTAGATAGGCCGCTAACCCCAATTTCTCCAGATATCCTTGTTTACCCAGCTTTCTGGACAAAAACAACACCTACATAAATGTAAAAGAAAACAGTGTTTGAAGAGCCATGGGCGTGTCTGTGAATTTCTCACATTTACCTTCAGATCTAACCTTGTTTCGAAAGAGATATTCAGCCCCAAGCATCTGCATGCTAGCAGACTTTGTGTGCTGTTCAGCTGCAAGCCAGCTAAATATTAGGAACAAAAAATATAGCATTTAGCCGTGTGTTACTTCGATTACTCTGTTGGCATCTTTAACAGCAGCTGGTCTACACTCAGCCATCAAATATCATTTGCCGTTTGCAAAAAATTGCTTTCGTTTTCAAACAAACATTAATATTTCAGAAGACCATTTATGAAAGGAGGCTGCATAAATGCCTCCAGTGTACAGAATATATAATGCTATCAGCACTTTATACATTCCTTCCTTCCTTCAGAATTAAACAAAATAGAGGCAATTTTGTACGTGCCATAAAAATATGATAAAATTCTGATAGAGAATGTTAATTCATTTGACACAGTCAGTTTCATACACATAATCAGATCAGCTCTCTGAGAGTATATGGCATTATGATGTCGGTTGTTATCGTAATGCTATGGTGATGCCCAAAGCCTTCAGCTACCCACGCAGCCGCCAGTGTCTTCATTTGAAAAGTGAACCAAGGCCCCAGGAAGGGATCGCCCAGCTGAACTTGTGCCTTAAAAATGACACAAACTTTGCCGAGGAGATAAGCTTTATCTTTTCGTCTCTGGCCAACCTTCCAGGATCTATTAACGTTGTCACCAACCTGCAAATGAATCGTCTGTGAAACCTAATTTGAGAAAGACAGCTTTGTCTTTCAGTGTACAGTCATAGAGGATGCTGGACTCCATGCAGACTGTTACCTCACATGTCCTAATAAAAATTCCTCATTAAACTATAAATATGACAAAGTGTCCATCCATCCATCCATCTATCCATTTATCCACCTTCTGTAACAGCTTGTCCTATTTAGGGTTGCCAGGGGTCCAGAGCCTATCCCAGAGGCTACAGGCACAAGGAATTACCCAGGATGGGGCACCGACCCGTCACAGGGCGCACACACACCATTCACTCACACATACACGCAATTTAATAAATCCAATTAACCTCAGCATGTTTTTGGAATGGGGGGGGGGACCGGAGAAACCCCACGATGACATGGGGAGAACATGCAAACTCCACACACATGGAGCCATGGCAGAGGCTTGAATGCTGGTCCCAGAGGTGTGAGGTGACAGTGCTGATCACTGCACCACCCCTATGACAAAGTGCATTTATGATTTGATTAACACTGCCTAACAGTAACCAGTTGATCCACACTCCCAGTTGAAACTGAGATGAGATTCCGCCATACGTGTTATATATCGGCCTGCTGACTGACTTGGCACTCTTCACACTTTCATAGACATACACAGATATGCACAGGGGCGGACTAACGTAGGGGGCCCAAGGCTGACATGGGCAGGGGGCCTCCTACATGGGCCATTTGAGCTATTTTTTGGAGCCTCAAGAGAAACAAGAGGGAAGTAAAGACAATGGAACATCAATAATATGTTAATCAAAGTGTGAGCTGCCGGCGGTAAAACTTACCGATAAGGGTGGGGACAGGAGTGCTGTCAGTAAAACTTGCCGATAAGAGTGGGGACAGGAGTGCTGTCGGTAAAATTTGCTGATCAGGAGGGGGGGGGGGTATCGGGCCAACAGATTGATCGGCCAGATTTCAGAAGTTTATCATTCCCTCTATTGCTGTGGCCCTAGGCTGTCCCCTAGGATCGCCTATGTCTTACTCCGCCCTTGAGGCTAAGGTTAGTCTTGGGTTTTTGCAGACGTTCATTTAATTATTTTCTCCACATCTGTTCACCCTTTGTCTACCACCCTAGAAAGACAGTATCAAAAACACGGGATATGTAACATTTGTTCTGTTTCTTAAGCATTTTCTTCTTCTGTTAGGCTACTTTGTGCTGTTCGGTTGCCAGTGAAACAACAGGTAGCCAACCAGCGGACTGCAGCATTAAAAGAAAAATCTCAAGCAGAATAGTCCATTACAGCCGGGGAGGGGGGGACAACTTTGTCTATCCTGAAAACTGTCACAAAAAATGCAAATAACAGACATTTGTTATAATTTAAATGATCATATTATGTGACATACTTAAATGTAACTTCTAGGAATTCGGTCTTCATGGAGCCCAAACTTTGCAGGGCCCTGAGGGGGCTGCCTGCTTTTTCCTTATAGTAAATCTGCCCCTGCTCACACACACACACACACACACACACACACACACACACACACACACACTATACCTAACCTTTCTTTTGTTGCAGTATTTTGTTTCCTGAACACAGATATAAGCAAATAACTCACCACCCATCTAAAATATATGCTCTGTCTCCAAAGACTCCAAAGGCTCCCTGGGAAGCCATTTTGAATTAAACCCAACTCCAAACAGCCATTTATGACAGAAATGTCATCGCACTTGACGGCTGGCATTTTGGAAGCCTATGAACTGAAGTTTGCAGTCGGATGTGATTTTTTTTCCTAATTAAAACTGAACTAACTAACACCCTACGGCCCATAGAACACATTTTATTATGTAAATTGAGCTCTTTTTAAAATTCAATGGCCTTGAAGGTCCATAATGCATTCGAAAACTAATGACAAATATTGGCTGACAGATCCCATAAATAGATCATTTCAAAATGCAGTTGAAATGAAGTCCTAGGCATCACATGCCCAGACTGAGAGAATCTCATTCATTCTGCATAAATTCACATTTTTGCAGTTACTAGCATTTATTTTGGGGTTATTTGGTTACTGAGTACTAAGTTACTAAGTTCTATAACTTACATTGCCATCCATCATCCATCCATCATCTAATCCATTACAAAGTCACGATACGTTTGGAGCCCATTTTACATCTACATATATTTAGTTATGGTAACCTGGAACTGGTAATTTCATTAAGAGCACTAATTTATTAACTTACTTATTTATGCTCACTGTTACATCATCATTGAGGCCTCATAGTTAAGTGTTTCTCGGGGACCATCTCTGTCACTTGCTCTGCCAACATTCTGGAACCTTCTGGAACTGAAAAACAGAGTCTGATGTCATGCGTGATGGGTGATCAGCCCTTGTTTGCCCCTTCCCTCGCAGGAAAAACTGTGATGTCACCCACTTTTAATGTGGAGGACGCATGGTTCCCAGGTGTCATGAACCAGGACTAAAATGCCCTTGTAATTTTAGCTGAGTTTTTGAAGTAGAACACTCACCTGTATAAGTGAGTAAAATGCAAAAAAGCGTAAATTTTAAGCTGTGCCATTTACTTTGGGCAAAAGCATCGACTAAGAAACAGTTTATTTTTGATTGTCGTTTCATTCGTTACTTGATTCATTCATTGATTAATTGACTGACTGATTGAAAGACTGACTGATTGATTGATTGATTGCATTCTCCATCCTCGATTATTTTGTCTTAATGATGCTGTAATGTATCACAACATACCCATGTAAAGTGCCTTGGGGCAACTCTGTTGTGAAAGGCACTATAAAAAATCAGTTGAATTGAATTGAATTGAAATGAATTGAATTGAATGGAGTAGAATGGAATGTAATGGAATGCTATAGCAGCACAAACATTGGGCATGCATAGCCAGAAACCATTGGCTGAACCAAATTCCCTGGAAAGGCATCTATGATTCATGCAGCAGTAGCGCTCAGTGGGCAAATGGGTAGGTCTTTGGAGTGACCCTATTACATCCAAAACTTCCATCTGAAAGGGTCGCTCGTTTTATGTCCCAGACATAAAAAGCAGCCCACCAATTTAAAAAGAAAAAACCCAAAGAGATTTAGAAGAAATGAATTTTAAACAGATATTTCTTCCTTGTCCTTGAATGAATGAAGTCATTGTGTATTTTATTTACGTCCTTGTGCCCTTGGGATAACATTCATGTACGTCTGCATTAATCGGTCTAACCTGTACGTTATTTCTCAGACCGGCTCATGGAGCCTTAGACGAGGTGGGACAGCTGGTGCAGCTGGTGCAGTTTTAGAAGGGAAGACGTGTCAGAACGGTTTAGTGAGACGGAGGCAAGCGGAGCACTGCCATGCGCCCTGCTCGCGGTTAGGAACACTGCCTGGGAAAGACCTGCAATACGGAAGACGTGCCATGCTTAGAATCTCAAATAGAATCAATAGAATGCAACAATTGATGAATAATTTTCCTAAGAAGCAAGAATAACTATGGCAGTAAAGATTAATATTTATAATATATTAATACATAAAAATCCATCCATTCACCCATCTTTCAAGTGCTCATATATAAATGTATATTCAAAAACAGTTATGCAACCTTTATATATTCATTAGATATACACACTGTATATATATATATATATATATATATATGCATAGAGGTTATTCTCAAAGCCTGGAATGCTCATCCTCTGCTAGTTTCAGAGAACTTATGGCCAAAGGGCTTCTGTATGAAACTGGAGTTCAGCATGCCTGTCGCTTTCACTGTCCGGCTATCTCATTCTTACATGGCATGTGGGTCATGCATTGCTCCTGCATGTGGTAAAGATGGGCTGTTTCAGCCTGTTTTAGGTGTGATTGACACTCTGCGCAGATGGCACAGGTTTTGGCTGCTGCTTCGCCATCAGGAGCAAGTAGGCAGTCGTCATGTACATCTTTTCCCCTCATAATGCAAATTCTCTAAAAGGTTGATGCAAGCAATTCTCCTTCTGGCAAGAATATGCCTTTTTTTTAGGTGCGTAGAGTGGTCAATGGTCAGGAACTATTATACTTTTATAGAAAAATACATGAAAAGACTAAAATGCAGCCTGCATGTACACACAGTTACTGAAAGATATTACACTCTTCATAATAAGCTCATAATGGGAAACATTTTAAGTGTATAACTTTAATTCTATCCATAACTAACCTGACATTTGTCCTTCAGCTCCACAAATAGAGCATTGTACTAACAATGCAAAGGTCATGGGTTTAAGTCCTAGGAAGCAACTGTAACCCTTCCCTCTAATCTAAGTGTCAGAAAAATTTGAACATTTTTCCAGGGGGGTGGTCTACAAAGCAGGATTTCTCAATAAGCTGGGTTAACTTAAGCCAGCAGGCATGATGGTCCAACAGAAATGTTTCTTACCTAAACTCTTATTGGAAAATCATGACTTCTAGCTTAAGCTAACCCAGCTAACTGAGAAATCCTGCTTCATGGATCACCCCCCCTCCCAGTTGCAGGGAGCCTAGAACTTATCCATGGAAGCACAGTTATATAAGTCGTGTTCTGCTTATCCTGTCATGTTACTGACAAACATTTTTAAGGTTTTATACTGCAGTTTGAAAGCCTATGAGTTCATTACTCTGCAGCCTTGTATGCTGTAGGTTCTTCTCAGGGGTGTCAGAGGGGCATTGATGCCCTGGGAGAGTCAGGGGCCCCTGCACTTTATAGGGGCACCTGAATACGAAAAATAATGTATACTCCAGTATGGGGAGGGGGGCAGAATTCTTACCTACACCCCTGGTTTTGATTAAAAATTAAGCTATTGCAAATGTTTTTTTTTTGTCTGTTGTATCTCCATGGGATTAAGTATTGAACAGGACAATATTTTGTTCTTGTGGTACATTTGTTATCTGACCCCAGAACCGCAGATCGAAAACATTGCTTTCAATAAATCTGACGAAAAAACACAGTGTGTGGGCATCCTCCATTTTTTCACCAGAGAGCGCATCATTTAGGTTTTTTTTATGTGAACGTCAAATGCACTAATCTCACTTGCATTTAAATTTATGTATTAGCAGAAAGCCTTTCTCCAAAAGCCGCTAACAGATCAGAGCATTAAGCAACAAACTAGGAGTGTCGAAAGAAGCAGATATTCAGTGACTGTGGCAAACTCTGGGCAGCACTGAGGCACCTATGTGAGATGCTGAAACATTTCTCTGTGATATTCGAAGCCTCACAACCCGCATCGGCTGTTGGAGAGAGCATAATAAGAAAGGACAATGCTACATTAAACTGGCTTAAGGCTAACTTGCAATTGGCTTATCGTCATTTATTGTAATTCACACATGACCTTGAGTTTGTTACTGCCCTTCGAACCCCCCCGATCGAAAATAAAACATTCAGTGACAGCGATGTATTTTTGCTCTGCCGCCACCTCTGTTGCTTCTTGTATTGTACCTAAAAAGCTTTATGCGTGATTAAAATAGCTGTGGTAAGTAATTCACTTTACAAACCCATGCTGGAAAGGTCACCGTGCTGTGATGTCATCCGGTTTGAGTTATGGGATGCCGGCCTCCCGGTTCTATGGGGGGGGCCACGAGGGAGGGAGTGGGACTGAGCCCAGGATCGGATCTATCTGCACGTGGTATGCGAGCACCGTCCAGACGCACTCCAGTAAGAGTGGAGCCTGGCGGGGAGGGCCGGTGGAGTATTATTTGGGTCATGCTGCACACTCCTCCCATCCTCCGCCCACTCGCTTACATTTGTGGGGCAGAAGAAGAGGAGAGGCTGGTATCCTCTTGGCTCCTGGCTACCCAGGACTGCATTGCAGGGGTACAGCATTGAGATTTGGAGCCAGTGAGCATCAAGCTGACTGCAGCAGTGCAAGCTGCCAATGCATTCTAGAGCTGTACTCACAGACACGGTGCAGTCTGTGCCTACGCATGCCTGCACACACGCACACACACACATCCACAAATGCATATAAACCATAGGTGCAGTTTTATGTTGGCACTTTTGTGGGTGGGGGAGGGACAAATAAAAACCACATCGCATACCGTATGGGTTAACACACGTGTGTGATGCTCATAACCTATTATTTTGTCTACCTATAGGCTACCAGCAAACTGCTTATGCAAAGGTGCCAAATGGCAGCATAGAATGTGCAGTACTGGTCTTGCCAATTAATTTCGACTCAATAGGGGGGGACGCCCTCCTCCCCATACTCTGCCGGTGATATGAACACTGATTCTCTCCAGCGTCAAGGTCCAGACTAAGGCTGCTTCTGTCTGGATTAGTTGACTTACATATATTTGTTTCCAAAAAGAAAAACAACCTGACCCATCTCCATTCATTCTGGGAAGCAGATTCTTTTAGCGTGATAATAGGAGTCCAGTTTTCAGGAAGATGATACTAATGTTTAGCATTAATAATATCTGGCTAAAATGGGTAGGATATAGAAAAGAATGGAAAATTCATTAGATACTAGGGGCATCGTTTTATGTCTAATCTCAGAAACTTTGATAGCAAATCAATGCACAGTAACATCCGTGAGGCCATGAGGGGTTAATGGGAAACGAAATGCAAGTAATGCAAATGTAAATGAGACTACTGGAACATTCTGTAAGGCATCACTGTCTAACTGAAAAGACTTTAAACTCCATTCCAAAAAACAAAAACTAACAACCTGAAGAATAGATCGAACATTCATATATTTACTCCTATTTAATTGTTTGCTAAGGTGAGGGTTTATGATTTTTATCTTTTATCTATTTATGTTTATTACAGAAATATCTTTATTAATCATTAGTTCATTCCAGTGACCCTGGTACCCATGCACGCCCGTCAGTCTAAATGAAGCAGGCAAAATTTAATGGAGAAGTCCTGAAGTGGAAGATGGCTGACAACGAGCTGCTCGTGACCAACAGAGGGATGTTTATCCCACATCCCCAAGACACATAGATATAATAAAATGTCCACTGAAGTCCAAGCTTCTGGTTTTAATCTTCCGTATGCTAGGTCTGTCTTAATGTTTTTTTATTAAGTACAGTGCATTGTGACTCTATGAAAGGAGCTTTATAAATACATTTCTTCTAATAATAATAATAATAAAGACAAAATAAAAGCAACTGGACAGTGGACTGGATTAACAAACCTTAATGAATCAAAAGACTCTTGAAAACAGCCCAGATATTTTTGGTCATTTTTCCCTAACGATGCTGAAATCCTTTATGAGACTTCCGAGACGTTTAAAAATTGTTTCCTTGATACAAAATATAGTGTACAGCTTCATCGGTTTCCATTCAATAAGCATACATTATAAGAATTCACTGTCATTTTTCAGAGGCACCGGAGCAGACTGCACATATAAATCAATTTGCTGGGGGAAACTTGGTAAAGATTATTTTTCCTTCTCTTCCATTAGCATTGTACTGTGTGGGAATTAATCTTGATACTTTGTCATCAGACAGCTCCCAGTTGTCTGTTGAGCGTTACGCTACATGCAGCTGAGAGAAGCTCCAATTTACTTGGTGACATTTGGGCGCCGTTTTCATCCTCAGCACATTTCAGATGAAAGGGGTCACAGGGTTTAAATGTTTGCAGGGTACTGACTCTGGGGCCCTGCTTCTTTGGAATTAGCCTTGGTCTAGAGTTTTATGACTGACTTTTTTGCAGAAACTTTATCATCTGTTTTGAAGGTTGCCCTGATGACTTTTTCAGGCATCTTAATTATCATGACATTCGTTTGTTTCCTCCTGACTCGTAAATACGTAATTAATTATTGAAAGTGCATGTAGATTTCGTCAACGTTTTAGGCTGATGAACTTACACTTAGTTTTAAGTTTTAAGTTATTCTGGACTATATGTCTGTATGTCAAATACCTATACAGTACCAGTCAAAAGTTTGGACGCGCCAAGCTGCCCACAAAACAGAGTGATAGAGTGTCACGTCACAGGACCTGGCCAGCTGACCTAAACACAGTAGAGATGGTTTTGGAGGAGTTTGACCAAAGTGTGAAGGAAAAGTGGGCAATGGGTGCTTAGCATATGTGGGACCTCCTTCAAGGACAGCTGGTAAAGTATCCCAGGAGGTCACCTCATGAAACTGGTGTAGAGGAGACAGTAGGGTCAGCCAGTCTCTGGAGCAACTGGGGTTAAGGATCTTGCTCATGGGGCAAATGGTAGCATCATTCTGCCACCCCAGGGATTTGAACTGGCAATCTTCTGAGTCACAACCCACAGAACTATCCCCCCACAAATTAAATGTGAATGTTTAATACTTCTTAAGTTAGTGCATAATTCCAAACATGCTATTATATAGTTTTTGATGCGCTTCATAATTATTTTAAAATGTAGAGAATAGTATAAATAAATCTTCCTATGGGTCCAAACTTTTGACTGATACAGTATATCACAAGAAGATTGAATTACTAACTGTGTGGCGGACAGAAAAAGGTTTCGGGATGTGTACCTCTGTGGCCGAGCTGACACAATTGCTCAATAACAAATAGGTGTGACATAGCACATTATTAATGTCAGCTCTGCTGTACAGCAGCGAGACTCCGAGACGAAGCCCACGGGGAAGCCGACCCTACAGCTCCAGCAAACTGAGATCCACAGCCAGAGCTGATGCTTTGTGGTCATGTTATTCTGTGTCGTCGTTTAACTGTTTAACAAGTGAATTAAACCAGGTTACTATTAAAGGTATATATCAGCGCTGTATAGTACTACGATCGCAGGATCTTCTGTTTTGTCACAAAGCCACAATTGATAGGCAGCGGAATGCATTTTATGTAGCATGATTTTTGAGAATTTAAATTTTATATTACCGATAAAAGCCACCATGACCATCAAATTAAGCAGTATAAACCCACCTTTCCAACTTTACTAGTCCTGCAATTCACTGCCACATTCATTACTGATTCGCTTTGCAAAATTTACTAAAGTTAATAGCATCATCTGATACCGACATTTTAATACAAGCTTGGCCATTAGAGATATTCGTTTACATATTTGCAGAGAAAATTGTCCTTTTGCTTTCAGTCCGGAGTATCGTGTTACATAAGTAATATAATACTTATAACTAAAACAATGCCATCACGACTCGAACAAGCTGAGCAATTTCTGAGCAGTTCACGGAAGATTTTATACTTTTAAATTTAAGGTGTCAGTGATGTGAATAATGTATTGAGGCATAAATGCAAATTATCTAGGTACAGATCATCCATGTAGCGTACGTCTCCCTGTTATCACTGGTTATAGATGTTTGAAGGTTTCAAGTCGGAACTTCTAATGTCTCAGTGACCCCAGCCCCAGATGATTTAAAAAATCCCTCAGTTCTATAAGGACCCCAAATGAGATGAGCTATTGAAGCTGAATTGTTAGTGAGGCCTCCTGCCAAACCCAGTAGATAAAATGATAGAAATTCCGGTTACCTTCCCACCGATATTCCCTGACTGCTAATCCAGTACAAGGCGGAGGCTAAACTCTTTTGGTTAAATAAAATTAAGTACTCAAGTATTCAACATTAAGTAAAACAATTAATAATTATAATATTAACAACTGCAAGATTATCCGTCCATCCATTTTCTATACATATCCAATTCAGTGCCACAGGGGTCTGGGGCCTCAGGCACAAGGAAGGGAATAACCCAGGGTCGGGTGCCAGCCCATCGCAGGGCACACACACCATTCGCATGCATTCATACCTACAGAGAAGTTGCCAACTAACCATAAAGTTATTATTTATAAAAAATTCTTTGGGTATACAGATACAGACAGTACTTATTTTAAAATATTACAGGTTAACAGACGAACAATCACTTTAAGTTTCACCAAGATCTTCACTTTGAAAATGAGGGGATACATTTTTCCAGAGATATATTTTTTAGAAGCAAAATTACCTATTTTTCATACATTTTCTTATGGCAAACCTGAACTTTGCACTGGAATGATATTTGATTTTGTCTAATAGAGAAACGTTCTTTTGAGCATTCTGAGTTTCAGCTACAATTGGAATAGATTTTAAAATATTTAATAAAAATCAATTATTTAATTATACTGTATTTGGGAAAAATGTTTAGGTGACTTGTAACTGCTCGCAGGAATTAGATATCTATTTTCCATTAATCAAGCTATTAAATATTATTTTTTAAACATCATAGTTTAAGAAATGCACTTGAATATTACATTTTTGATACACACAGTTGACTTCACATTGTTTAAAAAATGCATGAGGAATGGATAGAGGTTTTGCAGCCAATCAAGGTACCAACATGCATCACTGACTGGATTTGCATCCTTTCCTTGGAAATGAAAACTATCGTCGTTGCTTTCAATTTTCAAGCAATAGTGTGTTGTAATTCCAATTAACAATAAGATTTTTTTTCTTTGTCTCCAGTCTCAGACACTACAAATTAAATGAGTTTATGGTAAGATATATGACTATCTGACAGAGAGAACATGTTCATCTGCGTATGATGGTCGTTCTTTTTCCACCCAACCTGAGCTACTGGTTTATTTTCCTTTTTCGACGGAACAAAGCACTGCAGACAAAAGCAAACGATGGCCCATTGTCTCCGGAGTGGTCTCTCATGTCCAAACAGTAGCACAGTAGAACCGGCACTCTGTCTCATCCCTGCACGACTAAGTCTGAGTCAGTGGTCTTTCATCCAGAGCCAATTTCACTGAGGCCTAACAATTGAGAGCGAAGGACAAAGCCTTGAGAGGCTACCTGGGTTTTAGCGCGTACCGGCAGAGCAAACACGGTGCGTTAGCTCCAGCTGAGATGGCTCCATTAAGGCAGCTGTGTGCAAACGTATTGTAGCTGGGAGGTGACCTTGTTTGTTTGCTGACAAATGGTCAAACAATTACTGAGGAATTAATAGAAAACTAAGCACACAAACTAAATACTATACAATGCATATGTTCGACAAAATAAACATCAGGTTAACTAAGTGAGGAAAACTTTTGTCTAAGCTAGCGCTAAATTTAATTTTTAATTATAAAAGTGATCCTGCTTTTGACTGGCTTTTTTCCTGAAAGGTTCGTTTTTAAGGGGGGGGCAGTCGCTGTTGGTGCCTTTTTTCTTCAATTCATTAAGCTCCTGTCTGTAGCTGTGATTAAATTTATTGACCTTAGAGCTCTGTGATAATTAACTGAAATATCAATTGTGAAATAAGGGGAGTCATTTTCAATTATTCTGTCATTAAAGCATAAATTACAAACTAGCCCCAGAAATATTCCAGCGAAAGAGGAGACTCATAAAGGGTGTGAAGAAGTGAATTAATACAGTTAGAAATAATTATAATAAATTCACCAGGGTTATCCTTACTTTGCTGCATGATTTCTGTATAATAGGTAGCACCTTTTGTAAGTTAATTTCCTTCATACAAAATTATTCTTACTTTATGCTGCATAAATGCCATTGAATTGTGTGTGCATGTTCTCAATTTTTTTTTGTGTTGATCCAAATAGATTTATAGAATAAATGTACTCTATATTTGGGCTTTCCTTCTTTTTGTGATTTAGGAACCTAAATTCAGAACCTTCGTTCTTGAACAGCTCCAGTGTGATTCTTTTGAGACATTTGTTGACAATATCAAAGCACCCATCCATCTATCCTGCTTTGGTGCACTGTGACCATGGAGCTGATCCCAGGCAGGGGACCCCCCCAGTGGGGTGTCCGTCTATTACAGGATACACTCACCCTCTCACAGAAACACATTTTTGGTCTGTGGGTGAAGACCAGAATACACAATAAAATCACAAGGAGAACATGCAAGCCCCAATTACATAAGTACAAGATTTGAACCCCCAACCACAGTTGTAAGTATCACATTAGTGTGACATAACAAAGACAGAGAGACAGAGAGTTAGTTATTATGACACTGATGTCCAGCTGTCTGTGTGTAAACTACAGAGAATATCACTTTCACTGCATCAAGGTACCCAGGGCCCCTAGTTGGATGGATGGATGGATGGATGAACAATGTCTCATCGTTTTTCAGTCGTATTTTGTTCCTTGGAACTAAGGAACAAAACGAATATACATTTTAAATTTCATGGAAATATCCATCCATCTTCCATAACAGCTTATCCAGAGCACATGCTCACCAAGGGGAGGGAGGGAAGGAGGGAGAGAGAGAGAGAGAGAGAGAGAGAGAGAGAGAGAGAGAACTCAAACACATCAGAGCTGTAGTCTCTGAATTGAACATTTAAATTTTGCACAATTATACACTTTAATACAGCAACACTAGTTATATCCACACAATAAAAGAATGCGGTAAGAAAATGAAGGATGACAAATTTTTTCACAACTTTTTTATATTTTGTCAGTATTGCTTCTTTGGATAGCGTAGATTTTGCATTTGTGTGAAATAAGACTTCGGAAATGATTTGTTAATACATGAACATGTGTTTTAGGGAATGAGACCAGATCCTCAAACCAAGTCTTTCTCAACACAGTCCTTCGGGCTTCTTAAACTGTCTGGTTGTGTTTGGGGAACTGGCAGAATGGAATTCATTCCAGTGGCCTTAACTGGGAGTTTGAGCTCTTACCACAATACCTTCAATGGGATTCAAATCAGGATGCAGAGCAGGGTCGCTTCAGAATGGTCCGATGTTTTCTTCTCATCCATCATTGGATGCTTTCTTAAGTGTGTTTCGGGACATTATCCTACTGAAAGACCAATGACCTGTGACTACATTTCACTCTGGAAAGGCCTTGATAGTCTCCTGATTTCATTGTGCCCTGGGTCAGAGGCAGGAAAGCAACCCCAAACATCAATGAGCTTCCTCCATCTTTCATAAATCTTTGTTTTGGTTCCTGTGAACACACAGTTGGTTTGATTTACCGAAAAGCTCGTATCGTGCATTGTTGGCAAACTCCAACCGGGTAGTTATGGGTCTCTCCTTCTCTCTTCCATCCCTTTTCCATTTTGAGTGTGTTATATACAGTGACAGGAAAAACAGAGTGAGTTCTTTTCTCCATTTAAACTGGCTGAATGAGTGATTGTATGATAGACATCACCTGTGCAACTAATTAATAGCGAATACTACAATGCACTTTTTTCTGATCATTTCAATAGGGTAACAATAACATTGTCCAGGTCATCTTGGACTAATAAAGTCCTTTTCACAATTTCTATTTCTGTATCTTTCCACTGCTAATGTAAGAAAAGCATGAATGGATAAAAAATGTGTTTTAATTTCAATAGTTTTCAGACGTTGCATTATTTGAATAAAATGTACGGGTACCAATATTCTGGGCCCGGTCTGTATCTCCTTTGCCTTCTACTGTTATGGTACTTGATAGCGGATTTTTAATGTATTTCATGCCCTTGATGTCTGGGAAACAGAGTCGTTACATGCCACCACAAAGCTCCCTCATGGTGCAGTAAACCCTAAAAGATAGCATGTTAATAATTTTAACAAAATTTTAGTTTAATGGGGTGTACATAAATGAGGCTCATTTGGCGAGGGAAGAAAGACAGGAGAAAGTTTTCTCTTGCGGGCTTTTCGCGCCCAAAACTTTTTAATAATACAGA
>JAAGVU020000123.1:19015920-19027010 GCA_011763525.2 Mormyrus iriodes | reverse complement strand
GTTTTTCTGTGTCGTCTTGTGTGGGGGAGGCGGGGGGGGGGGGGGGGGGGGGTGGGGGGGGGGGCAGGTAGTTGATTTTGGATTTTTTTTTTCTTCCCACTCGGGAATTTTGATTCCCCTTCTCTGTTGTCTATTCTTTCTGTCTTTCTTTCTTTCTGTAGCAACTAAAAGTCCTGTATTCTTTTGTCTGGCACCCTTGTCTCTTATTGCACTGCTATTTTCTCTTGTTGCATGTCCCCCTCCCCCCCACCCGGACCTGTCCCTCCCCTGCAACCATGGCAGAAGATTTTCTTGGAGAGTCTCTTGCAGACACACCACAGTAAAAATTTGAAACCTGGGCCACTGTGTCACCTACATCTTTCAAGGGTTGCTTTATTTAAAGGTAATGTATGTATTATATTCAGGGTAAGGAATGGCATCATTTTCAGGTTGCAAATGAGGTCCAGTCGGTGGTAACAAGCTGTCAAATTTTTCTGGTTTTAGTAAATGTAAAATGACTAAAGGTTGTTCCGCTGTACATCCCTCACCAGAGGCGTACTCTCCCTCGCAGATTAAGAGCACATCTGTCTGCCTCGGTCTTCGTTTGGTGCCAGAGCACAGCCATAAGGTCACGTTAAAGGCCACCTCCTGCTGAGAATGCTGGCGATTAGCAGTTCATAGCAACGTGAGAGCTGCGAACCATGTCTCTCACTCCTGTGAAGGATTCTTATATGAGGCACACAGCAATGAAACAGCAACATTTTGCTGCATCACGACAGGAAAACAGGCACCATTTTCATTCAGAGCAACCCAGCAAAGTTTGAGTCCTTATCGATTTGGGTTAAGTGCCTTGTGCAAGGCTGCAGAAGTGTCTCCCCGGGAAGTGTTCAGTCCCTCAAAGCTGAGCCAGAGTAGCTGGCGGAGGCTCTGCAGATTCGCACAGCCTGGACCCCCCCGTCTGACCCTCCGCACAGCCCCTCCCCTGGATTAATTATGCAGTTTACTGCAGCATGGCTTTGCACACTCGCTCTCCCTGCGCCACGGCGACAGGCGTGAGTTGCAAGAGGCTAAGCTCTGACGATCATCCATAACATGCCGCAACCGTGCCCCCCCCACCACCACCCCCGCCGCCCATCCACCCGCCCGCTCATTGGTATGCAGCCAGCAGGGAGCCAAATGACCCCTAGAAAGCTCTGTGTATTCCCCTGCTTGTTTAGAGCATTGTAATGACCTCCCCCAGCAAAAGCAGCCCACTCACTGCAGTAACAGCACACAACAGCTAAGCGTGCATTTGTTACAGGCATTGGCCATGCATTACGCATCAGCGCTGCTCTGTTGGTCCCTGGGAGGCGGGTAGATTAGGATGCTGCAGAGAGCTCTATCACATCACGCTGAGGGGATTGCACATGCACATATTTAATGCAAACAATATTGCTTTGTCATAAAGCTTCAGTGTTTCTTCAGCGTTGCCTCTGTATTCAATTTTACCTGTTAGAGCAGACCCTGCCTACCTGGTGTTTCATTCTAATAATAATAATTATATAGTTGCCCAACTCATATTGCAATATTCTTGAATAGCTCTGCAGTCACTTTTCAGTAGCTGTGAGCCTGAGAGTGGCTGCAGTCCACTTACAGAAGATTAATCTTACTCTGATGAAGGCCAGTGCCTTCCTGTTCCTCTTCTACCCTCCCCACTTCTTTCTCCTCTCCAGGAGCGCCACTAGAGGTTTTGGGCCCTGACAAAGCATATCATATTGGGTCCCCAAACCAGACATGCTGCTCCTCTTGGTACCTCTTCCTCCTCTCTGTACCACTTCTTCCCTGTACTTCTTTCATCTCACTGTACCTCTTGTCTTTCTCTGTACCTCTTGCTCCTCTCTTTAACTCTTGTGCCTCTTTGTACCGCTTGTTTCTTTGTGTACCTCTTGCTCCTCTCTGTACCCATTACTCCTCTCTGTACCTCTTTCTCCTCTCTGATCCTCTTTCTTCTCTCTATATCTGTTGCTCCTCTGTATCCTTGGTTCTTCTCTGTACCTGCTACTCTTTGTACCTCTTGCTCCTCTCTCTTCCTGTTACTCCTCTCTGATCCTCTTTCTCCTCTCTGTACCTGTTACTCCTCTCTGATCCTCTTTCTCCTCTCTGTACCTCTTTCTCCTCTCTGCACCTTTTACTCATCTCTGTACCTCTTGGTCTCCTCTGTACCTCTTGCTCCTCTCTGTACCAGTTACTCCTCTGTACCTCTTGCTCCTCTCTGTACCTGTTACTCCTCTCTACACCTCTATCTCCTCCCTGTTCCTGTTACTCCTCTCTATATCTCTTGCTCTTCTCTGTTCCTGTTACTCCTCTCTATACCTTATTCTCCTCTCTGTACCTGTTACTCCTCTCTATACCTCTTTCTCCTCTCTGCACCTTTTACTCCTCTCTGTGCCTCTTGGTCTTGTCTATACCTCTTGCTCCTCTCTGTACCTGTTACTCCTCTCTATATTTCTTGCTCTTCTCTGTTCCTGTTACTCCTCTCTATACCTTATTCTCCTCTCTGTACCTGTTACTCCTCTCTATACCTCTTTCTCCTCTCTGCACCTTTTACTCCTCTCTGTGCCTCTTGGTCTTGTCTATACCTCTTGCTCCTCTCTGTACCTGTTACTCCTCTCTATATTTCTTGCTCTTCTCTGTTCCTGTTACTCCTCTCTATACCTTATTCTTCTCTCTGTACCTGTTACTCCTCTCTATACCTTATTCTCCTCTCTGTACCTGTTACTCCTCTCTATACCTCTTGCTCCTCTCTGTACCTGTTATTCCTCTCTATACCTCTATCTCCTCTCTGTTCCTGTTACTCCTCTCTACGTCTCTTGCTCTTCTCTGTTCCTGTTACTCCTCGCTATACCTTATTCTCCTCTCTGTACCTGTTGCTCCTCACTATACCTCTTGCTCCTCTCTGTGCCTCTTGCTCCTTCTCTTCACAACATTCCCTTATAACATCAGCAGAGTTAAACTTGAGCTGGCTGTACAGTACATCTTTAAAAGGAGCAAATACAAACTGTGGGGCTTGTCTTCTCCTTAACAGCTAAGGAGTCAAATAAATCAAATAAATAAAAACGATGTGGAGTGCAAACAAATAAATAAATATTATCAAGGCATAGGTCTTAGCCAGTTTGTTCTAAGGCTAATACAGTCCACTTAGTTGACTTAGACAATAGGAATTAGTTTTAAAAAACAAACTAATGTTATTTTAATATTCTTTTCATAAGGTAGGTGTCCCCCATACTGTAAAAGTGAAGAGGGGGACCAGTGGTTATAACTGATTCTGTGTTCTGCCACATCATGATGAAGAAGTTGTCCATAAGATAAACATATGCTTAGATCCGGCCTCCATCCTGTCCATCTCCCTACTAGACAAAAATACTCACTTGTGGTTTTGCCTGCCTTGAGACAAAAATCTGAAATTCCTGCACTAAGGACCTATCCAACAGACTGTGAAAAATAGTCATGCATTTAATAGATTATTAAGTTTTCTGCTGTATTTTCTATCTAATGTAATCTTTTTTTTTTGTCCATGTCTGTTACCACTGGGACATGATTTTTTTTTCCCTAAAAATTGTATTAAGATTGATCTTATGAGATAAATACAAGAGAAAATCTGTGTCCTGGTGCTTAAATACATTTAATAGTTTCTCAAATTATCTTATTCAAATGTGAAGTTAAATGCATACATTTATACGGCAAATTAGAGTGAAGTGTTTACTCATCGTGCCCCTCCTAAGCCAAACCAGAATGCCAGAAGCTGGTATGCTGGACCGACAGACATCTCCATCGCCTTTTCCCACTAACACTGCCAGTGAGCTGCTGCTTCCTTTGATGACCCTGTCCTTCCTAAGATAGGGTTCATGCTCACTGGAACCCTGCATTGGTAAGTGATGAGTGTGAATGGACTGAAGGTAGATGTCATTAAACAGAAACGAAGATCTTATTGACTATAGAGTGAAAACTGTTATAGGATTGCATCTGTTCCAATGGTGTGGGCTGTGCCAGAGTGTTTTAATCAACAGTGCTATTTATTCATTTTCACATTTACACAAATCAGATTATTCAATATATGTTCTTGTTAAATGGGCACCTTTTATTTCAATCTATCCAATTTTTGTAAGAGCTTCAAAAGACCCAAAGTCTCCTCTATGCTTATATACTGAAAGATTGATTCAGGAACCTGATCTGGTTCTCCAGTAATGGTCCGGAATCCTACAGGACATTTACTTACATCAATTCACTTACACAGTTCTATATTATAAAAGTTGGCTTTTAGGCATAAAATCATAATGTTAAGCCTTCCGGCTTTGGATATCTGGAGAAGCAACCATTTTGCATTAGGGAATGTGTAAAAGGCCAAGTTAATTAAGCCATATTTTACATTATGTTCTTACTAGATAAATTAATGCTTTGATTAAAAGCAATATTGTAAAATAGGGCAGACTGAACATCGCAGGGCGGGGTGAGGGGAGGACCCACCTGAGCTCATCTGTGGCTTATATCTCTTCATTACGTAACACAGTTTTCTTATCTCTTGCCTGAGCAACCAAGCTGAGACCCAGATGTCTGATCCAACCCTCAGGTTGCTGAGCCCCCATTGCTGTGTATTTGCCACCCCCAAAGTTCAGGCTGACACAATCATTGCTTTTGTTCATACCAGCAGGTTTTATTATTCACATATCCTTAGCCTGCCCTGGAATAGATTCACTGTGTAAGAAATGCAGCGTGAAACACCAAGACAGAATGCAGCACAAAAATCTCAGAAGGGTTGCATTATTACAAGAGGCCTGGCAGTGTATTAGTCAGCTTTCATCCTCAGAGCATAAGGTGTCCAGTTTTTGGGACCCTTATGGGACCCAGTTCAGGCAGCACATTTTGGATTATATTTATGATGATGAAAACAGCTTGATTTAAATATGGCTAAAAATGGGACACCTTCCAAGGTTTGTAGGACATCTGAACAGTCCAAGCACAGCTCAGATATTTTACTAAGGTAAGTTTGTTTACTGGAAGAAAATCAGGAATAGAAAAACAAAAAAAACAACACAATATCCTCTTAACAAAATATTTAGAAAGCCAGCAGAAACCACAGTGAACATGACAGGAATATGAAAAGGCTGCTATGTATATGGCTGCCTTTTAACAGTGCCTGAATTCACCACAATCAAGAAATATTTCGAACAGCATTCATATATGCAATATCGATCATGCAAAGAGGAACAGCGAGGATGGCAAACTGGTCTGCTGTACTGGCATGGCATTTGATTTACTTCACTATTTTTCATCGTCTTCATTGAGTAATTGCAAACATTTGCATTTTTATGTAGCGAAAATCTTAGATTTGCTATAACTTGCAATCCAATACTTCAAAAATGACCAAAAGTTTCAGGGGATAAAGACAAGCGATGCTCTTTTAGCATGTGACACGTATATGTTGGTTCAGGCACACTGGGGTTTATTTTATGCATTCACTATACGAATATTGAGAATTATGCCTGAAACTAGATGCTTAAAAATATTCCATTCGTCAAGAACTTTCGGCCATATGTTACATTAGAAGGGCAGGCTGGTTGCCTCTTTCGTGATAAGTTTTATCAAGCTCACAAAATGCAAGGCGTTTGCACAGGAGTGGATCTTATTTATTATTTACTTTATCAGTCAAACTGTGAATTGGTGCTCAACATTTCTTCACTAAAGGAATGTCTTTAGAGGAAAAAGCCTCAATACATCTTGCAGAACTACTCTTTGATATTGCTCTGCCTAACTTCACTGTTGAAGTTTCCATAACTGTAGGTTAATTCATATAAAGTATGTCATGGATGTAAGAAAACAGCAAATTCAAAAAAGAGGCCATCCATCAATTGTCAAGCTGCGTAACCCATACAAGGACGGGAGGGGGGTGAATAGAATAGTACTGGGGGAAGCAAAAAAAAACAGGAACGATTGAGAATGCTATCGAACCCTATCAATCAAACTCCAAGACAGCAGACTCTTAGAAAGACACCAGGGCTCTGAATTATTGAAGCTGTGAATAAAGACAATAGTGAAAATATCAGTTATTTTCTAATGAAACCGTTATCTAGACATTTCGCCTCATACTCCTTCCCGAGATGGCAGCTCTGTTGAGGGTTATGTAATCATTTATGTGCAGGGATAAGTGAGCCCTATTCATCACGACATCACGGCTCAGCTTAGATCACCAATGTCGTCTCCTTCAAGGTTTTGCTAGGATCCTCGGGGGTGATGACAGATGACCAGCTATCCTTCGCTAGGAAAACTGTGCCTCCAAAAACTTGCACATTTACTTTGCATAACATCAGAATGATCTGAGCTTATCTATCGATATGTGCAGTTCAGCTTCTAGTCCAGGCACTTGTCATCTATCAACTAGCCTATTGCACCCCCTTACTGGCAGGGCTATGAGCGTGTCCTGTCAAATTTCTGCAGGTGATTCAAAATGCATCAGCATGTCTGGTATTCAATCAGCCGAGATGTTCGTGCTCCTATTACGTCTCTCCATGTCACTCTTAGCTCCTGATAGGCGCTCGCATCAAGAGCAAGTTCTGGGTGCTGGCGACCTGAGCTGTTAATGAAATGGCATCTTCGTACATTGACTTACACATCAGGACCTAGATTCCAACTCACGCGCTACAGTCAGCAATATAAGTATGAATAGGTTTGAATGTAAACATAATAATTATCTCATTTTCTTTTGTCTGTGCTTAGGATGTGATGATCACAAGGAAATTAGCATAAGAGTTGTTTGGGAACTGACTGGAATAAGAAGGAAATGTTTTGTTAAAAAAAATATAGCAATTGCTTTTGTGTTGCATTAAAAGATACAGTCGCCCTTCTTCCACACATGCAGATCATCTGGAGTCCATCAGGTCATTTCTGATATCTGCGCCATGCGACAACTATATTCCGATGATGCCTCTATGATTATTCCGTATATTCTTTATGGGTGTAATTTTTCCGACAGCAGCTGAATGTCTTGCAGTTTTACATGTCAATTCATACAACCTGACATTTCCACTGTATAAATTCTAAATAATTTTTAGGTAAGAGTCAAACTATACAGGCTCTCTCCCGAGACATTAGCTAGTCACTGTTCATCACACGTCTGGAGCTTTCACCGCTATCTGCGGTGACAGTGGTGAGGCACTGTGGCCCATCTCCGCATTTTTATAAATGACATTCTCATCCCAACCCAGTCTGGCTGTAAGGCTGGCTTTCTGCCACTAGATGCAGACAATTTGTGATCTCGAGTCATAATGAGGGGGCATTAATGTGTCACTAGATGGGATTCCTCCAGATAAAAGCAAATGGCAAGATACAATACATCGATTTAAAAAAAAAACTGCAGAGAAAATGCACACAAGTTCACTCTGCACCATTATTATCACAGTGCGTTGGATTCTGGTGGGAAACAGCACCCACTACAGGACAGAATGCTGCATGCTGAGAAGTATTTGAAGGTCAAAGTTATTTGTTATTAGTTATTAAAGACACATTCGAACAAACTGATACAATAATACTCATGACATGGAAAATTCCTTTTCAGTGCGACTAGAACTCATCATTCCTCCGCTCTTAAAAAAATGTGAAGATCATACCATAGAACAGACTCACCTTATCGTTAAAATTAACCCTTGTGTATTTTACTTCTTCCGTTCCCAATTCTAGATTTTATAGAATTTATCCTCATTTTCAAAATGGACTGGGGTCACTTCAACCCTCAAAAATAACACAGGGGTTAACTGGAATAAGTGAAAATAACAGCCCCTCTCTCCCAATCTGTGCATTCTGACCTGTGAACTTTGTCTTAGTCACTAATGAACATCCGTAGTAACAGAACTTGCCGGCACCATGGCACACAGCCATCGTCATAAAACAGCTTAATTAGCTGTCCTGTTCGTTAATCTGCCCAGCAAAAGGGTCCCTGTCTGCATGACATGTATGATAATTAATAGAGTAAACAGTAACTGGTTTATCTTGTTCTCATAGTTTTCATTTCTTCCTTCAGATTAAAACACAGAAATGCACATAAATGTGCCTCAAACATGCAAATGTGCTTTTTTCACGCATGTCGTTACTGCCAAAGTTTACGGTTGATATTTGCAAAATGTGACTTTTTTCCTTATAGGGGACTATTATACCCTTACTGTGGTAATTTGGCTTGAACTTTCCGCCTCTTTGAAACTGCCTTTGAACCATATCGACAATCGCACCCCTGCAGTACGTGGTTATAACTGCTGACATGTCAACAGAAAAACCAGCAGTCACCTTTGGAGGAGACTTCCAGGTGAAATCAGATCCTAAATACATCGACTGTTCAGTTAAAGAATCGTTTAATGACAGCATTCGTTAGAGCTTTAATTATGAATAATGTTCACTTTGCCTTGTTACGAGATGCCGCAGCGGGTAAAGTTATTGATCTTAAACATATCATACTCACTCCATGAAACCTTACCTTTAACAATTTCGACTGGATTTTTAATTAATGAAAAAAATACGGAAAAAAATATTTATTTTTCTGAAATTATGTAGATAAAATTCTGACTTACTGCAAAAGCACATCTCATCTCTCATAATAATTAATATGGACGAGTGGGATTAAGAATTAGAAACAGAAAGTAAATGACAACAGAAGCAGGCAGCTTACCGCAAACTGACGATCGTCCCAAACTTCTGCAGTGCCTTCAGTGTTACTTTGAGAGGCAGAAAAGCGTGCTTCAGGTTTTTTTTTCTTGGCAGTTCTGTTAACTCCTCCCTTCCATCCTAATAATAAGCTTTTCTCCAGTGCTGGTGCACTTTTGCTCTTTCTTTTTTCCGATCGTCTCACACAGACACTGCAACAGAAGTGAAATCTTTAATGTGATCGACTGTGTCACTGCAAACTACGGCAAAGAGATACATACTGTATACAGTCTTATACACTCTTTGCCCACCAGCCCCACCGGCGTTTCACTGCTGCATTTCCAGCACTGCAGCCTCATTGGCTGAGCTGCCGTCCAATAGACTAAGGCCTTAGCTCTAATTGGGAGGGGCCCCTATTTTATGGTGCATCGCAGATGTTACGCCGGTTCCGCACAGCGTCTCTTCTCCGTTAGATTTTCCTTTGCCTTTTCTATTTTTTTCTGGAGCCTTCCTGTTGTGAGGAATGCTGAACATAGCAAAACTGATTCAAAGAGAAAGCAGGGGGTGGGGGCTACAGGAGAGAATGGAGGGATGGAGAGAGATAGGGGAGCAGCAAATCAATGCACACACGACTGTGCTGGACACAGAAGGCCAGTGGGGAAGGAGGGGGCCGAATCATTTCCACTCTGCAGGCTGTACCTTGTCACGCCTGGTGTGTTGTGCTGTGTGTGTGTGTGTGGGGGGGGGCAATGAGGTGGTACGTGTGGTTTCTGCATCCACCCTGAGGAAGCTAATGCCAGCAGCTCTGCAGTGGCTGCAGTCACACTAAACAAGGTAGAGAATGTACATTTACCGACATGAGCAGGACACGCATACAGAGTACTACATCCATGCATCTTCCATGACTGCACAGTGAGCCTGGAGCTTATCCCAGATAGCAGAGTGCACAAGGCAGGGCATACTTTGGATTAGACGGTAGTCAATCAAAGATCACATGCTCCCAGAGAAGATGAAACACCATGGACAATGAAGAGTCATTAATTCTGCATGTTTTTGCACTGTGGGAAGAAAAAAGAGGAGCAATGGAAAAAAACGCAAAATGAAAGCTCTACACACACAGACAATATGATCAAATATTGAATGAAGAGATATGATCAAATATTTATAGGCTAATCAGGTCCAATGAGGTACCAAATAATAGGAAATAGAACACTGATTTCAGGGATGTCTTACAGTCATAACTGAGAATGGCCCTGTCCTACCTTAGTCAGCTGCGGTGTTCGCGCCTTCTCTCTGTATCCATGCCCTAGTTAGTGCCCTAGTTCAACCACAACACATGGCAGGTGCTTAGCATTAACTGCCCAGTTCCTAGTGATCCCAATGGTCCTTTTACCTTAAGCTCAACGCCTAGTACGAGGCACTGAAAAGCACAATGGGTCTTAAAACAACTTGTCTCTGTTTTTTATCTTTTACAGACATTAATTACATTAGGCAACTGGCACAATTAATTTACTAAAGGTTGTACACATTGATGATGCAAGAAGTCCGGAAGGAAATCTGGCTGAGTGCTAATTCAACAGAAAGCAAGCGAAAGACTGAGAGAGAGAGAGAGAGAGAGAGAGAGAGAGAGAGAGAGCACTCAGGCAAAACCTAACTTACTATAAATTATGTTATTGTTGTTGTTTTTTTAAATAATTCAGCAGTACCTGGCTTAAACATTCCCAAAATAACTTCCTCCCCTCGTCAATAACCTTTTAAAGGCCAAGTGGACACGTCTAATATCCTAAAATCTGAAATACTGATTACGTTTATGCATAAAACAGTATTTGTTCAGAGCAGAACCATAAGCCTAACATGAGGAAACAACTGCTAACAATGCGAACAATTAATTTACTTATTTCCTTTGTCAGGAAGGTTTTAGGAGCCGTAGGAATGCGTAAGATTCAGAATACAGCCAGAAATACAGTCAAAGAGTGCATGTGCATCCACCTCCCTCTGAGGAAGACTCATGGCTAAAAAGGTGAATTAAAAAACCACAAAACTGAAGTTTCTTTTAATGCCAAATTTCAAGAACGCAATTACAAATATAGGTGACACTTTACTTAAAGCAGTCATAAATACCTTCATAATTCAGTACAAAGCATCCTTATTTTCTATACTGACAATTATGCAAAAATTCCAACCAAGACATCTGATTGGACAAGAGACGTTCTATGAGCATGGTTATCAGAGTATAAGAGAGGCATATCGCTGCAGCCAGGAGACGATTGTTGAGTGGGAGGGGCAATGTCGAGTAAGAGGCGCACTATGGGTGGAGTTTGTAACAAGGAGACTCTTTTCATCTGATACCCTAAAGCAGGGGTCACCAATCTTTTTGAAACTGAGAGCTACTTCACGGGTACTGAGCCATACGAAGGGCTACCAGTTTGATACACTCTTCTTAAATA
>JAAGVU020000123.1:18991238-19008123 GCA_011763525.2 Mormyrus iriodes | reverse complement strand
CACACACACACACACATATATACACACACACACACACACATATATATACACACACACACACACACATATATATACACACACACACACACACACATATATATACACACACACACATATATACACACACACACACCCCACATAAAACGGGTATAACAGTGGCACTTCCACTGTATTATATGGGGCCCAATCCAATCTCAAGTGGGCTGGACAAGGAAACTCAATGCGTAAGAGACTAACACCACATTAATAATACTTGGTTTTCCTCATTCACGTAAGAAGTAGGATAGTAGGGTACACTCGGAACGTGCAGTGACCATCTACACTCGGAATGTGCAGTGACCATCAATGACCACCGAACAATGGAGTGCAATGCCATATGAACGATGTGCAGAACCAGTTTCTGCAACTTTAAGCAGTCACATCTTCACAAACTCAGTTGGTTTTGACGACATTGCTATTTCAGGTAGGTGGCTAGATGAGCACAGCTGCGGCCCTGGTCCCCTGACTGCTACTAAAAACAGGCCGCTTCTTCAATGCCACCAGCAATTCTTTTATTTTTTCCCCCCCATTCTCAGCTGCCCTTGCAAGCAGTTCAGTTTGGTATTCGTTATTCTGCTACATCATTTTCAGTTCGGTTCACACAATAAAACTGATACATTCCCTGACACGGGCTACACCTAATTTCACAAGCAGATGTTCAGCACAGAAAATATGCTAATTGTGGCTGGGAGCTGGTTATGCCGAGTACTGGAGAGCCCGAAGTCCCTCCCACATCACTTACATCAGTAGTTTGGGAACATTTCCTTCCCAATAAATTACACCAACACTGGAGAGAGAGTATTTGATAAGAACAAGACTGTTGGTTGCGTTATACCAAATTCGGATATGTTGCTGGAAACTCATCCAACATGCCGACTCATTTCAGGCATCATGGTCTGGGTGCGTGTACGAGCGGAGGCAGGCATTTAAGGCACTTTTGCCACAAAATTCTACATATTTTACGGTATACAAATGAGGTTTTGCTATTCAAACACGTCAGACATTTCCTTATGTTCGCTTTACAGTTGTTCCTCATTGCGCTTGCAGTTTTAATAATAAACAATTACGAAAATTCCCTGCTGTACCGAAACTGCACCAAACCGTGATTCCAAAACCGAGGTTTGTACCAAACTGTGAAACGCGTGTATAGAAACAGCCAGTACCGGTCCTGGCCAATGTTGCGCCCTAGATGAGCATCACTGCCGGCGCCCTCCTGTCTGAGAAAGAGAAACTGACTAGCAAGTTGACCCCCCCTCAGAAGCTGGCACCCTAGGCGGTCTCCTATGTCGCCTATAGGATTGACAGACTCTGGTTACACACATAAAGACGCAGTATAGTTAATGTTTAAATAATACCTGAGAAGCAAGTAGCAGCTCTTCCACAGCTCTTTACCCATGTAGGTAGTCCCAGCACGGTACAGCAGGGGGCCCTCTTTGGTGCTGCTGGACTTCGAGGACCTACCCGGGGCTATGCGGTCCTCAGCGTTAGCATCCAGTGGATCCTCCCAGTGAACCAGGGAGTAGAGAAGAATGCAGGCGTTGGACAGCTGCAGAAACAAGCGAGCAGTGTCAGCTTCACCACCAGATAGCAAGGCCCTCGCACCACAGTCACCACTCTCTGATCTTCACACCCGGACTATCAGAATATGCGCCAATACATTAAATTCTGTGGGAATAGATAGGGCTGTGTGATACGGCTAAATATTTTAACATGCTCATTTATTTCTTTTTTTTTTAAATATCAAGAGATATCGATGATTATCACGATATGAACTCAAGTCATTAGTTGTCCATTTTTGCTTAAAATTCCCTTAGAATTGCCCTTAAACAGATTCAGAGTATGATATAAGGCGACAAATTGAATGGACTGCAAACTAAAATTTTTATACAATTTATTTTTTAATAAATACATCATACGAAAAACTCTTGTACCCCTGCTTTCTGGTGGCTGGGGTTCTCTCTGACTGCCTCACTGTTCGTTGTCACTAAGGCAATAAGGACCAATTTGTCCTAAAAATGTTATCACAATACTTTCAGAATTTTTTTTTTTATATATAAAAAAATAAAATATTGCCGAGATTCTAAAATTCATAAATAACAGTAAAATATGACAGATGGTTGGGAGTTTCTGATTATGATGGCCAAATTGTTTTACTAATAGTTAGGGAAGCATGTGACAGGTATAATGATGCATCATGCCAATAACAGACTCATGCCTTGATGGAATCTGTGTAAAAATAGAACACAACTGTCAATTATGCAAGAAAGGTGATGCTCACAATATTCAAACTGATGATGATATGAATGTTCATAATCATGACATGTTCTTTTATTGATATAAATCACTCATCCCTAGGAATAGCCATTCATTTTTCATAACTGTTTCTCCAGTACATAGTTACAGGGAACCTAAAGCCTATCACAGGAAACCTAAAACGCAGGGCAGAAAATGGCCAGTAAGGGACGCACACATACACGCCACACTTTAGGTGTCACAATTTAGAGTCTCTAATCTCACCTAACCGCATGATTTGACCTAAGAACCTGTAAACTACCCAGAAACTCTGGAGGTATGAGGCCACAGTTCTGAATTATCTAATATAAAGGAAAAGTAGCAAACTGAAAAAGATGACAAAACATGGAACATACTGGGTTATTCCTATGACATGGCTTCTTTTGAGGGGCAAGAATATACATCATACTAAAATCTTAAACCAATGTGGGAGCTGATTGCCACAGGATTTTCACCCTGGTGTTTGCATTTGGGGTGCACCAATCTGATATTCAGATCCGTATCGGTGCCGATCCATACCTATTAGACGGATCGGGAATCGGCCACATGTAACCTATTCACGTCCAATACTTACTAATTTAGTTTTTGGCAGTGTGTACAAACATAGCTCCAATTTCTTGTTAAATTGATTTGTACAATCAAGTCGCACGACAGCTCTTTACCATTTTAGGTGTTTTTGCAGCTTTCAAGCCGAACGCACGCTGCCACTCAATGGGCGCGAGCGCAGTGACTCCGCCCCCTGTGATGTCATGTGCATGCCCTTCGCAGTAGGAGGAGCAAAAAAATCTCACATAAGAGGGGGACGATCTGGAAGTGTTTTATGTTTTAACAACAACTAGTGGCACAGCGAATTGCAGTCTTTGTAAAAACAGTTTTGAAAGGTGGAAGTAGCGTTTGGTGGAAAATCCCACTAAACAAAGCGCACACGATTGTGAGAGACATGCGAAAGTAGCGATGAATGATGATCTGCGCACTCGGTGCAGTTTGATACATGGGAGGCTGCAATCGTAAGAACACTGCATTATTATTATTTTTATTTGTGTTAACCGAACCTACAGTAGAGCTCCGCTCCTGTCATTTTGGGGAGTTTGAAGTTACCAGTCATTTAGGCAATTAATAGATTACAAAATGAGATAATTGACAGATAGTCCAAAAATATTTTGATTTGTATTTTGCAAGCCTGTAATTCAAAAAATATCAATATAAAGGTCAATATAAAGTTTTTCCGAAACAGTCAGGTGACCTAACTCTTAACCGTGGGAATGCCCTATCCCTACGGGCAGGAAGAATGCGCATACCATTGGCACCCCCTACCTCACAATTACACTCCTGGGACACAAACTTGGCAAGTGAGAGCTTCTCCCTGGTGGCGTCCGTCAGGATGGCGGGGTAGGGGGGCTGTTGAGGTCCTTTCACCATGGCAGACTTCAGCACGTCTAGGAACCAGCTGGGAGAAGACGTTTAGAGACACGAGGCTGATTCAAGTGGCGGGAAGGGGGCGATAAAAATGACGAGGAGCAGGGTGGGGCTTCGACTCACACGGTCAGGGACATGTCTGCAGTGTCCAGCAGGAACTGCTTCCTGCGGTTGATGCACACCAGCGTGATTGTCTGCTGGTCCAGACCCACCTGGGGCACAAAAGCAACTTAAAGTTGGCAATATGTCAGCCCATGTGACTGAGCTACACAGAAGACCACGTAAACATTCGATAGGTCATCTTCAGTGCCAGGATGTAGCATTTTAAAGAGTCTAAATCTCTCTAATCGGCCAAGAGGAAACAAACACAGATGTGAAGACAAGATAAAAGTAAAACTGACAGCGGGCAGCTCACTCACAGAGATGTAGTCGAGCTCACTGTAGGACATGGCGTCATCCACCATGTAAGGCTTCTCCGCGGCCCCTGTCAGGAACCACACACAGACACTGCTAGACAGGCTTCCAAAGAAGCAACTACACTGTGCATGAACCAGGGGGCTCAGATAATGTTTACTGCTAGTTAGCTGGTCAAAAAAAGAGAATAAAAAAATATTGATTTATATTAGCCTTCAGGTATAAGAAAATATTAGCCCTATTAATGATAGTAACGGGAAAAACCAAAACTGACCTTTGCGGAGCAGGTAGATGGAGCAGTCGGTGAGCAGAAGGTAAAGTGGCTGCAGGTCGCCCTCCATGTGGCCAGTGCTCATCCGCACCATCTAGACAGGCAAAGAGCAGACATGCGGAACAGGCTCCTTTAAGGGGAGACGCTCACAGAACTGGCCGCGTCACTGGACCAATCAGGAGTCAGCACTGCTGCCGCTGTAGTCACTGGTTCCCATTATACTGAACCGATCTCTGCATCTTCCACAGTGTTTGTAGACAATTTACTTTCTGATAAATAATGTTTAGTTAAATGTTAATGTTTAGGGTTACAGAAATGCCAGAGTCCTGCTGTTTAGTACCGTGTAATGGGAACTAATACAACCAAATGTTATGTGCAGTAATTTAAGCCCATTGTTTTTTGGTGACAGGGTTAGATATAGATCAGAATAATTAGCCAGTGTTTTTTTTAATTAATAGTTATTAAGCTAAGTAATTGTCCAGGATACAGCTGTATCAATACTGCAATTAATCATTAAATCGTGATATTGCATAAACTTATTCACCGCAATACCACTTAACGCCCATAGAGTCAAAAGTGTTTTATTTGTACATTTTTTTTCCAACATTTGCCAATTAAAAATATGCTGTATGTGTTGCTGGAGTAAAGTATTGAATGTTTATTAATTAAAAACAGAAACGTGTCCTTTATATATATGCAAAGAAATGCATAGTATCTGCAGCCGGGAGTTTTACACTTCCAAAAACAGATACTAACTCATCCTCAGCAGTATAAGGCCGTTAATACATGTTAATTAAGTTTGACCCGTTTTAAGTTTTAGTTATCCCATTATTTCAATACTGAAATGTCAATCATCAGAACACAATGTTAATATCGTGATGCCCTGAATCATGACACTAAAATCAGTTTTGTCTCATGGGATAGTTAGCAATACCCCACCCTAGTCCAGAATAATATTTCCACTATTTATCTGCACGTGGATACATCATGGTCATTGTTACCAAGCGCCACCTATTGGATAATGTTAGGAACTTCATTTTTTTTCTTTTCTAAGTATTGTTGAAGAATATTCCATATGAATATTTCATCACACACCTATTTTCTAAGAGAGATGCTTAAAGATTTCTTCATTAGACTATGCAGAAGGGGAAGAGACTAACCACCACTAAGTGACTGTCAAAGCCCATTGAGGAGCCCCGAAACGGTAACGGCCCCAATGTCCTGTCCATCGGCCACACAACCAGGGCTCAGGAGGTCTAGCAGGGCTGTTCTCACTCACCTTGACAAGCTGCTCCTCGGCCTCCCGGAAGACGTGGATCATGAGCAGCAGCAAGTGGTTGTTGTCGACCCTGAAACACCGCGCACCCGGTCAGTGGCCAGGTCAGGACACCAGGCGGAAACGGGCAGCAGGAGACAACTAACGACAATGTCACACCTGAACTCAGCAGAATGGGTGCTTCCTGCAGAAAAGGCCCTCTCTGCTTCCTCCTCGCCTTCCAGGGAGCTCTCCTCCGTCGGCACCGCCGTCTTTGCGACGTCCTCGTGCCCCGCTAAGGGGCCGCAGTTATCCGGCCCTGCCGGCGCCTCTCCTTGTCCCTCACCTTCATGGCCACCAAGAAAAGCCTCCTGCTGGCCATGCCCTGCAGGGTCATGGTGGCCACCACCCTGGGGAGCAGGGTCTGGACTGTGTGAGGCAAAGAGGAAGAGGTCCGTAGGGGACCTTGGGGTCTGCAGGACGTCGGAGTCCGAGGCCAGAGCACAGGACCGGGGCGACAGTGGTGAGCGACCGGCAGGGTCAGGAGGCTTGCCTTCTGGGTCCCCCCGAAAGGGCTGCTGCTCAGGTGGCTGCGGCTCAATGCTGGAGCCCCTAGCACCTCCCTCTGCTACATCCGGATCCCAGGCCTGGCCATCCAGAGCTCCATTCAGCTTATCCATGACCTCCTTCAGGGGCAGGCCAACACTCTCCATGGAGGTGTCCGTCATCTCTGGGAGCCTCAGCAATCCCTCTTCCTCCTCATCCTCCCCCTGCGTCCTTGCAGCCTTGGCCTCGGAGCAGCGAGGCCTCATGGGTAATGCCGTCCCTACTCTAGTAGGATGACCTTCAGTACTGGGCTCGGGGTCTGCAGGGGAGGGGACTCTGTCCAGGAGGGAGCTGCTGCTCTCCCTGTCTGCAACTTCTGGAGCTCCTTTTCCTCGCCGCCTCTTCCATGGCTTCTTGCGTCTGGCCATCCTTTAATAAATAAAAGGGGGAAAGACAAAGTCAGCTCAAGCTGTTTAAACGATAGCAGCTGCACACTAAAACCAAGCAAAAAGGAAAAAAAAAAAACTGCTGAGAGACAAAGTGGAACAGCTCAATTGAAACGAGTTTTTTTATTCAGAGATCATTTCTTCTTAATCGTTTTTTTCCCCACAGATTCAGTGATTAGACCTAACAAAACAGCAAGCGGTTACCCTTTCTCATTTTTTATTTTATGGGGGGAAAAATGTCACTCAGGGCAAAGGAATGCTTGGTAGATTCTTTTAATTCTTTAATTTTATAATATTAAACAAAGTCAGCCATCCTGCTTCTCGTAGCTCTGGGCCATACTCAGCAGGACCTGTGGATTCGCTTCTAGGGCAGAGGTGGCAGGGATGCTGACCGTATGACCTCCAGCTCTGTGCCAGTGCTCTCCGTGTCCTCGCCGTTCGTGGAATCACGCCGGTTGACTCTGCGTACAGGACTGTCATCAGCTGATGGGTTAGCATCCGAGTCTTCGTCCAGCGGCTTGTGCCGAACTGCGGGGCCAGGCGGGGCAGGACCCTCCATCACTTTCAGCACCTCAACCCTCAACTCCTCTGGCGCCATGACGATGCCCTGGGGGTCAGAGGCCACAGAGCCGGGACACTGGACTGGGTCAACCACCTCTTCATCTGCCAGGGTGAGAGCACATGGAGGATCGACTTCAGCAGCTGGCACTTAGGACTGTCATTCGGGATGAAGTCTCAGCAGAACACAGGAAGCAGGAGCCAAGGCGAGATCAGCGGCACAAGGCAAAAAAAACCCGGGAGCCAAGGCGAGATCAGCGGCACAAGGCAAAAAAAAACGGGAGCCAAGGCGAGATCAGCGGCACAAGGCAAAAAAAAAACGGGAGCCAAGGCGAGATCAGCGGCACAAGGCAAAAAAAAACGGGAGCCAAGGCGAGATCAGCAGCACAAGACAAAAAAAAACAGGAGCCAAAGCGAGATCAGCGGCACAAGGCAAAAAAATCCGGGAGCCAAGGCGAGATCAGCGGCACGAGGCAATAAAAACCCAGGAGCCAAGGCGAGATCAGCGATATAAGTTTCTTGTACTTTTTATAAACAAAGCAGGTATGCTTAGATGCAGGAGTTCTGCTCTAACAAACACCGAAACAAACAGGAAGAGAACACAGACACTGTTTGCTTATTCTCATTTCTGAAGAATAAAATCTTGCAGACATACTATGTTATTAATCATATTTATTGTTCTAGGAAAACAGAAAACAGGAAATAAGCATCCTGATGCATATAATTAACTGTAAGGGAAAATATACAGTAGTGATACAGGCAACATGTTAAATACATCATATGCAAAATGTCAGTACCACAAACAACCCCACCGGGACCAGCATACTGTCAGATGGCAGTTACGCTTTTGTAGATGCCCTCTAAGCCTCTCTGGGTTAAGAGCATCGTCAAACTACTTAGTAACGTTTACTTTAATCAGGGAATAAGAGAGAGAACTGAGGAGGGAGTTTTCATGCTACCAGTAAGCACATATTCACTACCAAAACAGGACCAGACAACTGCTCATGTTACAAAAAGAAAACTAAAAACAATTACTTCCCGAAAATCTGAGTACACCTCATAAGCTCACTGAGTTCATTCAATTCAGATCCAGAGTATTAGAACAGCACAGCATTACAACTATATAGGGCTGGGCAATATGGCCGAAAAAGTAATCATGATTTAAAAAAAAAAAAAAAAAAAAAAAAGTTTATGTCAGTCGATATCAATAATCATCATGATACATCTCAAATCCTTTATTTCCAGTTTAAAGGCTGATTTTTGCTTCTGAGTGGGAGCTGAAGAAACCTAATGGTTAATTGTGGTTTTAAACTATTTTTTTATTGTCAGAAAGTAACCAACACTTGCCAAACAGCATTTCACAAATCTGAGGTCAAACTTACAGATTTCAGTCAATGCAGCCAAAACCCCGCCTCTGACGTTCTTCCTGTCGTTTCTTAATTCTGTGCATTATTTCTGTCAGGATTTCCCACAGAATGAATTTTACTGTGGACTTTCGTTTTGGATGTCGTTGGGTTGCCCTTTTTGGATGAGTTGGCCTGGGCTTGTCTGCTCTCCCAGTGAGTTGCCCTGTTGTTTTGACTGTTGTCATCTTTATTCCGCCCTGTCCGCCCTGTTGCATTCCCTTATTTGGTCAATAAATCCCCCATTTGTGATTTTACAAATATGTCTGTGCTTGTGCAGCATTGCCGGTCCAGACAAGCAGTCACAGACAAAGCGACGTCATTTCATTGTGAAGAAAACATGTCGCCTGCCACACATTGGGTCTTAAATTATATCGAACTCTCATCCAGAATTTATTATATTGATAGAGAAAGTTATATCGCGATAATTATCGGTATTGTTTAGTTACCCAGCCCTACAACTATATTAACCTAGCTAATTGCATGACGCATTCCAGCAGAAACTGCCACTCCCACACGCAGTGGAATCAATATGCAAGGGGGCGGAGCATAATGGATATAACTGCTTTGTAATTCAAAGTGAACTGAAGCAGAAAGACCAGAGACAAAACAGCCCAAGGCAGTCTGACCAAAACAACGTCTTTTTGTCTCTCCCCACTCAAACAACCAGAAATACGGCTACAGCACCCTACCTGCCCCAATGAACACTGGCTGGGAAGCAATTTAAAAACAGCAACACTCAACTGCATCAGGGAAACTGTAATTAGTAAAAGCATTTCCACACTTAATGACTCTGCTTAAGTCAGCAACCCATTTACAATTCATGTCTGATTAACCTGGAGATCTTTCATCAAAGAAACCAAATTAACATTGAAAAAAATCAGTCACAGTCACTGCTATGAAGTTCCATGATTACTATTTACTCTTCCTGCTGTTTCTCTGCAGACTGGCTTCCTTCTCGACTGTCATCCGTTGAAAAATTTTGCGATGGTCTCACCGGTTCCCTACCATCAGTAGAGGGCGCAATGGCACTGTCTTCCCATTCCAGATTGGTGGAGTTGAAGGAGTGCAGAGACAGGCTGTCTGTGCCGGGCAGGCGTTCCTCGAAGTCAAGAAGGTTCTGGGGCTTGTAGTAGTCAGGCATGTAGGCAGCCACATCCAGATAGGGCACATCCTGCACGAAGGGAACCGGGAAGGATGAAAGAACAACAATGGGGCTCAGAATTTCAGGAAGTGCCCATATATAGGCAGCCCTATATATACTATGGACAGACAGACGTGAATTCCAGACACATGACTATAGGAACAAATGATTCTTGATGGAAGAATTCAGTTCATAAAGTTGCAGGAATACAGTGAGCTTTATTAATACTTCATTAATTAAATGAATTTAATTAATGAATTTAATTAATTATTATACTGTGCATCTGCTGGCGTGTTCCAAACTAAATCTAATTTTACTTACAATGACAATAAAGCATCTGTTTATCTAATTTCAAAACGGTACACTTACCAGCTCCAGGTCAAATCGAATAAACTCCAGACCCGAGACCAGTGTGAGGAAGAGGGTGAGGTGGTCATGACTGCAGACCAAGGCATTCCTGGAATACACAAGGCCCCGTTAGCACAGCAGAGCGTGGTCGCAGGGAGATGACATCACAGGCAGCGTCTCAGGAGCATGCGGGCAGGCACAGCCTTGGTCATTCCCAAAGCGTCAGCCATTCCCCAATTTTGACATCAACTGAGCTCAAAGCAAGTTTATTTTTACATCCGCCAATTCTGAGAACTCCTAATACTTTTGGCCAATGGTGTTCAAGGACTAACGGAGCATAGAACTCAAAGATAACTTAGAGCAAATGTTCAGTTAAACTAGTTAGCACGGGAGTGCAATATTGGAATCACCCTGGGAAAAAAAACCTAACCACTGCAATGGGTTTTTACTAAACAAAAGGGTTTTCTGGATAACAGAGAACCTCGGGGATGAGGTAGAGGACGAAAAGGAAGTACATTTAACCTGACAAACTTTGACATCAATAATAATATTCAGGGGATTTTGCAATAACGGATATTGCCAAGTAATAAAAATCCAATTATTTCAATATCAGATATATTCCTTCACCCCTCATTCATTTATGAATATGAATAGCTAGTTCATATTCGGATTCTCTGATGGACTCACTTAAAGTAGTACTTGTGCAGTAGGGCCTGGTTCTCCTGGAAGAGCCGGAGATAGCTCTCCAGGGAGCTCTCGCTCAGAGCCAGGTATAACCAAGCACGACCTAAAAAGCATCAAATAAGAACAGAACACACACAGTAATGTAAACACAACCGCTCCATGTGAATAATGAAAACTTTCAATACTTTGTCTGCCTTGAGTGAGGGAGTAGGCCTTATTCAGGTCTGAACACCGGCAAAGAAAGCTGCAAATCCGCTCAGAGCTGGATAATTTAATTTGGCTTTATTTCACATTTATTTCAGTGCTTGCCTTCGATGGTGAATGTCAACATATAAAAACAGTTTCCCCAGAGCTGTGCTCCATTTTCTCTGTTATGAGCTACCACTTAGTAGGCTTCATCCCGCTCAATGGAGATGAGTATGAATTACTCCGCCCAGCTCTGCATACCCACGGTGAGGTGTCAGGAGGGAGGGCACTCACTGCGTCCGAGGTTGGTGGCAATATTCTGGAGCTCCTCTATCTGCTGAACCGCCTCTTTGCGAGTAAAATGGACAACCAAGACCCAGTAGCCGAGCGAGATGTCCTGCAAGCTGGATACAGATTCAGGTGGTTAAAATCAAAGCAGTTTTTGCCAGTATGCCGAGTAGCAAACAAAACAAAAGGAACAATTCAAATCGGATTCACCACTATGGCCATTGAATCACTCCAAGATTAAGTTTCCAGCCCCAGGTTCAACAATATGTTGTATGCTAAGCTAAAGCTAGCATGTACTAGCCTTGAATACTAGAAGCCAGAGCAAAGTGGCTCAGTAATAAACACCGTGGCCTCGTCTCCAAGGTTGCAGGTTCAATTATAGCCACCAGCTGTGAAGTTTGCATATTATTCCTATATTTGCAGAGGTTTACTTCCCAGAACATGTATGGGTAGTGTATCTATCTGTAAAATGAAAAGAACAAGCAGTTATGGAAAATGAGTGGGTAGGTGGGTGGATGGATGAAGTTATTCCGTTCATCTGAGAAATTATACTACTTGCACTCATTACTGGTCATTGGAAGCTCAGCCTAGCTGCACTTGTAGCCGGTCGGCTCCTTGACAGCTGTATGCTTGTAATGTACCATCTGCCTCATTTGTATATCGCTTAGGAGGAAAGCATCTGTTAAATAAATGTACTTTATTGCATATTAAAATACTAAACAATCACCACCTTGTGTGTCCCCACCCCCACATACCCATAAAGCAAGGCGTGGTCCAAGTGCTCACAGAGGCGCTGCAAAACGCGGTCGTGGTTCCTGATCGCTGGGGCCTCGTCCTCGCAAGCCGCAAAGTAGCTCTGCAGCTGGGGACAGACCACAAAGGCGTACTGTCCCATCAGCTGGCCGGCCACTTCATGGCTCGCAGCCTCTGAGAATCTCCCAGATAAACAGACATTCATCTTTACGAAACCGGAAACCATGACAATACTTAACTGAATGTAAAAATTGTCCCGTTTTCCTGGAATGCCGCACAGCAAAATTCTTAAATCACCAGTCACAAAGTTACTGTCATGTCTGAAAATGTAATAATTTAATACGCTGGCAACTCGTAGTGAACTATATTAAGGAAGCCTTAGATTAACTTATAATTAAAATACACACATGCGACTTGAGCTCAACAGGTATCTACATTTTAACAGCATAGATACTACAAAAAGTAAGCAAAGAAAAGAAAGGCTTACTAGCAGAATTCTGGGTTCAGGGGTGGCATCACACAGACCAACAGCCCGACAGAGGCACTAAGCAAACCATACCGCAAAAATGGGAAATTATTGGGCTTTAGTGCCCTAACATGACTACGGAATGTGACCTAGATCGCCTGGTCCATGCAGCTGAATCCAGGTACAGAAACTTGCGTCCTGCTGCATCGATTAGTGTATTAATAGTAGCGTCATAACAGTGATATAGACGGCAAGAAACGCCTTTTTCCTCTGCGACAATAAGACATACGCAATCCCTGACGATGCTTGTGGTCACTTTAAGTCCCCCGTATTCCAAACAAATAAGCGTCTCGCATCTAGGAGTCGGTATATCCGACCTTCTTCACGGAGAGAGAGATGTTTTCCAGGATGCCGTCTTTGACTTTAAAGGGATCCATCACCGCTCGGCTTCTCCCTGGCCGCCGGGCCTCCAACCGCTCGCCGGTGCGGGGCTCTTTTTCGGGCGTGGCGATCGCAATCCGGCCGGGCGTCGGCTCGATTTCCCGGCGAATAGCAGCGCTGGGTGCTGCGGGTGCTTTCATGCGGGCGGGATGAAGCGGTGCGCCGCTCCTACTGGCCTTGATCCCCCTCTTAGAAGGCAAATCCCGGCAATTAAATTACCTGGTTAACACACATATAAATACCGCCACAGATTATATACAGATACAAGGGGGGCATCAACAATGCACAATGAATGGTGATGCAATGCAAACATACTGCAAGAAGCTGCACCGTCTGCGTGCATTAGAGTTAGGGCCGGTGCAAAGACCCCATGAGTTATGATCGTGCATCTGCTACCTGTTAAAAAGAAATAGGTTTTATTAATGTCAACTGGTACCACGCACCTGCTCCGAGGATGGTCCATTCGGCTCTCCCGCCTACCCCTGTAGTTTGGCAGTCCCTTAAGATGCACAGTCCGCGGGCTGCAGGTGCAGGTCTTTGCGTTGCAGGACGCACGGCGGATCGGGCTGTGGAGCGCTACCCCGCATGCCGGAGCGCTGCCCCCGGGCACGCCGGTCGCCGAAAGCTGCCCTGCACCCTCACTGGCGGCGAACTGCTGTCATAAAGGTCCGCTCGGCGCCGCGCAGGCTACGACCAAGACGGAGAGTCGCTTAACGCCATAACGCGACCAACCTTTACGGTGTCAGACAGTCAGCATCTCCCACGATCCGCTTCAGAATGAACCTGCGCCTGACCACGGCGGAAGTGACGTACACCCGGAAACGCCCCCTCAGCTTTATTTCCCACTCTCTTTATTGTGGTACTGTGCAGTTAAATTTGTACTATGTATAAATAATGGTATAATAGAACAATAGCATGTATAACAGTAATACATTATATAGCTCTATTACAAATATCTTTTATTATATGAATTTGACGTGTAAATTATTTCTTAGCTACCTGGGTGTTAATTATTCCCTGGCAATAAAACAGCAAATCTTAGAGATCATTTATTTTTATTACGGTTTAAAATGGTGAGGAAGTTCCCTTCCAAATTTTTTTTGTTCGGTTGTAGTATTCTGAAATTGTATTGGAGTTGTACTTTGCAATCCCATTTTAATCTTCAGCTTCCCTGCTGAAAAAAAATGTACAGCATACCAGCACAACATACAGCATGGCACCAAAACTCAACATACTGTAGCGCCGGTGGGATTTCAGTATCCCGGCGTGCTCGCCAGCGCTTGTAAATGGCCCCAGTGTGTAATTGTTGTTAGTAGTTGTATTTGTTCTTGTGAATACTTATGCTCCCGAGTACTGCGTGTACCTTTACCTGTGCTGTATGTGTAATCTGTGTGTATGTGTCTCTAGCCATCGTGTAACTCTCCTACCGTGTGAGCCTTTCTGTTATATGTGTGACCTCCCCGCGTTTGCGCGCCGGCTTGGTCTCCGTGTGCTGCTGCTTTAGTGCGGTCCTTCTAAGAGCTTCGTTAAAAAGCTGCTTCGCGCAAATTCGCGCTTCCTCGTGTACATTCGCCGCCATCGCGATGCCCCGGTCTGCCCGGCGCCGCACTATGCTGGCAACCGCGACCAGTATAATGCAAGATAGTCATGCTGGCACTACCAGCATATGTTGTGCTTTGGTGCTGGTAATATTTTCAGCAGGGTTGGAACCAATGAAAGCATAAGCTTACCATGACCTGAAGAACAAAAATGTCTTACAAGGTGTTTGTAGGCTTCTAAATAATTTATTAAACAATTTTATATGGAAAAACAGGTTTTTTTTCAGTCAGGCACCCAAAAATGTTAATTTTTAAGAAAAAAATACCAGTAAAATTACCTCAAATAAAAATGACCTCACTGCATCCACCTAATAAAGGATAGCAAGGCTTCACTTTAGTTACATTCCATTTAGTTTGTAAGTTAATTTTCAGAGGAACACACATTTAAAAATATATTTTCAAGGAGGTTCTGAGAGGATAGTACTGTGTGACTGTTCATTATCCTCCATCCTACACAGACTTGTGTAATATTGGATATCTTATATGTGATATAATGTGGTTGTACAACCACAGACATGGTGCTGAAACTGAGTATCATGTGAAGGTGGTGTGTGGGGGACGGGGGGGGAGGCTCTGGGGAACATTATCATTGATCCATAGCAGTATTATTCACATGCTCTGCTAAGGAACCCTAAAGCACCCAACAAGAACTAATTCCGCCATGCATGGGATCTAAGCCCTATAGCATTAGTCAGCCTCTCTGTACAATATAAACAAATGTAAACAAAACCAGGCTTGTAAAATATAAAGAACCCATTTTATTTTCTTTTATCATGTATACAAGATCAAACAGAAAAATCCATACAGCCTGAATGTTGTAGTTTTTTTTTTTGTTTTGTTTTTAAAGAAAAAAAATATTAATATCCTAAGGATAAAATGAGTGAGTAAATGAAGTGACGGCTGAATTGGGCAGCTTAAGAGGGCGAACAGAGGCTGAACCTGAACTGAAACAGAGAAAATACCCTGAAATCGAGGTATAAAAAAAACTTGGCTTGATGCAAACTGCCCACAAGTCCCAGAAAAACCTATCCAATGTCCATCCAACAAATAGGAATTTATCTGCATACCTCACACCTACTTCAATTCAAAGGTAAAATGGTAATAATTAAAGCTTAAAGAAGAAACTATAATGAACAGCTGCATTTTTTTTTTTGCAAAATACCGATTTAAAAAAACTTTCGGTCTGCATTAAATATTGCAGTATTCCTCAAGCATTTCATGATTGTAAAGAGCTGACAGTATCTGTGTGAATGACTGACCTATAATGAGCGAGAAAATGATCACAGATAATCGCAGGATTTATAGGCAAGGGAAGGAAAATGATCCCTAAGCACCAGCTCAGCCTGTAGCTTCCATCACCTCCTCAGTTTCTCTCATCATGTCATGCATCAGAGCCTATTAGGTTCATGCAGGGGAGGGGGGAGCCTTTTAAACTCATTGAAAGTCAAGAGTTTCTCAGGGGGCACTGTGGTAAACACAAAGAGTGGAATGCCAGTACACAGTGGAATATGGCGAATGCTTTGACACGAATTTCCAATTTGTACGTGATCGTTCGTTTCCGCCTGTGGCATTTTCAGTAGCCTTCTTTGAGGATTTAGCATATTTTCCACTTGGGAAATGGAGCCCATTTTGCAAAGTGAAAGGGCATATGGTATAGCAGGACAATGTAGTTCTTTATGGAACATCAAAGTAAGTAGTTTTGAGGATCCTTAGGGTTGGGAGGAAGGGTGGCGTGTGCACAAGCAAATATTCTCCGTGCACTTTTACAAAGGAAGGAGATATTACAAAACACATCGTGCTGCAGTGCAGACCGACACTTATGTAAACCAATGCTCTGCCTTGCTTAATTTCGTCAAATATGCTAATCTTAGAACTACAAAAAGTCTCTCCGGCATCAGTATAGATCTTTCAATATAGATTTTTTTTCTTTGCGTTATGAAATATCCACTCTAAGGCTGACCCATCAGCTCACTGGTTGACTGCACCTTTCCAATGGGCAAAATTTTTATTAGAAAAGGGAAATGCGAGCTGTCCTGTGCAAGATGCATAAAGACAGAACCACAAATCCAAAACACAGGCCAGACTCCTCCTAAAAAGTTACCTGTCAGTCATTGAAGTCATTTAACTCTACATGCAATCATCTTCAAAACATCAGACATAGTATAAAAAAACACTGATCACGTATCTCTACCAGCCAGAACATTGTCCATTAAAAACGCCGAGCTTGTATTTAGTTGATACTACTGAGTGGATGGGAAGGCTTGGGCCTGGTCCAAACCATGGCTTAAGGTCTGGAATAAGTTTCAGGGGGTTCTTGCTGGGGAGGGGAGGGGGGGG
>JAAGVU020000123.1:18966496-18985448 GCA_011763525.2 Mormyrus iriodes | reverse complement strand
GAAACCCCACGACGACACGGGGAGAACATGCAAACTCCACACACATGGAACCCGGGCGGAGACATGAACCCTGATCCTAGTGGTGTGACTGAACAGTGCCAACCAGTGCGTTATATAAACACAGTGACCACCTGATATCTTCCTCTATCTTAGCCTGTGCCTCCAAGTCGAAAGGGTCAGAGGTGAGCAGCCGTATCCTCTCCTGCTCGCGACGCGCTCGCTCCTGCTGCTGTTCTAGCAGCACCTTTGTGAAACGCTCTGCAAGGCAGAAGGAGGCCAGAGTTTGAGGGTGACTCAGGGCAACCCGCGTTTCACACCACAGAAGAAAAGAGACAGCCGAAACCGCCCACACCCACCTAGGTCTCCACTCAGCAGGGCGTCGGCCAGTGGCGGGTTCCTCTCCTTCAGGAGGGACAATTCGTGCGGATTTGCCAATAGCATGTCACGCAGGAGGGATGGGTTGTCCAATCCCTGTGGCGAGGAGGCGGGACCCATGAGAGAGGAGTCCAGGGTCTGGGGCGGAGATTGTGGCTGCGGGTTCGGGTCTGGCCGCTCTGGCTGTGGGGGTGGGTGCTGGGCAGAGGAGGTGCCCGGCACCGCGATGGAGCTGAAGTCAATGCGGGGGAGCCCTGGGAAAAGGAGGGAAAGGGAGGGAGGCATAAGGAGGAGCATGGAGGTGCAGAAGCAGGGAAAAGGAAGGAGATGCAGTCTGGGAAGAGGAAAGGGGAGACCAGACTGGACAAGAAGCACAGGCATGCAGGAAATGGTGAGACCCCTAAAAGGAAGGAGGGCAGCAGGGAAAAGCTAACAGAAGAGCAAGCTTTACGCATGAAAACGGCATTCTCAGAGGCAAGAGCTCTGAAAATGCCCCCAGAGGAAAAAAGGGAGAGATTAAAGACCAGCAGCAGCTTAAAAGCACACCAGCACTGATCTGTGCAGTCGAACACCCCAGCCGGTACCTGGGAAGGCAGGCTGGGCTGGTGGCCGCCTCTCCGCCTGCCTGAGCACAACCACATCCCCGTCCTTCAGGCCGTAGGTCCCCAGGGCACGCGTGGGGTCCTGGAGGGGCTGCTCCGCATAGGAAATCTGGGGGGGGGGTGCAGATAGCAGATCTATTTGACAACATTTCAGTTTTATCCAACACCACAGCTGAGAGAAAACAGTTACTTGTACAGTACAGCTGGGGTTAAAAAAAAGCTCCCAAACACCTGAGTTCAAAGATTAAACAGACAGACTGACTCCAAGGAGATCGCATGTCTCGTCAATATTACTGACAATCCAGTTACACTCAATACTGAGCAAAACCACTAGTGGTTCCCTTTGTTCCTCAAGCAGAGGAGCTAAGATGTTACTTTCAAGTTACCCGCAGAACCTGTACGACTGAAAACGAAAGGACAAGCCAAGCATGCAACTAACCAACTTATCGCAGAGCCATAACTTAACAGAATGCACCTTTGTTACATTTCTCTTAAACAATGTAACTTTGCTGATTTCTTATGATCCATTACGTGGTTTATCGAGGACAGCGTTTTACCTATAACCGACACTCCCCCACTAACTTGCCAGCCCGATAGCCGTTTCGAAGATATTAACTAAATGCCTAAAAGTAGTAACACCAGATTAAGATCTCATTAAGCCTCAGTCCTGGCAAGCTAGACTCTCCGATCCAGCGCTACACAGCCATGGCCATGAGTGCTTCATTAAAAGCCCGCAGCAGAAAGTCCCGGGCCGGGCAGAGAGTGACCAGGCGAGCCCGCAGCGCCTCGCCACGCCGCCGCGCCGCCTCACCTGGATCTCCCCAGCCGGGATCCCCGACTCCAGCTCGCACAGAGCTATGAAGTCCCGCAGCTCCAGCTCGGGAGACACGTCCAGGGAGAAGGTGATCTCCGAGCGGTCCCTCGGCGCGCAGAAAACGGTCACCAGCATCGCAGCGTCGGGCTTTAATCTGTCACCGAACCCCGCGGCGGACGGGCGTCGCTTACCCGGCGGACGGCTACTTTTAGCTAGCTTCTTTAAATGTAACTTAGAAAGCCGGGGGGAAGGGGGGGTCAAAGGGAATTTCCAAACCCAGTTTAAATGCGGCTTGTGAAATGGGCTCGGATAAAGCACTTCAGCGAGCCGATGAGACGAGCTCGCATATGGAGGGGACTCCTCACACACACCGACCGCAACGAAAACGAAAACAGTTCTTTCTTTATCGCCTTTCCCTCACTTCCTCGGTGATGTTGCCACATTGCCGTAAAGCAAGACATGCGACTCCCTCCACGTACTGTCGCTGAATTGTCGTGACTGTCGCAAATCCAATTTAAAGGAACCCGGTTCGTTTGGGTACCGTGTAATACCTATATATTTTGTTTTTATTTAGCAGATTGTATATTTGTACAAGGAGTGCGGTGGTGGAGCGTGCATATGTATTTTATTTAAGATTAGTGTAGGATGGCCGACTTTTTTTTTTACTGTATGTGAGCCACATAATTTTGTGTATCAATACTTCAGAAAGTATGTTATGTGACATTAAAGTTCTAGTTATATTTAAACTTTGGAATTAACATGATTTATAACAAACTGCATTTGAGGATATGGATTTATATTTTGCTTTAGTTTTTTTTATCCAGCAGGTTATCAGCAGGAACATTACTTCGTCATATATTTTCACATCAATCTTCTAATTCCACAGGGGTCTTTCCTAGGCAATGGTGCACACAAGCATAACGGGCAACGTAGAGACATCAATTTACTGTATGTCTTTAGTCGGAGAGAACAGGGAGAATATCCGGAGCACAACTAGGACTCAGCACCGCAACCCTGGGTGTGTGAGGTCACCTTGCCACTCATAGTTCTTTTGCTGGTAATTAATAAATGACTTTGCTAGTGTAACCAGAAAGCGTAATGTCACATTCATTACACCTATTTGATACCCCTGGAAAAGTCTGCTATTAGTGCCTAACGACTTATGCCTCAATTCCTTGAATATGATCCTTCGATAAAGCAGCAGTTTCCTTTTGTTAATTAATTCTTACATCCACTTATAGTATTTTTAGCCATGTAGCCAAAGTGATGGATAACTCTGTGGGGCATTGCATTAGTACCAACACTGGCAATCTTGGTTGACAGAAGTACAGAATACAAACTGTCATGTTAGGGTGGGATGTCAACATTTTATTGACTGAATGGATATTGTCACAAGTAGTACAAAAAAAAAAAAAAAAAAAAATAGACCTTGACATAAGACTAAAAAAAAAAAAAAAAGGTAACACCCCTTCCAATGAAACTATCAGTTTAGACAAAAACAAAATGTCATTTTTTTTTTAAGTGGCATTTTTAAAAATTCACCCAGACAAGCAAGAATCACAACATATTAAATACCACACTGACGTTCTGATCATACCCAAATGTTTCCCGTGCAAATCTGCTGTTCTAAGCAAACCCAACCCGGCTCCCTGGCACCCCCATTAGCCCTGTCCCCCCTACTCAGATTTCTCCTTTTCTTTCATGTGAAGGAAGACGATGCTGAAGATGAAGAGGCCAGCCATCATGGAGAACACGCTGGCATAGTAAGGGTACGCCGAGGGGATGAAGCGCTCGTACTGGGTGTGCTGTAGGGGGCGCACTGACACCTGGGGAACAGGCGGGGGGGGGGGACACATCAGCATTTAGTTCCATGGTGTTTCTTAATATCCACACTTGACCGTACTTGTGTCCTTGTGCACCCATTTTACATCATCTTCCATTGCCAAAGTCCAGTTCAAATACTAAGAACAGAAGTACAGCGGTCGGTAAAAATCCTAGTAAAAATGTTATTCTTGCTCCACCCCAAATATCAAGGCTACATCAGTAACATCCTCGCCAAACGAGACCAATCCCATGATTCAATGCGCCCCAAGTTCGTTCTTAGGAGGCAAGTTAGCAAGGCCGGTCTTGCCAAGACCACAAGTACGATCTTTGCATTCTTGGTATTGAGAAACACCCCCAGTCTAGTCGCTCTCATACTATTACACGACTGCCGGGGTCCATCCAGGGCGGTGCTCACCTGGGTGGATGAGTACAGGTGTGTGTATCCCAGGCGGTTGTAATCCACCTTGAACTGGAACACTCCATACACATCGGGCAGCTTAAATTGGACGCTATACTTCCCACCTGCAGGAACAGAGCAGAGTGACACATCCAGGCCATCTTCCACAGCCACCTACACATTACAGGGGCACACTGACTCTGGAGGAAATGAGGCAGCAGACACCCCGCATGGGATGCCAGACCATCACAAGATGCGCACAATCACAGGCAAAGAATATCGATTCAGTTAAACCACATCTCAGGAGGAAGCCGACAGAAACCCAGACTGCACATGTAAACCCTACACTAAGAGCCTGGAGTTGGGACCAAACACACAACTCTGCAAGTGTGAGGGAACCCAGGAAACCTGCACATCACAGCCATTACACCACTTCAAAGTAACTCAATATACTCCAAAAAAGGCCAAAATGCATAATTTATATGTAGTTATCTGTACAAGGTGGGGGACCTTTCATGACTCTGAATACACACCATTCTTCTTCAGGTAAGTCCTAACGAATGGGTCAATCCTGACGAACTCCAGCTGAATGTCATCTCCGTCAAAAGGCACCCACTTTCCGTTGGAGAGCTTCTCGATCACGATGCTGTACTCCTGAAGAAAAGAGGGAGCGGGGCACAATGAGACCCCGGTCTTTCAGAAGACTGCAATTAGGAGGTGGAGATGCCATAAAAGGTCCGGGCTGCTCACCACGAGGTCCATGATGGTGTAGGCAGCTGGAGGGTTGCTCTCTCCAACTGGGTGGTGGCTCACAGCCCCAACCCTCAGAACACCCTCCTCTTTGAACACCCAACGAGACAGCGCCACGGCGAGCTCCATGTTCCCAGTCTGTGTGTGCCTTCGAGGGACAAGAACACGGGGCATTTCAGACCGTATACCGCCCATCTGACACGGAACACCCTTATTCTTCAAGAGTCCCACTACCAGCGGTTCAACTGCACAATGGTGGCCATTGTTAAAGAAACAGCCACAGAAAAGTAACCACAAGCAGGCCAACAGGCAGAAAATTAATTTTAAAAAGTATAAAAAGAATGAAGATTACGCATTACTGATCTCAGGGGAAATTTGCATACAGCAAAGGAACAAAGCGCACACTGATCAAAATGCAAAAGTCTTTGTTAAAGTATTTACATGCTCTTAGAAAAACACTAAAAATACAAACTTTTGAATATAAAATGGCATAGATTCTATTGACAAGTTGAACAGTAAGTCAGGCCTGTGCAAACAGCGGCGACGGCAGGTGGGCGGAGCTACCTCTTAGAGCCAGGCGCTGCCTTCTGAACCGGGGAGTTGAAGAAGGCATCGCTGAAGAACTGCAGCGACCCGCTGAAGACTACGCGTGCGTTGTTCCTGGCCTGGAGGCCTGCGATCAGCAGAGTGTTCTTGCCCACCGCATGGGGGTACTTTGGAAAGGGGGGGGGGTGGAATACATCTTCACATACCCGAGTGTGCCTTTCCAGCAGAGCTCAAATGTTCATAATGAAAGTGCTTGAGATCACATCAAAGGGTAAATAAAGTAAAAATAACACGTCTCATAATAGCCGTAAAGAAACAGCTTTTCACATAAAGAACTGGAATCTATCAAAATTACTGCACGGAAAATTCAAAAATGTCTGATGTGATCAAATAAATGCCACTACTATTAAACCAACAACACAACCAGACACAGAAGTGCATTTAGCTATTCTATTGTACATGTGCTCTGTAGGATATGAAGGCACAGAGGACAGTACCTGCGTGATGGGCCGGTCAGGGAAGAAGGAGTACGATGTGGAGGAACCGGTCAAGATGTCCAGCACCAACGGATTATCCGGGTCAGCCACCATGCTGGGAGGAAGGGAGGTTAAATCAGTTAGCATCCACCATAAATGTAGACTCACAAAGATAAAGAATCCCCAAATCAATCATTTTCACCGCTAAGTGAATAGAACAAAACAAGTTTAAGTGCTAGAAGTTTGTTGTTCACTGCAGTAGGCTGTTGACTTGTAGAAAATCAGCACCCAGACTGAAAGTCCACTCACCCAACACCTTTGAAAAGAATAGGCTTCCCCGTGGGCTTGCCGACAATGGTGGGAGCTTTGAGAAGGTTCTCTGGATCTGCCACAATCAGAGTGTGCTGCAAAGACAGGCAGATAGGGAGAGAAGGAAAATCATTTCATCTATCCACGCTCAAACATATTTACTTTTAGTTTACATGAGGCTATGAATCAGTTAATGGAAGAGGCCAGAGGTCAGGCCTGCTCACCTCTCCCGGGTCAGACACGTCATAGCTGTGGTGGTCAATGACAGCGGTCTTCTCCTCATCAAACTCAATCCCACATTCACTGCCCAGTTCTCTCAGGGGGTCACCTAGATCAACGATTCCATAAAATAATCCAGAACTGCCACCCTGTTAATTCCCCATTACCATCACAGCATGCCCACAGAAAGACTTCAGAAGACCTTACCGATGTCTGAACTAGCAGCAACAAGGACATTCCCACCTCCGTCGATAAAAGCAGTGATGGTCTCCACATTGATGTTGCCCCCAAAGTCTACAAAGGTTTGCAAAAAATCAGAACGATGCAAAACTCTTATCTTATCAGAAAAAAAACAATGTAGGGTTAAATGCCTACTAATAATACAGAATTTGTAGCCAAAAAAACTCCCAACTAATAACACTTCATTGTTCAGTATTCTAATGTTCAATATTGATGTTTTATCGGGAACTTACTTTGAGCTTCTGTTCCAACACTTACCTTCCACAGAAGGTGAAAAAATGATGAGATGATCATAAAGGAACTGGCCATATTTGATCAGAGAGAGGCCAGGGTCGTCGGCAGTCTTAAAAGTCAAGTCAAATCCACGATCTGTATGACAGAAAAAGAAAAATGAACAGCAGGCAAAAGATTTGAACATACCAAGGTGATATTATGATCAAATTAAATTTACATACAAAGTCTCCTCAAAGTTAAAAGGAAATACACTTGCAATACGTACATGCCTGAATGGAATACATTTTTACACTTTTAAACATGGAAAAAAATAGTCACGAAAGCATGGACCTAGGAAGGACCCAGTACTTATTACAGTGCAATCGCAAAGCTGACATACTGCAGACAGGCCCACTAAAGGCTCGCTAACCTGGGTGAGTGCATGGGAACAAACCAATAACAAACATCTAAATTACGAGCGTACTGGCATTTCAGTCGTATAATGAAATCAGCTAGCAAAACGACACATATTTTTGCACCTACCAGTTAAGCTACGGAAAAATATTGAATGAGTGTCTTTGATGTTAAGGTTGTCCAAAAGAACTAGGGTTTTCCCGTCAGCCACCGCTCCATGAAGGGTCCCCAAAATCACAGAGAGAAAAAAGAAAAATCTGAGCTGAAGATTCGTCCTGCATTCATTTCGCCACTTAAAAGCAGTTATAAACCTAGACCATCCCCTGCAAGGCACTGCTCCTGCCGCCATCTTTCCAGTGAGAACGACGTCAGCGCTCCCACGTTGACCTTTCAACTTGCTCCGTTCCCCCAATCACACGCCAGAAGTAGAGCGTTCACCAAGACAACCAAAATAGCCGTAAAGCGACTCAGAAGAGTCGCACATAAGGTTACCAAATTGCTTAGCCAATAAAATAACTAAAATCATAGCACGGTACTAGCTGTTAAATATTTATCATGTAGTGCTTTAAATATAACTAGAGTATGTCATATGAATGCATTTTAAAGCACACCTTTGTTACCGCAATAACTCCCCCGAGACCGTCTCAAACCGTCCAATCAAATGGCGACAGCTCCATGCGGAAGTGGGTGACTTACTGCAATGTGCGACAATCCCCAAAGCGAGTGAAGTAAAATCAATAAAACTCTAACTGTACTGTAACCTGTTTGCCCTGTAGGTGGATACCGTTTGGGAAGGCAGTATAGTTAGGTGTTTAGCAATATCACAAATTTGACAAATCCAACAACTGTAATAACAAGAACTTTATTATAATTAAGTTATGCACATATCACTTAAGTTTGTAATAATTTATATTATTGGGATAAGAATGTTTAGGAAGTTCGCCTTGCTGGTTACCACCCTTCCGAGTCCTGAGTACCTCAACAAAACCCACATGACTCGCAGAACAGATAGCCAGGAGTGGGAATCAAACCCACAGTCTGTCTGGTAATGATGCATATTCATGCATAATCATAGTCACTGAGTTTTCAAAATGAAGACACTCCTGGAGGTCTGAGGCTACAGAGTAACCCACGGAGCCTTCAAGGCACCTACATTCAGTGCCATTCCTAATGTCCAGTACCCCATGCACTAGGAAAGACAGAATCCCTTTCAGAATGGGTGATAAAACTTCTGAAATGCCAAAATGTGCAGAATAGAAAGGAGCCAGACACCATGAGAATCAGTGCATGATTACGTACCTTTCTCCCTTCCATCCATCCATTGCTTATCCTGGTCAGAGCCACAGGAGGACCTGGAGCCCTTGCAAGACAGCATAGAGCACAAGGCTAGGGAACACTCCGGAAAGGATGCCAACCAATCACAGAGCAATTATGCAACATTATCTGGAAATCAAGCATCAAGGCCAGAATAAGACAGATTCAAAGGTGAAATAGACTGTTACACCAAGGAGGTGTTCTCTGGAGTGGGATGCACTCTGTGTTCACATAATGTAGGGGAATTCACTGTCAAAAATGTCAGACACAACAGCACTCAGCAAAATAGACAGGGTGTACTTTCCAGCAATAAAGGACGGAATCATATTTAGTGATTGCCTGGCCTGGAGGATTCCTTCAAAAACAAGGGGAACTGAAAACTACTGGAATCCAGGGGCATTGGAGCTTGGGGGGGATGTATCCCCCAATATTTCATTTGGATTCATTCACCCCCATAGTAAGTAGACCTTTGTATTTAAATGATTAAGTTGTCCCCCCTTCCAATATCAGATTCTCTCCTATGGCATTTCTGGAATCAATGTTTTTTTCCCATACATACTTTTATTGAGTAAAGAAAAAAATACACAGGCTTTGAACTCGCCACCAACCTGAAATACAACAGGAACAAAACTTTGTGCTTACTGTACCTGTTTGCTTTTGTCGTCTGTCCATCTTTGCATTTAAGGTCATGATTTTTGAAATGACACCTACTCGATGCACCTACAGTTCAGTCACCAGTTTCCTGGCTTCTTTGGAACTTTGCAAGTTGCCTAATGTGGCTTTAATAACATACATATCAAAGTGCAAGTGATTATTACATCTCTGTTATAGTTGACACATGCTGTTAATTGCCATTCAACCTCAACATGTCTACCCATTGAATAAAAAAGGTATACTTGTCTGCACATGTAGAGGCCAGGCTGCCTTCTTTTGTGAACATTTGGCTTACTAAAAATGCTTCTATTGTTGGATGAAAATGTAATTGCCCTGTAGCAAAGCACTTATTAGTTGTAACAGTGTGTAATTATTTGAACATTATTTGCACTTTTCATTGCTGAGTTGTTGTTCTGTGAGATTTTTTTTTGGGTATCACTGCATAGGAAAGCACAGACCTTATATGATAATAGCTGATGCAACAAATATGGTTTTTTGAGGGGCTGGTTTTAATTGGCCCGCAAACCTCTGCTGACTCTCAGCATCGCATTACATACCAAATACCACCAGAGGGCAGTCATGTTCAACATATTATATACTATGTATTATATATATTTACTCTTCTTCTACTTCAGGGTCACCCAGAGGGTTTTTCACAGATATGTATATCACAGATATCACATTTTATATATATATATATATATCACCCAACACCTTTGAAAAGAATGGGCTTCCCCGTGGGCTTGCCTTATAGAAAGTTCTCCGGTTCACCCCTACGTGAAGTGAATAATGTCGACTATCTAGTAAAAACTGTATGTATCAGCATCTGGAATATATATTAGACTGTAAGATAACATTCCATACCTGTTGTCGACATGCTGTATACAGAAGAAACGGCAGGGGTAAAGACCTGATCTGAGGAGGGGAAAACCATGGACTGCCAACGGTCTGCCAAGACTCATCGATGCAAGATGTGCATGAAGGGTATCCCATCTGGTACAAACCAACAGGAGGGCCACTGTGGTACAAATGGCAGGTAATTTTGATGATGATCACATGTGTGACGTGTCTCGACACCAAGGGAATCGAGCCCAGCTGCGCTGACTGTTTATTACGGCCTCTATTAGATTTAATTTATGTGTGCTCTTTTCTTTGGGAAGTGATTGCAGTGTAGTTCATGTTATGTTTCTGATTTGCTGTTGACATGCAGTATTTATGTAGGCCACCACTGTAGTGACAATATCGCACGATGATGAGTGTGTGGAAAAATGATTTCAATACGGAGCCATGTCTCACCACACTGGTGTCAGAAGTAGAACTGACACTGGTCCAGGAAGAAATGTAGAGCAGCACCAGAACATCTGGCACGATGTGGAGGACAGTGTTCTACCTGCCGTGTTTTCCAAAATATCCTGACCAGAGGAAATTTTACTCTCCATAGCATATGTCTATTCTCCCTCTACTGCAGGGGCACCTGCAAGATTTTACCCCCTTCCCCCCACACACACCTGCCAGCCTATCAATGAATTATATTCTTGCCTATCTATTTGAAGTTTATTCACTGCCTCCCAAATTATCAAATTCTTGTATCACTTTCTTGACATCAAGTTTGATGTAATGGTGAATGTTCATTAGCGCAAGGCCAGTTAGTTGGCTGCCTGTGAAACTTTCTGAGCTTGCCAGTGTAGATTCGCAGAATGACAAGAATGTATGGAAAATGGTTGGATGGATGGATATTAGATTTTTTTTTAATCTATAGAAAACAAAAGTTCAACCTACAAGGGTCAGATTTAACAATCAATTATAATCATGTCGTAGGCCGGTTCTTTAAGACCTCTTCTAAGTGATGAATGAGCCAACAAAATCCCTCGTCCTCCACTACAGAAAATGGCTGATTGTCCAATGCAATAATCTCCGTTATTTTGGTAGCTATGTCTTTAAATGTGGTGCTGCTAACTTTGAATAATCAAAAATTTTCAGTGTCAGCCAGCAATAACGGTATGTTTACTGATGTATCGTGCTTCTCCACATGGTGTGCCTTGATGGCACATTGGTGCATGCAGCAGATTTTGATAGAACCATACACCACCTGCAGCATGACTTTGCTGCCATCTGTTGGACCGGCCTTCACCTCACCCACTAGAAATGTAGCCTGTTGTCTTGTGAGACATCGTTCCTGGGCCACATGTCATATGTGGCGACTGGCTACCAAAGAAGACAGCTGTCCTGGACTGGCCTGCTCCTCAGGATGTCACTGAGCTGCATAGCTTTCGAGATTCATATCTTATTGTTAATGTGTTATCAAAGGTTTTGCAACCATTTGGTAGCCAGGTCCATAAGTGCTGGACAAGTGACGTTTGTTTGAGTGAGAGGCTGCATGAACCACCACCTTCAACCAGCTTAATGTCACGCTCTGAGGCTTCTGTCCTGGCACACCCCAATTGCCAACAGCTATTCATCGTTGACAGTGATGCGAGTAGTGTTGGGATCAGTAGAGTTTTGTCCAAGGTTGGAGAAGAGGGACAGCATTTGGTGACCTACTACAGCAAAGCCTTCAGCTGCCCTGAGCACAAATATTGTGTTTCATACTGAGAGCTTCTGGTCTTATTCTAAGTAGGGGAGACTGGGGACTATGGGCTGTGTGACTACCACGGTGGCACCATTACAGGTGGGCAACATGGCTAATGATGGTCTGCCCACTCTCAACTAACAGCTATAGTGGTGTTAGGAAAATGACCCTGTTCTGCCTGGGTATGGAGGTGGCAAATGGGAAGGCGATCAGAGTGGAAGGTAGTGTTAGCGAATGACCCTGAAAGGAGGGCCTATTACTGACACTTGGATACATTCATGCAAGGGAAGGGTCTTCAGTTCAGACTGGGTTGGGCACCAGACAAGGGTGCCGTGGTTGATTTTAACCCCAATCCCAGGTCCTGGGCCATAGCTCAGTAGGGGTGGGCTATTTTGCAACATCTCTGGAGATAATTATATAGGGCAGGATGCCAATAGGAGGTGAAGCAACATACCCACTGTTGCTTTGCTTGCACTGCCCAGAAAGGATCATTCCATCACTCTCATCCCTGATGCAGCAAAGTTTGGTATGGGCCCCTATGAAGTTCATAAGGGGTGGATATCCTGGGCCCATTCCTCACCACGGACTTGGAGCTGGTATAGAATATGTTTTGCTGTAACCAGTAACGAGGAATGGTACTTTGAAGAGTAGGTGTTTGGTGAGGTCTGACAGAAGACTCCCCCTGCTCTAGCTCCCCTGCAGAGTGATGTCCTCTTTAAGTACTTCCACTGGATCGTGGCCATCCAGCTAGCCACCCTCGTCAGTCCACACCTGTGCCACTGGGTCTGCTGTCTGCACGTGGTCTTGTGAGTCTACAAGACAGTAATTCAATAGTCCACCAGGTGCATGCCAGCAGCTCTCCTGCTGAAGAGAGAGCTGAAGGTATGTGGACCTCACTCCCCACCAGAGGCTGAGGAGCAGAGTGAGGCCAGCATGGAGTACCCACATTAACTTTCGTTAGCAGCTCTGGGTGGTATGTGAGCTTGCTTGCCAGGCACAGGCGCACTCAAAAGCCCATCAGAAGCAAGCATATGACACTCTCTGTGATATCCAGGCCTCGCCCCTTGGGACCGAGTTTGGGTTTATGTCCTAAACTGCAGAAAGGGGTTGTCCTCAGCAGTCTGGCCCTTGGGGCAATGTAGTGTACCAGGGAGTTGCTGTGCACTTCCTGTATATCCATCCCAGCATGCTTTGCAGCAACCTCATTGCTGAATAGTGCTCAGTTTGATGGTTTTATTTTATTTATTTTACTGATCTTTTGACTGTTAGCATCAGTTATATTGTACTTGTTGTTCTCTGTTTAGCTTACAGTTGTCATGTGGTGTTCATGTCCACCACCGTCATAGCAACAATATCGCAATGATGACTTGCATGCTTGTCTGGGACATTAGTGTGAGTGTGTGGAATATTAAGAAGGTTGGGTGTGTAGCTTCTGTCTCAGTCTTGCTATGGAGACCCAGCTTGGCATAGTGTTTTTTTCCATACTCAGACTGGCAGACTGAGGCTGCTGCCAATGACACTCAACATTTTAGATGTATGTACCTCAATAACACAACTATTTAGGAAAGTTTGCTTCTTAAAAATACCATTTTATGGTGGTTAGATTCACAGTCTGTCCATGCTTCTCATTCATCTACAGGTTTCGGGGGGGGGGGGGTCTCAACTGGTGTGCATTTACTGCCTTGAAACACCCTTGGAGGGGAATTAGCCAAATTAAACCACTGTGAGACACTAAGGTCTTAACATTTTAAAAAATTAATGCTGCTGTTTTATTTAAATTGCATTTTTTTTTTATATGGGGCATGATAATATTAGCTAGTTTGCTCCTGTCCTGCGCACCGGTCTGATATGGAAGTGCAATGAGTAGATGTTCTCTGTAGGCTTGGAGTAAAATTGACTCAATATCTAAACTTTCCAGTAGGGGGCAACATTATGTACCAAAGAAGGAAAAAACACTTTCTGACAAAAAACCCCAAGAATGCCAGTGGGTCTGTCAGTGCTAGTCACGTAGCTATATCTGTGGGGTATTAACTCCGTCATTAGTCAGTCTTCTTTTCTTGCAACGTATTTTTTCTGCAGATGCTTTTATGTGCAATATAATTATGCAAAAAATGTGAAAAAAAATACAAACTGCAGATTTTTCATAGCTGCTAAAATGCATGCTGTTATCGTTTTATAAACTCATTAAATGTGGAACAAAATGACCTATTTGCAGACAAGATGGCTATTTTTTACGTCACAGTATTTGCAGTGTGTTTCTTCTACATCATTGCTAAACTCTTTCGGCGTGTGTGTTTTGTGAAGATAAGATGTTGTAGCACAGCACTTTTAATAAAATCACTCAAAAACAATGAAGATTTTCCAGAAGAACTATTTTATTTTTCAGTTGTTTTATTTACTACAAAATGTTAAATCTGTATTACAGCTTTTCAGGATGTTGTATCAGTTTGTGTCCTACAATAAATGTGCCCACTACAAGCAAATATTTTGTGTAAAAAGTTCAGATTATAATTATCTGTCTGTCTTTCTGATCTACATGCTCAGAAAGTCACAGAGACGGAAGTACATTTATACAGGAGGTGCTGGAAAAATGGCGCAGTGGGGGGAAGAGACAAAGGAATGTGGGGATGACATGGTGTCATGGAAAAAGGATGGGATGAGGTTAAGATGGCAGCTTGGCTGACACAGAGTTGCTACAAAGAGGATTCTGGGGAATTACTGGGGGAGACGTCTAGCATAAACAGCAAAGGATTCTGGGAATGTAGGGAGGGGCAGGGAGGCCGTAGTGAGCCGCGCCATGTCAGATCTTTATTTCGGAGCGGAAGGTTTGAGCATGTTCCAGTTTAGCTGGGTGCCTGTGTGCTTTGATGGTGAGAGTGCCCCCGTCTCCAAGAGATGATGTCACTGAAGTGGGGTCCACGTCCTCTGGTAGCTGGCACTTATGGGCAAATGTGTTTGTAACTGTGCCGTCTGCTGCAAGCTGGGGAGATTGAGAGGGGTAGGATAGGGAGAAAGACAGTTATAGGGTGAGAAGAGGGGAGATGATTTGGAAGGGGTAAGCAGGGTATTTGTAGGGTGAATAAAAACATGAAACACAAAAGAAAGTATGGTACATGTACCGAGAAGCATTTACAAAATATGTTTTGCCCCATTACCCCCTGGTATCCTTATTATCAATGCTCTGGAGGTGCAATGGAAATTTATCCTTGTCAGGAATTGTTTGAAAATTTTAGGTACACTCAGGTGATTTTTAGCAAAAATTACTCTCTAGACCTCTTATATTAGATTTAAGGGCAAAGTGTCGCTCCCTTACTCCCTCCTGCCTGTCCTCCCCGCATTGACCTGTCAATGGGCAGCCTTTCCTAGCATCTCATTCTGTTTGTTGTCATTGCTTTCAGCTTTGTAGTATTTTCTGTCATGGTGTGATGGTGGTTTGGTGTATTTTTAAGGATCTCCAGATCTCCCTGTGCTTTGGTTTGCTCAGCACCATTGAGTTGGGTTAGGGTTTATTCTTTGATTTCTGCCCTGGGATGTTTTGACGTTGTCCTTTGTTGGTTAGGGTTAGTGAAGTGAGCTTCACAATTGGCTGCTTCATGGCCCTTAATATGGGGTAACAACGGTAGCCATGAGGATCCGGGCACTGCTCACCTTCTCTGCCCGAACCTCGATCTGGTTGTTTGAGGTCGTGACGATCACGTCCTCCGGAGAAAAGCCTCTGACGTCCACTGTGAACTGGTACGTGTCTCCCAGCGTCCTGACATTTCCTGACTGACCTGATGGGGGCAAGATGGAAGCAGTATAAGAGGCTTAAGGGTGTCAGCCTTCAGAGCTTTAACATGAGTCTAATTTAGTCAACTCACACTGACCTCTAACCTATGATGCAGGTTATTTATTTGTGTGAACCATCCATGACCGCTGACTTTTGACCAGGAGGTCAAACCATTTCTCAAAGTCCACGCCTGGCACTCTGCTGTTGATGTATTCATACACACATCACCGGTTGGTATGCCTGTGTAGGCAGTGCCTGGGTGTCATGGTGACCATGTGCATATGCATGAGAACATATTTAGTGCCACGTGACATTCGACCCAGTCTCACGAGCTCACACCATGCCGTCATTCCCCGCACGTGAAGTCACAGCCCTGGCCCTGGACCAGGCATTCCCTGGCTCGCGGCCGACCCCCAGAAACCTCCAACCCCTCCTTCCCAGGGTGTGTTTGCCCACAGACTAAAATACACCTCTGCCCAGCACAGTTGTTTCGAGAGAGTGCTAGTCCAGGGAACACTGGGTAAGAGCCACGTATTTCATGTCACACTCACAAACACATATACAAACACACATGTACAGACATACTGTATGCACCAATATACATACTTAAACAAACAGATGCACAAATACAAACACACAAAATTACTCTGAGAAATATCTATACACTCATGCACACACACCCACTCGTTTACAAAAAGGGTGTAGATTTGTATGGACAGTAGGGACATGTCCCCACCAATATAGTGGGAGCACCACGTGTGTTTAGGGGGCCGGGGGGTTCAGGGATGATTTGGTCCCTCTTAATGTTGAAACCAAACTTATGCCTTTGCTCGTAAACACAGGAAAGTTGCATGTTTTTTTTGCAAAGTGCCTGTGCTACTCAGTGGTCCTCCTAGTGGAGAGTTAGACCAAATACACTCTTTTATTCTCTCTCAATCTTTTGCTTAGCTGGATTATGCTGGCTGGGGAGAAAGAGGAGCTAGGATATGAAAGGATAGGCAAGAAAAAGGAAGAAACAGCAGAGGGACTGTCACCCTCTGAGGTGGCCCTGATCCAGGGCTGGTCAATCCTACAGGCGACATAGGAGGTCACTTAGGGCTCTGTCTTTTGAGAGGGCGCCGACTCAGCAAACCTTCTTTGCCACCCTGCCAACCAGTATCACCACTGGCGCCCACCCCCTACCTCTCTAGGGCCATACCATCTGAAACAAAGTTAAATTGCCTAGGGGGCGCCATGTGGGTTTTGACCAGGCCTGCCATGATTGACGGTAACTTCCAGCGTACATCTCAGGGTTTATGGCCAGGGCTTTGATGGAGATGCTGAAATGTCACATACACCAGTACCGTCTGTCTTCTGTTCTCCTGGCTAGTTGTGTTGGATTCATTTTAGCTACATGTGAAGGGAGTTTTGAGAGATCAGGATGGCCATCATAAGAGCCAGCAGCAGCAGTATAGAGCAGCCACACACATCCGCTTATGTGAGGCTCTACACCTTCACCATCAGCAGAACCAGCTTCCGGAGACCCCAGGGGATCGCATTTCCAAACACGGTAACCAGAGTAACAGCACTGGCACAAAAACTCACCCTCGAAGGTCGCCGAGCCGTCCCCCAGCGGGGGTTGCATGAATGACCCAAAGTCCTCCCCGAAGATGCCTCGACTCTTCTCTGTATAGCTGGACGAGGAGGCCTGGTGGAAAGTGCGCTCCGAGCGGAAGGCGGACGAGCTGGACATTGATGGTGGGTGGGGAGGGGGGGGGGGCAGGCTGGAGTCTCGGTGAAGATCGGGAGCAGACTGCCTCAGCTCGGAGCCTCTATGCCTCCCTTCAGCCTCTATCCGTGTTTGATTCTTGATCTCTTTTGTTTGCAGGATTCTTCTGGAGTTGGTCTCTAAAATCCTCTCTTATCCCAACAGGCCCCTGTCTTCTCTCTCTGGCTGTAGGTGAACTTACCCTCTGGTGCACATCCAGTCCCCCTGGCTTTTATATTGTGGGTTGAGTAATGGGATTTTACTGTGCGTGTGCGTGCGTGCGTGTGTGTGTGTGTGTGTGTGTGTGTGTGTGTGTTTAAGAGGACACGACGGGATGCTGCAGGCGCTATATTTGTCTCCAGAGGGATCGGGGGTGGGGGGTGGGGGTTGGAGCTTTGGTATCAGTCGATGGAAAACTTTCGTGACACAGTGGGGGGGCCTTCACAAGGTCGAGGGCAGATCTGTGACAAAGACGGAGATGGAGCCTGACAGAGGGACGGGGGGGCCCGTCAACAGTTGGCATTCCAGACGCTGTTCACTCATGGCCAGAATTAGCTGTGTGTGTCCTCTCTCCACTGCTCCCCATTCCTCTTTCTCTGCCAGGACTTCTTCCTCCCATCTCCTTTACTGTCCCTCATTTCCCTCCCTTTCTACCTTTTTGCTTTTTGTGTTATCTTTCCTGTGCTGTAGCTTATCTCTCTCACCTATCTCTTTACATCCTTCCTGCCTATAGCATTAAACACCTTTAATACGTCATTATCTTCTTCTACAAAGTCTCCTTCATCTCATCATCTCTTTTTCAATTTCAGATTTCCGGAGAATGCCATGGGACACAAGGGGTAAGCCCCGTACGGGTTCATCCCTACCAAAAACTAACTCTGTGTTGCCTTTAGCAAAACACTGGGTCAGTTCAGTAAAAGGAGCACGATCCCCATGTGTGTTCAGTCTGCATTTTGCTCCCTTTATAAGGTCCAGGCTTATAAAAGCATCCAATGAAAGATGACCCTCCCAGATAAACATTGCCTTGAAAAGTCCCCGTAAAAGTCCCAGGTCATTACTGCCCTGAGCCTCTCACCAGCCAGTCAGGAAACTGAGCACTTTAATTTCACGTCACATGAGATTTTGTGAAGTGTACAGTTTCCCATGTTACTTTGAAGCACACTTTGTTCTCCTGATCTCCTGAAAGGTTTTGAGCCAAATGTTGTACACACTTGGATATATGCTACATGTGTTTTTTTTGCCTAGGAAATATTACTGAAAGCAACAGGTACTCTGTAACAACAACAGTACTCTGTCGCATAATTGTGCTATCAGAGGCATCACTTAATGGCAGAGGCACTCTGGCACGTCGTCACGGTACCACGGTACCATCACGTGTGGCTCCCCTACAGTTAGATTAATGAGCAAAACACGCCACTGGCAGTCTAACTCCAACACAGCATCTCCCCAACAAAGGCCGTATGAGTGAGCGTGAAGCTGTTTCTATTTTAGAGGCAAGTGACCGGTGAGGCAGATAACACACAGCTGCCTCATTTTCCCCTTTCATGTCATTTGCTGTGGCTTTAGTAAAAATTGCATTTAGATATACAGTCATACGTTAAGTTACGCCTGATCGAGTCACATCCGATGGCATTTACATCCGAAGTCCATCCATCCATCCATTTTCTATAACCGCTTATTCCATATGGGTCGCGGGGGGTCCGGAGCCTATCCCGGAGGC
>JAAGVU020000123.1:18955307-18966299 GCA_011763525.2 Mormyrus iriodes | reverse complement strand
TTCGTGTGTTGTGCTCCCGGTCCCAGATGGTCCTGGTGTGGTTGTATGTGTTTTGGTGTGGGTTGTAGCTGTGAATTTGCCATGGTAACAGCAATAAATGTGATAGATAACTGTTTTTACTTTTCTAGCTATCTCACGGACTATCTTGGCGGCCATGTTTGTTTCAGTGTTCGCGCCCATGCAGTGCGTCTGTGCTTCTTTGCATGACTGTAAGTGGATGTGCATGCATGTGTCTCACCACGTCGACACGTGCCACATCATGGCCGAGAGCGAGTACAGAGGTGACGGGCTACTGAGTTCGGAATTAACCCTGTGATGGGATGAGTAATTATTTTCCTCAAGCTATTATGACACGAGGGTGGCACGGTGGCTAGCACCTATGTGACCAGGGTTCAAGTCTCCGCCCAGGCTCCATGTTTGTAGAGTTTGCATGTTCTCCCTGTTTCGCCATGGGGTTTCCCCAAACAGTCCAAAAACTGACTAAGTTGCCAAAGTGCCTGTAGGTGTGTGCGTGTGCGTGAATGGTGTGTGCGTGTGCCCTGTGATGGGTTGGCGCCCCATCCTGGGTTGTTTCCGGCCTTGCGCCAATAGGCTCTGCAGCCCCCATGACCCCAAATAGGCCAAGCGGTTACAGAAGATGGATGGATGTTATTGGCTCAATACAGTCAAAGCATGTAGCGGGAGCTGAAGATGGTGATGATATTCTGGTAAAGAACAACCTGTGATTGGATTACAGTTGCTTTCCCAGTCTTAGCAAATGTGACCAGCATATCCTTCACTGACACAGAGATACCAGCTGGCCCAGGCTGCCCAACAACACACCCCTACAAAGCAACCGCACTTACAGAGATATCTGCCCTTCCCATAATTCCCTGGGTCTATCAGCTGTTGCTTGTTACACAACTTTTCCATCATTTCCCGCCCTTCTGGATGGCTTCCCACTCAACATAAATATAACACAGGGAGAGAGGCTCACAGGCCGCAGAGCCAGATGAGCAGACAGAGGAGAATCCGCATACTGACTGCACCATGACAGATAAACAGCTTGGCCAGTGAGCCCCTGTGATCACCCCGATAGAGAAGCATATTAGATCAAGAACAGAAGAATCAGAGTAGAGTGATAGTCTGAGGATGAGACAGTTTTGGGAATGGGGGTGCCAGAGACAAAGATCAACATGCAAATGAAAACAGGGGCCTGTATCATAAAGCTGGATTTCTGGGTTAGTAAGATAACTTGTCAGATTTAAGGTACTGTAGTCTGGGATAAATGTAAATGAAGAAAAATGAAGTCCATTAGTTATCTAGCTAACCAACAGATCTCGCTTCATGATACAGGCCCCCGATAGTGTAACAATCTGCAGCAAAGGCACTCATAGCCGGAAGGTTGTTGCCAAAAATCCCTGCTGTAGTGCCATTGATCAAAGACACTTTAAATCTCTCCTGTGAAATATGCAGCTGACTAATAGGGTCAAATTTGTCAGAACAAGCACCATAACTGTGTTGTGGGTTGTTGATTATCGCTATGTGGCAGCCATTACACCTGTTTAAGGAGACCTTTTATGGGTTAAAGGCAGCCTGTCTGAGGGTCTTTTAATCGGTACCATTGTTTGAACAATAAATCCTTGATTTTCACTTTCCTTTTTTAATAAAATGTCCTCTGCCAATTCCTCACTGCCGCTGGACATGGCTTTTTCCCAGTTGTCCTTCTCTTTGGCGCACCCTGTTGGCAGATGAGCTCATTACCACCATCCTGCTTTGTATCTCCATTCTTCAGTCTTCGAGGTCGTTGATTAATGGCCTGCATTCTCACCACTGCCTCAATTAAAAGAACTTTCAACACACATCTCACTCTGCTGCACAAGACGCCATTAATGCAGAAAGCTTCCAAAACGAGCAAAGTGATAGAATCTGCTAACACAGTTAACCGTAGTCCACACACACGGTGCCTCATGCCATGTCAATGAGAACAAATCATTTTTACATGCCGTAATTATGATTATAAATACGTTTTTTTCTGGCTACACGCTGCATGCTTGGTTTTAAGCGCCAGCATTCTACATAAATTTCCTCTTCCTCGCCTAGGGGGATTCCAGCCTTGACATTTTCCATGGTTACAGTCTGCACCGTCTTTCTTAATAGATGTACAGTGTGCTGAATGCATCTAAGGTGTCCAGCTTTCACATAAAGTGAACAAAATCGTCCTGACAGGTGAAAACACCTCAAGTTTCTCACTGCTTTTTGGTAGTGCATTCCTTTGTGTCGCTAAGATTGCATGCGACTTCAAAGGCGAGACATGATTGCTTAAGCTCACATACAGGGCAGAACAGAGGGTTTGCAATCACAAGGGGCCTACGTGCTGACTCATAGCTATAAGGTCTGTCATTTTCTTCAAAGAACCACCACGTCCCTGAAAGTAAAAAAAGTTGATTTCTCAAGAAAGCTAAGCAACCTCCAAGATTGTTTGCCGACAACCAAACCCAGGAAACGTTCTTGTTTGGCCTATTGTACAAATGCTAATGTTCTGTTCCATGCTTGTGTGTCATGACTGAATATTCCGGTTTAGCGTAACACAGAGGGGTTAAGTTGTCTGCGTTACTTCCATCTACCTCTTTTGTTATCATATATTTCTTGTGACAGAAAGACTTGGTGGTGCCATGGAGGTCTTTGAGTTTTTGAGCATGCAATTCGTCAGGAGAAACTGTGTTGACAGTGAAGAAGCTATTTATGGTTAAAATGAAGCTGCTGTCCTTTACGCCACTACAGTAAAACAATAATTAATCCTGTCTTACGGTACCAAGCAGAGAGATGGTCTCTTTATTTTCTGTCACCTGTGTTTTACTGGTCATTCTATCTCTCTCATTTCAAACATAGAAAAAAATGTAGCAACATAATTTTTCCTTCCAGACAAATCAAAGCTTACACCTGAACCCACTCAATCCTCTTTGCTGACCCGTAGATTTTGTCTGTCTTTTCTGGCTCTCAAAATATGTTTAAAAGGATTATATTAATCTTAGAAAGGATGCAAGAACTGTATAATTATGTTTATTATTGTTTGTACGATGTCCTTCCTCCTATTAAGTATGTGTTACGTTTCTGCGTGTTTCCGACGATGATAATATCTAAGGGTGAATTTTTCAGCATCAATCAATGTGTGTGTATTTGGGAGTGTCACAGTGCAAGAGTGTGTGCAGTGAGTTCATGTTCGAGAATTATGTTTTTTTTTTCCCTATATGTGCCTTTTGGTCTGGGGAAAATGAATTGCCGAGGTGCTTGTGAGAAAAATGCTTAACATGCGTTGTACATTTTCAGCTGGAAGCCAAGGCACGCATGTATAACCACGGTGGTGTCTACGTTTGTCACAGTGTGTGAGACTCTCACACAGAAGTAAGGAAAACAGTATTTGTTGCTTATATGAAATTATACATGGAGCATTATAAAAGCCAGATGGTATATTTCACTTATAACTCACAAAAAAATCGCTAACTAAAATTAATAAGTCAGGGTTACTCCTGTAGTCTTTGGAAACATATAAAAAATATTATTAATTTAAAGAGGGTCCACTGTCTCAAGGGTAATATATCCAATTCCACAAATAATATCAGATATCTTAGACTGGATCTGTTTCTTAAAAGGGTGCTATTGACTTTATTTATTTTTCTGAATTAAATGTAATGTTTTACTAAAAAAAAAACCTATTGAGCAACAGGATAAATCATTCAGAGGATTATTGGGAGATAAAACAGTGCCCCCTGTTGATTGGTGGTTTATTTAAAAGAAAAAAAGTATACAGCTACATAGAGGCACCAGGGTAGGTATTACTTGGTTCCTGCAGGGGGCATTGTATATATTTTAATCAAGAGGTGTTATGCTGGCAGAGAAGACGCAGAAATTGTTTGGTGTGATGAGACTTAGCATGATTTTACTGCAGTATACAAGAAATAAAGAATTTTCTCAAAATTTTGTTAATATTTTTCGGGAAGTCAGGGCACACCCTGGCCAGCAGAGTTCATTGCAGCGCAGCCACATAGACATTGCCAAATGAAACGAGACTGATACACGACCTGAATCACAATTCTTTGTAGAGTGGCCAGAAAACAGTGCCTGAAGAGCCTACAGACACAAAAAGGAACATGCAAATTTACGCACAAAGCAGAGTTTGGGTATAAGCTCAAAATCACACAGGTGTGAGACTACGACATGCCCGACAGCTACATAACAGGAATTCTGTTTCAGCACATTCTTCGAAGAGGAGTTTCTGCGGTCTGTTCTTGATATAAAGAGGTAGCCTCTGTAATTTTCTTGCACAGTCAGCATAGTTAAGAACATTCTGGATGGAAGTTGGGCCTGTATCTGCAGTAAGAGTGGGTTTCTTTTTATGACATCAGTAAAGCAATATTTAAGCAGTTGTAGATGTTTTTGCGCTGCATGTTACATGACACCTGGATAGTAGGTTGTTATAGCCAGTTAGAAAAAAAACACAATAAAAAACATTTTAACAGCTCTTTCACACAATTTGGAAATTTCCACATTAATTTAAGTTACAGTAACTCTGAGACTCTGGTCAGAATCATATACTGAATACATTGATTTTCTTGCAATTTCACAGATAAAATCAATAACTTTACTAAATTAGATTTCCTTCCAGAAAAGCGCGCAGTCATTGGATGACTGTAATTGCATTTTGTGTGGTTGTGTGCAGAGGATATAAAATATTGTGCTTTAAATGTCAGTTTTGACGTGATGAATTCGGAGAGGTTCTGCAGCCACAGGAAAGATCACAAGCACATGCCGCCCAGAGGACGGGTCTGTACAGACCAAACGAACAGCTACATTCTCATTAGCCAGGCTGTATAACTCTCCATAAAAATATCGTTTCAAATTATATGACATTATTATTTTAGCAGTATGTAGAACTGAAGCTGAGTAGTTAAGTCTCCTTGTCAAAAGACACACTTACATAAACAAACTCAAATAGACAGAGGATTTAGTAGGATATAGATACATCCATCTTCCCTGCCGTTAATGGTCTGCTCTTGCACCTCGTTCTTAGAGATGCTTTTTGGATCAGTCGCCGCAGATGAGGCCACTGTTCCTGTGTGCAGCTGGGCTCTGGCAAATGGGACTGAACATTGTCTTTTTTGAATTTGCTTGCAGAAGGCAGTGGGACATGTTCCACTAGCAGAAGTGATCTGGCTTAAAATTCAGCCCATAAACACATGTTTTAGTCTGGGCTTGATAGAGGGCTGTCCTCGCCAGCATGAACTGCATAAAGAGGCTGACTGCTGTCACAGGGCTAGTAATTAGCTGCACTGTTATGAAAATCACATGTGAACCAAAAATGAATGAAAGCCAGCAGAGATAACTCATAGGGTAAAATGGACCAGATGAAAATGTCGAAGAGAGACGAAAACAAAAAGGAAAGGGGAAACATCTGGGAGAAAAAGGACAGAATTATAGACAAAATGTTCCAAGCTAAAACAGACCATTTTATTTATGAAATGCCATGGGATCAACCTCACTCACTGCAGCGATAGAGGTAAAGATTGTGCACAAAATATAGCTCAGAAAACAGGCTCTGCATCAAATGGCCGGCAGCAGAGGGGGTAGATGAGGGTGTCTCGAATGGTAAGAGTGAAAAAGTACCGCTCTGCAATTGCTGTAGGTAGCGGCAGAACCAACAGCACCATGAGGTGCAGTCATTGCCCCTGCCCAGTCACAAGGAGATTCCACTGTCACCATAGAAACCAGGGGATTCTAGCTTGGGGTTTTCCGAAGAGGTGACACGCTGGCTGAATGGGAAGCCCTAAGCCTAACCTCAGACCTCCGTGGTTGGCGGTTTGACTCCTGCTCCCACTGTGTGTATGTGTGTGTGTGTGTGTGTGTATGGGTGTGTGCGCAGTTTGCATGTACACCCAGCTGCACGTGAGGTTCCTGTGGGTACTACAGATTCCTCCCACAGTCCGAAGGCAAGCATTTAGGTTGTTTTGTTATTTAGTTTATCTATATAATAATAATAGATACTTTATTGATCCCTGTGGGGAAATTCTCTTTACGCCTCCCCCAACTTGCTCTATGTAGGTGAGAGTAAACTGGCCACAAAGGGCAGCCACCTGTTGCGGGTATCCACGGAGCTGGGGGTTACGGGCCTCGCGCAAGGGCCTGCAGACATGTCAAGGCTGGGCTTGGACCAGCAACCTTCTGATCACAGGTACAGTGGCTTAGCCCACCGAGCCACACACTGCCTATATATGGTTCTCATGTATTGCATGTGAGTGTCTGCATGCTGTGGCCTATGACCCTTGCATTGCATTCACCTTCTCCCCCATGACCCTACGCTATATGACCTGCATTAGCTATCAAGAATATGTCTGGCCTTGCTATCCTGCTATCCTTAGCTATTAAGCCCAGACATAGAGTCAAGACTCTGGGGTTATAAGGGAGCCCATCAGCGAGAGTTACGTGGTTCTGGTCATTTTCGGCTGGAACACAGTAAGATCCAGATCTGGCTAAAGAATTGAAATCGGCTGTGTTCACTTCTAGCTGAAAAATATTCTGTGGAACATTCCAATGTAGGAACAACCTGTGGAGACTGTATCACTGCCAGCTCATCATTTTCTTGTTTTCTTTATTAGATGTATTGATCAAATTCACTGCTGATTGCACATCCACTCTTCTGAAAATACATTAAATAACGAAATGAAGTCAATATACACTTTTTTATGTTTGCATGCCTGCATCTTATGTGCACGATGCACTTTGCTCATACCGTAACTAAATCATAACACTGTAACTTGTAACCTAAGCTGTACCCTAATTTAAATAAGCAGATATGACCATGTTATAGTAATAGTAAATAATAGTAACTAACAGTATTATTACTGCACTTAAAATTTTATTATTGCAATGAATATATAATTTGCAGATTGTGCTTTGGAGATGGTACAAATTCTTAGCTTAATTATGCTGACCTACAATTTTTCAACAATGCGGCATTTAGTATCTTAGCAAGTGGTTAAAATGCTAACAGCATTTAGAAGATAACTATGTATTTCTAATATTATCTGTGCTATATGTACACAGGGATATTGTTTTAGGGGTTGGAATCTTTTTATTATTCTCCTTATCTGATGATAGTGATGTCATATCTATCACGCTCCTTTGTGCATTACCGCATAGCCATAGCAACAGGGTTGCGTGTCTCAAAACAGTCTAAAAAAGTTTTATTTTCTCCTAAGGTTGTGTTTAGATAGCACTGTGCCAGTGTGAGATAGGTGTTCGGCGCGTCATGCCTGGGTCCTCCCACTAACCTTGCTGAGCCCTCCAGGAAGGTGTGTGAATGGCTTGTAGGAAAGCGGGCCTCCTCAGTAGGTTGGAATGAAGATCCCCATTGATTTGTTTTCCCTGTCAGTCACACTCTCCTTCACAGCTCTTCCACTAAATGAGGCGTGCATCCCCGCCCATATCCACCAGGGGGAGTTTGGTTCTTCTTGATCACGTTCATCGGGCCTTGGCCAGCGGGGGCATTTATATATTGGTTAAAAATCAGAATGTACACATACTTCGCTTCCAGTTGATTAACCTTCGGCTTTCTGTTTAGCCTGAGCGAGTCAGTAATTCCGGGCTCTTTGTGCGTCTTATCTTCACAGATAAGGAAGCTTTTTCACTGATTAACTTAATGTGGGGAGTATTGAGAGTTTTTCCAGTTTTATTGTAAAAAAAAAAACAGCTAATAAAATTGGTAAAAAGAATACCAATGTAAATCCATAAGGTACTCATAAGGAGAAAACAGGGAACGAGGGATTAGGAAGGAGGGTGTGTGTGGGAACGAGAGAAAGATTATATCTGTGAGGGAGAAGATCCACGTGTGAACAGGAGACAGGGTAATGGTATCAGTGGAATATGTTACGTGTTCGAAGAGGTTCACAGTTACGCTGTGCTTCCAAAGCTGAAATTAAACCGAACAAACCTGAGGGAAACTCACTGTGGTCCCAGGGCAGGGGTGCTGCAACAGATTTTGGGCTCCAGGAAAGCATATCATATTTACCCCCAACCCAGACAAATTTTTCAGGGCAGTGTGCCCTGCAATGGGCTGGCGCCCCATCCTGGGTTGTTCCCTGCCTTGCACCCATAGCCTCAGGGATAGGCTACGGACCCCCCCGACCCTGACTACGACAAGCGGTTACAGAAAATGGATGCATGCATGCATAGACGCATGGGTGCATGGATGGATTTTTTAGGGACCCTGTCACTCAGGGACCCTTGGAATCGTTCTAACTTTCCTGCCTTTTACAGCGGGGAACAAATTCCCGGGGAACTCCATCCCAAATTAACTTCAAAGCCACGTTTGCAAATTCCCCATCCAAAAATGTTTTTATCGTGATTTATTAGTTTTCACCTTTCATCAGCCCAGTTATATATATTACTTTGTTGAACTGCGTCCAATGTGGTTGTCATAATCACTTCATGTATGACATTTAGAAAGATTGGCGCTAATAAATATTTTATCATCATGCTATAAAAACAAAGTCATAACATTAAATGCAACAAATGTCTTTAAGTTTAACTGCGTCATAGAAAGAATAAGTGACAGAGTGTCAGCAAACCGGGAGAAAGGACAAGGGCATTCACTTTTTATTATATAATATATATATTTTTTTTTTTTCAACATGCTCAAGCAAGACGAGGGAAAACAGCACGTGTCTCAGCTAACAGGGTATAAATATTTGACTCACCAGTGGTGTTACCATGGTTTCCTGTAGAGGCTTGTAGGTTCACACACTGCAGGCAGGAAGGCACTCATATAGATGCACAAAAAACACACATTCACAACACGCGTACAGAAACACCCACGGACATGCATGGGCCTCACTACAAACACACACCAACAGACACACACAGACACTCTCAATCAAGGATATGATCATGTGATTGCACAATCACAGAGACATAACACACCCAACTGCAGGCTTACGTGTAAACACAGATAATTACTCTTCCCTCAGGCCTCAACTTCTTTTTATCCATTATCCGTCCATCCATCTATATATCTTCCATAACTGCTTATTCAGTATAGGGTTGCACTGAACCTGGAGCCTGTCCCAGGTAGTGCAAGGAAATCCCTGGATGGGATGCCAGTCCATTGCAGGACACGCATACGCATGCAATCATGCATCATAGGCAACGATAGAGACACAGTTTGCCTAAATTCATGCCTTTGAACTCTGCGTCGAAACTGTAGAGGAAAAATACACATGACAATGGTGAAATATGCAAACTCATCACACAGAGGTCTGAAGGCGGGAATCGAACCCGCAGCCCTGGAGACATACGGCACTTTGGGCATATGGAACAGCATCAATGGCGATGTGCAAACATACCTGCACACACCTTCCCAACGCCATCTCCAGAACACCCCAGGCCAGTCATCAGAACCCAGGGACCTCATGGGCACTGGGTCGGGGGGGTGTGTGTCACATGATCAGGGTGCTGAATTCCCTCTCCTGCTTCTCATTCCCAGTAATATGCATAAATTGGTGTTTTTTCTCCAGCCCCTAGTAACATGAAAGAAGCAACAAAATGTATGGGCCAGCACACCTTCCCCATGAACTCCGGCATGCTCACACATTTCCTTTGCCCGCCCACCCTCGCGCCAGATCATGTGGATTTCTGTTCCACCCCTGTCATAAAGCAGGTATTCTTATCGTGTTTACTTACCAAGCTCTGTCCATTCCTCTGCTGCCCAGCCCTGTTTCCCCTGAAAAGCACAGGTTCTCCCAAATAAGGATCCAGTTTCCTGCCTCGCCTTTCATTACGTGGTTCTGTCTGAGCAGTCATTGTTTCACAGCATCCTTCCCCACTGACACAGTACAAACACAAGGATTGGCTCATTCTTATTCAATGATGCGATGCAAAGCCTCCAACATTGAACTGATACTACATCCTTACTCCATGAAGCAGAATATAATGACATTCTACAAACACACTGATATTCCATCCTTACATAGTGAAGCAGCATGTACTGACACTGTACAAACACACTGATACTCCATCCTTACATAGTGAAGCGACATATACTGACACTGTACAAATACAGTGATACTCCATCCTTACATAGTGAAGCAGCATGTACTGACACTGTACAAATACAGTGATACTCCATCCTTATGTAATGAAGCAGCATGGACTGACACTGTACACACACACTGATACTCCATCCTTACATAGTGAAGCGACATATACTGACACTGTACAAACACACGGATACTCCATCCTTACATAGTGAAGCAGCATGTGCTGACACTGTACAAATACATTGATATCCCATCCTTATATAGTGAAGCGACATATACTGACACTGTACAAATACAGTGATACTCCATCCTTATGTAATGAAGCAGCATGTACTGACACTGTACACACACACTGATACTCCATCCTTACATAGTGAAGCGACATATACTGACACTGTACAAACACACTGATACTCCATCCTTACATAGTGAAGCGACATATACTGACACTGTACAAATACAGTGATACTCCATCCTTACATAGTGAAGCAGCATGTGCTGACACTGTACAAATACACTGATATCCCATCCTTATGTAGTGAAGCAGCATACACTGACACTGTACAAATACACTGATACTCCATCCTTACATAATGAAGCAGCATGTGCTGACACTGTACAAATACAGTGATACTCCATCCCTATGTAATGAAGCAGCATGTACTGACACTGTACAAATACACTGATACTCCATCCTTATGTAATGAAGCAGCATGTACTGACACTGTACAAACACACTGATACTCCATCCTTATATAGTGAAGCAGCATATGCTGACACTGTACAAAAACACTGATACTCCATCCTTATATAGTGAAGCAGCATATACTGACACTGTACAAACTCACTGATACTCCATCCTTACATAGTGAAGCGACATATACTGACACTGTACAAATACAGTGATACTCCATCCTTACAT
>JAAGVU020000123.1:18943376-18954935 GCA_011763525.2 Mormyrus iriodes | reverse complement strand
CTAACTCACAGCAAAGCCCTCGCTCTCAGCCCCGCAGTGGCACACTAACTCACAGCAAAGCCCTCGCTCTCAGCCCTGCAGTCGCACATTCACTCACAGCAAAGCCCTCGCTCTCATCACCAGGCCTGCGGCTCACGTAGCACAGAACACGCCATGTGCGGCACTGAGGACAGATGGGCTCTAGACAGGGGCAGATAACGGCGAGAGGGGCTGAACTCCGCAGTCCATGGGGGGGGGGGCTTTCTTTGCATGGTGGGTATCAGGTGTGACTTCAGAGAGAAAAATAGTGAAGCCACAGAATGTCATATCTGTAAGCAATCAACAAACTATAAAGTAAAACTGCTTGGAACTGCACAACTGTTTTTTTATGTGTTTGCCCTGATTTGTACGTCAAGCATTTGAAAGTCTATTGCAAAATATCAGTCCTCTGCTTTTTACACAGATGTGGATGTAGCTACAAATGCCTTTGTCTGCATACGTCTCTCAAAGCCACCATTGTTACCACAAAAAACACCAACTAATCCGCTCTGAGACCTGAAAAATGGGAGGACCAAAAAAGTACATTCCAGGGATATCATCCCGGACACATCAGAGCCCGCGACAGAGGGGGAACCTTGTTCCCATAGCAACGCCATGCTCTGTTTCCACACTTTTCTTTCCTAATCCTCCTCCGGATGAGTGGGAGGAGTGTCAGCTTGAGTGCCCTGCCGTTTTCTTTCGGAGTTCCCCTTGCTGCCCCCCACCCCCTTGTTTTGCTCATCAGGTGAGGAATGCAGAGGAATCCATTGCTATCCTAAGGCAGTGAGAAAAACCTGTGATATCCCAGAAATGGGATTTAAAATATTGATTTCAGAGCAGCAACACTAAATGTGTAAAATAATACCCTAACACAAGAATGACAGCAGAAGGCCAGAGGTCACTCCTGACCCCTACTGGTGCTGAGGAGACATTACAATAAACCTCAATTAAGAATTATTCCTCTTAATCCTAATAAAGGTTTTTATTTTCATATTTTGGGCTCTGGTGCACTGGAAACCAGAACAGAGGAAGAGGATGACCAGCAACAAAATGGATGAACTCGATTCATCATCACAATGAACTTGCCTGCATCTTGACGATTCAGATGGAAGATGGATATTCTGGACTAGGCAAACTGCAGGGGATCCAGCTGGCCCGTTACCAGGGTTCGGAACTGTTTCAGTACCAGCTTCTCAAAGGTCTTCATGATACATGAGGTAACAGCGACTGGTCCTTAAGGGAGCCAGAGCACCCCCCTTTCTTTGGAACCGGGACCACACAGGATGTCTTCCAGCACTGGTGCACATTTTTATTCTGACTTTGGGAGAGGGAGCACAGGTACTGAAGGACGCCAGAGCTGGCTGGCACATGTCTTCCATACCCTGGGGCTGATTCCATCAGGCCCCACAGCCTTACATGGGCAGAGCCTCCCCTGTTTCTCCATACCTTTGCAGCAGATACCGATAAACTGAGATGTAGGCTAGAGGTGAAGACCTTGGGTCTGGTGTCTTTGAGGGGGAAGTCACAGGGAGATGTGAAGGTTTTGGAGGGGGCAGTGAGGGGCCCATGAGTCAACATGGGATTCAAAGGACTCAAAAGCTTGATTGTCATTTGTACAAGTATAAGGAAATACTTGCTTGCGTACCTCCCTGCAGATTAAATAGCATATATCATGATGAAAAACAACAAATAGCAAATAACAGAATAGTGACATAGCACTAATGTACCTTCAATATAAGCAACAGCCCAGGATGGGGCACCAACCGCTCGCAGGGCACACTCACACATACATACCTATGGACAATTTGGCAACAATCTCAATAATCTAGGTAGCCTCAGTATGTTTTTGGACTGTGGGGGGAAACCAGAGTGCCCAGAGGAAACCCCATGATGACACGGGGAGAACATGCAAACTTCACCCAGGTGAAGATCAGAAGCGCTTTGGGGCGACTCTGTCTTGAAAGGCACTATATAAGAATAAAATTGATTGATTGAATTGAACCCAAGTCCTACAGGTGTGAGTGCTAACCACCGCACCACCGTGCCGCCACTAAAGCCTCTTTAACATTCTTATTACTGGTGAGAAGAAGCCGTTTCTGAGCTTTGAAGTTCGGCTCCTGTTCGACCTGTCGGGTCTTCACTGACTTGTTGGCCCTTAATAGGCACTTTCACACCACCAGAACTTTTTTTCTGGAACCAGAACCTTTATCTGGAACCAGAGACTTTTGTCATGGAACTGCCTCTGAGGAACTACAATTGGGTAGTTCCCGCAGAGTGAACGCGACAAACGTCTCAGGTTCCGGAAAAAGGTTCTGGTTCATGAATAACATCCCTGCAGTGTGAAAACACCCAATAATAGTGCCACTAATGTTTTCGTTGTTAACTATCGGCAACTTAAAATTTCGATTTCTAAGTCCCTGGGATAAGCGGCCCATGTTCTGAGAACAGGCTTGTAGTAGAAAATCCAGGCATCACAATTCAAAGGCTTTGGGTGTAGCACACAAAGAGCAGCTGTGGAGAAAAATCCTGCGGCAACAGCTACCATTGAACCATGAAGAATTGCTGGGGAGAGCTCAAAGGAGCCGGGCTGCTCCTCCAAAAGCCAGCTCCCGCTGATGTTTGTCTCTCAGTTACGTCTCGGATATCCCTCCCCCACATTTGCACCGCGAAAACCAAAGCTGAGGGTCCAGGGAGACGACTTCAAGAACTTATTTCCACCAATTATAAGTTTGCATCTCAGTTGCCTGAAATAGTGACAAAGTCATCCCCGACTATTCCCATGCATTCATCCGACCATCTTCCAACCGCTGATCCTGAGCAGGGTCATAGAGGGGCCTGGGGCTAACTCCAGACAGAATAGGGCGCTGACTGAGGTGCACCCTGGATGCGATGCCCGTTTCCGCTAACATTGCTCAGTGGAAATATTTTCTTTGAAATTACTGGTGAAAATAAATGCCGGTATACCATTTAGAATGCTGTTTTATGCCCACATGAACTAAACCATGAACTTTTAAGACAATGGCGTACTGATTTCTGCTAAAAAGAACAGTTACACCATATTTAAAAACCGTCCAAAGTAATGGAAAACCAACCAATGACTATTAATCATGTCTCTCTTAAAGGGGATGTCATTATTATAGATTTTCTATTTTTTGGCATGGGTTTGATCTTGTTGTGTTTTCCCTTTTACTTTTCACATCTTGTTTTTTCATTATTTATTATTGTTCTCCTCTTTTCCCCAGAGTCATTTTCTAGCAAACAGTTTGGTTTTAACAGTAAATCGCCTTCTCCAGTTCTCCGTGCCGCCGAGGATCACTCAGCGCCTTGTCAATTCCCGTAAGAACACCCGCCAGCGGAGGAAATAAATAATGAGAACAATGGCGACAGAATGGACGTGCCAAGAGAGTTGCTCGCTTATTAAACCAGCCTGCTGCAGCCGGTGGCTCACGGCTGAAAGAAATATTCAGGGCCACGAAGTCAGGCTTGGCCTGCCGACAAAATCCCCCCCCCCCCCACCTCCAACGCACCCCCCTCGGCAGGCTCGGCTGGGACACGCTGACATCGCTCGCTGCAGCTCGAATGCCAACCCCCCCCCACCAGCAGTGAACGGGGGAGACATCAACCTGGCAGGCAGTCTTACAACACAGCCTCTGTGTCAGTCAGCGCAAAGCAGAACCGGCCAGTCCGGAACTGCTGCTGCGAGCGTAACACGCGGCCTGTTTCCCACATGGCCCCAGGAACAAGCAGAACCGAGCTGCAGGTCCTGACCTGGCATGACGCCCAAGGCGGGATTGTGTAGGGGCCCGGCCCAGCGGTTCCGGTAACGCAAGCACGCTGCCGCTTTTCATGCCACAAGCCCGGCTTACCTGTCACGGGCGGGGCGGGGTCTGCCCTGTCATTGACTTGTTCTGCTGACCTTTGTTCTCCTCACAGGAACCGGCTGTACAAGGTCTCTGAGCGGTTGGGCCATTGGCCTCGGTTTAACAGCACTGAACAGCCGATGCGCTGGCATTCTCCACCCTGCAGCTCGAGCTGCCTAACACCCCCTCAAAATTTCAAACAAATATTACTACTACTCTCTACCGACCATTATGTTTAAATACCATTCCATCGAATTATCAAGAAAATCCGATACTCGCTTCCGAGCCTATTAAAAGCCCTATAATTACCACCCATAATTACAACTGATCGCAAAAGATGCATTTAAGCATCCTTAAGCAGGGAAGCGGTTATCTCTGTAAATGATCTGCGCTGTCATAGGCACTGTGAGAGCGGAAACAATACAGACACACAGGGCTGAATACCAGCCCCAGCCAGATCCTACGGCAATTTCAGGCACCGCTGGCTTCCTTTCCGCACCAGGACCAGCGATACCAGTGGATGGCGGATTTGGGCGATGAAGTGTGGCGAATTTTCAGTGAGCCTGAGGGCCCTGCACACGTTTTTGGCTGGCGTGGAAGGGGCTGACTTTCCAGCAGGTTCCCAAAGGCTCTGAGCCGCATAGGCAAAGCCTGAGATGGGTATAGAGAGAGAGAGAGAGAGAGAGAGAGAGAGACCCCGTATGCTATCACCCAGTCCACCAGGCAAGCGCACACCACACACCATCACCACCAACCAGATGTGAAGTGGGACTCGTTTTCAGTTGGGGGTTTATCCCCAAGACACCCCCATTTTGTCTTCATTCTGGGGGAACTGATAAATGATACCACAGTTCAAGTCTTATTATCCCGATAAATTTCTTACTGATAGTTCGAGAGGAGTATAAATATTCAATAGAGCATTGAACTGTTCAAGCAGTCTGAACTTTTCAGCTCCCCTGGTTTCATTCTGACACCTATCGTCTGAGTCACGTCCAGTGGTTAGTGATTAGCTGCGGCACCTCCATGTCCACACACTGTGTTCATTCAGCTCTAAACGCCAAGCGATCACACCGACACACGTGACGCGTATTTGAACGTTTCTATGTGCAGAGCAATCGTGGTTTATTGTGTGTGTGTGTGTGTGTGTGTTTGTGTGTGTGTGTGTGTGTGAGAAAACTCACTGGTTCACAATCTGAAGCACCATGGTGGAATTCCAAAATTGTAAAATTATTTTTTGTTTCCAACCTGCTCTATTTTAAATTTCACAAATTATTTTGTTTCTGACAGACACGTCAGCTGCGTGGGCCACCAGGAATTCTCCCGAGTCTCTCGATCGGCCTCTCTGGGCCTGCCACCGACTACAGATTGGGGTAGGTAGCCAGCGAAGGAGCCCAAACGTTCACCAGAACATTCCAGATCTGTCTCCCAAGACTCGCACTAATATGAGTTGCTCGTTTAAAGTATAAATTTTTTACTTGGCTTAAAGGAAACATCTGCTGAGGACAGTATTAAAACAAATATATGGGTAATAGTTTTCCTTTGAAAAAAATGTTTAGGGAATTAAAATAAAACTAGGAACCTAGCATCATCCCTTGTGTTCTGGCACTATAAATTAAAGTGTATGCTTAGTGATAATTAGATAAAAATTGAGCAACAATAAACGACAATACAGCCGTGTTTGAAAGACCCGCACTCATGTTTGGTTTTCGGCATATAAACAGAGCAGCACTAGTGTCACACAAGAAAGTCCCTGCACTCTGCTGTACAACTGCTGAGAGAGGAGATGTACATACAGCAGTCCCCTAGCCAGTCATTACTGGGGGCAAATTAAATGCTCCATGACTTCTAACCCAGCATACTTCCCCCACCCCCCCCCCCCCCCCCCCCCCCCCCCCCCCCCCCCCCCCCCCCCCCCTACCCCCCCCCCCCCCCGCCCACCACCCCCAAATACCCACCCCCGCTCTTTCCTCTCCATTCTCCGGTTACACAGGACCACTGAAGCGCAAAGCCGTCAGCTCAGGAAGTTCTCGATTCGATCGACCTCTCTGGCTCTCAGCTGCCAGCATCGGGAACAAAGAATGCCTTTTACCCCCCTCTCTGCTCAATTTGCCGTCCATGTGCATGCCGAGCGCTTCAAGATTGGGGGATGGGGGGGTTGGACAAGAGACGGGGAAGAAGTCCAACATTTAAAAAGAAAGGGAGCAAAAGCTTTCTTCAGAAAGGTATTTAGTTTCATTATTTTTAACCTTTGTACAGTGGGAGGGACGATTAACAGGTGGAAACCTCACCTGCTTATATTGAAAACGAAACAGCGGAATCCCATTGAAAGCATCGAAAATGTCAGGTTCAACCCAGTAAAATATCACCCGTGTTCATTTCAGACCATGATTCAGTCTGCAAGAATGCAACAGGATCTTAAGGAATAAGGTGTAACTGCGAGAGACGCCACCCCCCCCAACACAGTCTATAATTACCGCTTCCCCTGTAATTCTTTCCGGAGTTCCTCCACATGCTTCATGGAGGACCTCACCTCCCTCTCGTCAGCCAGCTCCCACCAGGTCTCTGCCTGGCACAGTTGAGCTCAGCTGTTTGCGCAGCCCGTTTCTACCAAGGGATTGTGTCATAATTTTTTCCCAGAATGCCCCTGTCTTTCCTTCCCCGGAGCATTAAATGCAATGTAAGGTGTGCCTGTCATTGTCTCTCTGCTTTCTTTTTTAGCCGCCGCCTTCATTCTGGCAGCGTGGAGTCCCGTGCGAGACGGGTGGGGTGGCGTCTGCCACCGCCGCTCACCTCCCCGTATCTCTGCGAGCCCTCACTGCCGCTAATGACATTAGCGATACCGACACAGCGCTTACGTGGCCCATAAATCCATCTGCCGTATCATATGGATGAACGCTTCAAACGCAAGACTGCGTGGGACGGGGCCCAATAAATGTCCAATAAATAAAATAAATGAAAACCCACCCATCCATTTCCCATAAGCACTTATCCAGCACAGGGTCACGGTGGGCCTGCAGACTATTGCAGGAAGGGAATGGAGACAGGATGCCAATGCCACTCCCACTTATCGCCCTTCATCTCAGGCCCCTTGGTACAGCCGTTGCTGTGAAGGAGAGACATGGACATCAAAGTGCCCGTGAGTTCACCTTCAAATAAGGGCTGGACCATTCTAAGGTTTGTAGATGGGGGGCGGGGGGGTGTCAATTCAGCCACCCGCCTGAACACTGAACACTGGGCTTTATATTATACGTGCCGTAACAAAAGTTCAAAACAGCGGAGTCAGGGGAAGCGTGAAGAGTGTGGGATAGGTGGGAGATGAGGCAGCGTAAAAGACACCAAAAGCTCACAGGAAAGACGAGATGAGGAAGGAAAAGGAAAGAAAAGATAGAGGTTAATTTTTCCACCCTAGCAGCATCTAAAAAAGACAACAGATCAGGAGGCAAAGGTTACCCGGAGTTTGGGTAAGATTGACAGATAACACAAAGAAGAAACATTTAAACAGCAATAATTAAACTAAAAATGCACCAACAGCACATTTTTGGCCAGCTGGAAACTCAAATTGTATTTATTACATTTTCCGGACAACTTATGTTGCCCACCCCCTCCCAATTGGGGGATCACAAATCATCCACAAATTGTCAGAGTGACTGGTAAGAATTTCAATTCAAAGAGCATAAATTTATGTAAATGTTCATAATCGTCCACACTTGTTTGAATGGCTGTCAGCCAAAATTCCAAAATGCCGACCGCAGTGTCAGTCAAAGGGCTGGTGATCGCACTGTCATGCACAGGGAAGGGATCCTGTGCTAAAAGACAGATAAGCTTGGAGTTCATTTAATCTTAACTATACGGTTAATATAACCTTTCAGCATTCCAGCATTCCAGTGTCATAAACTGCCTAGATCAAGGGGCTGAAGCTTACTGCATGAAGGATGAGTCAAGAATTTCATAGACTTGCTCTAACAGCAACAAATGAGCATAAACCGCGACGCTACATCGGTGTGCCGTCAGAACATAACCCTGTCTGACGCTCTTCTGCTTATGCAGTGTCTGCAGCTTTATTCCAAAACCTTCAGTATCGATTCTGCAACTTCCTTATTCCAGAATTCTGGAATATTCTGTACTTCTGTAGGCTTTTGCTGTTTTTAAGAATTCGTTTCCTAAGTGCAAAAAAAATGACGTTAGGTCATTTGGTGCCTCAAATTCACCCAAAAGTGTGTGTGTGTGTGTGTGTGTGTGTGTGTGTCCTCTGACGGACTGGTGTCCCATCCATGATGTCCCCTGGACTGTGCCCTGTGCTGCCTGGAATAGACTCCAGACACTCTGTGAACCGGTACTGGATAACTGATTATGGAAAATGGACGAAAAATCCCTGACTATTAATAAAAAACACTCTTAACCTTAGAACAAATTGAATCTAATAAACCAATTCAACAATTAAATCAATGGCTAGCAATGCCTGCACACACCTCTACCGCACGTAGAAATGTTCTCCTTTGCAACCTGTCTAAACACAAGGATGGTGTTTCTTATGGATTTTCTTCAGATTCTCAGGTATTGAAAGTCAAAGAGGGTTCAGCATGAATGAAGAAAAACAACTCAAGTCCAATTCAAGTAACTGGAGTCAGATTCAAGCTGAAGTTGAAACGGGGAACATCTGGAAGGTATTTCAAAGATTGAGACGGCTTTGGGTTCCTTTCATAATAATGTTGACCGGAGTGACAGTCTTCTTATTTTCTGAAGAAAGCTGAAAGGCCATCTCTCTAAGGATCTCTCCGCCCTCCAACCACTTTCCCATTACAGGGCACAGAGCACTGGGGATTCCAGACCCCAACCCTGTGTGTCTGAGGCCACAGCACCACCCCTCCTCTAAGCAGTCACAGCCAAAAAGCACATACATTAAGCACAGTACTACACCACAGACCAACGTAGTCTCATATTTTGCTCTTTAACAAAAAGATCAAACTACATTAGGTTTTTAAACAATTGTAAGCTTGATATCAACATAGTCGGTCTCATCTGAGCCTAGAGAAATTCAGAGCTACACCTTTGGCTTTGTCTTTGCCTAATCACAAACACTCAGAAGTAAAACTAAAAAATTCAGATGAAAATATTAAATATGAGCGATATTCTAAATTGCTGAAGATAAACTCCAGCCACCGGGAAGATAGATGGATGGATGGATGGATGGATGTATGGATGGATTATTCTGATCTACCAGCAGAATTTATAGTTAGTAGGTATGACTGCAAAATCATAGTTTATATATACAATAAGATGGATGATGAAAATGCCTACTTTTATTTAACTGTATAAAACTTAACATCGAGCTCTGTTCCTGGTTGTACATAACCCCACCTCCAGAACTTTGAACAGTTACAGGCTTTCCTTACATTTTTTCTATCTGCAAGATGAGCTTCACATACAAGAACTCAGTCTGGCTGCATACAACCCCATGAAACACATGGCATCGGTAATTCATTACTGAATCTCTGACGTTCACCATTTTTAAATTCAACCGAACATACCCATGTCAGTAACCAGTTTAACTTAATACTCATACAAGCGTATAGTGAAGAAATATTATCCGCACCAGTGCTAAACATTTTTATTTTATAATATAGCAATAGTAATGGTCATTTTAAAATTCATAATATTAATCAGTATAGATAAGAGCTTAGCTCAAAAAGTAAATCCCATTACCTAACATGGACAATATTATATTTATCACAAAATAAAAGTTTATAAATAAAAAGTAAAAAAACAAAAAAATAACTTTTACAATTTCTGTAAGATTTAACACTGCTTAATATAAGTAAAAAAATGTAATATTCATAAATGTTGTGGGCCTTGGATGATTGACGACTGCCTTCAATAAAAGCAAGCAATACTGTTACAATATTTTTAAATTATAATCGATACAGACTGAGTAAGGAGGTGTCAACCCTATTATCCAGCCATTAGAACTGTCTGTTTCAGTTATAAAATTCACCTGAAAGCATTTTCCCTCTCCTGTAGCACGTGAAGCTAAGAAACGTAGGCTATCTAAGCTAATTGCTGTAGTAAGGCCCATTAAATGTAGAGTTACATACGAGCGCTGTGACTGCCTGGGTGACAGTCATCCTTTGTGTGTCTAAGGGCAGATAATTAAAGGATGTGGTTTGGGCAACGGAACAAAAGAGATGTTTTGCGACTGGAGGAACTGGCCTTTAAAGGCAAACCTTGTTTACCTATGCTTTGGGATAGGTCAAGGCAGCATGGAAATAATAGGCTACACTGCTATAATTAGATGTTATGCAAGAGGAAAAAATATAGGAAAAAAATTCGTGATTGTACTAGGGTGTGTTTCCCGGCAGGTCATGGTCATCGATCATGGTGAATAACGAACCAGATAACGAATGACGTATGTAAAGAACGAATGAAATCCGCGAATGATTCCCAAAACCCGTCGTTATTCCAGAAATAACGAACGAACTGTAAGCAATGCTTCGTTAGCACTTTCCCAGCCTCAGCGTAAGAAAATCCCCGGAACATCTAACCCACGTATTTCAATACTGAAATGTGTTACATAATCGTCACAGCAGACATACGCACACGGAAAAAAAAAATAGAAAATAAATAAAAACACAGCAAAGCAACCAAAATTAAGACTAAAATACATTAATCTATTTCTTGAAAACATAAAAATCGGCTCAAAATGTGCTTTTTTGTAAATAAAACGCAACAGGGAGTAGCAATAACTACTAAGGAAGTGAGGCTTCTCAAAAGAAGCCCTAAAATAACTTACTGAGGAGGTGGTCAAGAATATATTTTAATAAAATGATTACTGCAATGTTATGCAGCATACCACACATAACAAGAACAGCACAGCAGCATTCGGGGGAAATCTTAGAGCTCCCAAGGACTTGTGTAGGCACCAGAATCACATGGCCAAAGCACCCTGTACAGCAGTGTGTGTTCTTTGGTATGCAGTGTTATAACTCTTTGGAGTCAGTGGAGTCAGCAGGTATTCACTAAGAGGCTGCATGATGTCTCCCAATAACCAGCCACCAGCAAACACACCATCCTCTGCCATCTGACACACTCCAAAGCTGGACCGGATATAAGCATCATGTGTACTCCCAGGCCACTTGGTGACAATTATGGTTGCATATCACCTGGACATTTAGGCCTAGTGCCAAGAACCCTTTTTTACAGGCACAGGTGGGATTTAAGGGGCTGCAAGCATGAATAGGGTTCAACATTCCACCCACTGAATCTACAATGGCAGGTATGCCGGCAATGGCATGAAAATCACTTTTAGTGTCATGCAAGGTATTTTCCCCTGCTGGACATTTTATGTAATTGTGCACGCGGTGCAACAGAAATGTGATCAATGCACAGCCACAGGCCATGTGCATCTGCAGGAATCCACCGGTGGCGCTGGAGCAGAGAGCTGTGAGACACTGCAAGGTGCACTGAGGGCAAAATTCCGGTGCGTTACTTTTTTTAATTTATCCTGCACCAGACCAACGAGGCTTGTTATTTCACCCCAGGCCAGCCTGTATTTCTCTCTGCATTGTTCATTACTGAGATGGTCCAAGGGGCTCGTAGCCACCCACTTAACAACATTCAGACAGGCAACTTGGCTTCCTGGATGGTGCTGTCTGAAACGCTGTCTTCGGTTTACTTGCATAATTCC
>JAAGVU020000123.1:18905181-18924038 GCA_011763525.2 Mormyrus iriodes | reverse complement strand
TGGGGCCTCCTGGTCCACTAACTGAGAGCCCTGCAGTCTGCTGGGCTAGATCGAGGGCGCGCCGCGTACGGAACGTGCTGCCCGTGCCGCGCCGTTCTCCGAGGCAGCCCAGACATTAACCAGAGCAGCCAGAAACAGAAAGATTAAATAAACAGAAAGGAAACCGACGAGGTCCACATCAGCGCTAAATCAAAGGGGATTAAAAGGGGGCGAGAGGCGTGTAATCCATCTGCAATTCGCTGTTTTATCTTAAGGTCAGTCCAGTTGCCCCGCAGACAGATAACAGTGAAGGGGGGCAGTCATCAGCAACTCCTACAGAGGATGAGATGGGGTAGTTATGGTGGGTGGCGGGCATTACACGGACCATCAGATCAACAACCTGTAAAGTACCACAATCACAAGGTCCTGCCTGCAGTCACTGGACAGCAACAACACGGCTCCGTCCCCATGACCCACGCAGGCATAACCATGTCACAGGCCCAGCTGCAGTAACATTACTGCACTCTGGCTATAAGCTAATCATGCTAACTCGCTGGGATCTCCGATGCCACGTCCCATGCTGCACAGTCTTTGGATCATATGCTATCTGTTTCACGTGACGGCCAACTACATGCCTTTTGTAAACTACAATAGCCAAAACACAACAGAATCAAGAAAAGTCACACCCTGCCAAGCACAAATTGCTTCAGAGGACAATGGTACACATCCAAATTGAGCTCTACTCTAGTGCAGTGTTTTCTAGTCCAGTCCTCACGGACTCACAGTCGGTCCACGTTTTTGCTCCCTCTGAGCTCCCTGCCAGAAAGTCTGCATTTTTGCTCCCTACCGGGAGCTGGGAGGGAGCAAAAACATGGACTGTCTGTGGGTCCCCAAGCATCTGGTTGAGAAACACTGGTCTAGTGGATAAAAATCAAAACTAAAAATGCTTGACTATTAACCCTACTGCTCATGGAAAAGCCCATAGAAGAAAAGTAACTCCTGTTCTCTCCCACAAAACATTATTTTCTTTGTCCTTCTTCTTCTGTATCATTGCAGGATTCCCGAAACGCATGTCTGCAAAGGGAGCAGTGGGGGCCGGGGGAGGGGGTGTCCATTAAGCAAACGAATTTATGAAACTAGCAGGAAAACATAATGAATCCATGCCCAGTGCTATTGTCTCAGAGCAGAGGCCAGCTCGGCGGGGGGGGGTGGGGGGGGGGGATTAGCCGACCTCCGGCTTCCACTGCCACACATCCTGCCGGAAGCCAGGGAGACTGCCGCAGCCGGGCCACATGACCAGAAAAAAGGCCGCTGTTACCCAGGCCTCAGCACGGCCAGGCATGGTGCACTTCATCCCGAATTCTCAGTCTGGAGCAAAGCTACATTCCTGTAGCTCCCTCTCTGGGTGCTGCACCATCTGCCACAACCACATTCCTCCCCGGCCAAGGTGGGGTCCGGCCAGGGGTCGGGGGGCCGGTCCATCGCATATACATCATCACCTCATTTCTCACGCTGTCTGGAGCCGTGCTTGTGGAGCAGGATTTCCCCGCTCTAGAAATCAACTTGAGGGAAAAACTTGCCTAAATCACATCATGATTTCAGAGCAACCTCAAGAACCTACCGACCCACATGGGAGTCCCAAGATACCCAGTCTAGGGTCAGTCGGGATCCCACACGGGGCCACCCAAAGCCTTAACAACGAGGAACGGAATCTTCTAGCAGATGGGACAGGGGCTGCCTCAGTTACTACAGACCAGGAAAACAAACAGCTTCTCTGCACACGCCATAGTTCCCATTACTGTCTCGCATACAGTTGGAACTACAAATAAGTGTAATTTCAGCTAGACCCCTAATTACGGCAGTGATTTTATACTTTATTGCATCTCTAAAGCTTCTCTGAGGAACTCAGAGGGTTTAATGGTCTGTCGCCGGTCAAAGCCTGCTGACGGGCTGGGAAGCCCCGCGGACCGCTGCTAGACATGCCTCTGTGAGGGGATCCGCAAAAATCCAAGTTAGTAACGCAGCAAGAATCCGGATAGGGCGGGGCACCGGGTCGGCAGGTGATGTCAGCCCATCGCCAGGCCCGCAAATCCTAAAAAATCCCCGCGATTGTAATCCCAGTTATGGTTAATACTTACCAAACTGCCACCCCCGCAATCTGATAAACACTCCCTATTGCATAATAAACCATATTGAGATAGCGCTCCATAAATTATCCTTAACTTGTATCCAATCCTCTTTGTGCTGCCTTCCCAAAAATCCTACTCGTTTCCCCCACCTTTCCTCCGCCAGCTTGACTCCTTTGTTCCCCCCCTTTTTTGTCTCATACCTCCCGCCAAAACGCCCACAACATTCCTGAACCCAGCAATAATGGAGGTGTGTGTGTGTGTGTGTTTGTGTGTGTGTGTGTGTGTGTGTGTAGGGGGGGTGTTATCTTTAAGAAAGTGCCAAGAGGTAAGAAGGTGATACATTAACAGAACAGGCAGCCATGTTAGAAGCTCTCATCTACACCTTCACCCATGGCGAGAATCCCTAACGAGGCGGCTCGTCTTTCAACCCTCCAGAAACACAGCTTTCCCCCGGGTTGCCTCTGCTGCCTCCAGCCGCCCATCATGGCAGCGCTCTTGGTTACCCTCTCCCTCTCCCTCTCCTCCCATTCCAGCAGGCTCTCCTACCCACGACCACTTCCTAATTACAGAGAGGGCAGAATCCGACGGCCACCCCAGAGACCGAGGTGGGGGGGGCGGGGATTCTCCCACAATCCTCACAGGAACAGGGCTGGGAGGCCATGTTGTTTTACCCAACATGCATCCTCTCAGACGTTAATTAATACATCAGGGTAACAGTGGAAGGAGGTGCCAATGAGGGGAGTAATCCACGTGCAGTATTAATTACACCTGCCAGGGAAGGCTCTGACAGCAACCAACAAAGGTGCTGGGACCTGTTCCTGACATTACCCCTCCTAAAATCATCCACGCTACACCCTCCCCCAGCAGAGGAGTTCACCTCAGCTAAGTAACCCCCCCGCCCCCGGCTCCAAGACAATGCTCCCATTAAACCATACCATCAAAGAACGAGGGGGGGGGGGGCATGGCGTAGCAGCTTAATAGCTTCTGGAAGTCGCCAACATGTGTCATCAGATCATAATCCCTCTCCCTGGGAGATCATGGTAAAGTTGTGTAGCACTAACTGAAAGGCAAATGCCACATGACTCACCAGGTATTTTTAAAAATCGGAGCGTAGACTGAGCCGTTATAACAGAGTAATTTAATCTCCCAAAGAGGTTCATTGTTAGCAATGTCTTTTTTCCCCTTATTTGGAACCAGTAGACACAAATTCACCATTTCCCTTAAACGCCCAATTTCATCAACACGCTTGTCGGGTGAGGCATGTAGGAGGCCATCGTTCCCACACCAGAAACAGAGATGGAAGACAAGGAGAGGAAAAAAGTAGGATGGGCTGCCTCCTTCCACCCTGTCCTCTCCCGGAGGGGGTGGGCGGCAGCGGTGGAGATGACAGAGAATGGAACCGGCACTTTCCGCAGGGGAAGGCTAACACACCCAGCTTAATAGCTGTCTGAGCCACTCACCACATACATGCCAACCCCCTCGATGAATCAGCCCCCAGCCCCTCTGCTGCGTCCACTAGTGGGCAGTGAGTAAAATTGAGACACGCTAAACCCACCCACACACATTTCTTGGAAAGGAACCGTCATACTTTCAGTACTGGGCAGGGCATATCGTCACCACGTATCTCGTAACTCTTGCTTATCAGGGAAGTCCTCGCCTGAACAACACACCATCTTGCTTGGCGCAGCCTCACCGGCTCACTTTCATTTTGCCTCCATTTCCATACCCAGGTCAATCACACTGATACCCACCACCCCTTGCCACCTAATCCCCCAACTAATACACCATGGCATCATCTCCCGACCAAGCTCCACCCGCGGCCGTTTTACTTAGAGCGCTGTCTTGTGTGTCTTCCTCAAATCTTCCCAAGGGACCACTGAGAAGTACACCCTTAGTTCGAGTGACAGGGCGTGACCGGGGAGAGGACGCGCTCCAACATGCCCCGAGAAGCCGGCACCTCACACGCGCGCACACGCACGTGCGGCGCCGTGCCACCTCACGCCAAGAGCGGTGCCGGCTCGGCGACACAGAGGACAAGCGGGATACCGTCAAAAAGTAACTGAAGGAGGGGCTACTGAGAAGCAGGTTAAAGGCGCACCCAAAAGGGAAAACAGGCACCTGCGAATCAGCCCTACGATAAAACGAACGATAGCAGAACAATGCGCCCCTATCTCATTCAGCGTCAATCAACTGCAGAGGATGTGGTGCCCGTTGCCATGGCTTCCGAGGCAACAATGACGCCAAATAAACGAAAAGTATTGCAGGCTCGCAGAGTTGGATCCGAGGAGGAAATCTGAGAACCCAAAAAATGCAACACCCTCCATATTCCCATGTGTGTCACCAGGTTCTGCACAATAAACTTCTTGTGAAGCTACCTGTTACTAATCATCAAACTATGCACTATGATTTTTCTCACCCATTATACAAGCGGCACAAAATATGTTCATAATCTGTATAATTTTATAATCGTTACTAATGTCTGAACACCACAGTGGCTTAAAGTTTTCTTCACTTTCAACACATTTCATGGGTATTATGGCTTATAAAGCCTCATCGGGACTACCATTTTTCAATTTCTTACCAAAATTATCAAAAAAAAGGGAAAATTCTTACTGACACCATGCATAAACAAACACACACACACATACACACACCTTAAAACAAACATTTTAACAAAGCAAGCTGTAATTTTAACATCTTACATCAGCCCACCTGATCCAACCTACCCACTCAAACCGGACCCACTGCTCGGGCAGCCAGTGACTAAAATAACAGATGTGACCTCAAAGGGTGGTGGGACGGGGGTGGGGGGTAATCCATTATTTACAAACCACCGTGACCCTCCGGGCTCCTACCTTGGCAGGACTCTCCGACGGCCTCGTAGCCGGGCAGGCACTGGCACTGCCCCACAGGGACCACCCAGCCGCCCTCAGAGGTGCAGTAGATCCGCGGGGGGTCCTGGCTGGCAGCGTTGTCCACACACTTGCCAGTGACCTCGGTCAGGGCCTGGCTGTCACCCCCGGCCACGGTCTCTGGGAAGGCAGCCAGGCTCTGCACCGTGGCCGTGCATGTCTTGTAGTAGACCCTGACGGAGAGCAGGGCCACGCAGGCACCCGGGTCCTGGAAGGCCAGGTAGAAGCCACTGCGGGATAGCGGCCCCAGCGCCCGCGTCTCTGTGTTGACGCGCAACTCGCCCTGGCCCGTGATCTCGTCGGGCGCGATGGTGGCCACCTTGCGGAACTGGCTCTTGCGGAAGTTGGTGCCGACATCAGCGTCGGCCTCAGCTACGTGCAGGTTGAAGGTCTCCTTGCAGGTGAGCGAGGCACCGCCGAAGGAGCCGCAGTCGCGCACGACGAAGCGCAGCTCCACCAGGACACGTGCCGCCACTGCCGCCCGCCGCTGGATGAAGGTGGTGCGCAGCCAGTTGTCCTGGTCTGTGGACTCCACGTTGCAGACAGAGTAGGTGTACAGCAGGGAGCCGTTCACCACCGTCTGTACGATCTCCCACTGAGGGGCGAGGAGAGAAACGGGAGGGTCAGTCTCGCAGGACAGATGGAAGGGGGGGCATTATATTTACATGTTATTTACTTAGCAGATCGTCCAAAGTGACGTACAAGTGAGGATCACAGACCAAAGACAAAGAGAGCAACTGGGCTTAAGGGCAGAGACATCACCATGCCGACCCTGGGATCTGAACTGATAACCTTCTGATGATACACACAGCCCTAACCCACACTGCCCGGAGTGCAGAAAACGAGGGGGAGAAATAACAAGAAGACAAAGGCGAGCTTCACGAAGAGCGGAAAGGAAAACGCACACATCTAGCACAGAAGCAGGAGGTCCAGACGCGCATGAGAAGGCTTGTGAAAGCGTGGCCAGCAAATATGGGCTCTACGTGTGAGGTTTGACTATAAGCCTGCCCCCCCCCCGATAGCATGGAGGGCTCAACGTATAGCATGCTACTGCCACAATAAAATGCAGAGAAGATTAAACCACTGCAGCCGTTAAAGTGCATTTTATACGCTCATTAGAGGCAAGGCTAGTAAAAACGGGGCACAGTGGAGCAGGCATTTCGAGAAAATAAATAAAAACATGCTGACAAGTAAACTTCTTCCAGGATTAACAGACGCAATTAAACAGCAACAAGTCCGATCATTTACAATAATGCACCCGCCTCATCCTCAGAGATTTGAAGGACAAATGTTTGGAAACAAGTGACATTAACCAAAAAAGAAGGCCACAACACAGCAAATCAACCACACTTTGATCTTCCTTTCGCCTGCTTTTTCCATCGTTCACGTTCCACTGTTTATTTTTTCGAACCTGCACAACGATTCCCCTTGCAGGAGCGCGTGGAACGCCAGGGAAGGAGACGTGTAACATAACACAGGAAGATTAAACACTGTGCAGCTGCTGGGCTGCAGGACTTTACACAGGAGAATTGTTAAAAAAAATCGGCACAGTTTAAACTACGTTGAACTGTAATAAAGGAGAGATTCATTGGAGAATGAACGTATTCCCCAAGCACAAGTAAACTGGGCCCGTAAGAACTGAGTATGAAACACTAACACTCCACTTTTTTTTAAACAGAGTCCACTCTAACCCTTTTGCCGCCTAATAGTCAGCCCCCCCCCCCCCCAACACTGCATGGGCAACACTCAAGACTTCTCTCCTACTAAACATTTAAGCACACGTTCTCAGAGGCAGTTGGTGTTGACAGCCCCAGGGGGCTCTGTGTGTGTGTGTCTGTTGGGGGAAGGGGGGGGGGTCCTTCAGTCTCAAGTAGCGATGCCCCCCCCCACAAACTTTGATCCACAGCAAGCAGTGGCAGAAAGAAACAGTCCACCAGGATTACGCCTGGATTACGAAGAGGCAATGCCTAGACTCAAAAGTGGTCTTATCTCAGTGCTGCGAGCCTCTGGACAATTAACTAAGAGCTTCAGCTAAGACGAAAAAGCGTTACCATTTACAGCTACATCCTTAAAGGCAAGACAGAATTTAAAGGTTTCTGGACTGGTTTACACTTTCAATTGAAATAATAAAATTATAAACAAAAGATTACAGTAGCTGTCCCTGTCCCCACCAACCAGCTATCTGCTTTATAACTTCATAGAAATAGCGTCATATTCAGCACACAGCTGAAATGAGCCACACTCCCCTGCACTGAAACTCCCCGCGAAACATGCCCTGGCAGAGCCCTCTCCGTCTCCCAGTCGCTTGCTTCTCTGTGATTCCCTCAGCCGCCGTTCACTCGGACCTTTTCGTCTAAACTTTTACAACAACGAACAAGCCTTAACCCGCTTAGACAAGGCCAGTGGACCGGCATGGCTAAGCATATTTCATAACATGAATTACACCAGCATCATTAAAAGTGCTCCCTTCTGGCTACACGTGCCTCCACACTCCACATCCTCTTGACGATAAATGGCAGACAAGCAGGACATGGTGTGATACCATGACAAACAGGGTAAGAATTGAGCATCACTGAGGTAACACATGGAGAAGGTTGATAGACAGAGCCCTTGTTCATAGGGAGGTGGCATATGCAGCAAGAACGGAGACGGTGGCCGGCATGCGCTCACCCCCTGCTCGCTGGGCGAGGTCAGCCATCCCAACTCTCCCCCAAGGGCCTTCATGTCCAGCAGAACTTCTGTAAAAAAAAATCCATGCAAGAGTTATGATAAACTACATTTAAAAGCTTTATAAACAGCCCCGTTTCATTTTTACATGCCCCTGTTTTCTGGATGATTAACTTGTCCATCAGTGACTTGAAATAATGAATTGAAATCCGGTCACCCGTGCCACACCGTTAGGATGGGGGAAATCGCCGGTGTCACACATTGCCCATGGCCGAGGCACGGTAACCACACAAGGCCTGTCCCAGGGTCACCCGTCCTTAAAATGGGACTAGCCGAAAAGGTGTGGACGACCCTCCCCACACACACACACAGCCCTTTACATTCGAGTTTATCAGGACCATACTGTGTTCAGCTGGAACATAAACTGCAAAGGCTGTCCATTGTTGGGACTAAAACAAGGTCCAGAAAGATTAATCCACAGCATCCACGTTATGAAGAACTATTCTAGGAAAGGAGCGTCATCAAATAACCAAGTGAATACCGTCTAAACATCGGCCTGCAGCCGGTGGCATTTTCGTAAGAGAGACATTGGTCATGGGAAGAGAGGAGATATTCTGAAAAAAGTTAACTTTTGCACAAAGAAAAAGCAACAGATGGGGCTCCAATAAATGTATAAATACAGATGACTGCAGATTTATTATTACTGCGCAACACGTGGAGCCAGAGTCTTCGAGTAGAATTTACACAAAACTGAATGTTTATTTAAACAATTCGCAAGGTTCCCCCAGTTGTTACAATATTTCACCCTATTAATTTGTTTACTTAACTGGGGAAAATATTTTTATATAAATTCTTCTTACTTCGAATTACACTTTTTTTTTTACATTTCAAATTATGTGTAAATATCATACGATGTATTAAAAATAAAAACTGTATGACAGCGAAAAAGGGGAAGGTGGCTATGGATGTCCTGGTGATTTCAGCGACATGCGAAAGCCGCGGGTGCGTACGGGTGCCTTAAAATCACTGATAGCAGAAATGGATATCCGCTGGCCACTGCCCTCTCAAAGCAAATACTGTAAAGACTAATAAACCGATAAGACCTGGTTACCAGGCCTCTCACATTATGAAGCAATTTTCAGATAGAGAAATTCACACGAACCATTTTTCACATGTTCTTTTCATTCCCTCGATAAGCCCGAATAGCAGCTTTTGCGCAACCAGCACTAATAGATTGTTTTAATGAATACGTTTTGTTTTCTTTTTTTTTTTATTTTTGTTTTCTTAATCAGGTTACATTTCTCTAAACTGGTCTACGTACTGCAGATGTATTAACTGACAGGTTATATAAACGCGCGTCGGAGTGAATATTTTACCTGTTCCAAAAAGTTTACAAATATAATTCGATCCATACAGTAAATATAGTTACAGTCAAGAGTTAAAGTGCAGTTCTACATACAAAATTATCGCGCACTTCGATCAGAAAGTATCATCTGTTATATCTGCAATTAAAAAATGAAAGTCTTGACCTCTGACGGATATATCGATTTCTCCACAGTGGTTTCAACTAGCACATCAGAACTTTGACAGAACTGTAAAAATTAACGTTGAAATTCCCCCTTTTCCTGTAAATAAACTTGCAAATAAAAAAACTATTCAAAAATATATACAACCCGTTTCTTAAACACATCGATCCTAACCGCCGGTTAGGTCAATAGCAAGTTTACAATGCTTACAATAATTAAAAATAATTGCATTGCGGTTAAAATTATACATGAAATTCACAACCTAACTACGAAAAATTAAGTCAGTGCAGCATCACAAGCAAAGTCAACCTTTAAAACGCCAAAAACACTCCATGCGGTAACCCAGCTTGAGTTTTCAGGCATGAAACTAAACTTTCAACTCGTTAAAAAATGAAACATTTGCTCTTACCTTCCCTGGTTTGCAGACTTATAAATACGCGAGTAATAAATATACATGTAAACAAACAACGTTTAATCCAGAGGGAAGCCATGATCGAAACAGTTATAAATTATATCTTTTTTGGACTGCGCTTCCCCGTCCAAGCCTTACCCAGGAGTAAAGCCAGGACCCCAAGTTCCAAAGCCTCATTCAGGAATTAACGCGTCACTAGCCACGCCCACTGGAATGTGGGTAAATTCTATATATGGCAAGTGGGCGGGGTCGGCTCGCAATAATCGGAGACCGGACCTACCTGTAGCTAAGGGTCTATTGGCCCGACCGCTAACGTTGGCATGTCATGATAATTTGTTACCTTACTAAGGGTAACTTATAGTCTTTTTTTTTCCTTTTGCACGGCAAAAAATGTGTGATTGAAGTTAGACTGTAGCCACGGCTCGTTTCTTGCATTTAGACTACAGAGAAGTCAACGAAAAACCGCGTTAATCGATAAAGCCTTTTTATGAATGAGCATCTGAAATGCTTATTCGACTAAGGTTATCAATGTTTAATTATTGTTTAGTTTTATTAATCTATTAATATAAACTCGTTTATAGTGTTATTATAAATCTATCACTTTTATTTAATATGTTTATGTTTTCAGCGCGACTCATTAATCTATCCAAATGGCACAGGGAAATTGTGTGTATGCGTATTTTTTTAACAACAAAATTTTGTCCGAGGGTTTGTCTTTTTCATATTATTGCATAATATTATGCTAAACAGATACTAAAGTTTGACTTATATAGTGTGTTCCAAGCCCAACAGCCAGCAGAGCTTCCCATGGATAGTCTGAGGGGGTCAAGTGGAGAGGGTGCATTGGAATGAATGCGAGACTGCAAATGAGAGGGGTTTAAAAGGGGGTGACTGGAGTCTGGGCATAAATTTATGGATGGGGTGATAAAGACCCAAACAACAGCACTGACCATTGCTTAGCAACTCGAGCTTGGAGGAATTTTACAGTCAAGTGCTCTTTGTTTCGGCCACTTGAGTCTCTGAGTCTCTTCATTTGAGGACCAAACTGCAAGTCATTCTCAAAGTGCAGGAATTTTTTTTCTTGTCAAACTAGTCACATAATTTTATATAATATCCATTTCAGTAATATCCCACTTGTCAGTATGTGACCCTTTTGTATATCTCTTTAAGTTCCCAGAAGCTGCAGGGTTGCATGATTACAAACTGAACAGACACAGAAAATAATGGATTTTATTTCAGTACAAAAATGTGCTATGAAAAAGGTTTTGCTCCAAATAGTACTTTTTATTTCAATAAAGGTTTTTGTCCTTTCTTGCCTACAGAGCTGTTCTATCAAACCCAGATTTGTTGAGCTGTTCTGCGTGAGCTGTCCCCTTCAGGCCTTACTAACATATCTATTAGTTTAAGGTCCAGACCTTGACTCTGCCTTCCCCACGCAGAAAATCCTCTTAATCCATTATAGGATAGTTTTGCTGTAATATTTATGATGGTTTCCAGGCTAAGATATCCTCAGCAAAACTTCAAGGTCTCTGACACTCTCCCCCAGAATATTTAGTTAAGATTGAATTAATGGTTCCTTTAGTGATGGTCAGACATCTAAATCCACTTGCAGAAAAACTGCCATATATCTTGAAATTCTCACCACCCTGCTTGACAGCTGGGATAAGTTTTCTGTTACATTTACACCAGTGTAATATATTTGGTACTAGCCAAAAACAATCACATTTTTGCTCATCTATAAAGTTAGGAGGTCTTCTGCAATGTTAAAATGAGTAGACGTGTTCATCTCTGAACACCAAAAGTTGTTCCTTTCAATTTGTCTTGTGTTGTGTCGTTGAGGTACAAATATGGACATCAGCTCCAGCAAGAAAGACCAGTAGATCTCTGGATGCAGTCCTCAGATTCTTTATAAAATCCAGTATGATATTTTTTGCCCTTTTTATGATATTATTTTCTAGGCCAGCCAGAGTCAGCACATACTGAAATTTTCAGATTTCAGAGTTCTTCCAGTGACCCTGTGAGGTTTGTTTAGGTCACAATGTGGCGTATTACAGCCTCTACAGGAAGAACATATTCGCCGTTTCTGTCCTTATATGATACAGAGACACCTAGATTTCATAGTGTATAAGAAAGAGCCTTCAGTCCACATCCGATTATCAGCTGTCTGATTGGCTAACTAACAGGACTAATTATCATAGCACTTCACTAATATTATACACATATACCGCATATTATTTATTTAAATTTCATTTTAGGCTTTAATGCTTCAAAACATCAATATGCTTTCAGGGTATAAATGTATTATTTGTAATTTTTTAAGTTTTATCCCAAAAAAATGAGGGTTCAAATATGGGGCTATAGGTTCAGTTGTATTGTTTCAATAGTCATTCTCGCACACACACACACACATACATACATACATACACACTCCTGCCCATAAGCCTTTCCATGAATCCTGACTGTTTACAGAGTGCAGGGAAGGTCAGAGTCCAGCTCCGCTAAGAAAATGGCGTGTCACTGCTTTAACTCCCAGCTCCTCATCACATTCAGTCCAGAATGAAAGAGCGAGCACTAAAGTTCACCAATCAGATTAATTTCTCTTTTTTCCCTTTTAATCCTGGTGAGAACAAACAGTTGTGGAGTTGGGAGGGGGCTAAATGTGGGGGAGGGGGACATCAAGAGAGAGAAACGCAGAAGATCTGAAAGGCAACAGCTCAGCTTTTAGGAAACGCTGGATCTCGCCCTCGTGCCTCTATCTGTGCGAGCACTTTATTTCCCAAAGCTGACATTCCTGTCCAGCGTCTAGCAGAATTGTCACTTCCCCAAGTCTTAGGATGACATTCCCAATCCGGCTTTGGATTCTGCTGTTGTGTTTCATAGGAAGGAATCTTTGACATGTATCAGCTACATATGCATACATGAAAATGTTTTAAAATCTCATTACTTTTAAATATGTTCCTTTGTAACATTGCCCCTATAATAATATGCCATATATTCAGGAATATAGAATCTATTATCTTAAAAAATCATTTAATTATTTGCTTGCAGTCATTTGGGCAGAACAGACGCTGCACGCCTCCTGTATCATGGTTGGGGTTGGGGGCCCATCTCAGGGTGTAGGTTTGCATGTCCACCCCATGTCCACACAGGTCTCCACCCAGGGTCCACAGCACATGCAACCCTCTTGGATCAGTGTCTCTCACTTTCCTTTTGCAGTTTGCCTGGTATAGCAGAATCTAGTTTGCAAGTGCATGAGCAGTAATTCAGAATTTCATCCACAACATTTAAAATTTGTTTATTCAATTTTGTTTTACAACATAGTCCCATCGACTTAAAACAAATGTTGAGTTTAGGGGACACTTAGTTGCCAAACTGCAGTGTTACTACTGAATAGATTTTTTGAGACATAACATTGTGCCTGTAAAAATAGCAAGCAATCGGTATTTGTCAGCTCTGATAATAAATTAACTCATTATGGCCCTTTTTGGAATGTGGCACGTCGTAGACACGTTACATTGTGGTCTGCCTCTCACCAGAAACCCGAGTCTCTCAATGGTCCTGGTGTCCATCAGCAGCCGACCTGGGCTGGCCCGAATTGTGGAGCACAATGTTTCATTTGTGTAGGCTTAGGAGATCCTCACCTGCATTGCTGGTGCTGTGTGTGTGCAGGGGGGAGGGGGAGGGTGATGTTTCAGAAAGGACAGCGTCCATGCTAATCAGGCTCCTTATGTTCCCACTGCCCCAATATCCTCCAAACGCTTCACAGGTGGTGGGGGGGGGGTTACTGAATACACTCCCCGCTATCCCCACTCAAACTTCCCCAACCCCCCAGAACTCTCCCACTTTTGTACTTTAGCAGAAATGAATATTCACCAGTGGAGAGTTTTTGGTTTTATTTTTTGATCACCATTGCTGACTATCTCATTTTCATGGGTTTAGTAACCGGATTGTGTTAAAGTTTATCTCTTCTAACAATGGGAATAACCCTGATGTCCACAAGCAGATGAGTTCCATACTCAAACTATAACCAGTGAATGAACTGAATATGTGTCAGTACGTATGTGTGCCCTGTAATGGATTGGCCCCTGCCTTGTGAACTGGGATTATTGGGATAGGCTCAAGGCTCTGCCATGTGTGGGTAAGTGCTTATGGAAAGTGGATGGATGGATGGATTGCGGACCTGAAAGGGGTTAAATACATGCAGTGCAGACCTTAGCTTTCTCATTATTAAGTTATAATAAAATTCACAGTCTCTGTTTTCCTGCACAGTGCAGCTACATGAGAATAGTATAAGTTACCCAGGTCTGCCAAATTCTGATGAGATGTTAGCTGAGAAGTCAACTTTTCACACTCGGCCGGTACAGTATTTATTGTGACAGAAGGTTGACCTAGGTTAAGTATTTTTAAGTATTTCTAGTTTAAATATTTGCCAAATATTAATAACACTACTAATCTTTCCTTTCTCACTCAAAAATCTGTCACTGACTACAAAAATCGACCCCTCAGTATTTATTGGAATTAAATAAAAGTCATTGAAAGGACATATGATATTTATTCAGTTTTATTATATTGCCACATAAGCAATGTTAATCTGACAAAGGCTCATATGATGAAATTATTATGGCGAAGATTAAATTACACAAAGGAGTCCATAGAATTTTGAAGAAATGTAGCTCTAAGGGTAAATTGGCATAATAATGTTCCACGTATTAAAATGGAGTTCAGTGCAAAAGTCACCATTTTCTAACACTTCTGTAGGGACAGACGGATGGTGCAGGATATAGGAACCACACTCTAAGGTTATAGCTTCTACATCCAGGCAGAGAAAGGGGTCTTTCATTGCACCCCCAGGAAAAGTCAATTATTTCAGGCGTATAAAGCTGTAAGCCTTTAATTCTCTCCAAACAAAGAAGTTTCTCACAAGCAAATAATAAGTGGCTGTGTATTGTTAGTGGGGCAGGGTGGGGTAAAGGTGTTTGAAAGAGAAGTCACACGTAGCACTTAAGCAGCAGGTCACATGACCGCTGTCAGAGTCTGTCTCCAATGCCGCGATGAACGCAAAGGCACCCACTTGGTGTGCCACTGGACTTACCGTGACAGGTTTAGGGGTACCAGATTGTGGCCAGGAGGGGGAATGTGTATTGACCCTTAAGACCGGAATAAACAGGAATCGCACATGTGTATAGCACTGAGCCAGGCCTAAATGCCACAAAATTCACCATGCATTTTCCATAAATGCTGTTGCTCTTCAGGGCTGTAGTGAGTCAATCCCAGTAGGCACAGGGGACAAGGCAGGGGATGTGATTAGCAGCATTCCTGTGTTATCTGTATTATGTGTATCGTTGTAATACAAGGCAAATAGAATGAACACCTTCACCATTAACAATAGAGCACTCAACTAACGACAATAAGCCTGCTTGTTCAGGCAAACAATAAATAAAATAAGGCTTTCTGAGCACCACACATAAGTTTAGGATTACAGCATGCCCTGGGTAAGAGTTCAGGCCATCTCATGGCAAAATTCCTAGAGCAGTTCAAAAACACCTTTGGGCTGCTGTGGGAAAAATCTGCAACACAGGCATAACAAGTGAAGTTCAAAAGCAGAAAAGGGGTTCAAACCGCCAACCCTGCAGGTGCGAGGCAGCAGCACTACCCACTGAGGTACTCAACAAAACACGCCTAGTCTGGTTAATCATAATTATAGCAGGTAATGCGACTGAACGTGGTCCTCCCGTTCTGCGTGTAGACTTGACCAGTTGCCCTACAAATGTAGTGACTCAGCAGCCTATGGAAGACATTACCGCGCAGAATACCGAAAACATGGGGGCAGTGTGTGGCTCAGCAGGCTAAGCCTCTATGCCCACAATTGGAAGGTCACTGGTTTGAGCCTGGCTGCAGCCAAATAGTCATGTCTGTGGGCCCTTTAGCAAGCTGCCTACATGAAAAAAACAGGCTAACAGAAACATTAGGGTTTCACTGCAGCATTCAGGTAAAATGAAGCCCAAACTCACGATACCTGGAACATGAGCCGATATCAGGAAACTTCCCCCAGTTAAGCAATTTCTGTGAAATCAAACTCAGAACTGGAACGACAGCTGAGGATGTTAACAGGTGGCTCTTTGTCACAATACAGACTAATTGCCCCAAAAACCAGGAAACTGTCTATGTCCATGGTAACAGCTCACTTCTGCCCCAAGGCCTAGCAGCTTTAAATCTGCCCCCTTGCTGCCTCTGGAGCTCTGTAGGAAGTGTTGTGAACAACCAGACACCGATCGTTTGGTTTGAGAATTCTTGCTATTACAATCCTATTCAGTAAGGCGATTACTCTGTAAAGTCCAGTTAAGATAACCCGCTGTACACTAACTGGCTAGTATATTAGGCACATCTGCTGGTTAATGCGGTTAATCCTGTTCCTACAAGATGCGAATCATGTGGCTGCAACTGAGCACTTACAGCAGGGTCAAGAGATTCAGTTACCGTTTGGCCAAGAGTTAGAAAGGTGAGGATGCGTGATGTAAGCGATGGTGAATGTGGTATGATGGCTGCTGCCAGAGATGGAGGTCTCGGCATGTCAGAAACAGCCGCCCTCCTGGGATTTTCACACACGACAGCACCTACGGCTTACAGACAATGGTGCGATGAACAGAGAAACATCCTGTCAGCACCAGTTCCACGGGCGAAAAAAAGAAAACTCGTTAAATGGGAGATTGAGGAGAATGGCCCAACTTGTTAAAGCTAATAGGAAGTCCACAAGTGCAAAAACAACAGCTTCTCTCAATGGCTTCTCTTAACGCACAACTCATGAGGCCGTGAAGTGTTTCTGGAAAAGTGACTCAAAAGTGAGCCCTAGGCAGTACCAGGTAGGTGTGGCCACTGAGTGTGAAAACAGGTAAAGAAAATGTACAATTTGTTTCAGGATAAAAAGCAACATCTGAACATAGTCATGTACCACTGCTTGTAGATGACCTTTGTTAGCATGAAGTCACCATTCTGTCAGAGGCAAAGGGAGCCGCCCCAGAATAAAATATTACTGCTCAAGGCCTGCTCTTCCATGGCTTTGGGAGACTAAATTGTAATTCTCATTTAAGCCTCATTTTAGTTTCTATTTTGCCTGATATGTTTCTCCTAAAATTCACTAGGAGAAATAAAGCGGACACAGGTGAGCCAGAGGACAGGAGTCATATTTGAGACAAGAAATCTTGCCAAACTGTCATTCGTGAGCAATATTGAGGCCAAAAAATCCACACACAGAGGGCCAGGGAAGAGACTGGAATGCTGGGCTCTAGAGGTGCGAGGCTACAGAGCTGGCCATGGCACCACCTTGCAGGGCTTTGATTTTTTGGCCATGATATAGTATGATACACGGGGTCTGGGCACTGCAGAAACTACGGCCAAATATGGCCTTGAATTTGAGAATAAAAAGCAAATACATAAACTAGAAAAGGAAACTTTACTACTGAATGTAGTTGCCTCAGTACATATAGTGGTTGAAGCACTTTCAGGAGCTGAGTCAGTAATTTAAATTTATGAAGCAGTAAAGTATGAATGTTTATTTTTGCTGCACAAACCAACACAAACAAACAGAAATCATTTTATTATTTTCTGATCATATGGGTGCAAACATCATGCGGGGATTTGAATTGGCTGCCATGAGAATACTTTGAGTTTAGAAAGAGTGGCCTCTAATTTCTCCACCATAGATCATAATGAGATGCTACAGCTGAGACAACCTGAGGACTGTTTTAGAGCTTAATGAGATCTCTTATGAAACTGAAAGGGAGCCTGATATGAGATTTTGTGCAGGAGAATAAAAATGCCAGGGGCCTCCAGTCCACATAAGGTGTGTTATGTCAGTACTTGCTGCCTTGTGAGGTCCTTTGGTCCTTTTGGCCTCAAAAGTATAGCAAAGCCAGTACACACAAAACTTTATTCCCAGTCTGTATAAGAGAAGTGACTGTATGAGCGATGTGGGTATATAAGCGATGTGACTGTACGAGCGATGTGACGGCATGAGCGATGTGCCTGTACGAGCGATGTGGCTGTATAAGCAATGTGGCTGCATGAGCGATGTAACTGTATGAGCGATGTGGCTGCATGGGCGATGTGCCTGTATGAGCGATGTGGCTGTATAAGCGATGTGGCTGCATGAGCAATGTGGCTGTACGAGTGATGTGGCTGCATGAGTGATGTGGCTGTATAAGCGATGTGGCTGCATGAGCAATGTGGCTGTATAAGCAATGTGACTGTACGAGCGATGTGGATATATAAGTGATGTGACTGTATGAGCGATGTGACGGCATGAGCGATGTGCCTGTACGAGCTATGTGGCTGTATAAGCAATGTGGCTGCATGAGCGATGTGACTGTATGAGCAATGTGGCTGCATGGGCGATGTGCCTGTATGAGCGATGTGGCTGTATAAGCAATGTGGCTGTACGAGCGATGTGGATGTATAAGCGATGTGGCTGTATAAGCGATGTGGCTGCATGAGCGATGTGGCTGCGTGAGCGATGTGGCTGTACATGCGATGTGGCTGCATGAGCGATGTGGCTCTATAAGCAATGTTACTGTATGAGTGATGTGGCTGTATAAGCGATGTGGCTATATGAACGATGTGGCTGTATAAGCGATGTGACTGTACGAGCGATGTGGCTGTATAAGCGATGTGGCTGCATAAGTGATGTCACTGTAAGAGTGATGTGGCTGTATAAGTGATGTGACCATACAAGCAATGTGACTGTACGAGTGATGTGGATGTATAAGCGATGTGGCTGCATGAGTTATGTGGCTGTATAAGCGATGTGGCTGCATGAGCAATGTGGCTGCACGAGTGATGTGGCTGCATGAGTGATGTGGCTGTATAAGCGATGTGGCTGCATGAGCAATGTGGCTGTATAAGCAATGTGACTGTATGAGCGATGTGACGGCAAGAGCGATGTGCCTGTATGAGCGATGTGGCTGTATAAGCAATGTGGCTGCATGGGCAATGTGACTGTATGAGCGATGTGGCTGCATGGGCGATATGCCTGTATGAGCGATGTGGCTGTATAAGCAATGTGGCTGTACGAGCGATGTGGATGTATAAGCGATGTGGCTGCATGAGTGATGTGGCTGTATAAGCGATGTGGCTGTATAAGCAATGTGGCTGCATGGGCGATGTGACTGTATGAGCGATGTGGCTGCATGGGCGATGTGCCTGTATGAGCGATGTGGCTGTATAAGCAATGTGGCTG
>JAAGVU020000123.1:18889649-18900824 GCA_011763525.2 Mormyrus iriodes | reverse complement strand
GGTGGTGGGGGTGGGCAGGGAGTGGGGGGGGGGGGGGGGGGGGGGGGGGGGGGCATTTGAGGGACACAATGGGCGTCAGTGTGTCCGCGGCGGGGCCGCCCGCCCGGCGTCTTGAGTTACCGGGCCGCAGCTGGGGCGACGGCAGGCCCTCCCACACAAACAGGAAGGGACCCCCTGTTTACTGTTTGTATTTCACATGGCGGGGTCAGCCGAGGGGGTAGGGTCATGTGGGCGAGTGGGCAGGGCTGTGCTCAGGTATTTCCATAATTCATCTACCTGTGTGGGCAGCTGCACACTGAAAGAAGGACACCCCCCCCCGGCACTGGCTAAGGGGAACCAAACAATCGGACATGTTTTGTGAACAGGGAGACATGTGCAGACTTCAAAAGGGTCACATTTATCTTTGTAAAGGCAGAGAAGGGCCAGCATATCTATTTCCTTTACCTTCTGCGAACATTTCCTGTTTTATATTATTAATTCAATTACTAAGGACACATCCACTCAAAAAACAACTTTAGTTTTCCTTGTATGTAGAGTACAAGCCCTAGCATTCAAGTAACCGATATGCTAAAGAAACAACTCTAAAATATCAGTATGAAAATTAAAAATTTATGATAATAAGTAATAGCATTTGTATTCAAAATTTACAGTAAACTAACAAAAAATAACAAAGAAAAAGCTAAGGAAGGCATTGTGCTTGTTCCGCTATCATTTACCGCACGATCTTTTGTGTTCTATCAAATATCCAATTTAATCCATTGCAGGATATGATGAGGTTCTGAGTCAATGGAGTGGCCTCGGGTGCCCGGCACATTCATAATGACAGAAGAAATCACAAGAGAGGCGAGAAGGGAGAGTGTTTGGTTCCCCGGATGGGGCTTCGGGCCCCAGGCCCCTTGTCGGCTCTACATCGAATAGGAAGCTCAGATAGGAGCTCCTTTTGTCCCACTGCCTCACGCCACGGGCCAGGGAGAGGCCCCAGCCTGGGGGATTGATTAGTCAGCAGCCGTGGGCACTTGGGGTTGCCATGTGATGCCCAGTTCTGTTTCCAGTGTGGCACTGACGCCCCCTATGTCTATGCTGTTACCTCAGGCAATTTGTTACTTTCGTTGTATTCGTTCATAGAAAAAGCCCCCACAGTCTCCGACGACCAAGCAGGGGAGTAAGCGCCACGTCTGAGGTGTGAGTGCACGAGCTGCACTTGCGTGTGTGTGACTCCCACACATTCTGTGTCTACATCGCCGACTCCGCCCCCTACCCAGCGTCACCTGCGTCCGAATACAGCGGCTCTGTGCGCTCAGTGGTTATCTCGGCATTCCAACGGCCTGACACGCCAGAGGCATTAAACCACCCACCAGTTTCCAGAAAAAACCGCAGGACAAAAGGGCCGTCACGCGACGCAAAGGCTCTCCATCGGAGCTTCCCAAATGCCGGTAGGAATAACCACACCTCAGAGGGGAATTCTGGCCTCTGACAGAAAGGAGGATGGGCTTCATTGCGGGAGTCAGTGTGTGGCTCAGTGAGTTTGGACACTGCAACCGGAAGGTCAGTAGTTCAAATCCCAGGGTCAGCAGAGTGATTTCACCGTTGGGCCCCTGATGGAAGCCCTTAACCCCAACTGCGCCAGGGACAGTCTGACCCTGCCGTCTCAGTTGTATATCATTTTTGATTAAATCATCTGCTAAATTCATAGAAAATTTAGATAATGAAAACTAAAGACGGTACCCGAGGCTGATTCTCAGTCTTGTTGCCACCCCCCGGAAGTTGGAGCAGCTCCAGCTGGCCCCTGGCTGCATGCTCAGGCTCAGTTACCCTCCCTGTATTCACCAAAGTCAGTCGCACGTTTTATCAGGTTAGCGTCTCTAAGGAGGATGGCGTGCATGCGTCTTTGTCAGGAACCCTCATAGGTGCAGGAAGGCTGCTCTGTTCAAAGGGTTTCTTTAGGCAGCCACAGGTGGCCAAGCACGACAGCTGCTGGGGTATTCCCTGTCATCTCAGGACACGGCCGACAATACAGCATGGGCGGAACACAGCAGAGCAGGAAGCAGGCTGGGGTGGGGCTCCAGCCTGTGAGCGTGGTGCTGACCCCCCCCTGCAGATTGTATGAAGGGAACAACATTCACAGCTGTACTCACAGGGGGTGGGGGGGTGACAGGTGTGTACAGGGGAAAAGACGTTTTCTCGCAAAGGTCGCCCGGAAACAGCAGGGAGTCCTGTGATTGGATGCTGGATCCACCTGGGGATTAGATCTATACCGTACCCAGGGAAGCGGTGGTAGCATGGCAGGATTGTTCAGAGAGTTGGACGAGGCCCCCCACCTCCTCCTGTCCCCCCCAGAGCAAGTGTGATTACAACCTCATCGCCATCCCATCAAGGGGAGCCATTAAGTGAGGCATGAAAATGGACACAGCCGGGGAGTAAAGGCCACCCAGCCCCGCCTCCTGGGAAGGTCGTTCGCTCTGAATGCTACTGTTCCACTGGGCAGTTGTGGAGGAGGGGGGGGTTGGCTTCAAAGGAGCCAGGGATGAAAGGCAACAGACCCTCCAAAAATGGGGAGGGGGGATTCAGGAAAGGGGTGCAGGAAGAAATTAGTGAGAGGGTCCTGGCAATCCCCGGGGAGCGTACCCTCCAGTCAGCAGGCCTCACGCGATGAGGAGGGTACTGGGGGCCTCAGAACCACACGGCTGCGTCAGTCCTGCTCAGTTCGCCCACCAGACATGGAACATCCAGCGAAACATTAACACCAAACACTCGGAGCGCTATTCTGCTCCGTCACACATAACCGAGGACAATAAAATCATCAGACTCAACTTTACACTGATTAGTACATTTACATTCCATACATGGAGCTACACCCATAAAATGTCATAAAACAGGAGCATAACCAGCACCTATATAACTATCCATATGTCTTCAATGGCTGCGTATCCGGTACAGGGCTGCGGTTCCTGGAGCCAGTGCCAGAAAAGCACAGGGCACAGGGCACAGGCCAAGATGGCAGCGTTACATTATCTGTACTTTGCAAATGGTTGTAAACATGATATGGCAGTATGTAAAAAAAAAACAAATACATAGGCTTTCGGAGTATTACACAAAAGTTAATATATGCAAACATTAAAATCAAAAGATTATGCTCTAAGGTACAAGGCAGATGTCCATCCCAGATGGGATGGGAGGCCTTGATAAGGTACATATATACACTGACATACACACGGGTACATTTACCAGACTGTGATTCTTAAACTACTGAGGAAACAGGAGCATCCAGTCCTGGGGTATAAACAGGAAGAACCTAAGGGCACAGAAGCACACCGGGGGGCGGGAATCAAACCCAAAACCTGGAGATGTGAGGTTACAGCACTGCTCTAAATAAGCAGGTCGGCTTCGGTGATGCCAAAGTACAGCGTGACTGGGTTTATCTCACGGGGACAGACGCGACATGCCTTACGTAGGCCGCAGTGCTTACTGGGGCCTCCCGACGCCATGTGGGAGCACGGTGCAGCAGCGCATGAACGAAACATGCTCCTAGGGACGGCTGGGCCCTTCCCGAGGGACACGTGTGTACGCAGATGCTGGCATGGCGCATAATGGAGTGACTGATCACTGTGGGGCTCAGACGCAACTGCTGGGGGGTGGGAGGGGCTCACATGACACATGACGGAGGGGCGGGGGCACCTGCTGCAGTATCAGGCAGCATAACATGTTTCAGATGCAAATTCCAGCACCCCCCCCACCGCCACCAAGCCCTGGGAGTGACTGTGACAGACCAGCAGCGACACACAGCCTGCTGAGTCCTGTGGGGCTTAATCCCAAAGGCAAGGTGCCCCCCAGGGGTGGAAAAAAAAAGCTCCGCAAAGATTTGGCATACCCCCCCACCCCCATCGACTCCCACTGACTCCACCACACCCCCCAAAACCTAGCCTCCCATTGGTAGGAACTGCGCTTTGTCCACCTGCGTCTGGCATGCAGGGCATTCAGGCTGTAACATGAGCCACCGTGCTGGGGAGGCTCCCCCGCAGGAGTGATTGACAGCCGCCACTCAATGGGGGGGGGGCCCGGGCCAGTTGCCTTGGCACCTATTTCAATGGGGAAGGCCCTCTGTGGGCCGGGCTGGTGGGACACCACATGCTGCACATACCATCACACTAACCCCCCCCGCTCTCCTCCTCCACCCCTTCTTTCTTTGTGCTGCTCGGCCCCCCCTCGTTGGGATTACACCCCCACTCCTCACTGTCCTAACACCCACCTTACCTCACCGCCAAAGAATCCTTTCATTACTCATTCAGCCAGCCTCGAATTCTTTCTGCTTTCTTAACTGCTCACCTCACGCACAAAATTATACAGACAACAAGGGCGTCTCCATGGCAGCATTTCCTCATTTAATTAACGCTTCTCTTTTTCTTTTTCTTTGGTATCACCTTAACGGTCATTTTCCCGCAAAAGCCAGAAAACAGGCACCTGTTAATTGCATCGACGGCTGAATCACCCCCCAGCTCACACAAAAAACAGACGTGCACACAGATTTCACACAGATATTTAGCCTCTGGTCATCCCTCCATACATTTAACACTCCCTTGACATCAGGAGTAAGCCCCCCCCCTTTACCCATAATCCCACGCACAGACACGGACCTGCCCGACGACCGCAAACCACGACCGGCCAAGATAGGACGCTCCCTGACACATTCCTCAGACATGGCCACATGGAAATCTGCCCACTCGACACTGGCATCTCTGTCATTATAGGGCTTGCACAAGCAGGGAGGCTAAGACCTGTGTGTTTTCCAGAAACTTCACCCAGAGTCCTCGAGACTCTTCCTGAATGAGAAACGCCAGCATGGCTGCAAGCGCCACACAAGTCACTGTGCTCACGCTTTGCTGTTCCTGCTGGCGAGGAGGTTCAGTGTGGAGGAACCACAGCGGGGTGACTGACAGGGACCTGGGACGGCACTGAAAAGGAAGGACAGCTGCTCTCACCGAGACGAGATCCCCAGCCTCCAGGCGCTTCCTCACCCGCTTACCTGCTGACTCATTAAACACCCTGACTTTGAATTGAGATTTATGGCCAGGCGTACATTAGGTTTCACTTGATATAATATGGCAGCAGCACTGGCTACACTCCGATTACAAGCAGTTACAGTCTGTGAGGTGTCTGTACATCAGGATTCAGGGCTGCGCCTATGAATTACACACTGAAAGATCTCCTGTTTCAAAGGTGACCTTCCCAGTTTATATATCCAGGTTAAATTCATCCTGGGCTTGTACAATTTATAACTGTAATCTTTGTGTGTGTGTGTGTGTGTGTGTGTGTGTGTGTGTGTTTTCCTTACGGTTTTCCCAACTGTTTGGGGAATATGCCTTCACATGGATTGTAAAGTTGGCCTTCTTTAAACTTTGCTCAGTTTTTTGTGCCTAGAGTTTTTATTTTTATTGACATATGATGCATATTTGGGTGTCAGTGGGGTGGAGTTACAGGGATGTGTGTGTGTGTGTGTGTGTGTGTGTGTGTGTGTGTGTGTGTGTGAGTGTGTGGGGAAGAGATGTCTCCACAAGGTTAAAATTACAGTTTTTTTTATCACATTGTGGGAAACTCAATTTTCTGAAAATCTGTGTCTGCAATCAAAAAACTAAAAATTGCAAAAAGACATGTATTTTGTTTGGTTACTTACGGATAAGGTTAGGGCTGGGTAGGGGTTAAGGTTGTCATTGTTGGGATTAGGGTTTGGGAATGAATGGTCCCCACAAAGATATGAATACAAACAAGTGCGTGTCTGTGGGGATACCATCAGATGACGGAAAATCGCCTCTTTCATCATGCCTTTTGTCACAGCCGCCATGGGGAGGACAGGGCTGACAATTCGCCGGGACCTCTCTCACCCCCGGAACTCTGGCATCTTCCTGACTCATCCTAGGCACATCTGCTCGTGGTGCCCCACGGAAGCGATGGCGTCGCTCAAGGGGCACGTGCACAAAGACCCCTGGAGCAGAAACCATCAGCGCTGTGGCCCACAGACGCCACCGCCCCACCACGTCGATGCCTGTGGGAACGTGACGAGAGGGAGGGGAATCCGTGAGGACGACCCGATTCCATCAGGAAAGGTTTGATGGAAAGGGACAAATTGCTGCTCACAGGCAAACCAGGTTCCTGCCCAAAAATGTACCTCAGGCACCTGTGACTCTCCTTGGGGCTCTGAGGCACATGCTACACAGTAAATGCATTAGTCATACGCTCACAGTTCAGGCGTTCTTCAGAAAAGAATGTCCCATAGAGGCGCCCAGATAAGCTGACCCAGAAGACCACCTGATGGACGAGCTGAAGGCGCCGGTGAGTAGGATAAGCGTTTCAGCATACAGGAATGCCCCCCCCCCGCCACGAGTGGACTATCTATCCATGCCACCCCCCCCACCTACCCTCCCAGTTAATGTTTCCAGCCTTTGATCGGCCACACCGGATGCATGGATCACTCATCCTCTCAGTCAGCCCTCCCTCCCATACTCAAAACAACGTTGAGATGATTACGCTTCCCTCTTTATTTGCAAGCCGCTGTGTTTTTTGTTTGCCAGGATACCTCCGCCCCCAGGATACCTCCGCCCCACCTACAGCTTATCAGTGCTCTCTCTCTGAAGGCCGCACTCCTGGACTTTGACATCCCATACCAGCCGAGTCACTCGGACACCAGCAAGTTGACAGAGGAGCGGCATAGCGACACGCAATCGGGAGGCATTTTTAGCTGTTTTTTCTTAATTCAGCGTTCTGTAAAAATATGTTGCCATCAGACAGCGCAGAGAAAATTACAGAGAAGGGTGAATGGATGCAGGGGAAGAAGACAGTGTCTACAACTGACATTCTTCCACTTGCCACGGTCCCAGACATAATAAAAAATATAGCTTGTTTAGCACCACATTGCTTCCATGTGTTCAGCGACAGTAATGGTCACACTCACACGCAAGCAGGCACAGCCCCGCCCCTGAGAGCAGCGTGGTCATGTGACCAGGCCAGATGAGAGGCCCAGCAGATGGAGGGAGATAGTGCTGTCTCTGAGTAGTGCTGTCTCTGTGTCCCAGCATGCACTGCTTCACAGGAGGGAAGGAGGGAGAAAAGGAGAAAGTGAGGAAGCACCTGTTCAAGGAACCCCTACCCCCGCCATTAACCTTCCAAACACTGGTGCTTTGAAGTGCCATTTCATTTGGGGGGAAAAATTGCCACCAGAATGTTCACAAGTCCCAATTCCAGAATAGGGACATGCATCCATCTGTCTTCCAGTAGAGGGTTATTGAGGAGAAGTCGAATAGTCATTATACTATACAAGGCACATATCCTGACCTGCTTCTAAAAACCCCTGCCCCCGTGTGTGTCACATGATCAAAGAGAGTCCCCAATGAGTGCTGTAAACGGAGAATCTCGGATTTGATTGGACAGACATATACACACAGCAATGCAGTGGTATTCAGAGCCTTTCCTACAGCCTGCCAACTCTCCTTATTACTTGACTGAGCTCTTTTCTCAGTGATCAGACTCAAGCTTCTTTTCAAGAAAGACTCAAATTTCTCTTGCAGACTTTCGTAATAACTTTACAGACGGCCTTGTGACTGTTTGAACTAGATGAACCTCACCCACCTTCCTTCCTGACTGACACAGAATGACTTGTTCCATGAAGAATACTAGGCAGCTGGTAGGAAGTTACATTTAAGGATATAACATAATATTTAAATCATAGGAACATGTCTGTTATTTGCAGTTTTAGTGACAGTTTTCAGGATAGACAAAGTTATAATAGACTATTCTACTATGAGACTTCACACTATCCAGCTTTCTTTTAACGCTGGAGTCTGGTGATTGGCTACCAGTTGTTTCACTGCCAAGCAAACGGCACAAAGTAGCCTAACAAGATGAAGAGATTAACATTACATATCCCGTGTCTTTGATACTATCTTGCTAGAGTGGTAGACAAATGGTGAACAGATGTGGAGAAAACACTTAAATGAACATATGCAAAAATTCAAGACTAACCTCAAGGGCGGAGTAAGACATAGGCGATTCTGGGGGACAGCCTAGGGCCACAGCAATAGAGGGAACGATTAAACTTCTGAAGTTTGGCCAATAGATTCACGGAGTGATACCGCCCTCCCCCCGATCAGCAAATTTTACCGACAGTACTCCTGCCACCACCCCGATTGGTGAGTTTTACTGCCGGCAGCCCGCGTTCTGATTAGCATATTAGTCCTCCCCCGACGGTCAGACATCAGCTTCCAAGCCAGGCTTGTTTTCAGTGACTCTCTCATTCTCATGCCACTACACTGTAGCTTTTTGTCCTCCTGAAAGGTGAATCTTTCCCCGCTAAAGTCTTCGAGGGACTGGAGAAGTTTTTCCTCCTGTATTTGGGGGTACCTCATTCTGTCCAGCTTCCCTACGGCTCCGACTGGCGTTCCAATCCCAGCATTCCTTAACGGCATCACCGTCCGGTTTGACTCCAGAGACGCCAATGGCCGGCTGATTCTAGCTCCGCTTCACACTGCTTGACATTTGCATCTGAAAGCACTCATTTGGTTTCATCTGACCACAATATATTTCTGACACATGTCTGCAGAATCATTTCAGTATTTTTCTGCAATGAGTGGCCTTTCGGGTGGACATTTCTGCTGTGCATCCATTCATGCACATCTCACATTTACATTTATGCATTAGGTAGATGCATACATATGAGGCGGATAGGCCATCACTAGGATACAGCTGTCATACAGCCAGCTTTGATACAAGTGCAAATTTCGGGAACAGAGCTAGACAAGCACTGCCGAGGCCCTTACATCAGAAACACCGCTTCAAAGAAACAGGCCAACAGTTAGTTGGTTACTTTTCCATAATTTTTTACTAATTTCCATGGATGGATTCTGCATCTCCTTGAAAGGAACGATTGGCCTCACAACTTTGCTTTTCACAAAAAAGGGGTGAAGCCCAGGTACAGTTTTTTACCCTAAGGTACAAACAACATTAACATTAACATTAAAAATGTTCCTCGGAGTCCATTTCTGTACCTTAAATTAGACTAAAAGGTACATTTCCGTACATCTAGGGTACAATTGGCAGACCCATGAGGGTACAGCCCCAGTGACAAGTAATTGTACCCTCAAAGGTACAAATTTATACTTTTTTTTCTGACAGTATAGTCAGTCGGTGATGAGGAGGCGAATGTCTGTAAATAGTCAGGAGTGGTATACAATGACTTTAAATAATCACACCCCCGCACACCCACCCACCCTTTATTTGCTTTGAAAGCTACCTAGCGAGCACAGAGCCTCTGGCCTGAAATCTTCTACCAAACAAAGGAAGTTCCACGGAGATCATCCACAAACAAACACAGGCCTGAAACACTACTATTGCTCACATCTGAAGCCACTCAAACTAATTTTCTAGAAAGATAAATTCAGTCCCTTGCACCTAAATTAACAAGAATTATATGTAATATGTTATAGTCCGTTTTTTTGAATTTATAGAATAGGTTGTGTAAAACGGCAAAAATGGATACTTCAAAGTATTACATCAAGCCTCAAGTAATAAGCAGATAACTGTCGCTGTCCACCTCTGTATATCTCTGTCTTTACTCATCCCCACACCACCTGGACCTGCCCTTTAATCACAAAGATTTTTTTAAAGGGCAAGGGTCAATTTTAGCAGAAAAATAAGGAAAGAGGCTTGGCAGGGAAAGCGTGCCGAGTCTTTTCAGTTCTGTACGCTCCCCCTGCCAAACACATCTTGCCTGTCCCTCTTCATCCATCTCACCACGTTGATCTCTCACTGGGCGTGGAGCATCAATTAACATTCCAGCTCATGCCTCCACATTGCACTATAAATCTTCACTTCTTGTCCCCCCCCCCCCATGTGAGAACTCCTCCCTCCCTGCTGTGACCAAAGGAAACAGGAGAGAGGGGCGACATACCCCTAGGTTCTCTTCTCTCCAATTGCCCCTTTGGACCGAGGTCCCGGGTGGCTTTGCCGCTGGATGCCTGCCCTCCGTCTCCGATTCCCGTCCGTTGCTGCCTCACTTCCCACTCTCCCCCGTTTCTCCATCTTGGTCACGCTGCACTCATTGAATGGCCAGTTTCCAAAAAGGCCACACGTTATGCAAGAACGCTGGGTGCCAACTCTATGCTTTCACCTGTTTACACTGCTAAATTTTCTGTCATTTTTATTATATTTTATTTATCTTTAAATATTATGGTTTTATTTTATTTTATTTTTATGAAACCAGGTCCTATGCCTAAGGGCAGAAACAGCTGTGGCATGTTTCTACAAACTCAGAATTATTTTATCCGCTCACCCTCTTGACACAGCGAACAACGAACAGGGTCTGCTGCTTAAGGACACTTCTCAGATTCGTGAGGCAGCAGAGTTTTTCACAAAAGAACAAACAATAAGACGTTAAACACTGTGTCTTTTACCTGAAGCATATTTAATATATTTGAGACGTTCCCATTATGTCCCCAGTTCCTTCTGAATATTGTGTTCTGCTGTGTTTGCTTATACATTACAAAAACATGTAAATGTATGTAAAATGGTGGTTTTAAATTGACCATAGTGTGACTGTGTACCCTGCAAAGGCTTGGTATCCCTTCCATATTGTCCCAAGTATTGTGCGCAGTGCATCTTGGGATAGCCTTCAGGCTAACCATGACTCCATGCTGCATGCATACTCAGTAGGCAGGTTATTAGGTGTACCTGCTTGCTAATGCAAACAACCTGCTCTTCCAGACAGCAAATAATGTGGCTGCAGCCAAATACATAGATAACGCACAGAATCAAGAGATTCAGTTACTGTTTGGCGAGGCATTAGAACAGCAAGATGCCTTTTCAACGTTGTGTGACTGGTGTGAAACGTCGCCGTTCCAGCATCTCAAAACCATGACCAGATCCAGTGCTGGAGTAAAGAACAAACAATATCCAGTCCATGATATTTCTGTGGCCAGAAACACCTCATTAATAAAAACCATCAGAGGAGAATGGAGAGGCTAGTTAAAGCCAACAGGAAGGAAGTGCAAAGACAGCAGCTCTACAACAGTGGTACTGTTAGGCGCGTCGAATAAAGTATGCCAGCTAGGCGCGTCAAATAAAGTATGCCGGCTAGGTGCGTCGATTAAAGTATGCCAGCTAGGCATGCCGAATAAAGTATGCCAGCTAGGC
>JAAGVU020000123.1:18860764-18887851 GCA_011763525.2 Mormyrus iriodes | reverse complement strand
TCTCCGGGATAGGCTCCGGACCCCCCGCGACCCGAAATGGAATAAGCGGTTCTGGAAAATGGATGGATGGATGGATGAGTAGTATAAACTTAGCACCGATGGGTCATTTTGCCTTCTTAAGTTGGCAGTTACAGGGCTGCCGGCTCTCAGGCATCTGGCGGGGCACTCACGCAAGAAATCTTACGGCAAATCTATATTATTACATTATAAACCTAAAACTAGTGACATCAAAAGGGATGGGGCAGTTTGCAAACCCTAGAGACTATTTACAAGGTAATAAATCTCACATACATGCAAATACATGTGCATGTGTGTGCAGACTCGTCTGGGATAAAAAATCTCGCACCAGCGAGCTGATCAAAGTTGGCAACCCTGCAGTTAATGCAAACATAAGGAAGCGTTTTATTACGTAATAAGGAATTTAATATACGATATAAAACAATTTATTGCATGTACTTTTTGAGGTTTTTTGCGATAGGGGGGTGGAACGGGGACAATATGTAAGCTTGGGCCCAGGCGTGTTGATTTTAAAGCGATTTGCTTTATCTCATTAACTGCCACGTAAAGGGAAATTAAGAGCTCTGTCGGAACAAACAGCAGCACGGGTTGGGGGGGGACCGCCCTAATCACGATTGGGAAACGCGGCCCCAAAATCCCAGGACGTTCCCTAAACCGCGTAGGTGATTCACTTAAGTAGCGAGTTAAAGTTTGGAGGGCGGTGCCGCTTACTCACCCCCAATGCTTAATAGTTTTATTAAGTAATCAGTCAGGTAGAAAGACGCTGGCGTCGTCGGCTTTGCCAACTGCAGGGGCGGGAATACTTCAAGAAAGATTAACAATGAAAAACGATGCAAAGGGCTGTTTCCAGGCCCTTAATATGCATGGCAAAACAAATAGTACACTACGAAGTAAAAAGATGTCAAGAGTTCTGGCAGATACATTTCTAAAGTGACAAGGAGTGAACTAGCACTCTGCAACCCTGATTTCTGGGACTAGATAGCAGGAGCCATATGGAGTAGTTAATAGATGTGTCATTCATAACATCTGCAGCAAATATTTACACTTGCGGACATTTTCTTTCATTTGTAACGAACATATATAAGAACATATATAATTATATAATTGTAAAAGTTCCATTCATTCATGTCTCACTACTGCTTATGCTGTACAGGGCTACTGTGAGAAATGAGTATCCCAGCAAGCGCAGGGCGTAGGAGACCGAGCCGGAGGCATGAAGCTACAGCATTAGTCACTGCACCTCCACATCGGTGGAACTAGAAAGAAAAACTAGCATTTTTTTCCTAAGGAACATTTTGCAGTTCTACTAGAAAACATTGCTGGTACACTCAGTTCCCCCCACTACAGTCCACATCACAGGATCTCTGGTGAAAGTGACTATGCCAGGGATGAAGATTGGGCTTAAGCCTGGACCAGGCCATTCGCCCTTCTTAAGCTTCCTGTAAAGACTGGCTACACTGCAGGCAACTGGATCGGGCTCAGGATGTGCCTACTGTTCATGGCCATTCATATTCAACGAGCACAGGAGTAGTAACATTTCCCGAATGCAGACCATTTTGAAAATTATTTCATAATGAAGAAATGTTTATGCAGCCACCCTCAAAACAGTGGATTTGCAAACCATGTGGTTGAGTACGTGTGCATAGCTGTGCGCTGTGAAGGACTGGCAGTAACCCTAGTGCTGCCTCAGCCTTCTCCCCTGTGCACCCTAGGACTGAATCTGTATCTACAACCAGGGCCAGACTAACTTATCTAGAGGGCCCTATTTTGACATTTTTTAACATGTATATGCAGGTGTTGTTAATTTAACCATTCCATTTTTCGCAAGGTGTATTGGAGCCCCAGACTATGGTCTACGACAGCATTTCTCGACCTGGTCCTTGGGGACTCCCTGACGTTTGACGTTTTGGCTCAAAAAGGAAGCGAAAATGTGGACTGTCTGGGGTCCCCGAGGACTAGGTTGATGTACACCGGCCTATGCATTAATCTGCACCAGCCTCCAACCTCATGCAAAGTTCACAGCTAACATGGGAAACAGTGGTTATTGGTCATATTTCAAATTCGACTTTATGTACAGTCAGCAAAAAGCTTAATTCTAAGAACACATGGGTCAGGTCAATGCCTTTCCATTGTTAAAAAATAAAACACTGCGTACAAATCAAAAGGACTATACAATAATCCATGGAGGAAAATGTACATCAAGATGAATTTATTTTACACACATCTTTAAGTTTCCTCATAGAGGAACAGTACAAACACATTAAAAAAATTATACATCAAGATGAAAGACCGCTCCAAATTAAAGGGGTGGGGGGAGGGTTAATATTTTTTGTAGCATTTTGTTTATGTATCAAAATTAAGTGCCGTCAATATTACCATGAGAGGTGTCAGCCTACAGATGCGCAACATATCTACAACGTCCCAAGGTACTCTCCCATTTGTGTACGGCTGCCTTTAGTCTGTCTGTTTACAAGTAGGCTGGGGGGGGGATTAAATCAGAATTACTGTACAAAATGATCAGGAAGGTATCAGGAGAGGAAACGGATCTGCAGCATTTGCACATTCAGTATTTCACTTCAGCTTTCGAACCCCCGATGTTTCCCTCGTTTGAAAGTCCGCCCCACGTGTGGCAAAGATGTCCACTTTTCAGGGCCTTGCTTCTCATACACTTGCGCCAGAGGGATGGAATTAAAGGTCACAGGAAGGTACGGAAGTGATTGGAACCACAAGTCAAGTCCAAAGTTAAGCACTTATGAACTAGAGAATGACTGGTTCACCGTTCTTGTGTTCAGTTAGTTCAACCTCTTTCCTTTTCACCACAGAAAATTTGGCACTTTCCTTTTTATGAACACCTGCCATTTTAGGAACACTGATGCTGACTCATTGTGAATTCTCACAGGCAATGGGAGCTTCTCCTGTGAAGTCCTCTGTTCCACATGTTGCCTTAAACATTTTTTATTATTTACAAGATTCCACATGATCCTTCACTGTCCAGGGTTTGCAGGGGTGGGGTGGTGAATTGGAGCATACATTGACTGCCCCCCCTCCACCCACTAGGTATAAACAGGGAAAATGATATCCAGAAGCACCCCCTGTAATACCAGGATGGGAGCTGAACATTCTCTTGTCGAGCAACAGAAGTGATGGAATGCTGAAGCGATTCACAGGCTGACATGACATCCTCAAACATTCCTTAAAAATATTTAAAGGTCTAACGTTTTCCAGGAGTAAGGCTGGTTGCTAAAGCCTGTATTTTTTTGTCTTTTTTAATCAAACGGGGTCCTTATATCACATAGTTCTTTACATGTTTGTCTTCCAGCCCCTCCCACATAGTGCAATGACTTTTCTGATATGTGTTGTATCAAAATTAAAAAGAGACCACAATCATTTGAATGAAAATTAAAATTAAAAAAGCCATCAAATCACAGCCTTCTCAAGTCTTTCACCTATATGAAAATACCACCAACTTCAAACGAAGAGCTTCAAGAACCAATGCAGTCGTGAAATGGTGGTTTATGAGTCTCTGGGGGGCACTGGGAAAAGGCTGGGAACAGGCGGTGGAGGTGTAAGGACAGAGAGCCTCCAGCGAAGGCAGAAGAGAAACTAGTAAACATTACAAAATCGACCACCTAGATCCCGGTCAAGGTATATCTCCCATTTTTGTTGCTGTCTGCTAAAGTCCACCTGGCTGGCAATCAAGAATTCCCAGAAGACACAGAGGTGGCTGGTCTCACACCGACGCAATGACAATCATGAGGTGCGGGGAGATGCTGGAGATGCTGTTCAGGAGGTCCGGTGCCAGACTGGACAAGTGACTCTCTGAAAACTCACAAGGGGGGAAAATCTGCAACACGTAGGCAGGCTGTGAATAGAGAAGAGGAATGGACAAAATGCATTCATAAAGTTCTTTATGGTATTACTGGTGATTCATGCTTAGTATTTTCACATTGCAGCTCATGAGGACTGGCACAGATGAACTATTTATACAGAATTGCATACCTGATTGGACCCAGGGTTTGGGACGTTTATGATGCCCGCCGCTAGCTTAGCTTGTAGGTAGGTGATAAAGCCACTCTTGAGGGCATGGGTCTGGTTCAGGACATCCTCCTGGTTACGTCCACATGGCAACGCAAGTAAGAGGCAGTAGTCACTCTCCACCTGAATAAAGGAAAGCACAAGTGTGAAATAGCTGGCCGTACTTGCGCTGGTCTTCACAAGATCTGTTTTTTCCTTTTTAGAAATTACTGAAGATGAGATTGAGAGGTGATGTAAAGGGTAACAACTTTCTACAGGCAACTTCTGAGCATCCTCTGCACTGATAACGGGCATGTGAAAGCTGGACACAGAGTACTCACCGTCATCCTGCGAGCCACTCCCTCCAGCTGTGAGGCCTCGAGTCTCATCCTCTGTGCAATACGGAGCAGGGGTGCCCCCTCCGGTGGGGGCAGAGACCTGTGTGCCAAGACATTGTTGCCGGAGACGAAGTGCAGCTGGACAGCAGCCGTGTCATTCTTGAGGGCTAACAGACCTTGCCATACGATGGGGTACTTCTGCTCAGATGATGGAAGAGAGCAAGTCGGTAAGACGAAGGGATTCGGCACCTTCTCATGAATCAGTATAGATGTACACCTCTGTTTATTCCCATCCAGAACACTCACTTACCGTGAGTAGCTGCGCAGTATCAACAGGCCGGGGTACCGTGGCATCTGGCTTGCTGTCTAGCCGTGCCTGCGAGGGACCTGGCGAGGCAGGCAGTGGACTTGACTGGAAGGACTGCGCCCCTTTCTGGCCAGAAGATGAATGCGTGAAGTCCGCGTAGGCAGTGCGACTATGTGAGCTCTCCAACGTTTTGGGCTCAACTCCCAGCGATACCTGCCCGGAAGATGTCACCTGGGGAGTTTTGCTGCGGTGGTTGGTGTCCCCGTCCTAAAAGAATCAGGAAGGGAAAGGAGGTTAGAGACCAACATACAATTTTCTGCCTGAATGTTAAGTATAACATTAATGTATGCACTTGAACCTGTTCAAAAGAAAAACATATTGGAAGCATTCAGAAATATAGTTTTGATGTAAATATAGAATAAACCACAAAGATATTTAATGGAGTCTGCTGTAGGGTAGTCTAAACAGTGATCACTCCATCTTTCAATTAAGCACAACTTGTTCTATTGAAGTAACTTCTTTCAAGATGTATGAAATGAACAATTAAAAATGAATTACTCCCTGCAACTTTTAGACAGAGCAAACTATCACTCACCTGTGATGGTGTAATACTTCGGGGTGCCATGCTAATGCCCAATGGGGAGTGAGCAGTGAACTGGGAGTGCAGGCTCCGCTTGTCACGGAACACAGGTGGGTAGTCCGAGAAAGAGCCTGCAGCCCCTGGGGGAATGAGCTGAACCCCTTGCGGAGACACCATGACCGGAACAGAAGGGTGAACCCCAATGATCCTGCTCTCACTATGTGGTGAGGACGGTAGCTTTCCTTCCAGCACTTTCTGAGGATCTTTTCCTGACAAGGCTTTCCCCCCTGGTGGGGTCTTTGAAGAAGCAGAGATGCTTGTGGAGGACGAGGAAGACAAGGCAGCCTCAGGCGTACGTACTTGGCGTGATTCCGGGGTTGGGTGATCCCCTAGCTGATGATGCACGAGAACACGAACGTCACGTTGAGGCAAGCCATACCGCAAGCTGCTGTGATGCATCCCACGGTAGTCCTGCTGCATCACCATAACATCTGGCTGCAGCTGTGGTGCTGATGGCCTGCGTAAGGCTTGGTGAAAGGTTCTGCCATCTTCATCCCCAGACACAAAACTCCCACTTCCAACAGACCCAGCTGCACCAGGGTGTGACTGCAAGACCATCTCTCGCACATTGGCTGGTTGAGGAGTGTTGGAACGCTGCTGTGGCCCAGGCCGGGGAGAGGACATAGCCTCTGAGCAAATGCCAAAACCCATAGAAGGCAATGGAGGAGTGTTCATCCTGACCTCACCCTGAGAGAGGTGTCCCAAGGAAACTGTCTGGGTGACACTGTGTGGCGGCATGATGACTGACTGCTCTGGGTGGTGGGGACCTGAAGAATACTGGGCCATGGAAGACATACTGGGTAGGACTAAAGGTGCACCAATGGGAGAGGCAGAGCTACTGGGTGGACACACTTTGGTAAAAGGAGCAGGAGAGTGACCTGATGTTCGGGGAGAATGAGGCTCTTGTTTCACCACACTAAGATGTGGAAGTGATCTATCAGTAGGGGTACTGGGACTGGAGCTTACATGGTTACCAGCTAACGAGGGGTGGTGTGGGCTCATACCTGGACTCAGATTGGGAGGCTTACTTGATTCAATTTTTGATAAGCATTCAGCTCCAACCCCCTTCTTTGAATGCTGCTGAATCATAGCTGTGCTGTACACCAAGACCTGAGGACTTCCTGCTGACTGATGGAGTATTTTCACAGCTCCACCTGCTGGTCCTGAGTGGTATGACGACTCTGACTTGTCCAGCCCAGGGCTTTCCTGCTTGATAGTTGAGATGACTGGCTGAGTGTTGTAGGGTGAAGCTGTTAACACTCCTCCACTGTGCCCATACCCTGTAGGTGTCTGAGAGCCCTTAGGTGTAGAGGGCTGAGATGGGGTTAGCGGTTCCTGCTTGATCTGGGATTTGGACACGGACTGCTGAAACTCAATGTCAACTGCACTAGCTGGAGGGATCTGGCTGATTTTGGCACTGATTCGCTGGGGCCCCTCTGTCTTTTGACCAGAATAGCTCAGTACCACAACACCTTCAGAAGTGTTGACCCTCAAGCCAGGGCTGGGGCCCGTACTGTAGGCTGAGCTGTCCACTAGGGAACGGCCACCACTGCTCCCTTCATCACCGACAACAATTCCGTGATACCTGCTACTTTCATTCATGCTGACTCTGTGTTTTGGTTTAGGCAAATGCATGCCAGAACTGCGGTTGCCTGATGTGATGCGCGGTGCTTCTTCAGAATCAAAGGGTAAAGGAATGCGACTAATTACAGATGTGCCTGCAGAGGCAATGACAGAATTTACTATCTTTTCACCAAAAGGCTGCTGTGCTTCAGGTAATGGAGGCAGGGGGACTTGTTGAATGGCTAATTGTGGAGTCACAGATGATAGTTTATCCTCAGGAGGAGTGGGTTTGACAGAAGCCTGGTCAGTAATAGCTTCATTTTCTGACATCCGTGGGTCCCCCAAGGTAGTTGTAAGCAGCATGCTGGAAACTGAACTGGTACTGGGAGCTGACGCATATTTAGGCTCCATAAGTATCTTGCGCAGAGTACTGGAGCTTGGGTCAACATCCAAGGCCTTGGTATCAGGAGGCAAGGGAGGATTTCCTGAGGAAGTGGTTGCTATCGTCACTGAAGCAGAAAGTGGGGCCACTGTACTTTGTGGCAAGGGACTAGGAAGGATTCCAGGGTCCTTTGATGCATGAAGGTCTGTTGGGGAACCTGGTATTTTTCCCATATTTGAGGGTGTGCGATGTAACTGGCTTAGTGATGTTGTAGGGGTTTTTTCAGAGTGTGGATGATGCATACTCTGGAAGGATGCTTGAGTGGAGGGTAGATTCCACAGATCAGACTGCCCAAAATGAGGCTGTTCTGCTTCCTTTGGGACATCTACATCGTCATTCTCCTGATTACAAGAGTTGACTGTAGTGAGAACTGAAGCTGTATCCGACATGCCCCTTTCCATTTTGGATTTGTCAGTTGGAGTATCATTAGCTGCAGATTCCTGCAGTTTGACTGGTGTGGATTCATGCTCTGAAGCACAATCTTCTGCAGAATCCCCCTTTTTGCTGGCACTTCCTTTACGTGATCTGGACTTAGGAGTTTTAAGCTTTCTGGCTCCTTTCTTTGGTGTTTCTGGTAAAGTTGGGCTGGGAGCTGAGTCCACAGCCTTGGATTCGGGGACCATGGTCTGCATTTCTGGGTCTGTATCCGTAATGACTAAATGGGTCTCTGGTTCTATGGCATCACCAGCAGAGGGTAGAAGTGGCTCTGGGGTAGGAATAATTTCAGTGTAAGTGGGGGGACCAGAAAATCCTTCAGCATCAGTTGAGATGTCCTCTGCAGTTATGGAGTCTATAGCAGCTGCCAGTTCTGTCTCACTTGCAGGATTAGCTGGTTTTTCCTCCTCAATTTCACTTACTGGCTCATCTATTACTGGGGGTATAAGCACAGGCAGCTGAGTAGGAGGATCTTTATATGGAGGCAATGTAGGATCTTCCGTCAGCTTGGCAATGTGCTCAACTGCTTGTTCTAGCTCCATCTGCCGAGCTAGCTGGGTAGACGCTGGGTTTGTCTGGGATTCACTGTCGGAGACCTCTTCTTCCAAACAATAGGTGGTTTCTACGACCTCCTTTTGGCAACTGAGTGTCTCATCTTTGACACTTCCACCCACTTTCGGCTTCTGTAGAGATGCTTCATAGGATTCAAGCTCAGCCTCTCCTGATCGCAGACTCTTTACCTCATCCATGCTCAGCCGGATCTCTAGATTTCTCAGGTTCAGTGACTTGTCCTCCATTTTAGGCTTAGTGTTGCGCGTTATTCTTGGTACTTTTGCTTTTCCACTTTTCTCAAATGGTATCCGTTTCTCGGGTATTGAACAGTCTGCTGCTTTCTCAAACTTTTCTTTGTTTGTTTTACTGTCCATAAGATCAGTTCCTTCTTTGTCAGGTTCTTGCTGAAGTGTCATCTGCTGCCTGGTTTCATCTTTCAATTTTACAGTCTCCTGGACAGCATCATCGTTATATTTAGCAGGGAAATCATTAACAGCCATAGCATCCTCACTCCCTTGCTCCATTTGATGAGCTACATTATTTGGCGTTTTCTCAATTTTTCCACTTTTCTTGCTTGGTCCAGTTCCAGCAGGAGGGGACCCCTGATTGGACAGTGCTTTCTGTGTGCGGGGTGAGCGCCAACCTTCTGCTTTAGTAACCTCTGAACTGATACCTGTCTCTTTGCTGTCTGTCTCTTCCGTTTCCGGCATTTTTGGCAGGTCACCCTTCACTGGCGACATGTCCTCCTCACGTCGCTTTGGTTTCGGCGGACGACCTCGCCTGGGAGGGTTTGGCGCAAGTGCCGAGTCCTGTGATTGTTGCTGCTGTGGCAGTTCTTTGTCCCCACCACGCTTACGTGTAGAGCGAGGGGACTCTGTTATATCCTTTGCAGTGGGCTGTATGGTCTCATCTTCTACAGGAGTAGCATAGACTGACTTTACATTTCGACGTCGTGCCCGACTAAATGGCAGGCTTTGCTCATAGTTCTGTTCAGAGTCAGGGGCATGAATGGGTGACTTAGCTGTTCTTAAGTCAGACGTGGTCTTATAAACCTCTCCTCGGGGTGATGATGCCCGTTTCAGCTTCTCTCTGTCAATACGTTCACTTTTGCGAGTTGCCTGTTTCTCCGCACTTGCTCTTTGAACCACACTAGCAGCTGGTGCTGTTGGCAGAGGTTTAGACCTTTTGTTTTTGGATTTTCGAACTGGTAGTGCTGGCTCCACCTCTGTATCATCTGACACTTGCATTTGAGGCTCATGAGATTCCTCTACACCATGCTGCATCTCAACATCCTGGGGTTCAGTTTTTCCTGGTAGAAGTTCCGTTTCTTTAACATTTTCAATTATTTTGGACTTGCAAGAGTCAGGCATTACTTGTTCAGCTGGTATAGAGTCAAGATGGGAAACAGACTCAATCAAGGGCTGGGGTTGGTGGTCAGAATCTAAACTGCTCAGTGATGCCCCAGGAGTGGGAGGTTTGATATCAAGATAGGAGGGCTCCAAAGTCACAGCATTTTCAGCTGGAGTCCTGGTTTCAGATATTTCCTCCTTTGGTTCCATTTTAATTTCAGTTTTCTGTGGAAGAGGTTCTGGGGGGGTTACGCCAATCGAGTGTGACGACTGGACATCTGACTGAGGCAGAGACTGAGAATGAGTTGCCTTCTCAACTTGCACATTTTCTTCCTTTACGTTTACGGTACCTGTGGTCTGAGGCGTTTTCTCCTGCAATGGTGACATATCCCGGGTGGCTGAGAGTAGCACAGAAGTTGGCAAAACTGTTGACGGGCGAGGTTTTACATCTGCCTCTGATGATGGCTCAGGCATTTTGGATGTTTGCCGTTCTCCTTCTGGTGGTTTCTCTCTCCCAATGCCATCAATACCACTTACTTTTCCAGACTCCTGTGTTCGTTGATCCCTTTCCTTCTGCAGTCTTGTCAGCTCCAAGAAACGGCTATGGAAAAGCACCATTGGCTCCTGTAGATCTGCTGCTTCTGTTCCAAGATGTCCATCTAACATGCCTTGCCTACCCAAGAGCTGGCCAAGACTCTGCTCAGTGTCATCCTTTCGCTCAAGGTGTTGCAGGCGTCGAGAGTCTTGTTCAAAAATGGAACTATGAAGAAAACGAGAGGCAAATAGTTCCTGCCGCTCCTGCTCCACTGGCTTTGGTTCCTCCTTTTTATCATCTATATTTCCATCTGACTCAGTCTTCTTTCGAATCTTCTTCTTTGTGTACCAGTTGGGAATAGGTCGGGGCGCAGCCTCTACTTTCTCTTTATCTTTATTGGTGCGTAAGCTAGCAAAAGGAGATTCACAGCCCAGGAAAGACCAGTTGTCGTCACGAGAAGAGGATAATGATTTAGCTCGTTCAAGCAGCGCTTTGGTATCTGGAGTGATGGTCTGGTCCAGTGCAAAGGAGTAAAACTTGTTCCTTTCTAGGGATGTAGACAGTTTTAAGTCTGACAGCCTTTCTTCACGTTCTCTAAGGCGATAGGAAAGAGAAGTGGATGGCTTAGGGGAGTGTCTTTTGTTTTCACCATCTTCCTCAGAATCAGACTTTACTTCCCCTGGTTCGAGATCATGTTCTACACGTTTACAGATACCTTCACTTTTCGCAGTACTGCTTGAGAAGCTCACATCCAGTCGTAGGTCCTGCTTTATCCGACACTCCCAGCGCTGAGGTACTTCCTCCTCGCAAGCCAGCGGAGGAGTTTTCAGCTTGGGAAGTTCGGATTGGGAGGCTCTTGCTTTACTGACTGCTGGATCCAAACCATATTGTACACTAGACACAACAGAAGATGCATCTGTAATGCCTTCTTCATGGTAATTAAATTGTCGCAGCCCAGGAGGGGAAGTTATGTTTCTCTCAGAATCTTCACTTAGTTGCCGGGAACTGCGGTAATTACGTTCCCGCTTGCCACCCGAGTCATAATCAATTGATTCTGGCTTCTTCCTTTTGCTAGGTGGGGAATCATCCGTAACATCTTGTGGTGGTTTCCCAACCTCGTGCACCAGACTGCGATGCTCAAAATCCTCTGCGTCAGTGCCTCGAGGACTGTCAGACTTGCACTGTTTATCAGACTCCTGCAGCTGTTGCTGGAGTTTCCGATTCTGTTCCATCTGCTTACGATAGCTTTGTGTGTGATCGATGTCCATAGTGAGCCGTTCCTCCCCCAACCCTATAGACTTCTCCAGTACTGGAGCCTTTTCACTAGTCTCCAAATAGCCTAGTTGCTCTTGCGGTCTTACATCATCTTGGTCTAGACTTCCATCATTTGAGAACACACGAAGTAGACTAGAACACTGAGGTTTAGTTCTGTTAGGGACAGAGATATCCATAGCTTCTTCTATGGGTTCCCCGAGTCTTGCTTGGAGATCTGAGCTAAGCCCTGAGTTTCCCACTGAAATTCCCCCGGACTCCTCACCTTCCTTAGGGCTGCAAACAGTAATGAGTCTGTCTGATTTAGCCTTGCGAAACTCTTTTTTGAGAGAATCATTCCGTGGGGTCTTCCTTTCACTATCCATCTCTTTTGGAATAGCACCAGTGTCACACTGCTTTTTTAGCCCAAGCTTTGCCTCCTCTCCTTCCTGGCTTATTTTCTTCACACGATCTGCTTTGCCACCAGTATCCCCAAAACGCCTCTTTCGAGCTGCCAACCGATCAACATCTGTGTTTGAGTTGGTGCCATCTGTCCCAGAGTCAGATTTTGGGTGCTTCTTGATTTTGATCTTACTTTCTTTGTCCACTGATTCAACAGATCCCTTTTCCTTCTGAACTTTCCCCTGCTTAAAAACCTCTACTTTTTGAGCCTCTGCACGTGCTCCTTTTTCAGACTGAGGTGGGGGCAGTGGAGGAGACCAAACGTTGTCACTCTCATTCTTCAACCTCTGTTTCTCAACAACAGCTTGGTCAAGCAATTTGTCCTCCTTCTCCTTAACACGTGTCAGCTGCACAACACAAGGTGGCAAGTCGAGACGCCCCTTGCCTGAACTATCCTTTTCCTTGCCTAATACCTTGCCAACTTTATTTCGAGAACCTGTGTCTGGGCTAGTTCCTTGATCAGGTTCAGGCTCCGTTTCAGAGGAGGGGATGCTGGGGGATGGCACCTTAACCTTCCTTTGCTTAGGTTTCTCCCCTTTCTCCTTTTCAGCTTTCTCCTTACGTCCTGCACGCTTGTCCTTGTCTCCTCCACTGTTCCTTTCAGCTTCCAAAATTTGCCGCTCTTTTTCTACCTTCTCGCTTTTGATGTAGCGCTCTGTCCTCATCTTATCAGGCTTCTCATAGCGAGGCGGAGAAATTGAGCTGCAGCTGCCACTTCGGTCAGAGGAGCGACTGTACATGCGTCGTTCTGCATCACTGGGCATGCGTTCAGAAGGGGAAGGAGAGGCGGCAGGGGTTCCTGGACGCCGTGTGTGTGAAGGACTCTGGCTTCGCTCAATGGTGCGTCGGCTATGGTCACGCTCACGGTCAGTCTCAAAGCGCTCCCTCTCACGTTCCCTCTCCCGCTGGAGGTAGCTGTATTTGCGGATATCTTGTTCATAAGGGTCACGGTAGTCCCGGTATTCACGAGGGTCTTCAAAGTAGCGTGGGTCATAATAGTCCCCCTGATAAGGGTCCCACTCTGGGTAGAATTCACGTCCCCTCACAGGGTACTCGCGACGAGGGTCTTCTGTGTAGGCGGCAGAGGCACGCACACTCTCATAGTAAGCCCGTTCCGCTGAGTACTCATGATATGGAGGCCTGCGTTCATCTCTGCCAGGGAGAATAAAACAAACCAAACTTAAACAAGCCCCAGCAGCCATGCTAAACAATTCAATTCACTTCATCTATAAGCTAGCAGGCACAATAGCCAACACCTTCTACTAGATTAATCATGCACTATGCCAAAGTGCACTAAAGATTTAAAAGTAGTTTATTTTGAGAGATAGAACTTCCCCTCAATGAAATCAAAAATAGAGAAACAAACCTTCGCTCTGAAAGGATTTCATAGAAGTCCCTGATGTCTTGCCCAGACGCCTGCATTGAGCGATAGAAAGCCATCTGACTCTCCTGGTTAGCGAAATCCACCTGAGGACAAAGGTATACCAATGTGATTAACAAATTATAACTAACAAGTCAAATTCCGCATCCACCAAAAGAAAACAAGCTTACATGCATTTTAAGAGTAGGGACAAATAGATGTTTGATTTGCCATTAATCCCTACCTTGATCTTATTGCCTCCAATCTTCCAGCCCTTGGTTTCTTTGACTGCTGCCTGCGCACATTCTATGTTATTGTAGAGAATAAGGGCCATCCCCTTCAGTCTGTCGAACACAACCTGAGTTACAGATGACAAGAAAGCAGAAGAGTACAGTTAGCATGGTACCTAAGGACATTGAGAAAGCAGCCACAGAATATTATAGAAAGGTTACCTTGACCACGTGTCCATAACGACAGAAATGGCGTGTCAGGTACTGCTCTGTGATGTTGGATGACAGTCCGTCCAGCCACACGCATGTTGTAGGCATGCTCTTCCCAAAGCCAAGCTGCAGGGGCATGGGGGTTATAAACACTGAACTCTGTACCTATATCAGATAAACTGCTTTTAAGAAATGTGTGAATGTGTCAGAGAATTTAAGATCCAGTTCTGAAAACTGATTTCCTTGTCAGAAAAATGTGTCAGAAAAACGGTACCCGTTCTGCTGCCGTTTTGGATATCATGTCTCATTAATCACTTATAATACCACCATAATACGGTTTTAAAAAAAACTCACACTTATGCACAGATGATCACGTTTTACCAGACATGAAGTTAGATACAAATGGTTATATTCTCATTCAGCTTTGTCTTCCACGTGGCACCACAAAAGGTGATCAGCTCTAAGATATAAGGTGGGCCAAGGAACTTGTAAGGGGGCTTGGGTATAAAAGGCGGCCAAGGCTTTAATAATAATGCCATGCCATCCTCTCCCCATGAAACCAAGCCAGCTTCTGGTAGAATACATATAGAGTGATAGAGGCTGTGCTGAATGATTAAAGACTGACTCCCAAAGCACTGTACCTTTAGCCTGTTGTTGCCCAGGTACTCCCCATCCATCTTCTTGATGGCTTTGCAGACACTGGCGATGTCACAGTACTGCAGGAAAGCATACTGGGGGGCGCCGTTCACCTTCTTTATGTCTATGTCCTTGAGCCGGTGGGGGGTGGAGAGCTGTGTCAACTGTGAGGTTGGTGCTTCAATAATTCCCCCATGAAAACATCCACTGGCAGCTTAGATACAGCAAGTTAAACCCGTGAGGCCACGTGAAAGGCGTCCCAGTAGGGGCCGCAGCACGGCCGACACCACGGTTCTCACCCATTAATCATACCACAATCCTGGGTTTTTTCTGCAGCCATTGCAGCTGTTTTTTTTAGCTGACTCATTTTTGAAAATGTTGAGTTTGCACCTTCTGTGAGGCTATAGCCTTTCAGGTGAGATATCCTGCCCACTTGCCATAAGACAAACCAAGGACTTGAGCTAGCAATGGTGAAGTTATAATTTTGCGTCCATAACCAACACACTTACCAAATAAAACAAGAACCTTACAGCATCCTATTTTTGTTCTTAAACGCAAATGATGCCTGTTCATAGTATGCACGTACAATATTCTTGTCTGTACATTTCAGCATCATAGTACCAGCTTTTCAAAGTCAAAGATGATGTTCATCAACATACCACAATCTCACCAAACCGCTGGAAGATGTTCAGCAGGTCGTGGTAGCTGGTGGTCTTCTCCAGGTTCCCGATGAACAGAGTCCGTGTTGCCTTTGGGTGGAATTCGTCTATCCGCTCATCCAATGGCCTAAACTCATTCTCGCTTTCAGTCTCTAGTGGTGTGAAGAAACAGATTTTTTTTTTAAGGTTTAAGAGGGGAACAACGATCAATAACAACAGTCGTTGCTTGGTATGGCCAGCTGAGGAAGGGGCGCACCTGGGCCATTCCAGGCTGTGACCTCGATCTGCATGCCAAAGAAGAGCTTCCCCTTGGACGCACTGAGCGCCTTCTCCTGATCCTCCTGCTGCCGGAAGAAGACCAGGCCATAACGCTCTTCCGATGCCCCATGAATCTGGACCGACGTCACCTTCCCGTATTTTTTAAACTCATGGAACAAGCCATCTTTAAGACTTGTGTCTGGAGGCGGGGGGGAGGGGTGGGGGGGTGCAAAAGAGACACAGGTTTACCAACAAATCATCCTACCTGCCCTCATTAACAGTGTGTGTCTCCTGTGAAATTCTAGCAAAAAAATTAAATTTCCACTCATAAGCAGGCTGGCGATCACCTAGAAAGTTAGCTAAACAGAGTAGCAGGCTATTTATGTGAAGTTAAGATTGAAGCAATTTGGTGCCTTTCTACCAAGATCTGCAAAAGTTTCAACATTCCTGATGTACAAGCATTTATGTAACAAACAACAACTATATACTGCAACAGTGTAACGCAATGGATGTCATCTCCATGGAGACTGGGAGCACAGCCTCACCTGTGGAACGCACAGGTAGGTTTTGTACTTTGATGCCAAAGCTTTTTCTGGGCTCATCCTTGTCAAGGTTTGGCAGGGGCTGAGCAGGAGGGGCAGGCACCGCAGCAGACTGGACCGACCGCGCCGGGGACTCATCGCTTGAGCTGCTGCTGGAATCACTGCTGCCAAGGAGGTGGGGGGGGGGAGGGGAGAGACATGCTTAGCAGGAAAAACATGGCAAAGAAACTCACAGCAGGTTAATCAGCCTGCAAGCGGCAGCCTGGGGAGGGTGGGCCAGTTTAAATCGCTTCCCACGTCTGCATAAAGACTGGCTTGAGGCCATGACACATATCCGCACAGAAATACAGCTTCCTCTGTCATTTAATATGGCAAACGTCACGCAAATGAAATAGGCCTCTAAACTATTTTGGGTGAGATTGCCATCATCTAAAATGCCCCTTTTGGCATTTAAGCAAGGGGGAAAAAAAAAAAACTTACTCTACAAAACTTTATAAATAACTAGAAGATGAGTAATGCTGCATTCCATTTGGACTTGTAAATTCCAAGTTCCTAGTCAGAAATTTCAACCAGAACACCCCCTGAAGTCAGAATTCCGACTCATGAACTCGGAGGAATCGACACAATCCCGAGCTCAGGATTCAAGATGGCTGCGCCTTTTATCAACAGAAGGGAAATCTGTAGTTTTATGCTGTTTATTCGCACGTACGTCTTATTTGGGGGTCATTAAAGCAGTCGTACACACAATACTGTCCAACTATCTGTGGATGTGTTGCTGCGGAATTTTATGCGCAAAACACTGCCTAATGTGCTATCATCAACTGATATCGCTAACAATGGCTGACAATTAACCGGGCTAGAATTAGATTTCTTGCTTAGTCGGATAATGCCGGATTTAAGGTAGTCCAGGCTAAATGTAAGCGAACAAAGATAAAGCCCATTTAAACTGAGGTACCTTAAATCAGGTAAATTAACAGGCTAAGCAAGAAATTTTGCTTTTTGCAACAGGTCCCTGGTTTTGCTAAATGGCTTTCCAACTTGTTGTGCTGGAACGCGTTTAACTCGTGTCTGACATTCGCAATTTCGAGTTCCGAGCACGTATACTCAGCACAATACCGTAGAATTTTTGAAAACATTTACTCACGTAGAAATTTCTTTTATAAGTCATTTCTTCATCTCCATTTGAAAACCGCCAAAAGAAATCACTATGGATGCAATTCCACTTCTCCACCTCAAGGTGTCACCTTAATGTCAGATCTTAAAAACCCTCAAGCATAATACAGATCACGATCCTGACTCAAAATGCTGCAAGTTAAACCCTCTCCCTTTTAAAACTGTTATTTCCATTGTTACAAACATGCCATAATCTGTCCAATCAATATATTTAAATCTCACAGGGCTACATTAACAGCACCACACCAACACACAGCACAGAAAACTATCCTTGCTCACCCTCACACCTTACTTGCCATAAATTTTAATAGGCGAATACACTAACTAGCCATCACAAGAAAAAGTAAATAAGCAAATAAAAACAAGTAAATTAAAATGTGTTATAGGTTCTGCTCAGTAAGTCTCTCCATGTAACTGTTCAGAATGGTGCACAATTTTTAGACCACAACCATAAAATATCTAAATATGACCAAAGCAATCCAGGTAAAATCTTGCACTGGAGTCCCTAAATATCTTGTTCAAGTCAATAAGCAACACTTTCCACTGACTCCTCCTTCTTAAATCAAGGGCCCAACATTACCTTCATTTTGATACTTAGGACAGGGAAATCTGCAAACTTTGTTGGATTCTGTCCATACAGGACCGGAATTGGGGAATCTTGACTTAGGGTTTGAGACAAATGTGCCGGAAAACACAAATGTTCATTAGTACATCTGCTGTGCTGTTATCAGAATTTGCCTATCAGTAAAAATAACCAGGGTTCTAATGATTCCAATTAGGCACCTATTTTAACTTAAACTACAGGGGCTGATTAAGTAGAATGTTGTGTATCATAATTTAAACCCATTTAGGACAATTATCCACCCCAGATATTACATAACTAGTTGTTAAAAAAAAAACAATAAGACATGGCAACTTTGCTCAGTCCTGCGGTACTGAAAACACAGGGAAATTTAACACCAGCAAAAACAAGGATCTTTATGTTTGATATATTTTATATACGTGACAAATCACTACAGTTTATTTAAACCAGAGACCATAGTACAAAGACATAAAAAGGGGACAGGGGAGCTGTCACTTGTGTGTAGTTTTGTGAACATTTTGGTGTGAGAAAAACGCACTGCAGAATGAGGTTTGGGTAACACTGCATGTGAATCCTCTGACGGGCTGCCTGCGTCACATTTTGGTGGATTTCTCCCATGCTTGACAGATGCAGATTAAAGAATGTGGGTGTGAAGTTACTAAGAAAACCGATCACATCAGGGACATTTTATAACTTCATTTTATAATGGATTTTAATTGAACAAAATTACCCATTTCTAAAATTCACAAATGCCAAATATCCAATTTGACCATTCATACGGGGATTTACTTCCAATATCAAACCATTCCCAAATCATTTACACTATTATGCAAAAACAGGCCCCCATACAGTCTTTATACAGTTGGATGTTCAGTAACTCCTGGATACAAAAGCAAAACTCGACCTGGAAGGACAAGAACAGGCCATCTTCAGGTCAAGAGGCCATGTCTTTCGACACCAGGCTACCAGCTTCTCCCTTCAAAGAGCGGCATCCACCTTTTTCAGCCTCACTCACACACAGAAACAGCATATCACCATAGCAGATGCGCCATCAGATGCTCCCCCCCTTCTCAAAACCAGCTCAAATTATCTAGGCCACTAAACCCCTCTGACACTCAGCTCCACATTGGGTCCCCTATCACACCCTTTAAGGTCATACTATCTGTCTGGGAAGAGGTGTGAGGGCTGGTGGTTGTCCAGGAGGAATCTGAATAAATACCTCCAAGCACAAGGGTTTACAAAACTACCACTGAAACACAACCGCCAAGTGGAGAATCATCAGCGATACTCTACCCTGAGGTCCCCACCTTAAGCCTGTTCTTTGACTAAGAGAGGACTACAGTGTATTTTTCATCCATAATTATGTACTTTTCAACCATTTCTGTGCGTTTTAATTATTTTAAGCATGATTTGGCTGTTACTCCCTCTCCAAAACACAAGACCACGATCCACCCTGGCCAACAGCCCAGAGACACAGTAGAGCTGCGGTTACAGGTCTGTGGTGCAATGCCAGCCATCCTGTCAACACCCACAATCACTGTTTCATCACAACTGCACTGATATTTACACACCACCTCCATGTTTTTAAGAGTAGGAAAGATGCCTCTGATCCAGTAGCCTTCGTTTCATTTGTCCTTGGACAATGCAACAGAATGCATTGACTGTTTTCATCGATCACTTCCTGTGTCATGAAGAGCCCCCCCCCCCCCACCCTTCAACCCCAACCCAAACCCCAACCCCAAGAACCTCATCCCCTCATAGGGAGAAGCTAAGGGACAGAAGCTCAGCCTATGGGAGTGGGATGGGAGCCAGCACAATCCAGACAATTCCAGTTTAGACTGGATGCCTGCGTAAAGGGGAGGGGGGGCATAGGGGTAGGTGGTGAGAAAAATCCACCAGCTGTCCATGCAACCATCTTTCCCATGAAAACCTGAGACTCTCGCTGTCTCACGCAGCAACTTAAACCAGACACATACTGTTATGAGACTGTATAAGACATCTCTTCATAAAATCTGTCTCATGCTCTACATCCGTTTGATCAGGTGTACTTTATAAGCTAATATGCCTTTACAACAGTTCAAAATTCTCCTGGATACTTATGAGCTGACAATCATAAAAATAAAACCACTAAGTGAATAAAGAGCATGAAAACCACTGTCCTCTTGGTCATGAATGGACCTGAGACTGGTGCATTGCTTGTCTGGGCTGTCCACCCCACCAAGTGCTTTAAGCGATTCTAGTCTGGAGAAGCACAAAAGCTGCAGGCTTCTCTGTCTATTTTTCCAGAAGACGCTACATTCAGGACAGTGCGTGGGGGAGGGGAGGCAATGCAGTTCGCCAGCTTTTGTTTCAATGAACTTTCACCGGCCGGCTGCAGGGGAAGCCCCCCCCACCCCCCTGCTGCTGCTACTGGCGGCATCCGCGCTCAGAGAGAAGGTTAACAGCAGCCTCTGCTTTACCAGCCCCAAAATGCACAAAGCGCTCTGTCTTAAACCATTTCTGGGTGCTTTTTGAAGTATGCTTTGGGTCATTGTCTTGCTGTAAGACCCATGACCGCCGGCTGAGACCCAGCGTTTTGACACTGGGCCCTACATTGTGGCCCAGAATTCTTTGGTAGTCTTAAGATTTCATAATCCCATGCAAACAGTCAAGACTACCAGTGCCTGGGGCAGCAAAGAAACCCCAAAACATCAGTAAACCTCCTCCATGTTTGACTGTGTTCTTTTCTTTGAAGGCTTCTTTTTGTTTTCTGTAAACAGTAGAATGATGTGCCTTTGATGTTTTGTGTGGAATGTCTCAGGTTTGTTTTTTTTTCCCTCTGCTTTTCTGTCTTCTTCCAGTGCCAGTAAAAGAAATAAACATGACGATGCCAAAGCATTTGTAATTGCAATAATTTTCTGGGAGAAGTGGTGCATTTTCTGACATATATGCATGGGTGCCAGTATTTTTGGCCATGACTGTACAAGTCAGAAGGGGCAAAACAGCATCCTGCTCCTGAGGTTCATTTCAGGCCAGGCAAGGCGAGGCGTCTGTGGAGAACAGGCATGGGGAGGGAGGGAGGCCCCCTTGTGTTTGCCAAGCCGATTAACCACCCTCCAGCAACAAAATAGCTGCCGAATGGCTTTCATTGAGCCGCCCGTCACGCTGAGCACACGACCTTTCAGGAGGCGGAGCCTCCCGGCGCAAACGACCGAACTGGTGAGGGAGCAGTGCTGACCTTTGCCGTTTCTCACGCTTGGGGATGCTTACAGGCACTATCCAGTCACTTCTGAAGTACAGGGAGGTGTAGAGATTAGCCCGGCCCTCTGCCAGCAGTGTCTGTGTCACCTTTCCTCACATGCCACAGAGGCTGGGACGTGGAGGAGGCACAAGGCAGCTCAACCACAGCAGTCCCAATTCCAGACCCCAATAAAGCCTGGGAACCCAGCTGAGCTGAGCTTAAATGCTGATCTGATGTATTTGGTCAAGTGTCTAATGTGGACCTTTGGAAAAAAAAGTTTCCACTTCTGGTCTCATGAGAGACAGAATTCTGAATGTGACAGTTTTGGATACGTGCAGGATGATTACATTTCCAGCAGTGAGGTTTGTGCACATGGGGCAGGATGCCGGTCAGGCCTAGAGAGCTGGCTCACCCGTACACATCTGTCAGTGTCCTGATCCGGGGGGGGAACAGCCACCGTGTGAAAGCCAAGGTCAGAGCATGTGCTGCCACTGATGGGACAAGATTTTTACACATATCTGCTCTGTGCAATGAGAATGTGGTTCAATAATCCCAGCCCCTCAGGGTCATAAGGAAAGCTTTTGTCACAGCACGGTGATTTGGTAAAATTAATACAAACAGTAAGTTAAATCATATTATAAGAAGAGCTGGGTGGAAGGTAAGCACAAATAACTTGAAAACCAAGGCTGAAGACCAACCAGTACTGAAAAAAGTGCCTTGTCAGTAGTAATAAGACGAATAAAGGGCTGTTTTTTTTTTGTTTTTTTTTTTTAAAAAAGGTTTACAAAATACCACACATATTTCAGCCACATGCCTCCTTCAGCACTACTGGGTCAAAGTGACATTCAATAAATGATCACCTTATGTAGTTATAAATACAATAAGCCATTATGATATTAGACGAACCAGAACTGGCCACTAAGACGTGTGTTCTGCTGAATGATAATATTCCAGAGACAATATTGAGCAAAAGCTGGTGAACTTCAAATTAGCGGATATATATATATATATATATATATATATATAGCACTTGGCACAAGGCAGTAACCAACTAATAATTGCAATGGCCATACTCAGTCACACAAATGGCCAATTTCGGCACTCCAATTTACCTAAGGTGCTTGTTTTTGGACAGCAGAAGGAAACCAGAGGATCCGCCAAAACGCCACACACACAAAAAGTGAACATGCAAACACCACACACACAAAGCGGCAGTGTGCAGTGACAGTGTGCCACTGTACCACTAGACTTGTACGATGTTAATATCAACATAGCATTTTCTGCACATGCAATTATCACACTGCAAGGACTGCAATAGTGTGTCAGGTTCAAACCATTAATACACATTGCAATAACATTTCTACTCAGTCATAGGAAATAAAACTTAGCAAGCTTTGAAATTATAATGATGGTTCCATTTCAACATTATGTGGTACATGTAAAAAATAACAAAAGTCAGTCTAGAGTTCACCACCACAGCTATTCTATGAGCTCTGCATGAGCTCTGAGACTATCAATCATTCTCGTCCTTGCAGCTGGACTCACTCATAGACCGTGTGGAGTGTTTGAGACAAATTAAACAAAAACGAGTGACTAAAGGAAAAGCAAACAAGAACTGGCCACTAAGACATGTGTTCTGCTGAATGATAATATTCCAGAGACAATATTGAGCAAAAGCTGGTGACCTTCAAATTAGCAGCAATTATTTTGATATGCAGGAATTGTAGAAAGCAAATTAAGCAAAATTATTTAAGGCATTGATGAGAAAGACAAGAGAGGCTACCCCAAGAGGCTAAATGGCACATATCTATGGTTAACCGCACGAGATGCAGTTGTGTTGCAGTTACTGTGGTGATATTTAAGTTCTGTTTTGCAATATTGACATACAACTGCATTCTCATTCACTTTCAATGTGAAGCGCTTCCAAACAACTGATACTTTTGCTCTTTATTTGGACCCTGCGTCATCTCCCTTCTGCCATATTTCCAAGTAATTGATAAGGAAACATTCAAGCAACGCTTTTTAATAACCAAGTAACGGAGTTTAAATGAATAATCATAACACCTCTAAAAATATTTGCAGGCCTACAAACAAGAAGACCAGGAAAAAATGTTCATCCTTCAAATATCTGACACAACCAGAACACCAGCATATTCCAGATGAAAATGTGCAAAATTTATTTGTGATTAGACACATAATGCAGGAAAGCACCCAAGTCCCATAATAAAACACAGGCTATACTTCACAGTAGCAAATATCAGACAGATCTTACCAGAAAGGACAAACACTCAAGATGCAAACAAGACTGTACAAAACATAAAAGCATTCGGGGCAGAATAAGGTCATAATTACACTATAAATCAGTACCTCCAAAAACAAGCCAAAGACCTTAACTTGTGAAAGAGCCTACAAAAATGACTACACCAGTCCCTCACAAAGCCCCATAAAGTCTCCTGATCAACGGTAAGCACAAAAACAGACCCAAAATAGCACGCCCGTAAATAAAGACAACCAACCGAAGTGGCAGCTCAAATGCTGGATGGACTATTTCTTTCCACAGTCGTGGCATGACCACCTACCTGCCGCTACTGCTGCTGCTGGTGCTGCTGACGGAGTCCGAGCTGGATGAGCGGCTGCAGGAGCCGGAGCCGCTGGGGGAGCGAGCAGCCCGTGAGGCCTGCCCAGCCAGCCGCTGTGGTGAGGGGTTGCGCGATTGCGAGGAGTGGGGAGAGCGGCTACGGCTGTGGTGGTAGACGCGCTCGGTGCGCCGGCCCCGGTCCTCGCGGTACAGGTCACGATGCACACCACTGGATAGGCCAAAGGGCTCACGGGCACGTGGCTCATACCGTGGCTCGGGGGTCTCAAAGCGGCTTGGGCTGCGGCTACGGGAGCCGTAGTACCCAACCGCACCTGATGAGGATCCCCCGCCACCTGCGGCACCGCCGCCCCCTCCAGCGCCCGCCCCGCCACCAGCTCCAACGCCTCCAGGGCCCGCTACAGAACTAGCCACGCACCCCCCGACAGAGCCAGAGCCAGCGCCAGGGCCCACCAGCGCACGCTCCCGGGGGTCACGGTAGTAGTCCGCGTCATAGTGTCGCTGCCGCTCAAAGTTGGCGCCGCCACCACCGCCACGTTCATGGTGTCCATAGGCACTGTGATCGTAGGCACGCTCCCGGCCATCGGAAGCCCTGGGGGAGACAGGGGGGTGGAGCTCAGTTATACGGCAACAAAATAACCAGAACCGTGCAAGTATGGACATTTAATTTAAGCATTTAATTTGAGTTCATAGCACACATTCAATTTTTCATTCAATGGCATTACATATTTCTAGGTCAAAACCTCCAGAACGGAACCGGACCCCTTCAGGTCAAATCAGTCTTACGAGTTTTGCTCCAAGGTTGGCTAATAAAATGGGCTCTGGTGTGAGTGTCATCATTCCTAAGAATGTCTCTAGCTGCCCCCTCCTCCCATCCATTTTCCCTCTTTGAACCCCACTCCCCCTCAAATCGGTGCCAGTCAAGGTACCACAGTAACACCAAGGCCTTCTTGGAATTTTGCATATAGGTCAATCAGGCCCTGCCATTCAAAAGGTTATTCTGCCCTGTTGGAAGGAGGCCAGGTTTATGCAAAGCACTGTCACTGACAGTCACTCTCACTATGAAACTCAAGGGATTCACACTGTGGCTTGCTAGGTGCCATTTCAGTCCTTTAATGACCCACAGGAGCTTCTCTGCGACCACAACTTCTAAGAAACCCCATTTTTCTACCCTTTGCCATCATTTCCCCATTTCCTTCCTTTTGCTCCTTCAAAACATGAACAGCAACATTATAAATACGAAGGAAATAAAATCTCTTTTCTATTTAATTCATACTTAAAGATAAAAAACACTTCCCACGATTAGTAACCTAATGTAGGGGAGTGCAGAGTGAGAACTTCATCACACACTGAGAGTCTAGTGCTCCCTTTGTCTCTCTCTCTCTCACTCACACAGTTATTCCCATCATTGTGGGGATTCTACATTCATTTTTATGCGCATAAGCCTAATCCTAACTATGATAATTCTAACCCATACCGAGCTCTAACTTTAACCATAAATAACCTAATAAAATATAAGACTTCTGGCTATTTTAGTTTTTTGATTGCATTCACAGATTTTTATAAAATCAAGGTTTATATTGTAGGAACCTGAAAAATGTTCATGCAAGCTAAAAAGTAACATGATTTGCTCTACACAATGTGGTAAATATAAACACGCACACAAACAGGCAATTTAGAGAGACCAATTGACCTAAAACTGTACATCTACAGACTGTGGGAGGAAACCAAAGCCATGCCAATGCGGAAAGTCAGGGCAGGAATCAGGCCCATAAAAGTGAGGCCACGAGACCACTGGTTCAGACACCTCCCATTCAAGGGAGTTTCTTAATATTCCCAATATAATATCTATTACGTCTGAATAATACACAGGGCACAGCTGACCTGAATTACAATCTCAGCTCTCAGAAGACATTAAATACGTCATCTCTTATGTAAAGTTTCCTTGTAGTAAATTACAGTTAAAAAATAAGTCAAACTGGCTTGGGCTGTCCCCGCCCCTGGGATTTCAGGTTTCTCATTTCAGCTAACTGCCAAGGACTGTGTGCATGGCACAGGGCTCTGGGCTCCCATACCTCTGATGACATGAGCAGCCTCTGCAGGAAGTCCCTGACGATCGGCTACAAGCCCTGACACACTAGACTGTACATGTGCTGCTAAATTTTTAATAACCAAATTATTTTCGCAACAAGATATTACTCTGACTCCCCTTAAAACTGCAGAGTACTTCTGGGTGGAAACTGACCTTTTCATGCATTTGCTGTCTGATGTTACTGAGGTACCAGTTTAGACATGGACTCGCAGACAAACACACAACAGTGGTGTGTATTCAAGAGAAGGTGCTAAATCAGGGCTTACCAGCAAGTCACAGGGCAAGCTGTTTTTTTTTTTTTGTTTCTAAGTTTTAACATGCAACAGGTGATCGAACCAGCAACTGAAAAAACACAATCCCTTGTAATGTTTAGGGTGCATCTTTAACTGGTCCTCTGTGACAGACTGGAATCCCAGCTAGTGAGTCCCTCACTTCCAGGGATGGACTCCAGACTCACCATGACCCTCGATAAGCAGTTATGAAAGATTGAGGGATGCTCAGGCTCATACCTGCTGCCTTTATCGTAAGCTACTTCTCACTGGAGTAATTCACATTAAGTGTCTTATTTAAGGGTACTACAGCAAGGCTGCTCCTGGTACTTGACTCAGCAAATGTAACCACTGTGATACCCGACGACCCGCTGCTGTCGTAAGTGTTCTACCATCACGTTTTCAACTCTGCATGCAAAACTCCATTTTTGGATACCTAAAAAGTAGAAGAATGGTTTTTTTTTAATGTTTCAATCTATGCGAGAATGGGCAGACAAACCAGAACAGAAGTGTGAAGAACTGCTTCTGATCGGAACCTTATTCTTTCTAAGAAAATTCAAAAAGGGAAGGAAGTGTTTTACACTGAGTGGAGAAACAGAGCAAGGTGTCAAAAGAAAGGCTTTTGAGAAATTTAATATTTAAATGAAACTATGCAAGAAAATTAAAAAAAAAAAAAACCTGCTTAAGGTAGAAGCAAAATATGTTTCCTGGAGTGTGATGTAAGGGTGCTTTTCCATCACACCAAATACCGTACTTTTGGTAAGGTTCTTTTGGTACTTTCCCTTTTCCATTGACTTGCGGTCAAGATCCGGTACCAAAAGTGCCAAACCAGCTGGGGTACTTCTTTGATACTTCAGTACTTTGGGGTGGGACTTTAAACGCTTTCTTTGTCGAATGCTTATGCAAATAGCCTACCTCTGAAAGACAATACAACGCCGCCCTGAAAAGTGTTACGTACTCAGAAAACAACGATAAACAAAGTAAAAAAAAATTAATTGCGATCTGGTCGGAAGAACAGATACAACAAAAAGATCAGGATGGCATGACAAGAAATTTTTTAAAGTGTTTAATATACTAGGTGATTTTGTTGAAATACATATTGGGGTAATTATAAAGAAAAAGTTCATAAATTTCTCACAAAACCATCTAGGAGTGATTTAAACAGCAAGGAGGAAAATGATTACGACTATCTCGGAGAACGCATGCAATGCTCATGCAAAAGTAGCAGAGGTAAATTTTAAACTGATTTTTAAACATGTTACATAATCTACAAAATGAATAATAATTAAAATTGCAAAGCTAGCTAAGGTGTTTTTTTCTATGACAGAGTAAAAATGTTTTAGCGAATCTTTA
>JAAGVU020000123.1:18834139-18859735 GCA_011763525.2 Mormyrus iriodes | reverse complement strand
TATGGGGGAGGGGATTAGGGTGTGTGTGTGTGTATTTGGGTGTGTGTGTGTGTGAGAGAGAGAGAGAGAGAGAGAGAGAGAGAGAGAGAGAGAGAGAGAGAGAGAGAGAGTGTAAGTTAGAGAAAAAGATAGAGAGATAGAAATGGACTGACTTAGAGGTCTAAAATAGATAGGGCAGTGCATACCAACCTTTTGTGATAGCAGAACCCCGACCTACAATCCCAAATATAATACAGGGAGACAGAACTTTGTGAGCCAAAAAAATTGTTTTAAAAACAGCCGCAAAAAAGCAGGCAGAAGTAAAATGGTCACAATATCCGCAGCAGGCAGGAGGCCCAGCAGCTGGGAGGGGGCTAATGCATAATCCCAAATCCCAAAGTCTCGGCCTTCAGTCCACTCTTTCGCAGGAAAGGAACAAGGAGTTAGAAAGTCTCAAACTTCCACAGCTTGTCTTTCAGCAATTCTCCAGAAAATGTGGGGAAAAAATATGCAAGCAATACAGCATATAAAATACCTGTATTGAATCTAACACTTTTCCTCTTTTAGATGAGGTTATACCAGAATTACTGTCCAGAAGGCAAACAAATCCTAGCACTTAAAAAAATGGGTATTAAAAAAAATAAATAAATACATCCAGGTCAGCAATTTGAAAGAAGACTCGTCTACTAATCACATTTTTAGTCCTGAAACAGTCTGAGGTTCTCTGAAATCCCACAGTTCTTCATCAAATCCGTAACCTCAACATCCATCTTCAATTCACGGTCTTGTGCCAGGTTTGATTATCCACAGGAATCCCTACAATCCATGGGCAGTGTGTCACGGCAACAAACACCATGGATGAGTCCTCCCGATAGTTATAATAATCCGAGTCCGCTTTTTTCCCCCCAGAGAATATAATGGAGTTCTCAGCTCGCAAGCCACAGACTTTAGGTTTATTCCAGTGTTTCTGTAGATGTCTACAAGTTCTACTCAACTACCTGATGGTTGGCAGGGCGACGGAAAGAATACTTTGCTCCAAATGACAAATACAAAGCACTGTTACATCCAGAGCTGACAGGTGGGTAAATCCAGTAGTGATGGACAAGTAACTCCCAATATATCCATGGAAAAAAAAAGTTCCAAGTTTCTTCCATTTTCTTCGGCCCCAACAAAAGTTCATATCTCCTCAAAATTTTATTTTGTATTGTACAGTCCTCCATCTTCTGCTGAATGGCATTCCTGTGCCTGTCGTTTCTTCTAATCCATTGTCAAATGCAAAACATTCCCAGAAAAACTAAATACGGGGAGCTTATCCTGCTTTCAATTTGTACTTATGTTTGCTCTTCCCTGGGTCAAATAGTGCCCAAGGTCTCCACCAAACTTGACTGTAAAGCCCTGGTATCAGATATATATCTATATATATTCCCACAGGAGAACCGAAAGACCAACGACCCCATGGAAACACACGAACATCCTTGGGTGGCACAAATATATAAATCCAATGGGGGTGTAAATACCTTGGAAATATTATCCACAAGTCCAGGAACAGAAAGCCAAAACACCCCCCACTAAGAGAAGTGCAAAAAACCAAAGACAAGACACATTTTACTTCCTGGTTTCTAATGAATTTGTCTTAAAAGTTGGCAAATGTGTAAATTTAGAAATCATATGTTTTTGTTTTAAAGCTAAAGAGTAATAATCCATCACGCGCTGTACTGTATTTCCAGATCGAAATGATTCCACTGCAGACCAGCAAAACAAGGGGGGAAAAAATTAAAAAAAATATCTTGCATCCAAAATCCCTGGAAATTTAGGATATCCAATAACTCCATGAGTGTTCCTCAAGTGTGACATCCAACAGGATATAGCTCACAGTTTGATTCCCCAACACTTACGCTACACATGTATGTTTTGGAAACGACACACGCGGATAGTTTCGTTTATAATCCCATGAGCAAGGTGGACGTAGATGGGATCCCTAGAATATGTTTTACGTCTGAAACTTCCACAAATCTGTTCGCTTTTTTGTTTTTTTGTTTAAACAACTCACCAGTACAAATGTTTTAAATGGGGGGTAAAAATGTTTAATAAGAAACAACGGTCCCCTGTCATTCAGAGAAACCTTGTCCACTTACCCGTCTAGTCTGCGTTCATAGCGACCCTCTCTGCTGTGCAGGGACGTGGGGGGCCCATAGACCGGACCCCCCGCACCCCTTGCGAACCCTGAAACGTCCCGCCCGCGATTGCCTAAGGACAGGCTATCATCCAGTCCACGTGCGGCGCTGGGGATCGTGCCCGGCTCGTTGTAATCGGTCCGCAGGTCTCTGTCCCCCATCTTGTTGATGGAGTTGTGAGCCTTCTGCGCGCTCTTAATGTCCACGAAATCCACGAAGGCCGCCACGCCACCTTCCGAGCCCCTCTTCGGGAGAATCTTGACGCTCTCCACCCTCCCATACCTAGGTGGAGAGAAGGGGAGCGAAGGTATGGGTTATGATGGGGGGGTGAAGAATGGGAGAGGGGGTAAAAAAAAAAAGAACATGGGAGATGAATTAATGTTAAGTTGTGAACTAAATGAAGTCAAAACAAAGATTCATGCTTCAGCCATGTTAATCCAGGTCTCTAACTCCCTGGAAATCATGGGCAAAAGTTATTTTGTCCAGTAGTGGCAGAAGAGAAATCATCAACTGAGATAGGGTGAATGGTGGACAATGGAAGCATGGCAACCTTGAGAAATCCTTGAGACAGCCTACAGTCAGCTCAGAAACTTCCACCACGCAAAGCAACAAATCCTTTACATCAGCATGCATCAAGAAAAATCAAGCATAATAAAGATACTGTTTAGATACACTTTCAGGTGCAGCAGCTCCAGACCAAACCCAATGCCCATTTACAAGAAATAAAGCAGACTGCAGGCAGTCCTCCACTTCACCCCTCCACCCCACAATGAACAGTCACTGGGACACAGCAAACGTCACTGCACCAAATAGCAGAAACAAGGATTCAAAGGAAAGATACCTCCCACCAAAACAGAAACCAAGAACCCTGTGGCCAGGGAGGGCAGTAAAGGAAGTTTGCAATATAACCAAGTTAAATACCCAGCCCCCCCAAAATATAAATAGTCAAAAAAAAAATTATTCCTCAGATACAGGCCTATCCATTTTGACACATAAATATCCAAAGACGACTAATGCTTAACAGCCAACATGTCACATACTAATTGATTTAGTTTCTCCCTGTACCTCAAATCAAGTGCATTGAGGAAGCCATTTTTACAAGATCCAAGGCCATCTGCAGTCTAAAGTATAAACTAAATCTTACAAAAACAATGACCCTCCACTGTCCGCTGAAGAGGGTTCCTTTGCACAAACACAAAACTGGAGTATAAGGTATAGACTAAGCTTAAAGAAACAAACAATACAACCACATAATCAAGTTTTTCTGGATGGGTGGCTTTTCAACTGCATTATTGGTGAAACTCAATTAACTATGCCAATACTGATGGGAAATAATTCTAGTGTCACATGATTATGTTGAAGAGGGGAGGGGAGGTTGCAGATGCATTTGCCATGAAGGGCAAATCCTTCCCCTATTATTCCTCGACCCAGCAGAGCTCAATACCCATACAAAACTACGAAATGGAACCATGCAACCACATGACAAAACTTCTGTCTATGGGAGCTGTGAGAAAAAACTGTTAAGCAATCAAAACTTTTGGAACTTTTAATGTATTGCTGGCGGAAGGACAAAAAAAAAAACATACTTGAGAAAAAGGACATATAATATTTTATTCCCAAAACTTCACACTCATTAAATTATATATCGCTGGCAATGAAATTCTACCGGAAATGAAAACTGTGGAAAGGAAAATAAAATGCCATGGCTTTTTCATTCATGGCATTAAGATTTTAAGAACATTCAATACAATATTTATAATACAGCACTGTAAATATCACTAACAAAGAGAAATCAGAGACGAGGTTTCAAAAACCACTTCACTCCACAACGAGCCAGAGAGAGACCAGTTCCATGGGAGAAAATGGGAGTTTTAGAATACAGAAACATCTTTCACGTGGTTAAAAGCCCAGCTTTGCCTTCCCATACGGCCTCCGCGACGCCATTTTACAAACCAATTCCCATGCCCCCCCCCCCGTTTCCAGACACTTCAGCTCTCTGACGGACCCCAAACCTTCCTGATGAAAAAAAAGGTCCGTTCTTTCTTTTTTGTCGTATTCATAGCAGACTATAGCAGAGATGTGCACTGCACAGTTTACGGTTATACACATTTAACAGATGTGATTAAAAAGCGACTTTTCAGCCACGTGTACATTTCTGCATTGGCTGTTCTAATACGCCGTCCAAGCTCATTTCAAAATATACGTAGCGCATACTTTTTCCGTGAAAAATGTAGGACTTCCGGGGCCAGGACATCTAATACAAGCGTCGTTCAGCGTCTTTCTGGGAAAAATTATTTTGACTAGGTCGAAGTTTCAGTCCTCAGCGTCTTTTGGTGCGCCGAGTCAGGATGGTGGATTCAATATAAAATTTCAAACTATCCTTACCGACATGTCAAATTAATAATGTAACAAGGCCAAAGCCAAGCCTCTGAAGAAAAGGTGTGTCAGCGAGTATCAGCAAAAGGTGCGCCTCTCTTAATACATTAGGTAAAATATTTACGATGCCACAGATGTATCAGTCCTGAAACCAAACACTTACTGACTTCAGACTGATCACATCGTTTGATACATATCCATAAACTATGCACAGAATTGCATTTAGAATTTTATTTCTCCAGAAATGATGCACAAAGAAAAACACTGAATTACACCCTTTGTTTTTAGCGCGATTATATATTTATGTGCAGTGGTGTCATGACTGACATCTTCGTCTGCGTTCGGTCGATGTCAAGCGATCGTTCTCAAAACGTCCAGCTCACGGCGATCCGTCCCATGGTGTCCCCCATCCCCCTGAAGTGGTCGGTCAGTACAGTCGATCTGCATCGTGCGTGTTAGTAACTTAAATTCCATTAAATTAAAAGGAAACTTTGTCCCATTCACGGCCAGACCCATTGCCCTAACCACGCCATTTTTCGACCCAGAAGTAGCGGCAGGAGCGTCTATACGGCGTCGCGCCATCAAACTGAACGCATGTCAATACTTCCCAGTTCCATTCCGACTAGACACGATTCGAGCCCCTTCGTCCTGGCCATAAATTAAGACATTTTATTCTCGAAAGAAATAAACTGACTTGGCCTAATGCCTTCCCGACAGTGATTGATCTAATTGTCTTTGTGGTGACCGTGCTTTCCAAAGCAAGCTAAATTATTATTAATTGTTGAATATGCCCCCCCCCAAGTCTTTTCAGCAGCAGTATTAAACTATAAATAGGGAAGCCGCTTAGCTGCAATCGCGCCACTGGGAAACCGAGCAAGCGCACGTTTAAAAACAGTGCGGAAAACAACGATGCACTGTTACTGTATCACCATTTTGTCGCTTCATCCAGGTTCAGTCAATCCCCGTTCACACGCACCGGGTTGCCTTTTTTTTAAAATATACACACATAATTCCGGACGTCGAGGAGTAGCAGTCACGCAGATACGTCGATATTTCGAGTCCACAAAGATCATTAAGTAGTAGGAAAAAATAACCTTTCTCCGAAAAAAAACCTAGGGAGAAGCTCGTTTTCTGACCGCTCTCGTTTGCTAGCTAGGAGTAATTTCCCACGGCGCATTAAGCTGGTCTGAATGTTACAGCGCCGAGAGACTGGTTGCATTTCGAGATTCGTAACCAGAACAACCCCCGTGTTTCTCTCCCCCTCCTCCTCGCCATAAAAAAAGAAAAAAAAATACTCACCGCTTAAAATGTTCGACGATTTTTTCTTCTCGCACATTTTCGGGTAAATTCCCCACCCATAGATGTCTGGTTTCCCGGACCATAATGTGTGTCCGTGTCCCCCGTTCATACAGATGTGCTTTTTGTAACGTTTATCTATTCTCTCTCACGCTTCTTCTTTATTCGCTGCAGGCAGGTCCTAAGTCCGCGCTGCGATCTATACGCTGTAGAGATATTCGGCGCACAGGGTGACGACTAGGTCCAACGCTACTCGGCGGTTAGCTCTCGCGCTGCGTGAACGTGATCCTCCACCGCGCCTCGAGGAACGCGCGTGCTCCAGCTAGCGTGCACGCGCACAACACACTGTTCTCCCTCTAACCCGTGGCGGTTCCCGTGACACACGCGCGCGCGCGCGAGCCCGCGTGCAACTCGAGCCCGCCAACCTCTACCACTTTCTCTCACTCCGGCTCGCGCATTCTGAGAATTGGCCCGCGCATGCGTCGTAAACAAGCAGCGTCGTGCCCTCCCCCACCCGATTCAGCATTCCGTTGTGCGCAGGCGTAAAATAAAATTGTATCTGTATGAGAATGAACAACGTGGGGGGAAGGGAGATTCTCTAATGATGTATTGTTGCGCAATACGGATGTGTTTGCACATTTTAAAACGCTTTGTCTTCTCCGAACATCGTATAACTCTTTATTGTAATGCAGCTTGTGTGAAGAGCTTTTGATAGCACGACTACCAGTATTTATCTTAAATTAAGGATCATAGATAAATAGATGGGAAAACTAAACCGAATACTATTTTAATATGACTGTAAAGTATAGCATCCGAAATATAAAAAAACAAAACGGAAAATGTTTTTATATTTAGAATATCAATACTAAACATTATGCATCGTCAACATATTTATTCATATTCAAGATATAGTCAATCGATTTCCTTCATTCGTTAAGCTGTTCAATATTGTTAAAGGTTTTGGGAGTGTGGCAGTTTTCAGCTGCGTTGCACTCTTTTTGAAATAAATAATACTGTAAAGTGGTTAATAACGAGTATGTCCTCTTGTCATATGAGTTATTTTATTTGCACAAAAATATGCATGGTGTATGCTTGACGTTGCACCACGCGAAACGGCCGGAAAGCCGCTGGCCTGCGGGATGAGCGTGCCGGCGACGCGCAGGTGCGGCGTGCGGAGGGCGGGTGCTGCCGCCCGGGCGGGATAAAGCGGCGGTCTGCCGGCGCACTCCCACACAGAGGCGCTCTTAGCGCGGGCGGCCCTGCGCAGACCGAGAGAATAAATACGTAGCTGTAATATCACAGCAAGCTTATTCGAGAAAGTCCGCACAATGCTGGGAGCGATCGCATTTCAGGAATAAACGTGTGGGTTGATTTTACTCTGCAGATCTCTTACATGGGTGGATATGAACGCTGGCCTTACATTTCAAATTACGAAATCCTGCTCGGGTACAAGTACTGAATTCATTCACCCAAAGGATGATGTCTGCTGGATTCTATTTGTATAACACCGCCATCTTTCACCCTTTTTCCTTTGTCTTGGAATTATGCTTGGAATTATTAGCGCGATAAAATATCAGTGGATTAAAGATGAACCACAAACGAAAAATGTCATCGTGCGTGTTTTGCTTACGAAATCCAAATTAAATTATAACCACGATGTTTTTATATTGCGGAAAATAATTGATAATCCTGCGCACCACTGAACTTTTCTGTCGATGCGTATGTGCAGTATCCCCGTTTTGTTTCTGGAAACATGCTCATCCATTTCTCGGTATACAGTTATACATTGTGGCCAGTTTGTATATGACACTCTTTTGGGGGATTATAACAATGAGGTGAGTGTGTGGTTGCAAACAATACTTTTATTGGCAAAGATTTGCGACGTCGTGCATCGGACGCCATTTCATGGGACTTAAGGCCACGACTCCGATCGGCCATTTTAAGTAAAGCTGCAGGGTTATGTATTGATGCAACTGCGCAACGCATTATATAACAATCAGTGGCTCTAGATACAATGTAACAAATAACATTAAATCATACGCGCGTCATCTGCTCGATCGTAGTGTAGGATATGCACCTGAGGAAATTCCACTTTAATTCCCCTTAAGGAGAAATCTGGCCGTATAAACTTCCATGGCATTTGTTAATAATTATTTTTTTTCTTTTTGTCATGTTGCATAAGTGTGAGACAGTTTCGGGATCGCGGGGGCTTATTACTCACTATCGCGGGCACCTCGCATTGCAGCTCATTTGACAAATAAGGCCCATATTTGGGAACGTCTGTAAAAGGAAAATGTCTGCAAACAATGCGTTATATTGCTTGACATCGTGGATTTATCCTGCCCTCTCAACATACAGCGAATGCATGAATAGCCTGGTTCTTCCATCTGGACTTGACTGTTTTTTCGGCACTGTCCAGCACCTGGGATATATATCTAATAATGGATCACCTTCAGGCTTCTAAAAAACCCTGCATCGTTACATATGTCGCCCATGGTTCTGTTGCCCAACAAGGCCATGTTTTAACTGGTTACGTATTGCTATTGGGAGAAGTGTTAAATAAAAAGGTACACGACAAACTAATAATGACGGTTACACAAGTTCAGTGATTTATTTATGTAAAATAAGACCGGCCTAATGAGAACGGGAGTACCCAGTATAATTTGGGTGGCGTTAGCAATGTACTATCCTTAATATGTGAAGCATCTAAATATAGCTGTTAGATAAGAAGATTCGATGCTTTTTGATTTAATTAAGCCCAGGGAAAGAACTAGACCCTTAAAATACATTTATGAGGTTGGCATTTGCTAATTTTCCTATATGGATATTGCATTCTTATGTTTTTATCTGTAAGTTATGTAACGACATTATTTAAGTTAACAAAGACAAACACTTTTAGCTAATATCCCAGAAATTACCGTATTCTAAACATGACTGTCTGGCTTTTCTCGTTGATCTAAATATTTGTGATGAGTGCATTGTAAGGATAAATTGGTGAGAACTGGTTCATCTGAAAGAGATGGCGCATGGGATGGAAACATTTCACAGACTTGGGACACCGTCTATTAGGCCTATAAACGGCGCAGATCTAAGTTTTAAGGTCCGGCAACCACATATTTATCCTGCCATTTTGTCGACAATATGTTCAACATAGCAGAACATGTGGAAAGACCAGCCTACCACAGCAATCCGGGCTTAGTTTTACTGTCTTCCGCTTCATTCTAAATGGAAATGTTGCTTAAGAAACATGTAAAACATTTAAATCGTGGCTTAGGGAATCTCCCTACGCTTTTGTTTCGCCCATAGACCCAAGCAGTCTTCACCTTAGTTATTTTTGACCATTTATTTAATTCCTAGTCTGTGGTTGCATTTCCAATGTTTTTTTATCAAAAAGGTAGGCTACTCTGTTTTGTTGACCACTTCTAGTTACATGTAAACTGATCCATCATTTCTGACAGCTAGCCCATGTTATCTCGAAATTTTTACAAATGATTGGATTTTGATCAGCATGTTTAGTTTATGTGTTTTTTCTGACGCTTACAGATAATGACGTCACATTTTTTATATGTGAGCTTATTAAAGCGACTGTGATGAAAAAACTGGGCATATATTAATAGAACGTGGAGTTTTCATACCATTGTACTATTTAGAGGTTATAGAGTGGCTTAAATAATATATTTACATTCTTTAAAATCACTGGCCTGTCAGTTTACCCTAGCTTGTAAAATGTAGCGGCCAAACAGGCCATTCCAGTCTACTAAATAGAAATTAAAGAAAGACGCGCAAATTACTCGAAAATTTCAATGCACGGGCATCTACATTAATTCGATTACGCTGAAAGTGATATTATTGTAGGACTGTAATTTAATCAGTTTTAATCATTGGGAATCGTAGCAGGGGAGGTAGCGAACCTACGAGAAGCCGTCTTAAATTAGACCAGCGAACTGCTAACTAAAGCTTTACGTAGTTGACCGCCCTCTGGTGGTGGAACAGCTGAATAACCATGCGAATTGGCGCGCACGGGAATTTTCGGGGAAGCCTTTTACTACAAAAAGGGAGTATTTGCTTATCGCTGCCAACATTAATCGGCATCACGATGACCTTCAATATTCGAATGTTAGCAGTCATTACAGGCCATTGGTACGTTTGTATGATGTATCTCCTGCTTCTCATTTTCAAAACGTTTATGGTTATTTTTAGTTGTATTCAGAATATTTGTAAACTAAACGTAGAGCGTCAATGCTGATTTGTCTCAAATACAATACACAATACCCATATCACATCATCCTAGCGTCTACACTCTGAATGCGGTACTAAAATGATCTTAGGTCATTTCCCCACCTGCAGCTGAAACCTGTCTCTGAGTCTTCCTGGTTTTGTTCCTGATGTAAATGACACATGGATATTAATCAGTAATTATCATCAATATATTCTGAGCACAGGAGCAGTGCGGCAGAGAGGGTGCCAGCATGGCATCATGCCTTCTAGGTCATGGGTTCTCTCCCTGCCCTTGGCTGTGTGTGCGCGTGTGTATACAATTTGTGTGTTCTTAGTGACTTTTTGTGTATTCAAACTCATGGTTAGATCCAGGGCGTAACTTTGGATTGAACATTGGGGGGGTTGAGGTCCCCACGCATTCTTCATGATAATATGATTATTTGGGGGGTTGTATTGGTCGGTTCTGATTATTGGGAGGGGTTACAACCACCCCATCTCCCCATAATTTATGCCCATGGGTTAGATGAATTGGTATCCCTAAATTGCCTGTAGCATATGAGTGTATTTGAGCCCCAGAATGCACTGGCATCCACCACCACCGGGGGGGGGGCTTGTGTTATATTTTGCCGATCATGATCAACTGGTTGGCCAGCAATGAAATAAAGCTCCATTAATCATCTTCTGTGATCGACCTGGTAACAAGCCAAGATCGACTGTCGGGTTGGACGCCACTGGAATATAGGCTAAATAGTGCCGGCGTTGGGGTAGAAGACTGGCCCATCGGGAAAATACTCAAACTTATGGAAGGCCAGTCCGCGCTTCCCTCATGCCCTGTCATATAACGTAATTAATCAAAGTTTGCCTTTGCAAATGGTAATTTATTTAAATAGCACGCAAGCACTGACTGACACGCAAAGGCGTGTTTGGTTGGGGAGTGATCTGGGAGAGAGGAGAGTGTTCAGTCCATGTTCGCACTCACCATGTTGCTAAGAAATTCCAAACCATTAAAAATAAACGAGGCTACAATTTTACCATTTTTTGGTGGGGCAGATATTCTGTTTGAGCCCGGTACTGCTTCATGTATGTGCCATCTGTGCTCATGCGTACACTGATGTTTCTCTCACAAGAAAACTGATCTCCTAGTGTTTCTTAGAGCTTTAGGGAATCCTGTCCATCATTACTTTGTCATAAGAATAATTATAATACCAGAGAAATCATTTAATTGAATTATATACACTCCAGTTTAATCATATGAGTTTCTTGTTTCTACTCTGTCTCTTGCCCCGGGAGGAGTGCTATAAGCAGAGGATTTGGACCTTCCACAGTTCAGTACAGCTGCTAAACCCTCTGAGTTAAACTTTGCTATTTCTACCCTGTGGTCCAATACCAACCAATTTTCACCAACGGACAAGTAAGAGACATGTCCCAGGACTGCTTTCCGATTGGCCTAAATTTGCTTAATGGCTTTACTGGTCTAGTCTGTGACTAGTGTTATGGCTAGACTTTCATAATTTCCATCGGGTTTGTTTACAGCAGTGTTTCCCAACCCAGTCCTCAGGGACCCCCAAACAGTCCACATTTTTGCTCCCTCCCAGCCCCCAGCCAATCAAGAACACCGAATGCCTGGTACAGGTGTGTTGGGAGCTGGGAGGGAGCAAAAATGTGGACTGTCTGGGGCCCATGAGGACCGGGCTAAGAAACACTGTTTTAGCTGAAGAACTGCTATGCCATCCGAGTGTCCCTCTGCCTTGTGGTGCATGGGATAGGCTCCAGGTCTCCCAACTCTGACAAAGAAGATAGATTTTCTAGAGGGAAAAATGATAGGACTTCAGGTCTAAAAGATGGGACACTGTCTGAAGCAATAAGGAGAATTTGTGACAAAAATGAGTCCTGAACAAGATGAAAGGGGACTAGAGACAGTGAAGGCAATCCCATAGGACGCATTTTAATGCACAGGCTCACCCAGGCTGAAGCCCAGGGGCTCTCCGCTAAAAATGTGTCTCAACTAACCTAGCTTAATAAAGATTTAGACATAGAATTACCGTACATTGCCGTACGTTAGATACGCCCCATGCCCTATTTTGAACCAATACAGAACACAATTTAATCTGATTCTGTCCAATGGGCTATGACCTCTGTGGGCAAGTGTCAGAAACAGACATCTCAGGTGAATATTTCTCCTGAATTCTCTTAGCATATTCACAAATTAGTAAAGTTTAACGATGGTTATTCATCAAAATATAAGTTAATTAAACAATCATTCAATGACCAAGGAAATGTTGTATTCACTTACATTTATGGTACTTGGTTAATTTAATTACGCTAGTTGTGTTTATCATGCACAGCAACATTATCAGAAAACCGAGAGTGGCGTCTCAGTCTGCTACAGATACGGCTCATGCAGTCAGCGTTGTGACACAGTGTGACATCACTGTCTCTCCATGGCGATATGGAAGTTATTTACAGGTAACAAATATGCTCGCTGTATCCAGGGGACACTGGATTCATCAAATCCTGATCACACCTTTCTTGCAACCTCTTTGCTCGACTGCTGTCTGGCAGTCAACAGCAAGCACAGTGAGGCTTAATAACAATTCTATCCCTCAGACTATTCAAATCGCTGAACAGTCTGGCCCCTCCTAACTAAAGTATGGGTCTGAAAATTTTTTTTTTTTTTGCAACTTCCCATAGTGGTGCTGTGATCAAGATTGTCACTAATAGAACAGAAACGTTGGCTTGCGATCCTCCACTTCTCTTTCCAGTAGACAAACGGTTGTAATGATGGTCAGGTTTGCAGGCCACATTATGCCCGTACTTCATCTTACGTGACAAAGGAGAAGTTCTCTGAAACATCCCCCAAAACACTTTACACATTTAGACTCTTTTTATGAAAAAAAAACAAATTCAAATAAGCAGACAAGAGAATGAGAAGGGGGGGGAAGTTTGTAAGTTCAGAGCCTCCTGTACAACCCTTTGGAAAATCATCCCCAGAAGTAGTTATATAGGAGTGGTGCCCAAGCCATTTACAAGATTCCAGGGGAGAGGAACTTCAAAACACAAAATAATTCAAAAAGCAAAGTCTATCAAATCACAAACATTCAAAATGTGACTTTATTCATCCATTGCTTAACATGTTATACAATGGTGGCGCATGATAACCACATAAGTAACTGATACAAAAGGAGGCTTTTATTAGGCATCTTTGGCACATTTCAGAGTCAGGTGCATATTAAGGAAGAGTTGCATATAAGACCAATTATCAATTAAAAATGAAATATTACAATTGTCAAGTAGAAATAAAATACAAGAGAAATACATAGACAGAATGTTGTAAAATGCTTTTGGTCTTTATCAAACTGAATCATCTTCAAGCATTCCCCCATCTGACATACACACATGGACATTGCCCAAACCCCAGCTGAAACCCAAAGCCACATTCTGGTCTTAATCCTCACCCAGTCTGCCATGACCTTCTTCAGCGCCACCCGGTGGAGAGGAGGAGATCTGCCCCTAACCCTGGCTTTCCAGCACCAGGGTCAGGTGACAAGGTTTGCAAAGCATTCTTCCATCCAGAGGGTAGCAGCCTTGATCATTTGGCTCCGGAGAGAGTAACACTTGGCAAGTCTGAGTGAAGAATAAGACAGCCTACTGTTGCTCACTGATGCTCAGCAGCGTGCATGTGACCGACATGTGTGACTTTAGGTCTGTGTGTGTGAAGGGGGGGGGGATATTCTATGGTGGTACCAGGCCAGGTGACAAGCCAATTTTACTATTGTCCTGCCAGTAAAGTTATTCCCAAGAAAGAAAAAGTCTTCTCATCTCCCATGAACATAAACCCCCCCCCCCCCCCCAAAAGTGGCATCCCATTCCTGCCCCTTACCTCGCATCGGTAGCAGTCCTCATGAAAGATTCGGCCCAGACACTCTACAGTGAAGCTGTCCCGACCATCGTCCGCGGGCACAATGAGCTGCTGGCAGGCACTGCAACACGGTGCATATTTCCTGCCGTCGCCGAGACAACATGGAAAAACTGTGACTCGTCTTACAATGGCCAATAGCAGAGGCCCATCTCTGGGCTGCAGCGAATCCTCGACAAGAGTCAAAGCAGGGGACTTACTTGTAGTAGTCAGCAAGGCAGTAGACCTCCCCGACCTCGCCCTGGGCAAACCTCTCTTCTCCGAGTGGCCGGCTGCACGTTGTGCACACGAAGCAGGGGGGGTGGTACGCCCGCCCCAGGGCCCGCATCACCTGGTCCTTGATGGTCTCCCCGCATGCCCAGCACTGCTCCAGGCTGGCCTACGGCACGCCACAGGGACATTAACATTGGTAGCACTTTTTCCATGTGCCTCTACCAAACAGTTGTGCCAGGCAAACCTTATTCGAACGGTAACAGTATTATTCTAAAGCTTTTGCATCACTACTCTGCTGCAGGCAGTTTGTTGGACAGCTCAAGGAAGTGCTAGGTCCCTGTGGGTGGTAATGCTTTTTCAATGAATGAATGTTACATTTATATAGTACTTTCCAAGACACCCAAAGCACTTTACAGAACCAATGAGGAGCCACTTCAACTGCCACCACTGTGTAGCAGCCAACTGTATGATGCGAAGGTAGCAGAGGTGGGTAATTCAGGTCCAAAGAGGATTTTGTTTCAACCAACCAGGTGATTTTAAAGAGTCACAGAGTACGCAACTGGTTGGTTGAAACAAAATTCTGGTCTGGACTTTTACTCTCTAGACCTGGATTAACCAGCCATTCTGCACCAGTACGCTCACCACACAGTAGTTAAGGTGGTGAAGGGGCAGGAGATAATTCACCAGTTACATACAGGGGATGATTAGGAGGCCGGATTTGATAGAGCCACAGTGGGCAATTTAGCCAGGACATTGGGGTACCACCCCTACTCTTTCGAAAGATGCCTAGGGATATTTTATGACCTCAGAGAGTCAGGAAGTACAGGAGGACACCATTTTTACAGCAGTGTCCCCATTACTGCACTGGGGCATTGGGATCCGCACAGACCACAGGATGGGCTGACCTGTTGGCCTGTAATTAATATTGTGTGAGAACTTCCATACATGCTTATGCAGTGGGCCTGCAGCTTGTCCAAGGAAGTACAGGGAACAAGACAGGGGACACCCTGGGTATGGTGCAGGTCCTTTGCAAAGCACAGAGTCACACACCATGACCAATATGGCAACACCAATTCATCTAACCCTGTGTTTTTGGATGTTGAGAGGAAACTGGAGCACCCAGCGAAATCCCATGGAAACAGAGGGAGATGATCTCCCAGGCCCATAATTTGGTAACACTTTACCCCACGGGCCACGAATACTTAGTAATAACTCAGTTACTACTGAAGTACAAATTATGAGCAAATGGTGAACAAATACAGTCTCTACTTGAGATAAAAAATTCATCACGCTTCATTAAATTAACAAATATGAGATCAGTATTTCACTTGCGTTATTCATTACTTGTTCCTTCAGTTGTTCACAAATTAGTTAAAGAATTAACAAATATAGTAACTGCTTGAGATAAAACATGCACCATTATTCATTAATAACGAGTCAACATGAAATCAGTATATAACTAAGACTTAGTTTGTGCTTAATTAATACATAAGTTGTAGCATAATATTATATTATTTGTGCCCCATCAAGTAAAGCGTTACGCATAATTTAAAATGCTGCTTTTTGAAGCCCATACAGACCGTTTGGCACTTACCTGGTAACAGGCTTCACAGAGCGGTATCCCCGCCTTGTTGTAATAAAGCTGTCCGGCCAGGGGCAGGGAGCACTGCCTGCACTGGAAGCAGCCCGCATGGTACGTCCTGTTTAGGGCCTCAATGGCCGGCTCGCTGAGAGTCACTGGTTTCCGGCAAAATCCGCACACATCTGAAAACAAAAAAAATTCAAATGCATACTAAAGTCTAAAAAAAAATTACTTGATCGGTACATATGGGTCAGAATCTTGCCGAGAGATGTGCTTTTCAGGGTTTTGGACGCCTCAGCTGACCTTTGCCCTCTGCGTCATCCTTGAGGCCCTGATTTCTTGGAGTCTGATTGTTCTGGCTTGTACCAGCAGGTGGTGCCATCTCCCCATACTGCGATAATAGCACGGGATTCTTCTGCAGAGACAAAGGGGCAGCGCTGACGGAAGTGTGCTGATTGCTTTGCGTCGGCAATCCATAGTAATAAATAAGCATAACGAAAGCTGAAGTTCACAAAGAATGTAAACAATTGCAGGACATTATAAAATGTACAAAGAACTTTGCTTTATATATTAAAGACACCTTAAATCACTCAATGATGGAATGGTTTGACATATGCAGTACTGTCTTGCGCTACCCTAACATTCTTGCAGTAACCGAGCCTATTTCTGCTGTATGGACCTTACAGACAATAGTATACATAAATAATGAACTAGCTGTGAAGTGGGTAAATTAACAGAGCATCTCTCTACCATGAACGCATGTGCATCTTACTTGGGGTGAAGACAGGGGGACGTCACACTGACTGACAGGAAGGGGTGGCAAAGGGTCGAGGGGCGGTGGGGGAGGCAGGGGGGGCTCAGCGTCCGCAGACGGCTCTGTGCCCGGGAAAGGCGGTGGAGGCGGAGGTGGTAGGGGGATGTCTGAAGGGAAGACAGGTGAGAGAGTGAGCTCCAGTGCCGAGCTGCCACATCATGACACACGTGTGGCAAAGACAGGCACAAAGCGAACACAGATGACTTTAATATGTCATGGGATGGACTTTTCCACAATGCAGAAGCCTTTTGCTAACAGTTGTAGGTTTCGGTGCTTGTGTTGCAGTTTTCAGTGGAGGTTAGCATGTTATCCTTCACATTGTGAGACTTCCTGTAAGGAGATGGAGGGTGCCTGTCGCCCTGGCTCTGGGGCTTGTGTGTACTGTGTGCGTGATGACGTTTATGTGCAGGAACCCATTTATGGATTAGCATATAGGCTCCAGGCTTGTCTGCATTAAAATGAGATGCTAGACAAAACAGAGGAAACTGAAAAAAAATAAATAAAACTGATGTTCTGGTTTTATTACCTTCCATTGGGCTCCCTCTATCCAGTGCAGCCTTTTTCCCATACACCGTGGAGGGCAGGCTGCTGCCAAAGGACAGGGGCAGCGCCCCCTGGGGAGTTGAGTGGAGAGTACGCTCAGGTGTGGTAAGGATGGGGCTTGATGGTGGTGGAGGCAGGGCTTGTGACGGGGCAAAGCTGACTTTGGATTGTGTTGGATGCAGTGCTTTTGATATCGGGGGGTTGTGGCCATCTGAGGCAGGGGGTGTGACTTGTGATGTGGCAGGGGCATGGCTATGTGATACAGGGGGTGTGGTTTGTGATGTAGAGGGGGCGTGGCTGCGTGGCACAGGAGGCGTGGCTTGCGATATGGTAGGGGCATGGCTATGTGGCACAGTAGTTTGGGCTTTGGGGGCTGTGGGAGGGCCAAGCTTGGGGGCGCCATGCAAGGATTTTCCAGAGCCGACCGAAGTGGCAGCAGGGCCACGTGAGTCATTCAGCGTGGCATGTGGAGTGACAGTGCCACGGTGTGGAGATGCCAGAGTGATGAAGACAGACGATACCATCCTCTTCTGGGGAGCAGCTGATGCCATGACAGCTGAAGCAACACAAAATGAATATCAAGGTTATTGCTGTCATCATTAGGAAATCGAGTGCTAAGAAAAAAGTATGGTAGCAATAATACGTACTTGTTATGTACATTATCCCATTACAATTAGTCAAATACCCCTTATAACTGTAACTATGAGTCTCCAAACCCCCTCAGTCTGTACAGTGAACTGTCAGGAAAAAAAAAGCACCAAGTTGTACCTTCTAGGGTACTTGTTGTTGGGGCTGTACCCTCAAGGATCTGCCAATTGTACCCTAGCTGGAGATCAGGGGTCTCCAACTCAGGTCCAGGTGGTTTCCTATTCTACCTGGGTTCTGATGAGCCACACCTGATCCTGGTATTTACCTGAGAACAGGTGTGGCTCATCAGACGCCAGGTAGGATAGAAAACCTACTGGATAGTAGCTCTCCAGGACCGGAGCTGGAGGTCCCTGCTGTAAGTAAATCTACATTTTAAGGTACGGAAATGGACTCTGAGGAACATTTTTGCACACTAGGGGGTACATTAATGTACTTTGTACCTTGGGGAATAAAATCATACCAGGGCTGTACCCTTATTCTTATGTGATTATGCTTAGTAGATTCATTTATGTATTTTGGGGGCAAATTCCTTAATGAATTTTATACAGGTAAATATTTAAATGGAAAATGTCGGTTCAGGTACTGTGCTCAGAGGCCCTGTGTATTTTGGAAACTAGCAGTTTATAAGTATACAGGTAAAGCCAGGAACATTTACACAAACGTTTCTAGATCAGCAACCCCTTTAATCTTGGTAAATGGGGGGGCCGACAAATTAGCAAACTTCACACTGCAGGCATGCATTAATTAGGGAGTATGCTCACTCTCCCATTCACAAATAACAGCCACCCCCTCATTAGCAGGGATAACTAAACTGACCAGTATTAAACCTGCCTCACTTCCCCCACCTTACGATCCAAATACGCAGAAATGCCGAACTCATGGGGAAGAAAAAAAAATGATTTTTTAAAAAGTGTTTATACAGCTCCTAGAAGTTTCTGTGCCCAACACACTTGGTCCACGGTGCGGTGACGCTGTCAGCACTCATGTTAATGGTGTGTGTGTGTGTGTGTGTGTGTGTGTGTGTGTGTTATGTCCGGCCGGCCTTCCTGTTTGCCCGTAATCATACATGCCTTTGATTTGGGAAAGTACACCCCAGCTCATTCCTTTGTGTCAAGTTTCTCTAGTCAAACCCGGTAATTTGCAAGCCCACATCAGGAGGCCGGGGGCACGGTTCCAGCATTCCCGTGCCATGCGGGTCTCCCCACCAGCTCCCGTCAATTCAGACCTCCCAGGACTGATGAAATGCCGTAGACCTCCGCCTCCCCCAAGCCCCCACTCGCCAGGGAGTCAGCGGGGACCGTCGACAAAGTCACGGCTTAATTAGGGGCTGATGGAGGTCCAACAGGCTGGTACTGAACCAGGGTCGTCCCTGATCCAACAGACCCAATCTTACCCCAGTCCCGGGCGGGGAAATCTTGTAAATATAAAATAATACCGCCATCGGAAACGTGAGCAAACGTGAGACTGTGCGAGAAAACAAGCAGGGCTCACGCTTTCACTACAACCAATATCTTGAAACATAAATATTATAAAAACATGACAGCAAAAATACGGCGAAAACGTCCACACAGTAACCCTTCACCCACACGCGTGCTTTGCACTTACAAACGCACGGAGCCCCCCGGCTGTCACCGCGGAGCAGCTTAAACCGCATTTATGCCTACATGCATGTCGCACGCCATCCTCTCGCCCCCGCCGCAGACAGCCGCGCTAATTACCGGCCCTCGGCGGAAATCAAAACCGTCGCCGTAGGACAGACGATCGCCGCCGGTCCGCAGAAATTACGGCGCCTGCCGGAGGATCGGCTATTGTTTCCGAAAGGCGTGACCGCCAAGCGCAGGCTCCCGCCGCCTCTCCCCCTGCGGCTCCGCTCCGCGCCTCCTTACCGGAGCAGCGAATCCTTTCCTCTCCGCTTCTGCCCTCTCCGCGGTACCGATACGGGGCTCCGCCGCAGCAGCACCGCACACGGTACAGAGCCACACCTTTCCCTTCAGCTCCCCATTTCACCGCTTCCCTACCCCCTCCTCCTCCTCCTCCTCCTCCGCCCGTCTCTCCTGCTCCCCCCCCAAACCCAGTGACACTTTACCAGCCGTAAAAGGTGAACAGTTAATCACTGACTAACGCAAGCAATGCGCACAAACCGCCCCCTTTTTCTCAGAAAAATCCAGCAGGATATGACCGTACCTGCCTGACCCCAGTCGTCGCTCTTTCTCTTTCTCTCCCTCTCATTCTTTCAATCCCTCCTTTGGTTCCAGATCGTACTTTTCTTGGGCATGTTTCATTAATTTTCTTTCTGCGATACCTACCGCCGCGTTAAGCCGCTTTTGGTAACTGCGTTTCCCCGCTGGCTCCCATTAACTGTCATCCGGTTTTCAGCGTTAAGGAAATCAAAAATGTGTAAATTAATTTTGAGGTTGGGTAGCTGGGGGAGTACATGAATTTTAAAAACGGTTCTAGGTTTAATTGACAGATAAAGGGGTTAAAAATACATGGAGATTAGGTGACCCATAAAGTGCAGCAATGTTACTCGGCGCCCCCCCCCTCAATACTTCTTAACAGTATCAGCAATCATTTTGGAGAGAAACATGCCACAACACAGTGGCCAGATATGGAAAGAGGGGAAGGGGTGGCAAATGACGAAGAGAAGCAGCAATGAGGGGGAGCAGGGGAACGAAAGGAGAGAGACGGGTGTCGGGGGGGGTGAGAAAAGCGCAAATGCAGGAAAGAGGGAGGCGACACGGGAATGTGCCTGCAGGGGCCGCGCGCTGCGGGGGAAGTCGGGGCTTGCGGGAAGGAGCATGCCCGAGCATGACATCATCCCCCCTGAGCACGCAGTCCCCTCCCCCTGGCTTGTCTGTCAGATAACCCGGGCGGGGGGGAGTGTTTGCCCCTGCCTACAGCAGAGCCTCCTACCCCCTGTCGTCATGGTGTCCACCCGCAGCCCCCCAACCTTAAAGCAACCTTTCCTCTAACTTGCTGTAACAAAGTGTACCATTAAACAAACGCACACACACACACTTATGTCAGGGTATAATGATAATGAGGTGCAGATGTGGCATAATTCATAACGTAGTGGTTTCAGAAAAGGGATTTTTGATGTAAGGCTAACAAGAAAGACCTCCAGAATGTACTGGAATATATCACATTTGTGCATGATGGCTCAGTGTGTGTGTGTGTGTGTTAGAGAGAGAGTGAGTTTGTGTGCTTGTGCAGGTGCGTAGGAATGTCTCTGCACAGGTTAGTAAAACTCTACATGTGCACATGTGAGAGAGGGGTACTTCTGTCTGAAGCAGGGCAGACAGGCATGCATGCAAAAGTGCAGATGAAAATGCAGGTGTGTGTGTGGGAATGTATGCACTGGTGTTTGTATGCCGGCAGTGTTGTGGATGTGTCTGAGGCTGACATATGTCCCAGTTCAGAGATATCCTCATGTGACTCCCTTATGACTGCTGCATTAGGCTCATAGCCCCCCCCCCCCCCAACCCACACACAGACACACACTCACTCATTCCCTCCCCCCTCCATTTTCTCTTTCTCCACCATAACCAGCCTTCAGAAGCCCACTTCTCCAGAGCTTTCAACTAAAAATGAGCGGTTTCTGGCCATGCACAATGTTGATGCTTTTATTATCTGTACAAAACATCTAGCCGGGGAACAGCCAGTGGAGCACCGACGGGCCCCGTTTCCTCAGCGACACGGACGATCAATGACAGTAACTGGACACTGAAAGCACAACCATTCCAATGGCTGCACTTCACTGGAATGAATGACATATATACCAGACTAATGACCTTGCCAAGGGTGGACACTGTCTGCAGTCTCAGCAAATCAGCAAATGACTTTTTGAGTGAAGACTTCAGGCATCAATGAATCCAGTACAGGCCATAGCTCTAGCAGACTGGCACCAACAAATTCTGCCACCACGGATCAGTCTGGAAAGCCACGGTGATGGTGAGATTTCATGTTTAAATCCCCACGAAAATCACGTGTAACGCTGGTGTCAGTATGCAGCGAGGACTCATTGAGCTACGCCTAGCATATCACGACATCCTGTGAATGGTGACTCAACAATTTGTGGAAGCCAAAGTTCAGAAACACACCCTGTCACTAAGAAACACACCTTAGTTTTGCCTGCCCTGCCCCTCCCCGTCACGCTACCTTCCCTGTGCCCTGTCAAGCCCCCCTGCTTGTCCACCCCCTCCCATCTTGCCGATCATTTCTGTATATAATGTACTTCTCTCTGTGACAGTGTTTCTGCACAAAATGAATTCAGTGTACGATGCTGATCTCTGTTTTTTACCACCACAAGGGCCCTCTGAGCAACACCTACAAATCCTTGTCTTTACAGGGGACCAAATCAGACTCTGGGTGCCTCTGCGAGTGGGAGTTTGTGCTCTGATTTAGCTGCAGGCTGCTGGATGCCTCTTCAGCCATCTCCTGCGGGGGTGAGAGAACACCACAATGTCGGCTATCACAGGGAAGACAGTGGCATCTGAAAAACGCTCAGAAACAATTTTCAGGTGCACAGGCTTGAATGTGAATGAAGCTGTACCGTAACATTATAAACATTTTCCAGAGGTTAGTTAAAATACTCAGCAGATGCAACCACCCCCCCATGCTGGTCGATGCCTTTCAGAAAAATGTCTAGGATTATCCTAACACTGAGAGTGTTCATTTAACCCTAAGAGTGTTTACACAACCTGACAGGAGTATACTAAATACTCTTGGTTTCTGTTTATATAAACGGAGGCCCTGGAACTAAGGACTGGGAAGTGGTTACGTCACATCCCGGCCACATGCCTGCGGGGCGTCGGCCCAGGGAGGGCCAGCTCACCTGGGACACCACGTCCTGCAGGTCCTGTGAGGGGATTAGGCAACACGCCTCCCCCAGGAAGCAAATGAGCATGTGCAGCACATCTGTCCACCAGCCCACGATCAGCATCAGCAGTAGCAGACCCCCCAGGCGCACCATCACTGTGTGATACACAACCTCACCACCAGGGCGGCGATGTTGCTCCTCTGGAGGGGGGGAATGGTATTTGTGTGTAAAAATTTCTGAGATAAAAATCTACCTCTCACTATCAGGAGTTCCAATCTACCCACCCTCACCTTGTGTGTAGACCACCAGCAGCGTGTAACAGAGAGTAAGTGGTGTCCAAAACCTAAGTGCCTCTGCTGCTGACAGGAAGTGGTGGTTGATGATTGATATGGCAGCAATGGCAGCCACACAGAAGGTCAGCATGAGGCTGTGGCTCAAGAGGGGCAGCAGGGCTCGACTGGAGGTCATGAGGCTGAGGCAGATACCGCAGTAGTGCTGGGAGCTGTGTAGAGGGTACAGTGCCATCACGTGGTGCCACAGGCGGCTGCTCTGACTCGCTAGAATCCAGCTCAGTCCTGCTGCCAACAGCAGGCTTAGCAAGCGCTGGGGTGCCCCCTCCTGGAGGAAGTGGAGACTGCAGCTCAGAGCACAGCCCAGGGAGAACTGGCAACTGACGATAAACTGTAGGGCAGCACTGGGAGGGGACTTCTGGGGAAAAAGATTTAAAGAAAATGCAGTGCAAAGTCAGGAACAGCAAGAGGGCAGCAGGTACAGCTGAGGTGGGGGGCGGAGGGAGGGGGAATCACTGGTCATGTGACTTCTCACCGATCCAACGGTGACCCAGGCTGACACGGCTCTCAGGGAGAACTCCAGGACCACCAGGGAGGCGACACGTGGTCCCACTAGGGTCAGGATGGTGATTAGGCTGCAGATATGTAACATTTTACCCAGCCCAGCCCTGGGTCCGGCCAGCGGCCTGGATGACTCATTCCGGCTCTTTCCATCGTCCTTTCTGCAAGGCAGGAGAGACACCCAGTACAGGCGGTCCCCGAGTTAAGAACATCCGACTTACAAGCTCGTACTTCCGTTTTGCACAGCTTCAGCAGTTCGTCGGCTCGAGGTGCAGTGCAGAACCGTATGCGGTTACTTTTATTATTACTGCATGATTATTGCAATTTTATTACATACCGTACTATTATTGTTCCGACTTACCTACAAATTAGACTTAAAGCCAGACTTAGGGAATGGATCTCCTTCATAATCTGGGGACTGCCTGCACTCATTGGCCCATTACTGGTAGAGCACTGAAAGCGAGATTAATCTAGAACAGTGTTTCTCAACCCGGTCCTCGGGGACCCCCAGACGGTCCACGTTTTGCTCCCTCCCAGCTCCCTCCTAGGACCGGTTTGAGTAACACTGCTCTGGAAAGCGGAGTACAGATAGCAGGACTCTGACTCTGACCTCACAGCCTTGATGAAGAAGTGAACCCTCAGCAAGTTGCATAGCACCAAGACCCCGGAGGCGCTCACCACCCCTGGGCAACAGGCAAACAGACAATGTGTTTCAGGTGTTACTGACAACAGGAGGGAAACAAGTGCTGAAAAGCAGCAGCTTTCCAGATAATATGTTCCTGCACATGATATATTGCTGTTTACCCCTATATTTTAGGATTTTTGGCTAACTGTCAAGCATCTTGCTTGGTTGTAACCACTGCAAAAGGTGAATCAGTCCAAGATTTACCCTGTTTTTATTGCTTAGGGGGTTTCTGTCACTTGTTTATATTTTTACTTAATTACTATTATGGATTTTTTCCCCCTTACGTACGATTGTGCTTAAACTGTAATTAAATAATTAACTGTAAATGTCCAAAAATTTTTGCCTGCCAGTGTATATAACTAAACTAAACAAAAAACAATAACAGTAAACAGCTATAATAATAATAATAATAATAATAATAATAATAATAATAAAACTCACCTTGCAGCAGATTTTCCAAGAGCTTCACTTCGAAACTCATGATGTCCGATATGGAAGGCAGCCAGAGCAGCGTCAACCCTTTAAGAGCCAGATTGCTGGAGTTACATATACCCTTTTACAACAGCTTTTTTCCACTAATTATTGTTAGGTTTCAATTCAAAACTACACGTGCATATATTCCCGTGAACATCGTCTTCTAAATGTGGACATAAATTACACAATAGTGCCGTACAATTCGTAATGCCTCCAAAGTTAACTCGCTTATAATAAATTGTTCCTGATACATTCCCAGTCTTCTGTCTTCTGGTAATTGATGTTTATGTCCAGTTTTGCTGGAAGGTGTCTCAAAGGTCATTTGTGTGACTCTGACGTCGATACATCAGTCCCTGACGCCTTCACAGTATGTATCACAGGATCGAGATGTTTTGCATGGGCTGGACACAGCGGAAAACTATTTGGTGATGAGGCAGAAAGGAAGGTTTCCATGTACAGAATAAAAGTCCAGCTGGGTTAATGGTGTATAAAGTGTAAAAGCATGTATGTTATTTATCAAGATATAGGCTAATTAGTTTCTCTCTATTTCTCATGAGTGTGCAAGCAGGGCCAGCTCCAGGTAAAGGCAGAACAGGCAGCTACCTCGGGCCCCCGAATTTTCTGGCACTGAAATGATTATAAGGTTTTCTTGGTAGGGGGGTCTGTCACTACAGGACCTGGGTCTTCCATAGATGTGAGTCACACAAGTGCCAGTGTTGAAAGACAAATATAAAATCAACTGAAAACTAACAAGAACCTAAAAAAAATAACTAAAGCTGAAAACGAACTAAAAGCAAATCGAATATAAAAACCGTATAAGTCCAGCTCCTGCGAGGGGCTTTGCCAGTGTTGTCTATTCCTTAGTTTAATACTTTAATAGTTTAACACGCCTGACAGATCGGCACCACATGGGTGACTCCCACGCAGAGCCTTCCCCAGCCCTGTGCCCTGCGATGGAACTGGCATCCCGTCCAGAGCGTTCCCCAGCCCTGTGCCCTGCGATGGAAC
>JAAGVU020000123.1:18813470-18834039 GCA_011763525.2 Mormyrus iriodes | reverse complement strand
TCCAGAGCGTTCCCCAGCCCTGTGCCCTGCGATGGAACTGGCATCCCGTCCAGAGCGTTCCCCAGCCCTGTGCCCTGTGATGGAACTGGCATCCCGTCCAGAGCGTTCCCCAACCCTGTGCCCTGCGATGGAACTGGCATCCAAGGCACACAAGGCGTAATTTAAATGCATGTCATCAAAACGTGTGTATTACTTATACTCCTGTTTTTGCAGATAATTTGGATAGACGAGTTGTTTTGGATAAATAGTTTAAAAACATAAAATTCCATTAAATACATTTATTATGCAAAAGTAATTGTCTGGTAATGAAAACAAGTACTACATTTTTCAGCTGCAACATTCATGTTTTGTATTTTGAACTTCTGAATGGGCCATTAGGTATTCATGTCACACCCCTCCTTGTCTCTCTCCATTGGCTCTCTATGGCACTCACTTCAAGTACAAGTCCTTGGTGATGGCTTACAGGTCCATCAACAGAAAGACACCCATCTCCATTAAGAGGTTCCTCAAAACCTACATCCCCTTTTGCCCCCATTGGTCAAGAAGCCAATACTGCTTGGAGATTCCTCCACCATGTGAGAAGTGTCCCTCCAGATGTTTCTCACGTATGGTTCCCCAATGGTGAAATAAGCCGCCAAACTACATCCGGTCCTCAGACTTCCTCTCCAACTTCAAGACCCATCTGTTCCATGATTCCCTCTTCTAGCCTGATTTGCCTCACTTGTACAAAAATATGTGTAGAAGGTATTTAAGTTTTTCCATTTACACTAGTGTAGTCAATTGTACATGATCAAACGTGTCCTACATACACTGAAATGAGGAACACACAGGGTTAACACAAAGGAACCTGATGATCATTAAATCGACACAATGTGAATGACACGTCACTTTGTCTGGATAGATAAATGTTTGTAAGGTAAACATAGCGCGTTCAATACAGGTAGATAGGAATTCCCAGTATTCATCTCACAGTGATTGTGAAGGATTCCTTTCAGGACTGAGTGGCAAAATGGTACAAGTGCTTGAACCACACACAGTTGTGATCCTGCAAGCATTTGTAAATAGGGCACAGAAACACTCTGCTGGCAAAGTAAATCATGTTGCTGACCACATCTGTCATGGTCAAATGAAACTGTTTACCCGCCGATTTCTATTCAGAACGTTTATTCCAATTGAATATGTTGTTCCTTCAATCTGATTGCAATTTCGGGCGCGTGGCTCTGTAAATCAGTCCAGTTGCGTAGCCAGCGTCCTTGTGCGCACTGCCAGTGATCCAAAGCAGAAGTTCAAATGAGTACAGTAAAGATAAATGCAGGAACCATTTTTGCATAAACGTTATTAAATATTAACCATCAAATATAGGCTAAAGGCTCGTAGTGATCTTACACTACATATTCGGTTATGGATGGATGGATGGAATTACAAATTGACTAAGAGCTTGAAATTGACTGGCTGACTGACTACCCAAGTTTAAAAAATGTTATCAGGGAAAATTTTGCAATGACACTATGTTAGACCTTTGTTGATGGCTTGTAAGTTTCTGCGTGTAATGTGCTGGCCAGATTACAAAGGTATTTCAACAACAGCAGTCAAGCTACATTTTGGCATGACAAAGACAGACACCCCAACCTATGTGCTATGTGATACTGCCGATGCAGTTCACGATAATATTTCTAAAAAATATACTCACACGGGAAAACAAACACGAACGACCACTGTACTTTTAAAATTCTGTAAGTGGAAGGGGCCATACCACAGAGGGGTCTCGAATCATTTGGGATATTTTTTTCTCTAAAATTTCGCACAGCCCCAGAGAAATGCAATCTCTTTAACGGTTCGTTTTAGTCAAAACAAAAATCGACTTATTCAAGGAGACGGACTCTTTGGCCTTGGAACTGGGAACTAGCTGAGCTAGAGTGTGAAAAAGTCCTGCAACAAATGAACCATAGAAAACAATATGTGCACTTTCAACTCTGTTCACCAGCGACAAGAATGTGGGAATGCACTATGAAAAGATTAATACCTGCAAAAACTACTTACAATGAAACAGGATCTATTGACTTTCCTTCTCAGAAATCCTAGCTTTACTTCCAGTTGTTCACAAAGATCATTCTCTTCAAAAGTCAAAATTTGACAGGTTGAGAGAGATTTTCAATTGGTCAGAGAAAGATCCTAGACCATATATGATCACAGAAATATTATTCCAAGCACCGCAACCAAGACTGAAGACAATAGCTACATTTCATTCACTACTGTGATGGCAAAATAAATGAATACTGGTCACTCTTGTGTATGCACTAAATTTAAGGTACTATAGGATTAAATTTGTTATGGCGTGGAATGATAACAGAGACGACTACATTTGAAATATTTCCCCATGATAGAGGTAAACCCAATCTCCAACAGAAATAACCCTAAAGTAAGCCAGTAGGAGGAATCCCATTTCATTTTCAAGGAGAGTGAACGCTTTTGTGCGCATAATCCCGATTGGACAAGCCTTTACCAACAGCAGAAGGACGGATTACTGCTTTTTTGAGTTACATTCAAAGGGTTTTGTTGCGTTTCCCCCCCTCCACAGTTTGCTTACAAATTGACCATTTTTTCAGTTACATTAACAAAACAAAACGAAAATGACACGTTAGCGTGAATAAGTGAATAGCGGATTTGGAGCACTTGTAAATAGACGGACACGTAGGGAATTGTATCCCGAACACTTTGTTTAACCAAAACCAGAACTTTTGTGTTCATTAGCCGGTACCGAAACATTCCCTGTTTTTCCAATTTGTCCAAAACACGTCATATGGAATTTGAGTGTAACTTCAATACAACATCTAAGCAGATAAGATCAAGTGAAGAAAAGCCGTGGTTGTTTTATTTTCTAAGTATACTTCCATTTAAAACTCCAAAAATTGAATGGGGCCAAATACACACGTTGTATGCTATATAAAACGAACTTTGAGTTATATAAGAAAATTTAATCGTATGATGCCTTTTACGCCCAGATAATCCGAATAATGTATTTTTTAAAACAATCGTTTACATTTTAGGCTACTTTCATCAAAAGGGTTATCGTAGTAAAAATACAGTTTTCAGTTCATTTATTTGTTAACCTCGGGGTTATTTGCTTACCGAACATTTCTGTTATTTCAACGATGTTCTTGACAGATGTAGATATTGCTGTGGAATTGAAGGCTTTTCAGTGCACAACGCAGAAAAGTAAAACTTGCTTCTCAAACGTAATTTTCGCCTCTTGAGCTGCCGAACACGTCTCACCTGTTTAATTAGGGAGGGCGACCTCCGATCGTTATTGCTGGTGTTTCTAGTACCATCCTGTGTAAGACAGCAGCGGTTTTTGTCTAGATAAATGAGAACTAGAAAAAAAAACAGAATTTACATTTTCTTTCAATAATAGAGCATTGCTTTCCAAAACATTAGTTAATGAAGTGCTTTTGGTCAACCCGAGTACTGTTCATAAACGAGTAAACTGGTATTAACCGTGCGATTCATTGGAACGCGTGCATTATAAATCAACAGTGCAACGATGATTTCGAGTTCATTTGATGTTTTTTATTATTAATTAGCATTTGAGAAAGTCAGACTACAGTTATACACAATACGAATTATGCCATTTAAAATGCCCGGCTTGCAGTATTACCAACCAGCATCCCATAATAACAGGACACTTGGTGCAGTGGGTCAGAGTTCAGTGTACAGCCCCAAGCCGGGGGCAATCAGGCTGCTGTATGCAGGGAGGGCTGATGCAGAACAACATTGTAAAAGCTGCAACATACAGAGAAAACGCAATTTCCAGCTTCGTTCCTGTCTAGAAAAACCGTCATGATGTTTAAATTGTTCTATTTAACAGAACATTTTAAAATGTTAATCGCTGGCATCTGATCAACCTTTTCCGAATGCCACGGCGTTAGTGCAAGTCAAAACGAACTAGATTAAATCTTGACACGACACTTTAAACCCCAGCTACTAGCGTAACATATTATTCGCGGTAACTGAAAATGTTAGTATCAAAGGTCATCGCTACGTTATACGAGTTGTTTGCATTAAATGCAATGGACTGGTGTTCCACTTGATCGGAGTCTATCTGACCGGTTTTACGGGAAACATTACCAAAACCCGGGCAGTTTTAACATCTATTGCTCGCAACTGCATCTTCAAACCCTACATCGATGCCCAAACTACCTGTGTTATTTGATCCCTATTAATTTACACCCACCCCACTACCACTGACTTGGTCAATGAAGACCCCCCCCCGGTTCCCTTTGCAGCCAATGCTCCTGCCCTGTGCGGATGCGCTCCGGGACACCACCCGCAGTCGTGCTGGGCAGTCTGTTAGTACTGGAAGGCTCTCTGCCGCATCAGGTCCCAGAACAGCATGCTGAGGACGGTATGGGGCGCCAGGCGCAGGAACACTGGACCCATCCCCTTATAGAGGCCCAGGGGCCCCTCTGTCTGACACACTTTTATTAAGCAGTCCACGAAGCCACTGTACAGGCGCCCCTAGGGAACAGGCAAGAGAATTGTCGTCATTTTTATGTAAAATAATGGTTTTAATAAAAAAAAGAATCACATGGCTTTTTGGAAAACAGGTTGTGAAAGGGAAGAGTGTAGAATTCCTCACCCTTCGCAATTCATCCACAGGCTGGTTATATAGTCGCGTGCTAATGACGTCAAAGGGGGTCATGGTGATGGTCACTGCAATTCCGCTGATAGTGGCAGCCGTCAAAGCAATCAGCCAGCTGTGTGGACTGAACCACTGTGAGAAAAATGTATTGTTAATAACAGAAGTATTTAGTTGTGGAGAATCTATTAATATCTTGAATTAATCTATTAGTACTGTACATGGAAGCTAGATGCAGACTTGTGAAACCACCAATCAATTTATGTTTTGGTGAGTCGCCCCGCCTTTTTCCCCATCTCACCTGAGTCTCCAACACCCAGTCTTTGGCAAAACTGAAAGTGGCAAGCTGCGATGCTGACCCCACCATGACCCTGGGGACTGCCCCATTCACACCCCTCCATAGACCGATCACTCCTTCTCGCCGGTAAATAGTGGCAAATGCACTCGACACCCCCTACAGGACAGAGAGGGGAGTACAGAACAAATTGTATAAGAAATCCATCCATCTTCCAACTGATTAGTATAGGATTAGAGTCAGTCTTGAGCGTACCCCAGGAAACCCAGAGCACACCCTGGACAGGATGCCAGTCTATTGCAGGGCACACACATACATACGACTGTAATTTGAAGATGGTGATTCACCTAACGGCTTGTTCTTGGACAGCTGGAGCAAGACAGAATGACCCGGGGAGCACATGTCAGGCAGAAATGCTACGCATCAACCACCACACCACCCACAACTGTGAAATGCTATTTTTTTTATGACACCGTTTCCTTTCCAAGCAAAAGTTAATCCTTAGCGCTTTATATAACTAAAAAATATATTTACATCTTTATGTACCTGAATATATACTGAAGCAACTCTTCTCTATTCATCTTTTCTTACTGTACACAGATAGGAAAGAACAAACATATGGAAGATGAGCAGTTGGTGTTTAACTGACCACACTGTCACGTCTGCCCGCTTCTACCCCTTTAACTTTATCACAACTGGAGAAGATTTCATCAGGAGCCAGGAATGTTACAGAATCTGTGCAATGGGAGAGCGCTCCTCAAGCAACCACAACTATGGGGAATTTCTATATTGTTGTTCTTCATTAAAATAGTATACCAGCATCAACTCTCTGGGTCCCCTCAATAATTGTTAAATACTTTTCAGATCATGCTTTTCAGACTAAACCAGTGGTTCACAATAGATTGGATGGATTTTGGGCGGGGGGACCAAAGACAAAAAAAAATCTAAGTTGCACAGCGATGTAACATACCTATCTTCACCACAAGATGTCACCATTTTCCATATTCATGAAACATAAATTCTTCTTCAGTGTGAGAGCATAAAGACTCATTATTTTATTTTTTTGATATGTAATATAACGGCTATCAAAATGGAGCAAATGTAACTAGTGGGTTTTAGTACAGCTATTCAATAACTTATGTTTCTGATATTTCCTTGCCTCAGCTTTTCGAGTTGCTGTTAGTTTCATACACTTAAACAGGTCTTTAAAATAATCAAACCCTTCAAATTTCTTTTCAAGTACAGCTCTAGAACTTGCCAGATGCTATACGTAGCTTTGGTGACTATTGCTAAATAAATTTAGCCTTAGTGTTTCTTTCTTGTCACTGATTGGTCGTTGAATATGAAACTACCACGCCATTGGACAGCTGTCACGTGAATGGGAAGCATTTGAACACTGACAAATGCACATACTCGCAAATTCATGTGTGCTTATCACACGGCAAGACACACACCCACCCACGGAGAGTGAAACAGACACACACACACACACAGTCCTGGGTCAGCGGAAACTCCTTGCTCAGCGGAACCTGTCATATCAGAAGCAGGGAGCCCATGACAGGAAGAGGTCTCAAAGAATAAACCAAATCACAAAGCAGATTCAAATGAATGAAAGCCCCAAGAGAGGACTGTAAGAGGAAAATGACCTGGAATCACACGTTTTCACACTGCTGAATTTGACACAGGTAATAAGAAAACAGACATACACCTGTCTGGTGCTTCCCTCCCCATCTCACCTGGTGGTTGTGCTGGTGGCCTACCGCTATGGCCTCCACTGCCTGGGCCTGGAGGTGAGTCTTCACCTGAAAAGATATTGAGACAATAACCCTGTAAAAAAATCCCCACACACTCCCCCGTGGGCTAGGACATCACACAGAGGGAGTCTTTGTAAAGGGCCTCAACCACTGAAAGGTCCTGCTTAAAACCCAAGGAGTCTGCGACTCATTGCCCAAAAACCTGTATTGTGGATATAAGAGAAAGCAGCTCTTCTCCTGAAGGATCTGCACTCTCTTCTTACCACACTATTTACCTCTGCCAGAGTCAGCATCTCAGCCTCTGCTGATAAGCTGGACTCACGCCGCACGTATTCAGCTCCCATGCATCTGAAATTTGACTCAAGCCTCAGCGCCAAAGAGAAGCGTCTCTGTGTGACCCATTTACAGAAACAGCAACTAAAATAGCCACCAGGCCATCACCCCCCCCCCCCCCTCAGCCATCCTACCCTACTGATCCCTCAAAGGAGGAGGATTTTATAAAGGGGTGGGGGGCATTCTAGGGAGAGTTGGGATATATTACAGCACTCCAATGTACACAGCCAGGAAACAGTAGGAGCCGCAAGGTCATGCAGAATGGCTGCGCAGACACAGGAGGCAAAGTAAGCAGCGGCTGTTCAGAGGTATTCTGAGTGGCTTCCGGAAAAGCGCCCATTCTGAGGAAGAATCTGGTCATCAGATTATCAGTGGAGAGGCACAGCCGCAATGCTGCTGACTGTGCTCGTTTAAATGGGAAACAGTCATGCTTTAAAACTAATGCAACGCTGCTGTCTGCTGTGGGGGTAAACGGTAAACAATGTGAAATGAGAAATCACAGGCGGTGTGACGATTTAGAGGTGTACATGACAGCTGATACCAGGAAGCATGTGACAAAAGGTAGGCTACACTGTGAATGGGGTGCCAGGGCACTAAGACACACAGACACACACACACGTTTATATTCAAATTTTTTTTGGGGACCATCCATTCATTTCTATGGGAAACACCCTAATTCCGACAATGCCAGCCTTAACCCCTACCCAGTCTTAACCTTAACCATAAATAACCAAACTAAATACAAGACTTCTCGCATTTTTAGTTTTTTGATTGCAGTCTCAGATTTTTATAAAACTGAGTTTCCAAAAAATTGGTCCCCACCTCGTAAAAATAACAGGTTTTTAATCACACTGCGGGGGACCAAATGTCCCCACAATGCAATATATACATACTGCCCTCCCCACACACACACACACACAAAGGCTAAGTCACAAATTGAGCTGAACCTAGAATCCAGGCAAAACAATAGGGAGGACACTGTTACCGCAAAGCTGGGGCCAGATTCAAATCCACCTCGCCATCCTTTATATTGCAATATGCTGAACAAAATCAAAAACCATAAACACAAACAAACAACCCCCTACCCCCCAAAAAAGATCACCCTTTTGTCTGGATCATTTGGCAAAACATGATTCCATTCAAATTGTACATTAAACATATTCAGAAATGTAGTTGAAGAATGATGCTTCTCACACACCCAGTTGCCGTGTGGATACCCCGTCACCCACCCACATTCCACAGAGACTCACCAGGTAAGCGGGTGATGCCACAAAGGCCCCCAGAGCCCCGGCAGTGGCCCCCACCAGCAGGCTGCCCCCAGGGCCTGCCGTCAGCCCTGCCGCCTCAGCATAAGAGTAGAAGCCCAGGCGGACTCCATTCATGCAGGCCTGGTAGAGCAGCCCTGCAGACAGCCCCTTCTGCAGGCCCCTGAGTCCGTCAGTGCGGCCCACCAGCCAGAGTGCCTGCAGGGCCCCACGGTAGTGCCGCGGGTAAGAGCCTCGGGCGCGCAGCTCTCCCTGAAGCTGCAATCGCGTCTTCACCACCTCCAGCGGGTTGGTGAACACACAGGCCCCGCAGCACGCCAGGGCTCCCAGTGCAAAATCCAGGGGGAGAGAGAGTGCCTGTGGGCTGCCTGGCTGGGCTGGGTACTCCAGGAGGTGGGGCACAGACATCATGGGTCCCCACCAGGTCCTCCTGTCCCTGAAGTGTCACTGACTCCGGGCCAGTCCCCTGCTTCTCACTGCCTTCCCCTCATTGCTGTGCACTAATGGGCAACTGTGGAGGGACAGATACAATGGAGAGCTTTAGCACCTGTCAAGAAAAAGTAAAGCAAGGAACTTCTAAGCCTTTACTGGTATCACAGCACCCACACGCATCTGTTCGAATCAATACTCCCGCATTAAATAAGTCCGCAGCAACTGTGCAGAAGTGCCACTGCGTCCAACCGTCTCCAGGTTTGTCTGACTGCAGCGACAAGGAAATGTACAGCTGGCGTCCTAAGCAGCCTCTCCTGCTGTCACTGCATACGCGGCGAGGGAGATCCGAGGATTTGCGGAGCCTCGGAGTAGAACTGAAGGGACCTCCCTGTGGAAAGGAAGGCGCACTGCACTGCGGCTCTACCGCCACGGCTCGGACACACTTGCAGCCTAACCTGCACCTGCAGGGCATGGCTTCGAGTGCGGCCACGATCTGCGACGCGCACCCTGCTAATTACACACATCAGGAAATCGCGCACGATCTTAAACGCGTAAAACAAATAAGGGATAAAGTATGCGAGCCAGGGAGAAAAGCCGCGATTCTTTGCATGTTGTAATTTAAAGCGCAAGAGAAATACTCACTTTCCTGATTCCTCTACTTTTTCCCAGCGCTCAAAGTCAACGCTGATAAACACGGAGCCCGGCAGCCCAGTCCATTGTGCGAGTCCGGCCCGTGGGTTCAGCCGGCAGCCAATCGCATGCCAGCGCCCGCCACGCCTTCCTCGCTCTCCGCCAATCAGCTTCTCAAACCGTCCCTCGCTCGGCCGCATAGGCTGCTCGGCGTGGGGTGAAGAGGGGGGAATGAAGGGTAAATCAGGAGGTAACCTGGTCAGATGTTGTCGGTGGAAGAAGACCCCTGTAAACCGACGTCAGAATGCCCGTCATTGTTTATGACTTTGAAATCACAGCCACTTACAGACCTCAGTTTCTCCCTGGCTACGTCACCCAGTGATCCCTTAGCTTCTTCTGTGCACTCAGCCCCTTTGTGTAGCGTTTCATAATCTGCCTGATGTGTATAATGTCACCTGAAGTTTTGTTCAACATGTTATATTTGATGCCTACAGTTGATCTTGTGCCACTTTATTTGGTAGCGTCTTTCTGCATCTTGGGAAGTCCTTGTTGTTTGTGAATAAAAGGACATGCTTGCACGAGGATTGTTTACGTAACGCTCTTGTTCGCGTGCCAGCGTATCCGTGTAGATGTACAGCTACTAGAGCCCTTCTTTGAGCCTCCTTGTTAGATGCTTGTCAAGCTAGCGCAAAATCCTTGTTCATTAGTGTGAAGTTCAATTCCCTTAGAAATGATGAGCCACCACTAATTAAGGTGGCCCCAAAATAGCCTTCCTCATAATTCAGCATTCATACACTTTATTGCCACTATGTTCGAATATACTAAAATTGTTTTCGGTCCGGTGCCAATCATTACAGGACAAAATTATAAGACATACCGGGAATCACTTCACGGAATATATATATATATATATATATGTGTGTGTGTGTGTGTGTGTGTGTGTGTGTGTGTGTGTGTAAAACTAACAATAAAGTAGAAATTACAGATTAACAGAAGACAGATTTACACACAGTGCAAGATGTCTTTAGACAAAAAATAATGCCAGAGTACCTTTTGCAAAAATGGCTTCAAGTGCAACAAAAGGCAGTAAGAACAATGTGCAAGTTCCACAAATGCAGAACGGAATGATAGTGAGAAAAAACAAAAAACAAAAAAAACAACAGCTGTTCACTGTTGTAGTGCAAAATAAGCCAATTGTGCAATTAGACAATGAAAGTAACATGTTAGATGTGAAGAGGAGAATTGTCCCTGGGTGATGGGATTTCTGAGGTGAGTTTATTGTGGTGATAATTTTTAAATTTATTTAGGGGCAGGATGGCTGGAGGAAAGAAGCTGTGTAGATGTCGTGAAGTCCAGGTCGTGATGCACTTGTTCCTCCTCTGTGGAATGGGGAAGAGGTATCTGCCAGGGTGGGTGGAATCAGCACCGACCTTCCAAGATCTCCTGTTTGCCCCGTGGGTGAACAGATCTTTTAGTGTTGGCAGCTGACAGCCAGTGATTTTCTCAGTTTCACTCAACCAAACCGTTTTTTTTTCCAAACTGACAGCGAGTGAACACCCTTGTACATGACAGCAATGTGAAGCTAGGGTTAGCAAATATTTATAAGGTTCATTGTACAATACACATGATGCATTAAAGTTCTTTGTTGTATCATCTGGGTTCCTGCTCCCTACTTCCAGATGTTTGAACACTTGTTAAGAAGTAACATTGCTCTATCAGAACCTGGCCACATGCTAAGCAAACAGAGAGGGCTTGCCTACAACCTAAGTAATCTCCTGAATACAGTATGTGCAATACGTGTAGATATTGCTAAATGTCACAAGTCTTGTCCTGTCCTGTGGTCAGACCTCTCAGAGAGCTGCCACCCCAGTCTCTTGGTGCGTTACGTACAGTGACAATAAAGGATTAAATCTTGAATCATACAAGCAGAGCAGATTGTCTAATGAAACACATCAACACATCCCCTAGAATTTCCCCAAGACTGCTCTGGAAAAGACTTAGCGGGCTGTGAGGGATGATTAATTCGTTTTCTCAAGTCATGCTGAGACAATATAAAGAAACCCTGGCAGGTGGGAAGGAGCAGTCTAAAGCCGGAACATGTCACTGCAAAAGTCCATTTCTAAGTCATGTTACGTAAACACTCATGCAGGGATACAGTGTGTGCAGAGTTATAACAGCGCCTGAACACCGGGTGAGAGGAACTGAAAGTCAGATGCCTAGCAGGTAGGAACTACTGGAGGCTAGGAGAGTTGAATAAGCAGTTATGTGGGGGGCTGGTCAGTTTTCCACTGGTGTGGGTGGGGGTCTGGGTGACTACATAGTTCAAGAGGTGGGGGGGGGGGGGGGGGGGACCAGCCAGACCAAAGAAACTAGGGAGCAGTGGATGATAAAAAGAGCCTGCAGCGTGGTGACATTCTTTATGGATAACCACAGTCCATGGGACAGCTGTAGAGGAGTACCAGATTAAAGATTTTTTTGTCTTATTCTCCTTCACCTCTATTGAAATTTAATTAAAAGAACATTTTACATTTATTTTTAGAGTTAACATAATTTTACTTAAGTAATATAAATTCGGCCCTTATTACCTGGTTCCAGATCTCACTGTTGGGAGCTGATGTGGCCTAGATGAGCCTGACTGCCTGAGTTGTGTGCAATTATTAAGCCGCAATTGAAAATTGTGACAGCAGAAAAGCTGAGCTTATCGGCTTAAGTAAATATTCAACTACATGAAGCGTGCAGTTACGAACGTTGCACGTCATTATGGAGATAAAAAAAAATCCAGTGGGCGTATGACAGATATCTGTGTCACAGTCGCGAACAGTGCCATCTCGTGGTGTAACAGGGAGTTGCATGTCTATGCACCGGTATGAAATATAATCAAAACGTATAATTTCATAGTTATCAATGTGCCTTGCACCTCTGGGATGGGAGTTAGAGTCTCTGTCATGGCTCCGCGTGTAGAGTTTGCATGTTCTCCCATGCAAATGTCAATGGTTTTCTTCTGGGTACTCCAGTTTTCCCCCACAGTCCAAAAACATGCTGAGGTTAATTGGAGTTACCAGATTGTCCGTCGATGTAAATGGAGTAGGTGCCCTGTAATGGGTTAGTGCCCCGTCCTGAGTTATTCCTTGCGCCCATAGCTTCAGGGATAGGCTTTAGATCCCTGTGACCCTGCACAGGACCAGCAGGTACAGAAAATGGTTGGATGGATGTATTTTTATAATATGTTTATTTTATGATTATGGATCACAAGCAAGAGACTCATGAAATTCTCAAAGTTTTGTGGTCATCCTGACCAGTGGTTAACAACCTGACCCCAGCTTTGGGTCTAGCTCAGATGTTTGTTAGGTAGCCTCGACTTAACACAATTTAAAATATGCTGTAACCAAACATGTAAGCATTTAAGACTCAATGTCGAGTTTCTGCTATTTGTTAAATGATAAAAGCCATGCGTGGTCAACTAGGTTTTTGCACATTTCTGCTAACTTAAGATACATTTTAAACTGTTATGTAGTCAGACTTTTTTCATTTTCTCATTTTTAATTTATATTTACATTTAAATTATAATTCACATTTGGTACCCTAATAATGTATAAACATGTATTGATTTTATGTTCCCAAAGAAAGTGGGTGACTTCTTAAGCATGTACTGCATTCATAGCCTTCAGTATAGTTTGGTAAGTAGCAATCATGAACAATGGGTACAGGGGTAGGTATGTTGGGTAACGCTTTATAATGCATTAAAAGAACATTCTGTGTGCATTTATAATGCATTCATAGAACATTCATAAGCAGCATGTAAGTATACCTTAACATCCTAACATACATTAACAGTTTTAATGTATGTTGATAACAAACATGATAACAAACATTAGAGTCGTGTGGCAGTCAATGAGATCTTCCACGTCAGTAGTATTGATTTTCATAGGTTTGTGGTCATAGTATTAAATGTGATATCTGTAGAGTATATTCTTCACAAAATTTCAAGGTACCGTTGGTCGTCGTTCCACTTTACACTGAGCCGTGTTCCCTCTGTTGGCCCAAAAAGTCCTACTGATTCACTGTAAATGGGTTAAATCAGTAAGTGATGATGAATGGTACCCATTGTGGGTTTCTAACTTATTTCTAGCATACTAACTGCTGGTTAACTTATCATTTAAGATATCAAGGACCTACTAAGGGAGTAGGGCCACATTTTGCCTTTCAGTCCTTCTTGGAATGCTGTCATACGGGTCCAGAACTGCATGTAGGGGCATATTGGACCAAAATGCCCGCAGTTTTTTGAGGGATGAAAAAAACGAAAATCTATTTCACACTCTGTGCTCCAGCACTTCTAATACAGTTCAGTAATATTTAGATCTCATTCTTGTGGAGGCCATTTGACTTTATCCTGGTGTCCATGAAACCACTCTTGAGTTTGTTTAGTGTGAATGGGGCCAATTTCATGTTGGATTATGGTAACAGCATGAGTTGGCAGTGTTTGCACCATATGGTGTAGTCAGTCCTGCAAAATGTCTTTCCTGAGCTGTCATATGATCACACAAAGCAAACATCAGACATAATGACTCTTCAAAACTGCTCCCCATGCCATGTATAAATCTGTTACGCTGTACAGTTGTGTTCCTCCAAACATAAGTCCATCTGGATGTAGAAAATAGGGTGAGAGATAACATATCAGGCCATATCATTTTGTTCCACATCTCCATGGTCCAGGTCATGTGTCTTTGTGTATTGGTCTTAGATAGAAGTAGTTTACGAAGGCCAGTCTTATCACAAACTCCACCTTTGTGAAGCTCCCCGTGTACAGTTTTTGCTTGATCTGGCTGAAGGGGGTGCCGTCCACATTCACTTACGAAGGAATTTTGTGACTGATGCACCAACTCTTTGGCTTCGTTGGGAACCTGCTTGTTGACTTATGTTACATTTAAAACTCAAGACATCAGAGTTCCAAATGACAAACATCTTTTACAGCTCACACACACTAACTGGCATTTAACATAGTGACACCATTGCGGCTACATTTGTAATTGTGATTTAGTTACTTTGAAGTTATTTCTGCTCTATGTGTTGTTTCCATTAGCCCACCTGATGCACAGGTCGTATATAAAACCTTTAAAACGATAGCTCTTAACCTCAGCTCTTGCCACCTTCTACACATGGCTTTAGCAAACACACAGCTGCTCAAAGAAAACTGAAGATGACAGACCTCTGAGGGGGCCTTAACTTCTCTTTGACGTCCATCTTTCCCACATCACCGAATCAGGCTAGAAGGACGGGAAATTTCAGGAAACTAGAAACAATAAGCAGTGCTGCCTCACTGTCTGGCAGACTATCCATCAGTTTTTCCCAAATAGTTAGAAACTGTCAACACACAAGTCAGTCCCTGTCACTTAAATTTACCATCCTCGTGCCATATTGATTTATGGAAGGTTTTTATCAGACCTCAGCTCCAATCATTCAAGTGCTGTTGTTTGAAAAGGAAGCTTAATATTGCAGAATTCAGCCATCCTGGAGTTATGTTTAAATCGGAGCTGAACTTCAAGCCTGCACCAACACAAGGACATTATGATCTCTGTGGGCCGACCGCTCACCTCCTGGCCTCTGCAGCCGATGGATTCAAGTCCCAAAACCACACCAGGCCGAAGTCAGGCCCTTATACACCTGACGCACGCATTGACAGCTCACTGCACACATGGTGTCATTACAGTCTGCTGAGGGAAGGCAGTACAACCATTTTTTCAATTAGAACAGACTCACTCACAGGTGACACACTAATTCAAAATCTCACTTTTATTTTTCAGTTTAAAAACAAGTCGTTGACACAACTGCCTTCATCCCACTTTCCTGTATATTCTTAAGGAAAACAATTCTTCTGTTATAATTCAGAATTACACTCCCACTCCATCTTCCCACATGACCTCAGGATGAATTAAAAACCCACGTTAGATAGGCTGACTGACATTCATTCATTCATTCACTCACACACACACACACTCTTCACTGTAAACAATACACTTTCAAAGTGTTTCTAGTGAACAAAACAGACAAAATTATTTTAGAAAAACCATAGTATTTATCCTCTAGTCCCACATTTCTTCCACTGATTCTAGAGTTTCTCTGCATTCTGGTATGAAGTGATTTTCTGACGTTAAAGATGGCGGCAAATTGCTAAGTTGTATTGGTATCGTAACAGTCATAACCAGAATATACTGGGAGCAACTCCAGCACGTTTGTGGAATTTTCACTTTTTAACCGTATATGTTACAATACTATGGGAAAAGGTGTTGCAGATATAAAGGCTTGGGCTGTGGGGGGGGTCATATATAGGGTGGGCGAAACCCTGGCAAAGATGCCCAGATCTAGGGCAGCAGCATAATGGAGACCCAGGCAAAGCGAGACCACTGTCCCGATTCTGTCTGCCCCTCCCGGTACTCCTATCTCTTTGCGCGTACGAAGTACAAGGCGTTGGTCTTGGGGTAGTATTTCACGTTCTGCTTCTTGTCCATCAGACCTCCGAAGATGATGAGCTCCCCCCGGCCCTGGACCACCGTGTGGAGGCTAGTCTCTGGGGGTCCCACCACGGCTGTGGCAGTGCCGACGAACACCTTCCAGGAGACGAGGCCTTCCTCCTTGGCCCGTGACACGTCCAGGACGTACATCTGCATGGGCTTGCAGTTCAGAGACTGGTACAGCGGCTTGCCCACATTCAGGCTCTGGGGGGGGTGGTGGCCGAAGCGGCGAGCGATCGGGGGGATGGAGTGGCCATCTGCCCCAGCGCCCTGCGGAGGGCTGGAGGAGGAGGAGGAAGGGGGAGTGCTGGAAGAGCTCCGACCACCACTGGCTTGGGACTGAGGCAGAGAGGAGGGCGCAGAGTTAAGGGCCTTGACGGCCTCCAGGCCACGCCGCAGAGCTCCAGGTGACACGGCCCCCGGAGGCGTGCGGGGGGAGTCGGGGGGCGTGTGGAAGCCATTGGTATAGCCATGATCAGAGGCACAGGCAGGGGGTGCAGGGCAATCCCAGCTACAGTCAGGGGGGGCGGGGGGGTGCAGGCGAGAGGGCGGGGAAGTCATCTGGGCGGGGCTGGTACGGGGGGATTGGGAGAAGCCATTGAGCAGATGGGGCAGGGGGGGGCTGTCAGGGCCACGCGAGGGGGACAGCTGCTGGGATGGGGAGGGACTGCCATCTCTGGCACCCCCCCTGGTGGCGGGCCGTGGCCGGAGGACGCCCCAGCGGCCATTGACACAGGGCACGTCATCGGCCGCTCCTGGCACCACACCTGCCCCACTGCTGCGCACGGGCGACTGGGAGCGCAGGGAGGGCACATCAGGGCCCAAGGGCGGCGGTGTCGTGCTGATGGGGGAAGGGCGGGAGTTTAGACTGGGGCTCAGCGGGGCGCGACCACTGGGTGCTTGAGAGAAGACCACCACACACTGGCCCACCTGCAGGGGGCGACAAGAAGCAGATAATTCTCTTAGGCATAGGATTGAAAAATTCTTACATATCATTAATTCTGCACATTTAATACTGCAAGATTTAAATAATGGACTGTGGTTGTCAGTTTTGGGTGAATGCAGCTACGAACTACTCTGAACTGATCTCAACAGTCACTTAAATTAGCTTAAATATTAAATACTCCTCATCTTAGGATATGCCTGTTGCATCACAGCCCTCTGTGTGGTCTCCCTGTGTCACACAGAAATCGTCCAAAGACATGAAGTGAGCTGATCTGGTCTTTCTGCCCATAGTGCGTTTCTGTACGTGCACAGATTAAGTATGGATGGAACAAGGTAAACACAGTAAAACATGGTATGTGTTCCTGACTTCACACAGAATGGATCCTATGTGATTTTTACTTTAAGGCAGTGTTTCCCAGGCCGGTCCTTGGGGACACACAGAGAGTCCACATTTTTCCTTAATTAACAAAAATGTGGACTGTCTGGCAGGGAGCCAAAACGTGGACCGCCTGTGGTTCCCCAAGGACCATCAGGCCCTGTGATCAGACGGTGTTTAGGAATCTGACCCTGCAGGCTGGGTGGCACCAGAGCTCTGGTGCACCGTGGTCGTCGTTCTCAACTCGCAGTTGCTGCCACTTCCACAGGGGGGCACCCATGTGCAGCAGCCAGGCATCCTTAAGCAGCTGCCATAGAGAAGCATCAGGCACAAGGTTTTTATCAGGGCTGCACAATATCGCATCGCAGTATGTGAAACTTCCGTGAGTAATATTGCAATATTTATAAAAAAAGGAGATGAAATTATCTGAAATAAACTATAGCCAGAGAGAAGCTATTATCAATTAATAGTGTTTGTCAAATAAGTCGATGTTACCATGAGTTGTGCCAACAGACACAAAGCAGTGCCGACAAATGCGACGAGATTATTGCACACATCGCAATAACTATGCTGAAACAATATACCATGCAGCCCTAGTCTTTAGAGAATACACCCCCCCCAACCTACAGACCTAAAAGCAAAGAAAAACAAGCACCCATCCAGAGCATCACATACTACACACTCTCACAGGAAAACAGTTTACACCATCCCTCTTTATCTCACTCACACAAAAAAATCATGAGGCAGAATGGACACTCACAGTGTTGGGACCTCCGCAACCACCCAGAATCAACAATGTCTCATCATCAATAACAATCTGAAAGAGGAGAGAGGGAATGAAGCCAGTCAAGGAAAAGGCACTTTCCCAGCATCCATGTCCAATCCACCAGGGGGAGCCGTCACAGACTATACAATGTTTCATACTGTTGGAATTATGGGGCAGGCACTAGGACCTGGGGCAGACGAGCTTTGCCTTAGTACCATCAGCATCACAAAGTACCAGCTAAGGATGAGGCAGTACAGGACTGACAGACCCCACAGGCAGCACTTGCATGCATTTCTTATAAATTCCTAAATCGTAAACCCAGTTAGAGCCCGATTACGCATCCCTCAGTTGGACGCAGCCTCTAATTACTGCCAGCTAAATTATTCAGAGCTCCGTCATCAGCATGAACACTCCGTTTCTGTCCTAAACCTTAGCAAATACCCAGCGGTTTCACACGACCCACCGTGACAGTTGGCGGGGGCACATTCTTAGTGTTCGCGCTGCTGTGGGGGGGCTGCCCGCCAGGGGAGCTGTGTGAAGCATGTGGGTTGGGGGCTCTCACTAACACTTCTGCTACCTGAGGGGGCCGCGCCTGCTCTCAGATGAGCTTCATCATCCTGAAAACTCCCACCTTTTTCTGTGCTGAGAAAGGGGGGGAGGGCAGTCTATAATGGTGCCGGTGACATTGCTGCTGGTGTCATCCTGACCTGAGATTGCCCCCCCCGGGGGTGCGGCGCGGGACCAGAGATAGATGGCTTGGACCAGGACCACTGCTCGAGATCCAGAACCCAGACCTCATTACTCCTGGCAGGGTTAAGAGAGTCAACAAGTATATATATATATGTAATAATAAAGATAACGACAACAACAACAACAACAACAACAATAATAATGATGATGATGATGATGATGATACACTTTTTGATCGCCGTGGGGAAATTCTCTTTTCACCTACCCCATCTTGCTCTCCATATCTACCTGACCGAGGTCTATAAAAGGTAGCAAAAGAGGTGAATGCTTACATTTGGCGCGCCCCAAGGGAGCCCCCGAACACCACCATCCTGCTGCCGATGACTGAGGAGGAGTGTCCTGCCATTGGCGGGGGCCCGCGAGTCGTCACAATGCAGTTCCACCTGCAGTTACACGGCACGTCAGTGAGGCCATGCGGAATGGGCGCTCGGCCCGGCCCGGCCCCGCTTTCACGCTGATTGCTCACCAGTTCTTGGAGGGGGAGTAGGTATGGATTTCGTCGAAGAACCTCTCCGGCTGGTGAAGTGGATACGGGCTGGGTCGAGTCCAACCCCCAAAAAGAACTAGCAGATCTTTATACATCACAAGAGTGGCCCCAGCTTTGGGAGAAGGGTACGAGCCTGAATGGGGGGCGGGAGGGGTTGGTAATGCATGTCTTTGTTAGAAAACAAAACTGCATGAGCACATTGGATTGCAGACAGGCAAATTCCGCACTTCACATAGCTTAAAATGACAAAACGAGTGTAACTGCAGGAGGTTCATTCGGTGAGATCTCTCTTCTGCACCACTAGCCCTGCGCCCACAGATGCCTCAGGTTATAGAGTACAGCCCAGCTGACCCGGAGAAATTGCATCGTCAGGCCATGAACAGAGTCGGCTGAGCTGACAGACTGGGCTATTGGTTTACGGGTCATGTTGCTTGCTGTGAGTTTTCTCCATTCCCTTACCCATTTCATCACACTACATGCTCTGGGTAATGCTTCTGTTTCTGTCTGGAATATTTTCTGTAATAAAACCTGTTCATATCAGCTCTCTTTCCTTCCCTTACGGTAGATCTGCATTTAAGAACTCAATGATTTTGCAAAAAATAAGGAATGTTGTTAAGTGTGTGAGGGAAAACACTTTATCTACAACATTCTAAATGACAGAAGCAGGTCTTAAAAGCTCGCCACAAGCCTGGATCGAGCCAGCAATGCTTTCTTGCTCTCTGATGCGGGAAACAAAGAAAGCATTCTTTGCAACATAATAAATACTTAATAAGCTGCAGAGAAGAATGCTTGAAGGTCACAGGGCACGCACCTGAAGCCAGGGGCCGTATCCACTCCTTGCTGTTAAGGTCGAGCCTCCACAGGTCATTGAATGCTGCGTTGCAGCTGCTCTGGGTGCAGCCGCCAAACACGTACATCGACTGGTTTAAGTCGTAGTAGCACGCGCCTGTAACACGCACCCATGCGTCATATACGCTGGGAAATGCATCACGTAGCCAGATATCAGGGATAAAGGCAGAGAGATGCAGAAGCAGGAGGGGAACATGGAGCAATTGCCACGAAGACGAAAAGCCAGGAAGAGCAAACTCAAAATAACAAAACGACAATAACTAACGGAGCGAGTGTGAACATGAGGGGACGTGTGGGGGGGGGGGGGGCAGGTAGCATTAAACCGGGCCAAGGGGAAGAGGTACAGGGGCACTAACTGTGAGAGAAACGCTGCGTGATGGGGGTCCCGGGGTAGGGGAACGTGCGACTCTCCCACTGGATACAGCCCTCCTGGATGGCTCGCAGGAACCCATGGTAGCACTGGTATGCAACACCTGGGGGCACGGGGGTGAGAGGTGGGGGGGGGGGCATGCAGATATCTGTTTAAACGTGATGGGTTCCAC
>JAAGVU020000123.1:18801076-18813370 GCA_011763525.2 Mormyrus iriodes | reverse complement strand
GTGAGAGGTGGGGGGGGGGGGGGGTCGACCCAGGAAGTTAGAATATTTTACCTAAGGAAGGGGGATATTAGACTTGCAGTAAATGAGTGGACCCCAAGTGGTTTGAACTGTTAAACATGCAATGAATATTCCGCTGGTTCACATTCAGGCTAGCACTTCTGTTCCTATTCAGTCCAACAGAGTTACCTTTGATGAGTCGGTACCATTGCTTGCAGACAAGGGCAGCCATCTTGTGCTCCTGGTAGGGTGACAGGAAGGACAGGATGTACTCCAGCACCTCCTCTGGCAGCTTCACCATCACCCTTTCGGTCTCCTCCATCCTCTCCCCGTCCCGTGCTCCGCCATCCATCCCAGACATGAGGTCCCCCTGTTTCTGTTCCACGAGGTCCGGCCCAGGTCCGGCCCTGCCCTCTTCCGTCTCCATGGCGACAGGGCTGTCATCCTCAATGTCTGAGCAACAGGACATGCTACCTGTTTGCACAAGATATAACACAAAAAACAAATTAACAATACAAATATTACAAAAGTCAAACCAAAACAAACCCATACAACTGCCCAAGTAACCTGTTTTTTTTTTAACTTTAGCTTAAAAACAACCCTTGCCTCCTGACTGCATGAACAAAAAAACGGGTAACGACACCTGCAAAAAGTTATAAATGACAAAAAGGTGAGAAGCCAAGGCAGGGAGGGTGGGCCTGAATAGGAGTTTGATCGTTGCCCTGACATCCTGTGGCCTAACAAGTCGTTGACACCTTGCCTTCACACAACAGGTCATCATCGATCAAAGGGTGTCCGTTTAGCGATGGAGCCCAACCCATAAGCACCCCGTCAGTTACGACAGTTACATTTACTCCAAAATGGGCGTGACACACTACACGCCTATGAAAAAAAACATTAAAAGAAAACGAAACTGCACAGCATTCAGTTAGACACCTTATATTTTTGCATATTTCCTTCTGGTTCATTATCATTTTCTAGTCAGGCGAGCCTGCGCCCTTTCATATGATAAAAGTCGCGTGACAAGAAAAAGGGCCACTTTTCCAGATGTCACATAAATGCTCATGTTAATATTAATGCCATTAAACGCGTCTGTTTAATGTGGGACGATCAAAAGCTGTAAACTCCCGAACATCGCTAACTGCCAAGACTAAACTTATTGACAAGTAGATCGCTTGGCGAAATGGCTGCAAACGGACACGCATTGACCTTTTAATGCGCTACATATCTGTTGCCCGGTGGCATTCGTATGCAAACTCTCTGCACGTGGGGAAACATACAAGGCTTATTCTCAATCCCTCTCTCACCTCGCCCAAAAGCTAGCTACAGCTAGGCGGCTAAACTTCCAGGCCACCTATCTCCGCCGCCGTTCTCCACTGCGGGGCTCTTTCGGGACTCCACCGGGGCCCCTCTCCCTGGTCCTGGGGATCCGGGCTCGCACGGAACCTCGGGGCTCTGCTCGAGTCTGACTGCTGGCGACACCACCTCCACCGTGGAACCCCCTCTACTCCGGGTTTTCAAAAATAAAGGAATTAAAACTCTTTCGGCTCCAGAGCAATTTGTGTATCTTCCGGTACCGGGGGACCGGTGATGTGGAGCAGTCCGCCCGGCGTAGCTATCTGCGCTCCCCTCAGAGAAGCCTGCGCTTTTATCCGCCCTCGACTCTTCTGGCGGCCCCTCCCGTCCACCTCTTCACCTCCCTACTCCCTTCTTCCTCTCCCCGACTATCTCTTCTGCTCCTTCTTCAATTTCACCAGAGGCTCGCCGTATTAAAACACACACTAGCCATCTTCCTCACAGACGGCGTCACAACCTCGGGAGCGCGCACGCACACCAGCCAGAAGTCGCACGCCTGGCACGATGACGTATCACAGCAAAGGTCATGCATTCTGGCGACAGCCTTCATGCAGAATTTCCGGTTCCGGTTCTGTTTATGAGTCTGAGATAGCATATAGTATATTCAAAAAGGTTAAAACACATTTATCACGTCTACTTTTAACTATATATAATTAAAGCGCTTTATCAAAATACAAGGCTTTACATGACTTTACAGAAATTATAAGGGGTCAGAAAATGAATAGATATTACATTTTCTTAGTTTGACTGTGTTTCTCAAAGCATATCACAGAACCCAAACCATGAACTGTTCTCCCACTGGAGTCTGGTAGGGGGATTTCACAACTACAAACTTCAAATGTGAAATATAATTGTAATTGTACAGATTTCATCAAGTACAATGAAATTCTTTGCATGTCGCACCCGGCTCCCTTATTAGGAATGTGCAGTTACAGTGAAGCTTGGGGTCAGAGCACATCCATTTATCCAGCGCCGCTGGAGCAGTTTTTGTGGCTAAGGGCCTTGCTCAATGGCCCAACAGTGATGTAGTTATTCGTCATGCATGAGATTTGAACCAACAACCTTCAAGTCAGAGAGTTCTAACCCACAAAGTCACACAACACCAACTCTGGAAGTTGTCCTGGGCTCTGGGTGGGGGTGCAGTTCTGTGTGAGTGAAGTTTACATATTCTCCCTATATTATGCAGGTTTCCTCTGGGTACTCCCTACCTCTGAAATCATGTGGTCACTTGGTGTCTCTACATCGCCCTTAATGTTTAATTGTGTGTGTGATGATTTGGCATTTCCATCCATGGTGTCCCTTATGAGTCCTGGGATGGGCTCCAGGCTTCCCACATTTAAAGAGAGGCCATTAAAGATGATGGAATGGTATACATTATTCTGAATTTCTGTCCAATTGCTGTACTGCTGGTCCAGTAGAGCTACAAGCATTTAACCAGAAAATATGGTATGTACTGTTACCTGCTAATAATGGAAAATATGATTGTTAAAAGTCTTAGAAACACACAGTATATCTCTATCAGTTTCACTTACTGTGCACTGACTGTAATTGTTAAATGGTCAATCCAATGTTTAATTTGAAGTATGAGGCGCCGGCACTAAACCAGCAGTCTTAACTTACCGAAGTTAGCATATCAAATCTGCAGATTCCTCAGCCACTAGTGTGGTCGAGCCAAGTCATTGCAGGGATTGCACAAATGTCTTAGTTACCAGTTTTTTCCAACAGCTTGGGGGAGGGTGCTAACATAAAGTGAAAATCTTTGGCTGATCAAGACAGTTCAAAAAGTACATTTTCACATTACAGCCACAGCAGTAATAAATTACCTCCAAGATCAATGACAAAGCTGACTTTTACAGTGTCTGAAACATATTAGTTCCTTGATCTTTACCTTTGGACTACAACCCTAACCACATGTACCTGAATTACATATGGTTTTTTCAAAACATGACATAGATAAAATGAGTATTGCATAGATTTAAAACAGCGTGTATAGTAACTGGAAGACTTGGGAGGGTTACATTTAGGGCTGTCACTATCAATTAATGAATCGAGTAATCTACCAATTAATCTGACGATTCATCAAGTAATCATTTATATATTATATATTGCAAATGGTGTGAGGCAGGAAACAAAGTCATTGCAGGGTACACACACAATTTAAGCACGCCAACTCACTTAAATTGCGTGTTTTTGTACGTTGGAAGGAATGCGGAGAATCCACTGAAAAGCCACGCACACAGTGAACTCCACTCACACAAAGTGGCAGCGTGTGGCAACAGCACTACCCACTGCACTGCTGTGCCACTCTCATTTTACAGGCTTGCGCAATGTGCGATATTAATATAGACGTGGCATTTCATGCGCATGCAATTATTGCATTGCAAGGAATGCGATAGTCTGCTGGGTTCAAGCCATCAATAAGTTGTAAAAACTCAGTCATAAGAAACAAAACCTAGCAAGCTCTGCAATTTTAATGATGGATCCTTTTCAATGTTACCTAGGAGGCCTATATGTCAAACAAACACATGGTAGATGTGTTATTTAGTCAGAAAGGAAAAGCCGGTTGTAAGAACTTCAAAATATTGTGACACGAATGTTTTCCAATATTCTTCAGCCTAAAACACAATACATTCACAAAACACTATCAGTATATGACTATGATATGCCTATCATACTATGTCAGATGATGCAGCTAAGTGACAGGGCTAACCTTTGATGTGCAGCGAATTTTAAATATAAATTTTGATATACAGGAATTTTAAAAAGTAAATTAAGCAAAATAATTCAAAGCGATGACACAGACAGGGTAGGCTACTCCAACAGGCTAAATGGCACGTCTATGGCTAACCTTGCAGTATTGGGTGAGTCCAGCAAACCTGAATGTCTTCTTTTGACATGCATTTGCATTGCAGTCATTCTGTGCTGATATTAAAGTTCTGCTTTGCATTACTGACAGACGACTGCATTTTCATTCACTTTTAATGTGAAGTGCTACCACGCAACTGTTGCTTACACTCTTTATTTGGACCTTCATCTGCTCCGCGCAGTCTTCCTTCTGCCATATTGCCGAGTAATCAAGAAGTAAAATTTTAAACATTGCTTTTTAATAATCGAGTAATCATGACAGCTCTTGTTACATTAGAAGCCTAGTCAGTAACAATCCAAGAATCACAATATTTAAGTGACATAACCTGGTTACTTTGTTACTTTCGGCTGACCTCAATGCCATGAAGAAAAGAAATCATAAGATAACTTTTCCTGCTGTAAGACAACAGAACCATTTAAGAATAACCTCCATTTAACCTTAAATGGACAGCATTCAAGAAGCATAAGAAATTACAGAAATACTAAAATGAAACTCAGTGGGCTATAGATTCATTCACAAGGTAGCCTAAACAAAGAATATTGAGCACATGGGCTGAGAGCAACCACAACATACATCTTTTCACAAATCATCAAAACTTAGCTTTGGGCAAAAATTTCTGTTGTAACGAAGAAGGAGGGCTTGCTCCATGTGGTCATCACACATTCTGCTATGAAACGAGGTAAGTACATTTCCTCCATAACTGAACAGACGTTCAACTGGAGCACTAGAGGGTATAGTGGTATTATACTTCAAGAAAAGCTGCTTAACCAAGGGATATGCATGTAGGGAATTCAAGCTCTTCTCAGTATCATAAAGGAACATCCGAACCTCTTTCTCTACTGTCCATTTTTCAGCCTTACTTGTCTTCCCAAACACAAAAAATTCCTCATCTGATCCATCGGTCTCAGAGCTGATGACCACGTCAGCTGCAGGTGACCTGGATTTCAAAGATGTTGCCTCCTGGACCACCATCTTGCACATATCCTCTCTCTTCTCCGGAGGGAGCCAACATAAGCGAAACTTTGGCATGGTGGTTGTTGCCATTTTTGCATCGTGGCTGTTCAATATGGCACTGAAGTGACTGTCAAGTGCCTCAATGACTGCAGTAATGATGTTTGCCATGTAGGTCACATGTGGCAATTTGTCAGAGAGCTTAAACTTGAGGCTTAGGATCGTTGGAATGAGGAAACCCAGATAGCATTTTTTCTCCCCCTGAAGAAGATCAATGGACTGAGCAAGAGGTTGTAACACAGCTACATACTCTCTGAGAAAAGTTCTCTCATGAGGGTCTAGGCCCGTCACTCCCAGCCTTCCACAGATGTCAAACAGCTGATCATCTGTGAGACCAATCAGTTTTGCAATGGCCAGATATTCAGAGCTCCATCTTGTGACACATGGAACAGAAACCCTCATATTGGCAACATCTCGCATTACTTCTGCAACTGCTGATGACCAGTGTCCCTTGTTCCATATAGCAGCACACTTTTCCATTGCACTTTGGTACACCTTCTGGAATGAGCCTTGTGATGCTGCTTTATGTACCTCATTGGTGGCAATCAGGTTGAGTGTGTGTGCTGCACATCTTTGATGTGGGGGCAGGAAAAAATGAAGCTCTTCATCTCCCTCCATCTCCAGCACTGCATCCATATCAAAGAACGTTACGCCATCATCAAACTCATCTAGCGCCGCCTCTTCAGGCGTTTCAAATTCACGAAAAAGCTTAACAAAGTTACTCCCGTTGTTTGCCACTATGGCTCTTACTTTGTGCTGCACTTGGTACTCTGCATGTATTTCACAAATTTTTGCAGCAAGGACATCAAAAGTATGGTGTCCCTTCACTCGTGCACAGGCCAAAGCTGCAGACCTCCTCTCAAAACTGTCCTTCTCAATCCAGTGGCATGTCATACCGAAGAAACTTCTGCCATGAACAGTCCACAAGTCTGCCGTTGTGCACACATTAGTCACATTGTGAAGTTTTGCAGTCAAGGCTTCTTTCATGGCAGCAAATTCCCTCTCCATATGTTGGACTAGCGATTTTTTGCTCAAAACCGTTTGGCCACCACTGATTCCCTCTATGAGTTTCTTGAATGAAGGCTGCTCAACCAGTGAGAAAGACTGAACATCATCAATTACAAATTCAAATATTAGCCTATTGACAGTACTTTGAGACGTGCTCTGCGCAAATTCAAGCCTTTCTTGTTTGAAGGGAGGAAGAGAGACCTCTTGTTCTTGTGGAATGTGCTCAGTTGACTCCGACTGCCTGTTTTCTTCTTTGATCAGATGTAAGCAACTCGAATGCCTCCTCTAAAAAATGAAACAAAGCAAAAATCAACCATGCTGTTATACCAGATTTAACCAAGGCTTAGTCGTATGGCGGATCGATATAAACAATATAGACTTATCTAAAATTTGAAACGATAAAGCAGCAAAAAAGTTTAAATTGTATGATTTATTAAATTATTACATTTATTAATTAAATCAGTTTGCAGTGCATTCAATTCGTTGTATTTTTTTCATGTTCTGAAAGTGACTTTTTCCCTCCGAGTTTCTTTTAACAAAGGCTGCTCAGCCAACGAGAAAGACTGATCATAAACTACAAATTCAAACACTTCAATTAAAAAAAATCAAATAAGTAATGTACTATGAATGTCAAATTATACAGAAAAAAAACGATGAAATATTTTACCATATCAACCGGCCCTATTTATAGGCCACATTTTCCATTTATTACGCTGCTTTAGTTAGGTCACTCAAACCCAAACTGGGTGCCTCAATAGACAGCGATGGTCTTACCTGCAAATGTTTCTTTAGATTAGACGTCGAGTTCTTGGATGCTGACAACATTTTCGCTATCGGAAGGCATAAATTGCACTGAACTGTGATGTTGTTTCCCCTTTCGGCTACAAAGACAAAAAAGTGGCGAAATTTCCACGTAGTGAAGGCATTTTTCACAGTGGCTGCCATGGTGGACGGTTCACTTGAGAAGAAAAATATCTTTCAGAGAGCTGCTGTGTGCTCCTGTGCTCTCTACATCAAATCCTTCGTCGTCTCAGAAGTTATTGTAAGTAACCTAGTAACAATCTCGCTTTTCTAAACGCAATCTTACTGCGTCTTTTTTCCCCTGTAATTAACAAAATAGTTACGTTCTTTGTATTCTGAATACGTAACGCCGTCCCAAGTATTCCGTTACTCCCCAAGCCTGCTAACCGGATATAATAGCTTTCTTAGGCGCTTCTGCAATGTACACGGAGCGTACAAATGAGAGGAAAACGATCGAATTTTAAGTTGCACGCTAGCACCCTTTGCAATGTGGTAGCGTTTTAAGTTTGCACGCTGCCGTCCTTCCCAGCGACAAAAGGTCTGTCCGTCTCGCGCTCGTGTCGGGGTCCGCGGGAGCGCGCACGCGTCTGCGCGGAGGTATTCCTAGCGCGTGTGTGAATGTGTGTGTGAAAGAGAGAGAGAGAGGGGGAGAGCGAGCGAGAGAGAGAGTGTGTGTGTGTCTGGGCTTCGGGAGACCGGAACATGGAAGATGAAGAGGTTGCCGAGAGCTGGGAGGAGGCGGCCGACAGCGGGGTAAGGCTGCGCAAGGTCGCAAATCAAGCCATTTAGATCCGCCGTGACCGTTATCGGCTGGACGTCCGCCGGCCGCGATGAAATGAATAAAGAAGCGAAGCGGGGCGAGCGGACTGAAGTAAAGTGAAAGAGGGGGGAGGCCCCATCGGGTACTCTAGGGGTGCCGTACGGGAAGTAGGCCAGCACATAAAGGGGGACGCTGCCCTGAGGTTATTTTAGGGGATTCGTGGAATTGGAGCCTGCCATGGGGCGGACGGAGCGGAGCCGGGACGTGCTTCGGCGCGGTAGCCGGGCGGAAGGTTACCCGGGCGGCGCGAGCACGCCGCTTGGGCCGTGCTGTTAGCCGGCTCGGTAGCTCGCAGCCTGTACCTGTTAGCGCTCTGGAAGTACGCCTCCTCGGCGGCTGGCGAGGTTTTATCCCTGTTTTCTTTTCCTTAACGATCTGATTTATGCGTTTATATTTAGCCGGACGCTGGCCCTATCTCTTTCGAACTGTGGACCACCTGTCTCAAGGCGTTTCGATCCGCGCAAGATAATCCATAAGCAGATGCGTCCGACGGGTTCGTTAATTTAGCAGCATAACCTGTGGGGTAGTTTATAAGCGGGCCGAAGAGATAGAGGGTTCCCCTTTCAGGTGGAAAAATCTAGGCGACGTCGTTGGTAATACAGGCTAGCTAGAGGGTTTCCGCACCCTGCGAAGCAGCTATTTTAAGAATACGGGGTTTTTCTTGGCAGAGGATGTATAGGAAAGGGACGCCAGTGTACATAAAACGACTTCGAGCCGCAGTGTAAAATAACATGGCTAAATGTGTGCTGATTTTCGATCCCATGAGCCCTTGCGATACCGAGGATTCCCCCCGCCTCGCCCCCCCCGCATACCACCATCACAACCCCACATTATGGGCCTGCGAAATGCTGTAATATGTATAATAGCTGTGCCGTAATGTTTCACCTGGAGGAAACAGAATTTGACCTACTACCACAAATGGAGTTAGACCTCAAATGTGAAAACTAGGCTATAGACAGGGTTATTTAATTGCGTGGAAAATGTGTATGGGGTTAATTGAAAAGAGGGACCCATTTTTAAATGCTGTAATAAGAGATTAAGTAGGTGATTACAAATCTTTTGTTGAAAACAATGTTGAGTCCTTGTAGTCTGAGTGTCAAGGTTTAAAACCTGTAGTTCAGTGATATAGTTGGGTTATTTGAAGATTATGCATAGTTGTTGCTATTACTCATCACTGAGTGGGATTTATATGATTGATTTTTTGCATGTCTTCAGAGAATAAGAAAATATTTTAGAAGGTCTGTATGATTAATCACCGTGAAAGTACTGACCAACTGTCATTTGGCGCTCATTCATGTTTGTTTGTTGACAAGGTTTGGCTAGTTTGACTTTAGTTAAGAGAGAGATGATCCATGTGTAATAATTGTCATAAAAAGTTGTCATTTGATGGTGATATTATGGTTCTGCTAACCATTAGCAAATATCCAGTACTGTAAAACAACCATATTGTCTGTCATGCATTTATAAATAAAGATCAGACACTATGTTTTCTTGTATGTTGACAGGATATCATACATTTCATTGTTTTGGCCTTCAATCATACTTTTAATCTTGTTGCATGTACTAATAAAATCTGTTTTTTGACCTCTTATCGCAATGAAAGATTATTAAACAGCAGCAATGGATGCTGTGATTGGCTAATTTCCCGTGTGTTGGTAGGATATTAGCTGTTTTTTAGTGCTACATCTTATAAAGGTAATTAAAGTATGCATGTCTTTGAGCCACAGAGCATGGAGAAAATACCTTCAGCATAAGCTTCAACTATGGTGTTTGGATGCTTATTGGGCTGCTTTAGAATATAGGATGTCCCCGGATTAAAAATGTCTGACTTTTGAAAACTTGTATTTACGAATGGACTGCCATGAAGACTATTATATAAAAAAACTTGAGTTAAATACAATGGGTCATAATAATGAATGTACACACTAATTTGTGACATTCATGAAAACGTTGCCTGGCTTCAACAGTTTGTTGGCTCAAGGTACGGTTAAGTACTGTATGTAGTTACTTTCATTACTGTATGATTATTATTGTTGTTGCTGTCCTTATCTATTGTATTCTTTTAAAGAGGTTCTTGTGCATTTTGAAGTGTTTTATATACATAGAAAGATGAAATATATATACTAAGAGAAACAGAAGGTCCACATTTTCCTGGGAGCTGGGAGAGAGTAGAAATGTGGACAGTCTGGGGGTCTCCGAGGACTGGTTCGAGAAACGTTGGACTAACTGACGGTAAATTAGAACCGTTTGTAGCTGTTTCGACTTGCCTGCAAATTTGACTTAAAGATGGATTTAGGAAACGTATCTTGTTCGTAACAAGGAAACTGCCTGTATTTGCAGAGCTGAAGTACATGGTAGATGTGTTATTTAGTCAGAAAGGAAAAGCCGGTTGCTTCGTGCTACCTTGTTAACATAAGGCTGCTGCTATCATGCAGTCTCCGTAAATTCGCTGTCACTGCTGGTTACTATGACTTTAGGGACCTGACAGCTCCCCTCAAAACTTGCCCAACCAGCTCATAGTAACAAAATAAACATTGTGCCTAAAAACGTGGGAAGAGAGAAAAAATCTAAAGTGCAGAATAATCCATGTGATACACAAAGCTGACGTCTTATTAGCGTAGTTGGGAAAGAGACACTCCTTGGACTGTTCCATCACTTTAACGTATTAGTGCTTCCAGTTAAAATATCAGTTTTTTTTGTAGTCAGTAAGTGTTTTTGGCTTTGTATTGAACTCGTCCAGTAGGCGATGTGCTGAGTATGTTCCCTGTCCCCCTCAGCCCTGTGTATTCCAGTAGAAATGGGCTAGTCTGGTGTTCACCATTAAATAATATAGGTCTACAAAGGTAACTATTAATTGCTAAAAGCCAGACACCCAAAAACGTTTGCCTTGTTTTTAAGGGGGCAGTTAGTTCATTTTACAATAGAAACATGGCAAAAATGCTTTACTTCAATTTGCAACTGTTAGCTGCATTTAAGCATTAACTTTTGAATATAAACCTTCTGGTATGTATATTGCACTAAATCACAATAAGATGTGATACAACTTTACTTATCCCGAGGGAATTTTTTTGCCAAGACATTGCTCTCACTTTGCTTAAATATACCAACAATAAAGAATACAGTGTATTACAAGAATGAAATATAATGCAAATAAAATAAGGAATCCAGCTACAATACAATGGACTATCAGAGTCAATGTGGCAGTGATTTAAAATAAATTACTGCTGGAATCTACTGCTAGCTTGACTATGGCTGGGGTGTGATGTCAATGTCAGTGAAAGAGGAGCAGGTTATGGCGTTATAAGTGTGTATATGCTATTTAATAAAGTCTTATATGGATTGTTTTTTTCTGGGATAAATTGAAGAAAACCGATGGCAGTATTGAAACCTGCAGTCTTCTATCAACTGATTTTATTGAGTATTTAATATGTTATTGAACAAACAATAAAAAGTAAGGCAACGTGTTAATTTATACATTTGGCTAGCTGGAAATTTGTTTTATTGTGGAATAGACAAAATCATTTGCATTGAACTTTCTGACTAAACGCCATGGGAACGTTATATGTTGCTCCGTAGTGATGTTTAGTATTTGGCGCTATTTTGACACAGCTGGTAACAGAAACGTTAATTGCCCTACCTGTTGCCGTAATGTTATGTGTGACTGACTCTTTTTGAAATGTCTCCTTGGTTCTGCGTATGTGGCCATGGCAGACAACGCAAAAAGTAACTGTTCACAAAAGTTTTGCTGAATGTGTCAGAGACATGATTTATTAGCGACCTCAAAGGTATTTTGACATTTTTAAAACACTCAAGTATTTATCAAATATAGCAGTGTTTTTTTGAGTATTATCTGAAGATTAACAGTAAATCTGTTTGTTACTCAACTGTTAGTTTTAACTTTTATATGAATAGCACAACAAAGACTAAACCTTGCAACTATTACAGACAGTGCTCAGCATAAATGAGTACACCCCAACAGATTCGTCAGAAAACCTTTAGTTTCCTTTCAGAATCAACATTTTCTATGGAATACTATAATACAAAATACTCCCACAAATGCGGGCCATTGATTGCAAACAAGATTTGTTAATTTGCTTGCACAAAAAAGTAAAATGTCCTAACAAAATCATTCAAGACCACGTTGCAAAAATGAGTACTCCCCATTGAAAGTCTTAGGAGCAAAGCTAAATTTTAGACTACAAAATTCTAATTAACAAGATATCAACCATAGGTGAGTCTAATTATTCATTAGACAGGCATTTTGAATATAAAGGGGCATTACGGCCCTCCGGAGTATGAGGCCTCTTAGCCAGTTTTGAGGTAGTCTGACATGCCCTGACATTTTTGAAATTTTCGCCTATCCAAAAAACATTTATCCCAAATTGCTTCATATGCTTTTATTCAGCACAAACTCAGCACAAATAATCTGAGACCA
>JAAGVU020000123.1:18781237-18797218 GCA_011763525.2 Mormyrus iriodes | reverse complement strand
GCAGGCGCGCCGCGCCCCCCCCCCCCCCCCCCGCCCCCCAGCACTACCCTCGACCCTGATCTGCCACCCTACATAGCTAACCAGGACTCCAGCTCCATTGAACAAAGGGGGGATTATTGAACGAGACTGATTTAAGACCCTTAAGACTGCTGGTGGTGGTGGGGGGGATACAGAAACGGTGGGGAGAGAGCTGAATGTGGTGATTGTGGTGCCACGTTGGGTCGCCATCCTTCTCAAGCAATAAAACTGATGTCATTGAGGATCACCACCTCGCACCCCCTCCCTCATCTGTTCACCTGTTAGCCTATCGAGTGTATTAACTATTGATGTTGCCTGTTTGTGTTTTATGTTCGGTTTTGATTATGTTGCTGATTATATATATTTTTTTAATTGATAAGAGATGGTCTAAGGTAGAATCCAACAAATAGGTGTGTGTACAGCTATGGGTTATAGTTTTGTCAAGGTTTTTTTTGTTTTCCCTTAATCGATTTTCTTTTTTTCTGAAGAATGTTCTGATTTCAATTTAGAAAAACGAATTAAACGGGAGAAAAATGAAATTAGCTATAAAAATGAATCTGTTAGCAAAACACATTTTAAAGCAGCTTATTTTGGTTAGTGATTTAAAAGTATTTTAATTGACGCAACAATAGGAAGTTAGGCAGTGCGTTTTTGCAGAAAATAATAAACTGTTTAAAGCCAAATGTTGTGTAAATACTCAAAACGTGGAAGGTTAGCAGGAATTGTGACGCGAGAAATTAAAAGCGCAGAAAGTGTTTTTAATGTTTAAATTCTTGACTGACCGAAAGGTCCATGTTCGGAAAGGATTGTAATAATAATCTTGTAACGCTTTCATCCTTGTTTTTTAAGCATTTCTACTCAGTTTTCTTCTGTCTCTTCCAGTTATTAAATAAGGACGCTCAATAGGAGTGAGTATGGGGGTTCTCTTGTAAGGGTGGAGAGGGCTGGGCTGGTGCATATAAAGGCAGGAGGGGGGGGGAGCTGGAAATGCGGTGGTTTAAATGTATTCCCTCAGATTGTTGAGGAAAACGGGATTGTGGGGAAGTCGGTTCGTTGGGGAAAATTGTCCTGGAGACGGTTAGTAACACTTTGAGCGTGAACTTGAAGCAGCTTGTGTTGAGTTGTACCAGACGCATCAAATGCCTTAATGAAGATACTGCGACAAAAATAATCGTTTTTGTCCCCCCCCCCTGTTATTAGTGCCACTTTGGGATCGTAGGTTCGTAATAGGTATTGCTGGGGTATCAGAAACGTTATTTGTTTTGTGTGCTGTCCACCTCTCCCGGACACCGTCCATCTCTCTCCCTCTGAATTGTGTCACCTTATGTCTGTGGACCCCCCCGTGTAGTTTGCCTGGTGGCTGCATTCACAGCACGACGCATTAATGTGGTGATTATTCTCTGTCTTGCAGCCGCCCAGTGAGTCTAAGCTAATGGAAAGGGAGGGTAGATTTTACTGTTTGAGCTTGAACACAGAGCGGAAAACCCGCCTGTAAATACTTTAAATGCCCTTTAATAAAGACCATTTTGGAGGAAAAAAACCGATTGATTAAATAATGTGGTGCACATTTTTTTGGTTAGTTTAGACTTAATTTTTCTTCTTTGTAAAATACGCGTGTGCATGCATCTTCGCTTGCGGTTGTTCACCAGCCTAGCCGATGTCATTTCCGTAGGTGAAAGCAGCTGAGAAAGGTGAGCACAAATAGTTTGTTTTTAAGTATTGGGTAGGATGCAAAATTCTTTAGTTGTTACTTTGACAATGTTGCTGTGATATTCCGTTCATTATACTTTTGTCCTTCAGTACCTATGCCAAATTTTAGGAAATTATTGAATCAGGGCCCTAAGAGAGAGAATAAATGGGTTCCAAAACTTGGAAGGAAATACAGAAATTTTCCTTTACTTAAGTGCCATGAGATCGTTTTGTGCCCGTTCGTTACAGTATAGCATAGCCTATGTTTTTGTTTAGGATTACGACCAGTCCAAAACACCAGAAAGCCGGATACATAACAAACAGGACTTAAAAACCAAACGAGGAAGGTATTTCTGTGGTGACCCGAAGGTGCCTTCTGTGCTCTTCCTTATTCGTGGTGGTGTTCTGTATGTACACACGTTTCTTTCCGTTTCTGTCCTGTCTGATATGCACATAGCCTGTATTCTTGTTTCACTCCTGTCTGATTTGCATGTGTAAGTGAGCAGGTAGCCGGAACCCACTGGTGCGCCGCCATCGTGTGACCGCCACCTCTGCTTGTCCCGACCCTGTAGGTCTCTCCACAATATTTCTGTTTCTGTAAGTCCTTGCCGTCTTATTTGTAATAAACCGGTGATCAAATCAAAGCAAATGTGTCGTATGGTGAAAGCTGATTTCACTGGAATGGAAGGAACATTTCCCCCCCAAATATGCGATTCAGGTAAAAGACTTTTTTACCAATAAAATAATCATTATGGTTATAGTTATAACCTGTTCTCAAAAATCGCTCTTTATAATCAGGAAGCGGTGACTTAAGGTGAGTCTTTGGCCTCGGATCATTTTGTTCCAATCACACTCTGTGTCGCTTTACTTCGACTATTGTATCATTGTCACGCTCACGTAGCGTAAAAAGAACTACATTTGGGCGAGCTGAGCCGTGCTACAAAATAACTTCGATCTGTTTAATTCAATATTGAATACCTCAATCTAGCTTTATTTTTTTCTGATGTGTTGGCCTATATTTGTCATGGGTGTAATTACATGTAGCCTATATGCATAGTTGTTTTGCTCTCATCATTGTAACACATATAAAACTACTTCAATATATGCCAAGAGGTTCCTTTCAGAATATTTTTTTAAATATATTTATAAAAGTCAACAAAAACAAGGCTCAAAAAGGGTAAATCTGACTTAAAATAGCTTAATGTGGGCGTGGCCAATCTTATCCGCAAAGGGCCGGTGTGTATGCGGGTTTTTGCTGCAACTCCTTAATTAGGTTACTAATTAGAGGGCTGATTGGCTGAAGAGTCCTCACACCTGGGTTTGAACAGCTGACCTAAAGGTTTTCCCAAAAACCTTCATATACACCGGCCCTTTGCGGATAAGATTGGCCACCCCTGGCTTAATGTATTGATTTTCTTTAAGCAAAGATAATACTAGTGGGCCTACAGTTAATATATTAATTGTAATATTTTAACATTAATACACTTTAAAATAGTTGTGTGTGGTCTGAAGCCCTAGGCGCCCTGTCTAACTAGCTATCTGGCGTCTTTTTCACAAGAAAAGTGAAATATTAAAACTAGTGTAAATAACTGTCATATCACATTCTGATTTTTTTCGCTCGCTCTATTGCGCCCCCTAATCAAATGGCGCCCTAGGCGGTTGCCTATGGGGCGGGTGTTTAAAGATATGGAAGGTTATAAAATGAGATTTTCTACGGATGTCTTGCAGTTAGTTTTCAAATTAATTTTAATCCCTTAAAGTGTAAATATACTGAAGACTATTTATTCTCATGTTTATGGGCATAAATTATGGGATTGTAACCTCTCCAATAATCAAAACCAGACACGATTATGGTAAATGATGCCATTGCATAATGTTAATATTTAACACATTTAAGTAGGGACATAGCTAGAAATTCTGTGTCCCCGGACAAAAGATCACCCCACAGGACAACGACGGCCCTCAGGGTCCTCGGCAGGCTACCAGGAGTGCAACTCCCCCTTACCCCCCGGTATATTTTGCCGGGTATAAAGCGCTACACCCCATGAATCTGCCCGGATCTGATGCCCCTGCGCTTTTTAGTACACCGGCTTACAGATAAAGAGGAGCGTGGCCTTGCGTAGGAGTAGAAAAGTGAAACCGAACAGAATTGTAATTAAAAAATAAATTATGGTCAGGTAAGCTATTATGCAGCATTATGGGTGAGTCGATGCAGCCTGGGGCCAAGCAATACGCACTTTTCATCAGAGGCGCAGGATGAGCGCGGCGCAGCTTGGGCTCTGACGCTGGCGAACACGACCCGCGCGCTGGGGGAGGTCCCGCGCGTCGACCGTCCGCGAGGAAAGGCCTTTAGTTCGCCGTTAAAGATGGCGGAGGAGGTTTACGAGTCTGTGGTCTGCGTGAAGCCGGAGGTTCACGTCTACCGGATCCCTCCCCGAGCAAGCAACCGCGGCTATCGGTTAGTATTCGGCGTGTTTTTGCGGACTGGACTGAAAGCCAGCGGTCGCCATAAGCAGAGACTCAGTTAAACTTAAGTGTGGTCAGCAGATGGATTGAGGAAGGAAAGGTTTTCCCCTTAAGCAACATCCCATTAGTAACGTTAAAATACACAAATACAATTAATCATTTCAGTTACACAAAGAAACCGAAGATAAATCCCTCTCGGTGTACGTGCGCGGTGTGTATCACTTGTAGGTACCGGTACTTGGCTCGCTTCAAAGTTTAGCTAGCTAAACTAGAGAGTTTTACATTAACAGGAAGGCGAAGTAACTTAGAGGCGACTGGCCTTTAGAAGGGACCGAGGAAGCTTCTTTTAGGGGTAGAAAAAAATGGTTAATCTGTTCCATCAGAAAAAGAAACGGGCAATAATACGTGTCGTATTAATACTGTCTAATATAGAAGCTCGCTAGACGGTTTCGGTTCTGCTGTTTGAGCCACATTGCATTAACACGCGTACTTTTTTAAAAATGCATTTTTTATTATTCATACCCTATGATATTTAGCTGACAAAGGACACCACATTTGTATTATTATGCGATTTTCTCCAAAATCGCCGTCCCCCCCCCGTTATTTCGGGGTGCAATAACAAATAATATTATTCCCAATCGATAAATAAGTACGGTGTCCGTTTTGGGACAAACATGCGCCTGATTCTATGTGTCACGTGTTAATTGACGCTCGCTGTCAGTTATTCCGTGTTAAACAATCGCCCGGTTACCCGACACCTGCCGTCCATCCGATGCATGATCGTTTTCTAAACGGGTCCCTTGACACACCAAGGACCAGACAGGCCCCAGCACCATTTGGCACAGCCGCTTCTAAAAGCAGAGCGAAAGTTATCAACCCATATTTTGTAAGAATTGTTCTTCATTTAAATAATAAATTGTTCTGTATTACTGTGGTTTGCAATCGTAGTTCCTCTCTTTCTAGGTAGCTAAAGAATGCTTTTAAAAATAACACTTCGCTGGTAAATAATAGTTTTGCTATTTTTCTGTAGCCGGTTAGGGTTTAGCTATTTAATTACAAACGAAGCCTTTCCTGGAATTGGAAAATGGCATTAAGGTCCCAAAGCAATGACCGTAACCACCAAGGTGCTTGTTACTGTCCTACTTCTGCAGTCCGTCACTGAGCTTTAATGCTGATAGTGATTAAATGGATTTGTGATCTGAATGCTGTGGATATTCTTCTGTTGTGCAAGATACTTAAGCTGAACCTCATTAACAAAACGAAAGGGTGTGTGGGTCTCTTGGTTGAATAAGGTACTGTTATCAAATGCATCTGTTAAAACTTTCTAAAAATTGCCATACATATATTGAACAGCATTTCCATGCTGACTGTCTTATTACGTCCTTATTACTAACTACCGCAGTCCAGTTATATTTCTGATGTGTTCTTCAATATTGGTTTTTCAACTTGGTCTTTAATTACTGTTTTGAAACTTTTTAATTAGCACTTTGATATTTGAATCACTAGGTGAGAATTATCATAATAATATTTTATTGGCTAAATATAATGTAGTTATAAATCATCCATCTGTCCATCCATGTAATTTCAGTAATAATGTATGGAAGTATTCTTGCAGTGGTGAAGCCTCGAGAACCTTAAGATGAATATCTAGATTCAGTCTGCTTTGCAGCATACTCTGGTCTTGAAATAATTTTGGGTTGTCTGAAATATGAAGCATTAGCCTTCTTGAATCGTGTTTGGGAATCAAGTCTTAGCCCATGGCATTTCCTTTGGCGTGAGGCTGTACCACCATGTGGAGTTTGTGGAGTCGCTGCTTCTTATTCTTCAGTTTTTGCTGTGCAGGGCGGCAGACTGGAAGCTGGATGAACCAGCCTGGAGCGGCAGGCTGAGAATCACCTCCAAGGGCAAGGTGGCCTTCATCAAGCTGGAAGACAAAACATCTGGTTGGCTTGACATCCCTGTGCTATCATTGTTCTGCTTATGGCTGTTGCCACAAAAGTAGCAAAGGGGTTAAGGAAACTGACCTAATGATCACTGGTTCAAGATCTAGCAGGGGATTTGATGCTAGATTTATCTAGTATGGTTAAATAGAATATCAATCTTGTTTATTCTGTTAAAATGGATAGAACTGTCCGGTAAATAATTATATGGAAGTGTTGCATTGCTGTGACTCAGATGAGATTTGAAACAGGCTGAAAAGCTGACTCAGGACTTCCTGCTTGAGAGGACCGGAGCAGAACTTCTGCTTGGGACCATATTCAGTGTGAATGTCATGTGTTGGACCGTGTTATTCTATTAACGGCTGTCTGCTGCTGTTCTGAGCGTGCTCACTGTACTTGTGCGTCCCGGCCCCCAGGAGAACTCTTCGCTCAAGCCCCTGTTGATCAGTACCCTGGCACGGTGGTGGAGGCAGTGACCGACTCCAGCCGGTATTTTGTCGTGCGGATTGAGGATGGCAATGGTAAGATCGTGCACGTGTGTTTCGAATGAGATTTGTGACCTGTTGTACCCTGCTTATCCCCAAGCCCATATTTCCCCTCACACTCACTTGGTAGGGCAGTGTGTGTTTTCCTGGTCAGTATCCAATAGTGACTTACTGATAAAGAGCTGGATAGGCATGGGGTAACAGTCTCATACCATATGACGTTTTTTTTCATGGCTCTTACCACAGGTTTACTAACCTGATATTCTTAGTCTTGCACAACAAGCCCCACTATAGTGTGATCATGAAAGGAGAGCAAGGTCATACGGTGCTCTGAATCCGAAATGTGAACTTTGCAGCTTATAGGACATCATTTTGAAAGCAGGAGTGTCAAAGAAGAATTAATATTTAGTTTTTATGTTCACAAAAACACATTTCAGGAAGTATTTCAGAAAAATACCTGTAATTTTGTTGATTTGCTATTTTTTAAATTTCATGTACAAAAAACAAAATGTGATCATCACATAGATCAAGAGAGAAGAGGATGTGTGTGTGATGTATTTTTTATTTAAGAATCATTCAGGATACATGCAAGGAATTTATACCATTTGAGATGCACAGATGAGCCTCACAGGGGCATCTTACATGGTGTATGGTGGTGTTACGGGTGAAGAACCTGAGTCACAGTACGGGAGTTTTGCCATTATGACAGAGATGGTTACATTAGGGGTGGGGGCAGTGAGAGACATTTTTCAGACTGCCGCTGGTTTGGAAATGCCCATGTTTCATTATGCGCTGCTCCTGGTGTCTAAATGCTTTTTGTCTCCTCGTTCTTCACTGGAGGGCGCCATGCGTTCATTGGCCTGGGCTTTGCTGACCGCGGCGACTCATTTGACTTCAATGTGGCCCTGCAGGACCACTTCAAGTGAGTGGGTTGTGAGTGCTCCCACATTCAAGATCTTATTTTTCTAGTTCCTTACCTACTATTTATTCATTTTTATTGCTTTGTGGTGATTGCATACAGATTAGCATTTTTTTTTTAGAAATAATTATTTGCCTTCTAGTTATTTTCTGTTGAACTTCTGAATGTCTAACACTGTGTTTATCATGTTGGCCACTAGAGGGCCAGAGGTTTCATGTTTTTTCTTGTGAACCCTTTCTTAAAAGTGCCAGGTAAATTACAGCCCCCTTATTTCTTTTAAGTTATTTACGTGGCTGCTGGAGAGCTGTGGTTAAAGTTAAGATCAGTGATAAGTTCAGTGTGGCTTTTCCCTGCCTGCTAGGCAGAATGGGGTCAGTGTGGCCAAATTGTCTGGCTCTGTTTCAGTCACCCTTTCTTCATCCTTTTCTCTTCCTTTCTCCATCTTCTCCGTCTCCATCTTTTAGGTGGGTCCGGCAGGAGAGCGAACTAGCGAAACAGGCGGAGGACCAGAATACGGCACCTAGACTGGACCTTGGCTTCAAGGAGGGCCAGACCATTAAAATTAACATTGGGGTAAGTTGGGAATAAGTGTCTGTGGGACAGTTTGTTCTGTATGTCTGGGATGGGAGGAGGGGGGTCAGTGTCCGTCGATACGCCTGTCGTAATTATTGTTTGTTTCTCAGAATATTAAGAAGAAGGATAATCCACCTGCTGGAGCCTCCAAGTCCCGTCCCATGGGTGGTGGTCTCCTTCCACCACCTCCAGGAGCCAAGGGAGGTGCCTTTGTACATCCTCCTGGGCCCCTGAACCCTGCTCCCTCTGCACAGCCCCCCACAGGTACCTCCCCGCTTAGCCCATGCTTCAGAAAATCCGACGAGAGTGGGTCTGTTGCAGTCGGTCGTACGTGTGCCACAGGGCTTCGGCAAGTGTGACTGGAGCATTTCTGCCTCGTTCAAAACAGGCTTCCTGCTGAGTGATCTCCAGTCTCTTTCTCCTAGTTGCTCTGCTAGATTTCGGGGAATCGCCCGCCAATGCCAAGCCCTCCGCTGACCTTTGGGGTGATTTCACCACTGCTGCCAGCAGGTCAGTTATGCCACCGTCACTCTGTACTTGTCTCATGTCAGCTTCTAGGTCGCTTTGCAGTACAGCACCTTAGTTTATAAGACTCTTCATTCGCATCTTCTGATTCGCTAATCCATCAATATTGTTCCTTGATTTGTACCTTGATCCCCCTGTCCCTTCACCGTGCCCGGCCTTAGAACCGCCACTGCGGTTGGGTCTCTGAGGAGTCAGTTATGTCCCCTGTGCCAAAGAGGAGCTCAGGGCGGCCGAGTTCTTACAATAGTCACCAGAAAGACGCCTAAACTTGTCGTTTCTGCTTTTCCTTCACGTCTCTTTCCTTAGCAGCAACAGCGGCGGTGGTAACGATGCTGTCCAGTCAGGATGGGTGCAGTTTTAACAGAAATGCAAACACTGGCACCCAGTCTGGGACACGGGCATCTGTTGTGCCCCCCCTCCCCCCGCAAGGATGACGTGCCAGAGACACGAGCGAGAGAGGCCGTCTCCCAGCGGCTGCATTGACCAAGTCAACAGTGCACTGTTTCTCCTTCAGGACTGAGATGGGACACACACACACACACACACACACACACTTAAATGCATACCATAAATACATGCACTCATGTAAAGACAGAGAAACCTACACAGATGTGCTCTCGCACACATGCACACACACGAAACTATCACCAGCAGTTGTGTAAAGCCTTAAATTCATAACTTTCCTTTTTTGGGGTTTTTCATTTTCTATGCAATTTAGAAGTGAATGTAACGAATCTGTTGTACTTGATTCAGTGATCAGCACTGTGACCTTTTGTGTGTGTGTGTGTGTGTGTGTGTGTGTGTGTGTGTGTGTGTGTTTTTTTTTTTTGTTTTTTTTTTTCCCTCTTGATTTGTTCGAGGTCCCGCATAGTAACTCCTGACTAACACAAGCTGTACAGCAGCCGTATATCACACTAAGGTCATCTCCATGGCAGTGCTCCTCGTTTCCTGTGATCTCAGATGCATTCCGTATCTCCCCTCTGCTTGGACAGAGGTGCCCTTGCTATGTCAATATTTCGTTCTACATTAACATCGCTAGTTTTTTCTTCTACGACGACCTTGCTGCTTTTTCCGCTACGCCTTCTGCCGACGGGGCCTCTCTGCTTGCTCAGGCCTCACTTGCACTCTTCCAGCCCTAAGAGCACGACTGCGAGGGACGAGCGGCCGGCCATGCAGTGACACGCCCCATGACCCGTTAGTAGTTTCAAACCCCCAGCCCACCGCATCCTGTCATTTTGAATATGCCGATTTCTGGTTTCTAGTGTTTGTTCCTAAAATGAGCAGACCCTGTGATTTAAATTTAGATGATCATTTATTTTTGACCCTGAGTAAATTCACATTTCACCATCCTTTGACTTGTGCTGCCTCCTATAGTCTGACTGGATAGGTGACATACGCAGATGTGTTTTTTTAAACTATCTTTAAACTGCTCTTGGTATCTCCTCTCTGTCTTTCTGTTTCTATCTCTCTCTCTCTCATTCCTTGTCATTTTTTTTATGGCAGTTTAACTGCAGTGCCTTAATCAGGTGGGGTATCAGTTTTTATGTAAACGACCTGTATAGATATAAACAAACGATTTATTGTAAATAAATGGGATTTTTCTGTCTGATTTGCTGGAGCCTAATCTCTCTTCCCTCCCCCTGTGGAATACGTTGTATGCAAATGAAAGAGTTGTATTATGTCACCCTGTTCTATGCTTAATGGGTAGAAGCGCAAGGGTGGCAGTAGATTGAAAATGCAAAGAGTGTGTTTCTGCATAGGTGTGTATGTACAGAAATCATAACTCTTCACTGAGGTTCATCATTTTTCCTATATGTAATTACTTTTCAAGAACGCCAGTGTTAGGACCCATCCCCAAAGTCACTACTTTGATTTACTGTGTTGTGGCCATGAAGGCAGGACTAGGAAGATTAAGTAGTGAATAACAGGAGCGTTTAATGTAGAAAATGCAAAGAATGAGAAGCTGCTTTGGAAATGGTCGAATAAGAAGTCCTATCATACTCCAGTGATAGATTTCCAATCCCAAACACCAATCTCATTGCAGTGTGCAGACCTGCATCGGTACTTGCAGGCCAGTTTTGTGTGGGATCACGTCTTCATCACCTGCCTAATAACACTGCCTGCTCTCTTGATTATAAGTCCCAAAATCCGCACAGCTAGAGATGATACATACTTGTGTGAAGAGGGTTTTCTACCATTCTGTAGCTTTCAATTTGATCAAGACAGCCTGCAGACCTTTGCATTATGGGAAATTTGGAAGAGTGTTAACCCTCATAAATCAGTCACGACAAAGTATATTTGTGAACGCTGTATGGATGCTGATTTTACTGACTGGTGTCTCACTACACATTCCCCCCAGTGTGTGTCTTGTTACTGGTTAATCTTTGGCAGCTTAGCCTAGCAGCCCTGGTACCTATATTGGCCTCTACACTGTTTGCATGTGATGTATTGTCTGGCTTACTTGTAGTCACTCGGACAAAAGCATCGCTGAATAAATAAACGTCAATGTATCTAAATATGTGAGGAGAATCAAATCAAATTCAGTACGATTATTCATAAGCGGGCACCAATTATCCTTTTCTGTGATCTGTTCAATTATAGGTTATAATTATAATATTTTACTGTTTAACTAATTGTTATAATTTGTTGGAATTTTGTTGTCACTGGATTGTGATGGGGTACTGTGTGTGAATGAAGGAGAAATAAGCCTTATTAAAATTTCTTTCACTCTTGGGGTCTAAGTCAACAGAAGGTATAAGTTCTATGCCCGCTGTAAGTGACGGCTTGATATTTTAGTCAGGGTCAGGCGAGGCAGCGATAATTGAATATGGCACCACTGGATATCTCGGGAGGAGGGTAGTCTTGGGCGAAAACATCAAGTGTCTGGGCTTATACGTGAGTTGAGTTGGGGGGGGTTAGCAGGGGGAGAGACAGGGCCAGTGTGTCCCCATGGTTACTGTGTTTCGTCTCCACGGTATTGAATTGGGTTGTTTGACCATAGTCTAGAGCAGGCATTCCAGTGGCTTTCTGTTTACTTGTACCCATCCAGTTTACCAATTATGGGTTAGCCAGGTCAATCAATTTCACCCTAATTTTATACTGCTTACCCAACGCAGGGCCTGGAGCTCATCCCGGGCAGGACAGGGTACAAGGCAGGGGACTCCATGGATGGCCTTTGCAGTCCATCGGGGAGCACATATGCTCACTCAATACAGGAAATTCAATAGAGTCTAATTCCCCTAACTGTATGTTTTTGGATGGCAAGAAGAAACTCATGCAAGTTCCACACACAGATGCAGGCAGGAGTCAAACCTCTGGAGATGTGAGGCCACAGAGCTGCTCAGTGTCCCCTTGTGTCACCTCCTGTGTGAACTAGATTAGTGTTTCCCAACCTGATCCATGTTTTTGTCCAAGGTGCTCAGATGGAGCACAAATGTGGACTGTCTGGCAGAGAGCTGAGAGGGAGCAAAAACATGGATTGCCCAGGGGTCCCCGAGAACCTGGTTGGGAATCATTGATCTAGATGACAGTAAAGCCAAAGCTAGCAGGCTGGTTGCTGTGTTAGACAGGCTTTGTATGCGGGACGGGACATTTACCGCGTGATGTAAATGCGGGGGCAGCTTGACTTTGCCGGGTGGACACCTGTGGCTGTCAGGGCTCCTCCAGGCCACAGAGGTAAACATACAATCGGCTTAAAAGATTCTGCAGTGCCTGGTAAGCGGATGGACTGTAGCATCACGTGGCTGCTCATCGCAAACATTATCATGGTGTGCAGGTGTCTGAGAGGCCTTACTTTAGAGAGATTATCTGCTTACAGGCACATGTAAGGGGTTAAATATCCTCCCTCACCTTTAGATGCTGATGGGCTGGTCAATAATAAGGTAATAACAAGACTCAGTGCTCAGTGATAACCTAGTTTCTACTCAACTGAGATGTGTCAGAACACATGGCCTGGCTTCATGGCTGATATTCGAATGTCACTGCCATAAGATCCATACAATAAGTGCATACAACCACTAAAAGATCACTAAGGGTGTCTGTCTATTTCTGAGACCAAACACTCATGTCTGTCTTGCTGCCAGACACCCGCGTTACCGAACGTCATCTGCACCATTTTGTAGGGTTAAGGAACACGTGTTTTTTGCAGACTGTGGTGATACTTTAAGTGTCTTTTTCTCTTCACAGGATTACAGAACAATAACCCAACATATGACTGACACTCCAAGCTTTCTCCTTAGCTACAGCTGATAATTCACCCCATGCTGCAAATTATCCACATGAACAGTGTAAAGATATAGCGGAGATACAAGCCAGACTGGTCATATGACATATAGATGCGTGTAGTGGACGATGGAGCCTGTGATCTGTGGCTGCCATAGCGTTCGGCAACTTGCTTAACCTCACCATCTCAACTCTAATTACCTGGTTTTTGCATGGTGATCTGACACGCTATTTTGTTCCATGTTGCTTGATAAGCAATCCATTCGAATCTGTTGCAATTTGGAAGTATTTAGAAAATATTTATAAAATTGCATAATGATGACATCATGACCTTCGGCCAAATACATTTTTTAGTCAAAACTGGACATAACCCTCACGTTTAGTATCGAGCATCATCCACAATATGCAACGTGATATGCCTTTCGACATAGTAGCCAATTTAATTTTGCGTTTATGTTAAAAGACACAGGGTGCCTTGGCTGCTGTGTTGTAAAGAAACGCCCTCTTCAGAGTAAAATGACTTTCACAGGGAGAGTATTGTGAGAAGCTATGTCAGACTCCATCCACTTGTCCAGTACAGGGTCATGGAGCTTATCGCAGGTCAGGGGGAAGTGAGTCCATCACAATGCAGACACACATATTTAAATCAAAGCTGAACTTACTCTGGTTCAGGTAATTTTACATGTAATGCACTAAATCCAGAAATACTTCCATACTGAGAATAAACGAAATAGGTATGTCTTTACACCTGTTACGTCCACCTAGGTTGACACTTTGGGAATTAGGTGTCCGCTCAGACTGTGTGTAGGTTATAACATTTTTAGATTACTATTTTTCTTCCTCTGTAGGAATGGAAGATAGGAGGACCTGATCCAAGAGAACGAAAGAAGCGTCGATTGCGATCTGAGAACAAAAAAAAAAAAAAACATGTGTTTTGCGTAGAGTCGCAGGGGGAGGCCCCACCCCGGAAAGCGTGCATTATCAAAGCTGGACAAACCGCTGTCCGCACGCTGCACGGTTAACGGCGTCTAGGCGATTCAGAGACTTTGCTACGGCGCCAATTCGGATTATACCGCCTTCCTATTTGCGAAGCATGGTCTTCTGCTCATCGGCGTGCGCAGCCGGCCGCATCGCACGGTAAGATGTGCCTGGGACCCAAGTTTCTGCCACCGTCTGCTTGTATGTTTGGACTTTTCTGTCGGTCAGCCAAGTTCGTGCCTTGGTGCGCGAGTTGGGCACTTGGAGTCAGAAAGGAAACGCTTTCGCGAAAGCGGGAAGGGCGGCATCTGGGAGGAGATGTCGAGATGCAAAGGCATGCCGACACGTTAGGCCTTCGCTTTGCTCACCCTATAGCACGATCGGTGCAAGGATGGCAGCGTTTGCCCCGTGTCTCTGACGGCAAACAACCAGCAACATCTGCCAGGAGAGCGGCGATATTAGAAAGTGCCTCTGGATCGGGTTGGAACGGGCGGGAGGATGCGGGTTAACCGGAAATCAGCGTAGCATTGGCTAATAAACACCGATACAATGTAACAGTACAACGATATATGTATACAATGTAATACAGTTAGTGGGCGGCAGTGCGGTTTTCTTTTAATCATCATTACGATCGTGATTCCTCCATCCATCGGCAGAAGTTTTGTAGCTGCCTTTGTAAACATTCACGTTATATTGACGTTTGATCGCTCAGATTATCTCACGTATATAACGTCCGACGCAGCTTTTTAGTGTATAAATTAAAAAAAGCTATAGCGGCTGTCGTTTACTCCCGAAACAGAGAATATATAAAAGGAGAAAAAAGCCATGTACCCAAGTTTGTTGTTGAGCTGACTGCTGATATTGCAAAAGCCACAAATCAGTGCGAAATCAAGGTCCTTCAATGGCCTGTGAGCGAAACATTTCAGTACTTCTGAAGCAGGGGAGGAGGTTGGCAGTCCTTAGGCTTCTGATTCGTGCTACATGGTGTGAAAGTTAGTCCTTAATAAAAAGAAATGATTTTTGGAAGTACTTTGTTTAGTTTTTGAACTACTCTGTGACCCAAATTGATTTTAATCTCAAATTCTTAGGCGTCTTTTTACAGCAGCAATGTGTACTAATTTCTTGTATCTTATGTACCACTGTGCTGCCTTGTCTTGATATTGTCTTACAGTACAGTACCCTTCTCCTTTGTTATATTAGGAAAAACTTACAGCATAGGAATTTCATTGTATTAATCAGACACACGTGACAGTAAAACTAGAAACTTAGTTTGCTCAGGGGGAGCACAGTCCGGCTCCTCTGCCCTCTCTTTGGACTTGAGCTGGAAACCTTTCATTTGGCAAATCAATGGCCTTGCCTATGTTGATGCATCTCTCTCATATGTGGGTCTCTCATCCTGCACCCAAGAATATCATGAAGATGGTTGTCCTTCAGAACTAAAGACTAAAATACTGTAGTTGCTATCAGCAGGAATCCAAGATTTATTAAACACGCCCAGCATGTGCACTGGAGTGATTACTCATTCAGCCACACCCAGTACAAGTAACAGCATACAAATAAATAATAAGCAGACAATAGACGTCGGAAGTGTGGTAGTGCAGTGAAAACGTATAACATTTAGACAAAACAATTCACATAAAGTGCAGGTGTGAATTAATAGTGCTGTCACCCAGATAATTTAGTAGTCAGCGTTTTGATGTTGCAAAATCTCCTTTCATGCTCTGTGGTGAACAACTTGTGGCTGGAATTGTTTCGGTCTGGTAATAAACTTTGTGCTTTGTTGTAGTAGTGGTCAGTGCATATCGGAGCCTGTATCACACTGTGAGGTTTGCTGATTTGCTGGGTAACTTCTCAGATTTAAGGTACCCCAGTTTAAAAGGACTTTAACTTTGTTCAGTTACATTTAGCCCAGACTGCCTTTGTTTTAATACGAGAGGGTTTATACAGGGCTTTCGAAGGAACAAACAGGCACGCTTAGGTCCCAATGTACATTTTATTACAGTTATGAATAATAATAATATGCTTTTATTATAATAATGATTGATGCATAAACATGTACTCCCCTTCTGCACAGTTTCAGAAGCCATATACGTCACACATCAGATGATTATACCATATAGTAAATGTTAATTGCAGTTAATGATAAAACACACACACTAATACTACT
>JAAGVU020000123.1:18767312-18781137 GCA_011763525.2 Mormyrus iriodes | reverse complement strand
CAGTCTCCGGGATAGGCTCCGGACCCCCCGCGACCCGAAATGGAATAAGCGGTTCTGGAAAATGGATGGATGGATGGTATTTACTATGATTGTGCAGGAGTGGGGAGCGAACTGGCCAGGCACACACCCCACTCGGGCACAAATCAAATCCTCTTCCCTTATCATCCAGTTAGTTCATCCTTGAGTCCCTCAGCCTGCAATTTCCAACTCCCCACCACCTCTAACTTCCCAGCCTTGAATCATTGTTTTACTCCCCTTCAGTGTGTTAAAACAAAGTGGCCTAAGTGCCCTCTGCTGACCCCATAAAAATGCCTGGGATTAAGTGCCCCAAAACTATACTACTTTGTGATTTAACATAGTGTGCCAGCAATGAGGTGAATAATGGACGTACAATGGGCTCACACATCTGAATCTCAGGATGGTCAGACCACACATGCACTGAACCATTAAAGACCTCCATCAATTCATATGTGTCTATTCGGGTGACCATCCGGTCCCGAGAATGTTGTACAATTGTCAATCCCCAGTACTTTATGGTAATGGGCAGATAATAAAGAACCTGTTTTAATTCCACACTATGTGGGCGTGGCAGTCGTCTGCGAGTCCATCTCAATACTACCTTAAATCTGACAAGTTATCTTGCTAACCCAAAAATCCAGCTTTGTGATAGAGGTCCTGAGTCAGTGGATGGCATTTGAATCCTTATGATGTGTTGGGCCAGCCACACGACACCCTGTGCGGCCTTCATGTCCTGAGATGTGACCCCGTGACCCTGGCCTGTAACAGCACGGGGGAATCGTAGTGTAATTCCTGGGAAAAGTGCCTTGGCCTTGCACCTCTCACACTTCCTCAGGTGTTCCAGGAAGCGACGATGCCGGTAGTCATTGGTGATGAGTGATCCAGTTTTCTCCGTCCTCTCTGAGATCTGGAGGTTGAAGAACCCAAAGTTGCTGATTGTTTTCACTGTAGAGCCATCATTTGCTATTGGTGTGACTCCTGCTGTGCCTCTTGAAGTCCACAACTATCTCCCTTTTTTTATGTTCAGGGTGATTCGGGCTCTTGTTGTGGCATCACTCCACAAGCTCTGTCGCCTCATCCTACACGCTGATTCATAACTATTGGTAATGAGACTAATTACTGTGACGTCATCGGAAAACTTGATGATGCAGTTGCTTCTGGATGTTCTGCAGAGTCAGGGGTGCAAATGGAGTCCATTCTTTGGGTTCGGCAGCAGCCATGGGGAGACCCAGTGTGGAGAATCAGAAGGGTTGAGGTTCCTAATCCCCATGACCAGAGGTCTGTCTGAAAGGAAGAGCGGGACCCAACTGCAGTTAGATTCGCTGAAGCTTAAGTTCCTGAATTTTGGCCAACAGCTTGCCTGACACCATGGTGTTAGAAGGTGAGCTGAAGTCAATTAATAATGTCCTGGCATAGGTATCCCTCTTATCTAGGTCATCAGCGATGGTGTGAAGGGCCAGAGAGACAACATCATCCGCTGACTGAGGGATTGGTTCATACATTTCTGGGCGTCCAGACGACCTGGGACAAGGCTGCAGATGTCGTTGTTCCATGACCAGTCTCTCCATGCATTTCATGCCACTGGTTGGTAGTCATTCAGACACTGTACTTTGGATGTTTTCAGCAGTGGCCCAGTTGAAGGCCTCTTGAAGCACAGCAGGACAGTGGGCAAGAGACACTGAAGATTCCACATTCCTCTGTGAATTACCTTAGTTAAAACCAGTCTTCCATTTTTCTTGGTTATCCAGACATTGGTAGTTATGTTGGGGAATCCTTACTTGTTAAAAGTTAGCAAACATTAGCTGAACATCTGGATGCTTGCATTTTCAGAGTTGAGCTCTGTGACCACTGTGACTTTGGATTTCATTGAGTTTGTTCTGCCCCCTAACATTAAAGAATTAATAATTGGCTCATATTACCTCTGGGCAGTGGGGCTAATTGTGTTTTGTAATTGGATCTAGCTCTAGTTAAATATTAGGTGAATTACGACGGTCTGCCTGGAATGAGTCTGCTCTTGCCAACTGTTTTCCTGGGAGGAGGACTTTTTCTGGAAGAGGGAGTTCTCACTGTCTCAAGCAGCTTATGTTTCATGCTGTAAGGCAGGTGGGGGGGGGGGCGGCTTGTCTAGAGTTAGCCCGGGACAGTTCCGTTGCCCAGAAACTCCTGCTGGTGCATGTTCCTATGCCTGTCTTGGATTCAGTTGGCGTGCTGTTGTTTCAATCTAACTAACATAAAAACAGTTTAGGTTGCCTTCCAGACTTTTTTTTCTTTTTACGTATGTTTGCCTAAATGGCTTCTTTTTTTAAACCTGTACTGCTGCTGAATTTGTAAGATTCCTTCCTTGAAATTACGTAGTAAGATGAGTCCATACTGTAATGGACTGGTCTGCCATCCAGGAAGTCCCTGGCTTTGTGTGATTTCCGACATGCCAAGCTCATCACAATCTTCTGCTATTGTCAAAATTCTTAATTAATCAAATATACAGCAGCAGTAAAAGTCTGGACACGCCAAGCCGCCTACAAAGGAGAGTGACCGAGTGTCACATCACATGACCTGGCCACCTGACCTAAACACAGCAGAAATGGTTTTTGAGGAGTTTGACCAGAGAGTGCTGGAAAAGCGGCCAATGCATGCTCAGCATATGTGGGACCGCCTTCAGGACAGCTGGAAAAGCATCCCAGGAGGCCACCTCATGAAACTGGCGTGGAGAAGAAAGCAGGATCAGCCAGTCCTTAACCCAGTTCGGGTTAAGGGCCTTGATCAAGGGCCCAGTGGCCGGATCACTGGGATTTGAATCGGCCACCTTCTGAGTCCCAACCCACAGGGCTGCCCCCCCCAACAGATTATTATTTTTTGTTTAATACTGTTTTGGTCAGTGTGTAATTCCATATAAGTTATTTTATATTTTTGATGTCTATAATTATTCTAAAATGTAGAGAATGGGTGTGTCCAAACTTTTGACTGGAACTACATAATAAGAGTATGGCGGCATGATTGTCATGAAAGAGTCAGTCGACTGGGTTTTATGTTTTAATTCCACCTGTCTTTTGTTCCCATGTTTTCTGTAAATTGGAATGTTTTTTGCTTTACTCTTAGTAACCTGGAGCACGATCTAGATGCTGTCCCAGGACCTACCTGTGCGGCTTTGTTACTCCTGTGCCCAACAGACGCCCACAAGTCATTGTTTCATACGTTGCAATGGCTCTTTGTTTTGACTCGTGTGTAGAGCTTCTGCTGTCTTGACCCCTTTCCTGTTTGGACCCTGTTATTCCAGAATTGGAAACCCTCAATAAACTCCTCGTACCTGATTCTTGTGTCACATGGTTCTCTTTGATGTCGAAACCACGGTGCTTCTCACTTGGACAAGCAAATGTCTATTCTCCATAGCATCAGTTATATTGTTATACATACCATAGTAACGGCCCGTTTTATTGATGTGGTCCACCTGTCCCACATAAACAGGTCTGCTTGTGTCTGTGGGCATGCTTGTTCCAAACCTGCCATGAACTTAGGAAGTTAACTGAACTTGTCAGTTCATTGATATGCTCAGCAGCCACCTGTATACACAAAATAGTTAATTCCAGGTAAATACAAAATTATTTCTATTGAGTTATAATTACTAAAAATGCAAAAATAATTAAAAATAAATAACTGGCCCACTACATTACCACGCGTTACATATGAATCAATTTATCGAATCTTTTTGAAGGCAAAATATCTTTATTGTCATCTTCAGCTATATGATGCATTTTTTATTATGTAGTATTAATGTGGTTTGTAAAGATGGCGTGACCCATTGAAAGTGGGGATTGGGAAAGGGCCTGTTAATGACAGGCTGAACCTTGAACGCTTTCGTTGTTAATCACCATAGTAACTTTTCATTGTGGACATACAAACGGACAGAATGCAGTTAGTTTTACCCTCATGCAGTATAGGAGCCACAGTTCGCTTCTCCTCAACATGCGCTCTTAGGCTCATCTAAATATTAACAGATTTAATTCACGTTTATTCAAACAATTATCTTAATTATAATATGTCCTTAATGAAACCTGGAGTGTAACCCTAGATACTTAAACGTGTGGGTGGTGTAACTTTTATAAAGAACTCTGTACTAAAACATCAGTGCATTTTTGGGTTTTCCTCTAGCAAATTTAAAAAAAAAAAAGTTGCAAGCCTGCTACGAAAGAGAAGAGTGCTGAGGCGGGCAGCGGGTGGAGGAAGGGAAGGAGGGCGCATTTAAAGCCGCTAATCCGCCCCGTCCTCAGTCTCTGCCCCCTCACTCAGCCCGGGCGGGCGCGGCGGCGGACGGGAATAAACGGACAGCAAAAGAAGTGATTTTTGAAAAAAGAAAAAAAATATTTATTAAAACATGCGGTACGGGTGACTCCCGGATAACCGAAAATTATCTCAACTGTAAATCGTGCGCGTACGTTTCTTTTCGTCACCTCGCTTTATCCTGCATGGATGCATAGGGGCACGTCTTACTAGAAAGGGAAACCGAAAAAGTCAGTCGCATAGATAAATCTTTCTGAATCCGGATCTGGATCCTCTCGGAATCGGGGTCCCCGATGAGCGACTCGGAGAAAAGCGGCGGCGACTCCAAACTGGAGGCGGTGATACAGGTGAAGGATCTCATCACGCCATCAATAATGCTCCGTGTCACGCTGTCACTATAGTTTGCCTGTTTTATTTGTATTCTTAGTTTCAGATCGCCCGTCTGCGTAACTTTTCGCGTATTTGCGGAATCGGCGCGGTTTAATTGCACTAACTGCGTGCCGTCAGTCATAACAGCACTAAGAGCTTCTTTAAATCGTCATTGAAACTTTCTCCGTGCGTGTGCGAGCCGGCCTGGGCTTGTGCGCCCGCTCCCCGCCGTCCTTTGAGCCCCAGCGTGTGCTGGCGGCCCCTCCGTGCGCTTGGGTACAAATCACAGTCGTGCCCCGTTATAAATACACAGCTCTGTAGCTGATGGGAGCCACTGCTGTGTTGCCACCTGTCCTGTTTAGCTAGAAAGCCTGCAGCAGCGGGGCCCCAGCTTACGTGTCGCTGTGATTATTGTAGGCATGTGTATGTGTGTGCTATGACACTGCTGTATTTTACAGCCTTCCCTTCTATCTGCCCATGTCTGCCCTTCCCCTCTATGCCACCCAGAAGCTGGAGGAGAGCGTGCTATCTGAAGAGAAACGGCTGACGCTCAGAGGCCCTGTGCAAGACGCTCCAGCCACCAGCCTGCCAGCGCGAATCAGGGAGATTGTTACTAAGAATCTTGGCGACAGCAGTGAGTGGCTGGCCAATGCCACATCTCATTATTAGTCTCCTGGTCTGCTGCCTTTCACCTGAAGTGTTCCTGCTGCCCAGTTCCACCTCTGCACCCTGAAGTCTAGTTAAAATGCCCGTGGAACGATTGCACCCTGCACACCCACCCGCACTTTCCCTGTCTTCCCTGCAGCCGGAGGCGCGATGTCCTCCCTCCTGTCTCTCCAGGAGGAAAATCGGGTTCTGCAGGGAGAGCTGGGCCGGCTGGAAGACCTGCTGGCTCACAGCAGGGCGGACCGTGATGAGCTGGCTATCAAGTATAGCGCCATTAGCGAGAGGGTGAGAGAAACCAGTCCTATCGCTCATAAATCTGTTTTATTCAGCATTCATCATGATTAACCTCTTAGCCCGTGCAGACATACTTATTACAAATTAGCTGATGCTGTGGGACACCTTATTTCAGGAATGTTACAAGACATCCTGCAAGATAATTTAATTATAAAACTGAAGGAGGAGATGATGGAGATGATGATGGTGTGTCTCTGAATTAAGGTTCAGTTTTGGTTCCATTTAAAGAAATTTTCTGGTTTTCCTCATTTCCCACTTTATTCCTGTCCTTCCCTCTATTCGGGAGAGAGCTTGGCTGGTCTCCTTGGCAACGGGGACAGGGATAAGAAGTGGCAGGTTGCTATGGCGGTTGTCACCCCTGGCAATTGTAAACAAGGCCTTGAATGGGAAATTGAGGTGGGGGGGAGCTCTCTTTTGTGGAATGAGAGGGGTTAGGAAAAAAGGAATGGGGCCTTGCGGGGCTTTTTGGGTGCATGCTGGAGATAATCGCACCCAGTAAGGGGGACGCTGGTGCTTTGTGTTGGGTTCCATTTGGAAACCAGATGCGGTATTCTTGTGTGGTATTAATTTTCCCCAAATGTTTGTTTTAGTAGAGCACATTAACTGTGAAATACAATAAAATGATCAGGTCCAGTTTATTATTGGGTGTTTAGTAACTGCGGTAGGGAATATTGACAGGCATGTCAGTGGACAGCCTCAGTGTATTTATCAGGAGAGGGAGGAGGTTACCATGGAGACCACTTTCCTCCCTGCTTATGCATGTTGCTCTCATTCAAAGGCATTCATTAAAACGCAGTAAGCTTGTAAACTCTGCATCGTAACGGAGATGTTTCTAAACGAGAGAGCTGACTTGGCAGCAAGCTGCAGACAGATCCGCTAAGACAGGTACGAAGGCCTGCAGTAAAACCGTGCTGTCTGCGCAGCTGGAGCAGGCCCTGCGCCTGGAGACGGGCGAGAGGGAGCATGATGGCCCAGACTCACGCACCCTGGCACAGCAGAACGTGGACCTGCGCAGGCGCCTCGAGGAGGAACAGGCAGCTTACAAGCGCAAGCTCACCGCCTACCAGGAGGGGCAGCAGAGACAAGCGCAGCTGGTGCAGAAACTGCAGGCCAAGGTAGGCCCAGGAAAAGAGGTGGATCAGCTCATAGAACAGAGCACAAGAAGAGAGGCTTGCCTCGATACTCAGTGGGACCTTCACATCGGAATACAGGAAGCGTGTTTTCCTTTTAACTTCCTGTGTTTTTTGTGGTCAAAATAACAGGAAGGTGATTTTAGAGGATTACTTTCTCCTGGGGTGAGCTCTTTGGCGGAGCAGCGCAGCAACCTGTGGGCTGACGTTCTGCTCCTTCTCCCCCACCTCCCCTGGGACAGGTGCTGCAGTATAAGAAACGAAGCGGGGAGCTGGAGCAGAGCCTGGCGGAGAAGTCGGCCGAGCTGGAGCAGCACCGGCTGAGTGTGAGCCATGCAGAGAGGTGGCACGCAGCGCTTCCGCTTAATGGCGGGGTCACGTTTTAGCTGATGGGAGACATAGGCAGGGATGCACATAACTGGCACTCGAGTCCGCATTCACCTTTAAAAGTGATACGTGCAGCAATCGATTATTGTAACAGCGCAAATGCACACATAATTTATGTGCATTTATATGCTACCATTATATGCTAATTGGTACTTTGTTTGCAGTATTAAAGTTAAAATGCATGGCTATTTCTTGTCATAGCAGTACAGATGCACATAAAATACGTACAGATTTGCTCTGTTAAGCTAATCAATCACCACACGTATAGTTTTTAAAGGTCAATGCATACTTGCGTACCAGTTAAGTACATCCCTGGATATAGAGTTGGGCTTCCTAGTCTATTGATGACCATGGACCAGCTTGCAAAAAATATAGTTCGTTTCTGGAAATTAAGCAGCCCCTTCCCCAAACCCCCAGCATTCCCAAGCCTGGTGGAATACTGGCAGGTCTGTGGACAGGAGGTTGAGATAGTTCAGGTGCAGAAAATAAAAATCCAGGCCAAGATTTTGTTTCAACCAACCAGTTGAGTACTCTGTGACTGTGACTGTTTATAGGGAAGTGGATATTTGAAACAAAATCTCGGTCTGGATTTTTATTTTCTGGACCTGAACTACCCACCTCTTGATACAGAGCCGCATTTTTGCACTGGCATGCCGTTAGAACTGGCCAGCTGTGCCGTGTATGGATCTGTACAGAAACTAAGTAAAATAATTTTATGCATTAACAATTAAATTATGAATGATGTGGCTTAGACGAAGGAAAAGCTTTCTGTATAAGCAACTTTTTGTTAATTTAATTGCCCAAGGAATAAAGCCTCCCTATAGCTGTTACCTGTTCATGTACAAATGGTTGACAGTTTTCGGACTGCCCTGTAGTAAAAAGTCAAGATCATAGACAATTTTTTGGAAAGAAAATTTCAGAAAATGTACCTGATCCTGAACTTCAATTTTCATATAGACAGTAGGAATTGATTAGTGGTATGTGTTAATCGATAGTGTGCCGTGGGATAATTACCTTATGAAAAGTGTGTTGTGGCAGAGAAAAAGTTGATATGGAGGGTTCGACTCACTCCCAATAGCGAAGACCACTGACGTTAATGTTGATGATTGTCAGTAAAATAATTAGGAGACATGAAAGTATCCAGGCCGTGTCCATAAGCAGCCTGCCTTTACCCCAGTTCATCCTTAGGCAGGTTTGTTTGCATTGTGTATGACTGTGCGTCTATGTGCCGGGGAGTGTTAGCTAATAGATGGGGGGTCTCTGCAGGGCACGAGTGATTTGTCTGGCAGTGGCCACCAACAGGAAGTAGAAGAGCCCAGCAGTGACCTGGAGAACGCTCTCATCCGACTGGAGGAGGAACAGCAAAGGTCAGCCCGGCTGTAGGTCATTCGGCGCCTCACTGTGGAGGTCTGACTGCGAAGCAATTTCATCTTCGTCCTCTTTCACCACCCACTGCCTGCACAGGAGCAGCAGCCTGTCTGCAGTCAACGCCATGCTGAGAGAGCAGCTGGAGCAGGCAGGGCTGGCCAATCAGTCGCTCAGCGAGGACATTCGCAGGCTCACTGCTGATTGGACCAAAGCCAGGGAAGAACTAGAGCAGAGGGAGTCTGATTGGAGGAGAGAGGAAGAGGTGGGGCTTTATTAACTTTCTTATTGCTGCATGTAGGTCTCCCGTTGTTGTAGAATTACACTTAAACTCCTACATAGGAGGAAACAGTCATAGAGCGTAAGTCATGTGATCACTTTTCCTCGTTTATTTGCACCCATACTTTGTGCCCAGTCCTTCCACAGCTATTTCAGCAATGAACACAGTCGGCTGTTGATCCTGTGGCGACAGGCGGTGGGGTTCAGGAGGCATGTCTGCGAGCTAAAGAGCGCCACCGAGCGGTGAGTTGGGGGAACTTCGAGCTGTAGCATTGTCGCCATTGGGTAGTGCATCTCGCTGAGGGAAACAAAAACCGAATGAGGTGGAATACTGAAATACTGAAAAGACACACACATATGATCCAAGTGTAGCATGGTATGAGTTTTGGCCCCACCCACTGGCTTTGATTGACGGCATGACATCACTGTAGAATCCCCTCCCACTCCCTTCATCCCTGTTTCTTTCCCCTTCCGTGGCTCAGGGACCTATCAGAGATGCGCAACGAGCTTTCGCGGGCGTCCCACTCTGCGCAGTCATCCTGCACGTGCGTGGCCGCAAGACTGCACAGCCAGGAAGCGAGTGCCGCCCTACTGCTGGAGCGGGAGTCTGTGCAGCGCATGCAGCTGGAGCAGCAACTGAGAGATCGGGTGGCAGACATGATGGCCCTGCAAACGAAATGTGACACAGAGAGGGTGGAGCTTAACGCCAGGTCAGAACCAGTGCGGCATCTCCCAAAGTTTGGGAAAGATTTTGAGTTTGAATAGTGGAACGATTGCCAGGTTCCCTGTGTCTTTTCCTGTGGCTCCTCACTGTTCTGTGTCCTCAGGCTGACGGAGGCTGCGAAGGAAGCGGAGAGGCTGCAGGCCCAGGCAGAGGAGCGGGAGAGAGCCATGGCCTCCCTCAGCCAGAAGCTGGAGGTAAGAACTGTGGGAAGGTCGGGGGATAACAAATTACAGTCCCCAAAATCTACAGCCCCTTATGTTTCTAAATCAAATAACCAGTGCATGTTTTTGTATAAATGAATCAACTAACGTCTGCGTTCCACAGGCGATGACAGGCATGGCAAGGCGGTATCATAATAATTACGTCAGTTAACAAATGACAAGCGGTGCTGGAGCTAATAACCGCTAGCTGGTTGGCCCTGGGTTTAAACAAGCTTCTAAAATGATCTTCTAGACTGTTCTGTTCCAGATCATGGCACAGCGACTCCAGCATTGGCTCTCTGTGTGTGGGTGGGGCTTGCGTTTTCTCACACATTTTCCACCAAGTACTGCAGTTTCATCCCACAGTCTAAAGACATGCAATGAGGCTAATTGGCATCTCTGAACTGTCCACAACATCTTATTATGTGTATGTGTGTTTGTGTGTGTGTGTGTGTGTGTGTGTGCATGCCCTGTGATGGACTAGCATCCCATCCAGGCTCTACCCCAATGTTGCCCTGGACCCTGCCCTCAATAAGGGTTTGGAAGATAAATGGGTCGTTTGTGCTGATAATTAGTTAATTAGTTACCTTTTGAGTCTGGATTCTGTTACTAGTACTTCTTACTTGAAAAAAAGTATTGTAACAGTTAAATGAAAACTATCATTCCCCACAGCTTTTGCATTACCAACTTTGTCGCCCCCTGCAGGAGCGGAGGGGAGATGACGAGTCGGAGCTGCAGTCCCTGAGAGCGCACACAGATACTCTGTTGCAGACGTTGAGGGACATCGCTCAGGTGACGGGGGGCCCCAAACTCCAAAATCGCAGCTGTCAGACTTCCCATTATTGTGGCCTGTACCTATTAAATACATTATTGATTGCGATCATGTGACAGAATGACACGTGGGACCACTTTTGGGAAGTTGAAACCAATAGTAATTATAATAATAATAAAAATAATTGTTTGATTGGTTGGTTGATTAATTGAACGATTGATTGGTTGCTTGAATGATTTGGTTGGTTGATCAACTGGTTGAATGATTGATTGATTGGTTGAATTATTGATCGATTGGTTGAGTGATTGATTGATTGATGTGAGCACCTTGCTGAGGGCCTGGCCCTGTATGGGGCCGCTGAACGCCCCTGGGAGAGACAGACGTCTCGGTCTGTGGTCATGGTGGAGGCCTTCCTTCTAAGCCCTGTCCTGCTGCCTTCCTGCCATCCTGCACACAGGTTTTGCTGTCAGACGGTGACGCTGCTCCATCCTCCGATGCCGAGGGGGAGCAGGATGGCTTGGGGGCCTCCCTGGTGCTCCTGCTCCGGGGCTCCTCCTCGCACCGGCCCTCTTCTCCTCGTCGTTCCTACTCCCTGCTCCCCCTGGCGGACTCCAGCCTGTCTGCCCTGCGCTCCCTGGTGAGCAACAAGCAGCTGCAGTTGCAGGTAGGTACATGCGATGGGTCTGCCCTCTCCCGTTTGGCCTGCTTGACCTCTCTGTGCCCCAGGGGCCCCTCTCTTCTGCCCTGTGGATATGAGAGTCACCCCCTTTTCACCCCTCCTGGCACAATTTGTGCGGTCGCTCTCGTTCTGTCTGCCTGCCTTTCCTGTAGGAGACCCGTGGGCGCCTCCTATCTGCGCAGTCATCGGTCCAGCAGCTGCGCAGGCAGCTGGCGGAGGCAGAGTCGGGCCGCCAGGAGGTGGAGCTGCGCTGCCAGGAACTGCGGGGGGAGAGGGACGAGGCCCAGCGAGAGAGGGATGCGACACTGAGGGACAGGGAACGCCTGAGGCAGGACAGGGACACACTGGCCAGGTGAGCGGGGGCCAGCGAGGGGGCTGGGTGGGCCCTGAGGGACAGGGACCCCCTGCATAGGTGAGCAGGGGCCAGCGCCCCCAGGGGGCCAGGTGGGCCCCGTGGGACAGGGATGCCTAGCGTAGGTGAGCAGGGACCAGTGAGGGGGCCGGGCGGGTCCTGACGCATAGAGATGGGGATCAGCTGGGTCCCAAGGGACAGGGACACCCTGCGCATCTCAGTGTTTATTTTTGATATGGCATGTTGATGTGCTGCGTAGCTGGCAAGCTTCCTGGGATTGTCTCTGGGGGGTACTCTATAAGTAGTGGTGATGGATGGATGGATGGATGGAAGGATGGAAATTTCTGGTTTGGCCTCTGAATTTTCTTTTGAACTTCTTCTGAACTTACAAAAAATGGAGCGAATGCTTTTGAGTTGAAAGAAGACTCCAAAATTGCATACTTGTTTGCTATGTAGTAGGAGAAATATAGTATGCAAAGGGAGCAGTATGTGTGAATCCTCAGTATGGATGAGACAGTAGGTGAAAGGCACCCAGATGACATACAGCATTCTGCTAAATCCTGAAGTGTGTAACAGATGGACACTATGCTATTCCTCAAGGGCACTGCAGCTGCAGGGGGAGATGAAAAGCTCTGCTCATAAAATGTTGTCAAGATGGTGGAGGAAGTGCCGTCTCTATGCAAATATAAGTAGAAACCAATTGCCAGAGACATAAGTTATATAACTTGAATATATATTTTTTATCTTTTCTGGAGGTCAAGCTACGTCGTTGGTAAACATCCAGGTAGGGCAGTGCTTAATTAAGTCTGAGGTGCCGGAGCCCCTAACGAGCACGATGACGTCATGCACACAAATCAGTCTATAACAATGACAATACGCTGTTAGTTACTTAAGCACATAACAATGCAGTATTTTCTGTCTTGCAATATGCAAGATGGCGACCACAGTATGTCCGAGTGCATGTGTATTGTTCTCAGGCATACATACTGTATGCACGACATTAATGGTGGAATAGTAGGCTTCTAACGGAATTCAGCGCACACATGTGTAAGTATGCGATTTCTGATGCATCCTAAGGATATGGACAAACCGCAAGGTTGTCAGTTCGAGTCCCAGGAGGGGGGCTATGTGGCGCTGAGGTTTTCACATCCATTTTTGGTAATAATCTGTATCTGTGTGACTCCATAACACACAATGCTAGTCCGCACAAACACCTGAATAGTTTCTCACAGCAGATCTATCTTCTGCCTTCTCATGAGGGCTGCAGGTCTCACCATAAATCTTGCTAATTTATGTTAACAATATAGTTAATTTTCTTCCAAAATAAAAATGAATTATGTGTTCAAGGATTATTCCGTTTACCAAAAACCATAAAAAACATATCATTGGTGCCCTTAAATGAAGAGTATAGTTTATGAGAAATGCTTTGTCTACTTCGTATGTAATAATAATGCATGTTGTAACAATATTTATGAATATGAGTTTGAACCCCACAAACTTCTTTTGTAATATGCTGTTTACTAGCATAAAATATTTAAACTTCTGTGTAATGTCAGTAGCCTTTGGGAGAGCGTTGTGTTGACATGTCATACTGTTGTGCACCATTCAAACCCTTATTCTGAGCGGGGTCACAGGTGGCCTGAAGCCTGTCCCAGGCCGCAGATAGTGCAAGGCTGGGCTCATACAGCATCAAAATGCCAGTTAGTCTGCCACTAGCTACCATGTCACCCTTGCGATAGGATGTTGTGCTTTTCAAAATAACAAAGATGACAAAAGAAATTTCCCCTAGGTTCTTCTTTCTGAAAACTGCCTAATCTAATACAGTAAATATTTAACGTAAGGCTGAATTGAGTTGAACTGTTTTCTGTATTGTAATGTTGCTCCTAACACATCTCTGTCCCCCTCGACCCACACAGTGAAAAGCTCTGCGCTGAGAAGGTGGCGCATACAGCACAGTCACGGGCGCAGATGCTACAGCTGGACTGTGAGAAGCTGCAGCTGTCGCTGTCCACTGCACAGAGAGAGAGAGACCATGAGAGGGAGGAAAAGGAGGCCGTGGTCCAGGAGAGGGAGCGAGCACGGGCGGAGATGGAGAAAGTGTGAGACTGGGGGGGCGGAGATGGAGAGAGTGTGAGACTGGGGGGGCAGAGAGGGAGAGAGTGTGAGACTGTAGGGGTGGCGGAGATGGAGAGAGTGTGAGACTGAGGGGGCGGAGATGGAGAGAGTGTGAGACTGAGGGGGCGGAGATGGAGAGAGTGTGAGACGGGGGGGCGGAGATGGAGAGAGTGTGAGACTGGGGGGGCAGAGATGGACAG
>JAAGVU020000123.1:18747225-18762122 GCA_011763525.2 Mormyrus iriodes | reverse complement strand
GCGCCGGAGAGGGGGAACGGAGTGGGGGGGGGGGGGGGCGAAAGAGAGGGACCACGGGAGGGAGGAAGGGCCAGAGAGATGCACCGAGAGGGAGGTGGGGACAGAGGGAGCGAGGAAGGGAGGGACAGAGAGAGGGAGGTGGGAACAGGGGGAAGGGAGGGAAAGAAAGAAAGAATGTTGTGTTGACATGTGAATTAAAGTTATGTATCCTTGCCCCCCCCCACCGCTAGCGGAGCTGAAACGGGTGCGGGCAGATGGGGAGCTGGCCCAGGCACAGAGCGAGCGGGAGAAGGATAATTTAGCACAGGCCCTGGCACTTGCCCAGCAGGAGGCTCAGCAGGTCCTGCGCAGTGCCCAGATCGACCACCAGGAGGAGATAGAGAGGCTCATCTCAGAAAAGGTACGTGGGAGTGGGTGACTGGACCCCTGCAAATGATGGGTGATGAGAATGGGAGGGGTCAGCTTTTCTGACAGGATTCCCATGTGCATATGCAGTCCCATGACGGCAGAAGAGCAGTCGGGAGATGCTGGCCGCCTGCCAAACCTGGCCAAACCTACCAGGACTTGTTGTCCAGCTCTGTCGTCATTTAGCCTTGAAGTTCCTTTCTTGCTGCTTTTCTTATCGTTACAAAGCGCCACGTTTAAACTGGATTTTCTTGGGGACCCCTCAGTGCAAACGTAGTGCTCGGGTCGTTCCACAGGAGGCACTCAGGAGGCGCCTGGAGGCAGAGCAGGAGGAGATGGGCCGTCGGCTGCGACAGGAAGCGGAGGAGGCCCTTCTCAGGGTGGAGCGGGAGCAGGAGGACCTGAGGAAGGAGCTGAGCACCCTGCAGCACGACAGGGACCAGAGTCTCCTGCAGGCCGAGAGCGACAAGCAGCAGGTGGCCAAGGGGAGGGGCTTCAGGGAGTCGGCCTGCTTTCCGATTGGCTAGCTGGAATGTCACTTAGCACGCTCTTTTCCAATCACAGGCCCTGTCGCTCAAAGAGGCAGAGAAGGCGGTGCTGTCTGAGCGGGTGTCTGCCCTGCAGGCCGAGCTGGGGGGGGCCACCCTGGAGCTAGACCGGCTGCGTAGGGAAGCAGCCCGCCTCAAGGAGCAGGAGAGGGTGAGGGGGGCACAGGGACCGGCGCTTACACCTTCAGCTAAAATGGCCTCAGTGTATTCTCAGGTTCCGACTCCTTCCCTTTCTGGATAATTACTGCTCATCCCTCCCCCCCTCCCGATCTCTCCGTTTTCTTAGGCCACAGTGGGGACTCTGACTGAGGAGTTGCAAGACCTGCGCTCGCAGCTAGCCGACACAGGTGACACGCATGGCCGTGAGTTGAGCCGACTGCAGGAGAGCTGTTCAGACCTGCAGATGCACACAGATGCCGCCCTGAAGGAGGTGAGCAGGCGTGGGGCCTCTCTGTACCCCGGGTGAGCGACCCCGCACTAACTCCAGTGCCCCCCCCAGCTGGAGGAGTGCAGGGCCTCCCTGTCGGCCAGCGAGGAGAGCAGCCATGGCCTGAGGAGGGAGCTGCTGGATGCGGAGCGCCAGCTCTGCCAGCTGCGTGACGGCCGGGATGCCCAGCGGCGGGAGGTGACGGAGCTGCGGAGGGCCCTGGGGGACGTCACCAAGGAGAGGGACACGCTGGGCCAGTCCAACAGCCAGCTGAGGGAGAGCCTGAGGGCGGCAGAGAGCGAGCGCATCAGGTGGGGGCAGGGCAGCTGGGGGGGCGGGGTGGCCGGGGTGTCTGGTTGAGGGAGAGAGGGTGGGGTGGACAGTGGACAGCAAGCGCATCAGGTGGGGTTGGCCTGGGGGGTACAGAGACCTTGAAACCTCATTGGGAGCTCAGGGTGAAGTTTGAAGTGCAGCACATGGCAAGAAGGAAAAAGCAAAAAAAAATGCATAAAAATTTAAAAAGCAAATAAGGAGAAAATAAGCACTAATTCGGCAGAGCCATTAAAGGGGCAGAGCCATTAAAGGGGCAGAGCCGTTAAAGGGGCAGAGCCGTTAAAGGGGCCAGGAGCCCAAGAATAAAAATACATTTTTAAATGCGAAGGTTATTCCACAGTGTAGGTGCGGCATGCGACAGCAGCAAAGGGCCAATCTTCCTTTGTCTTTAACTTATTGGGGGGGTATTTTAAATTTAAAAAGCATGCCGTTTCTTTAAATGCAGTGATGTGGTATTTAGGTTTTATTTTCAGAATCTGCAGGCTGGGTCACACACACACACACACACACACACCATACAGATGGAGGTTAGAGGCCGCAGCGTGTGAAACAGGGGCTGCTCCTGCCTCAGGACCCTCTTTATTCCTCGGTCAGTGAAGCACGATGGTGACGACACACTGCTGTGAAGGGAGGCAGCATCATCGCAGGAAATGCGATACACACAGCTGACTGATGCAAGAGATGCAGGGCGCTCCCTAATAGCACATTTCTGAACCTGGGCTGCCCCCCCCACCACGCGGGCCTCCACTACCTTTTTTTTTATCATGTCTTTGAAGCCAGTTTGTTCGTGATGTGATGATAGCTGAGCTGCTGCAGAGGCAACACCTTCTGAAGTCGATGTCTGATCAAATCTAAACATGTTTGACGATAACTGTCCCCCTGCAGTTCTTTGATTGGCTGACCTCCTGAGCCAATCAGCTGCCAGGGAAATACACAAACGACCCCTGTATCAGAAAACAGACTGACAAAAGCACAAAAATGCCGTTTCAGTCTTAGTTCAACCTATACTAATAGTAATGTGTTTCATTAGCAATGCAAAGGGTATGGGTTCAAATCCCAGGGAGCATGCATCAACTGTAACCTTTCCTTTCGATTTCTCTGGAATAAGGTGTCCGATAATTGAATAAAATCTTAGACATGATGACAGTTAAAGCTTCTAAACAGAGTTTTGCAAACATATAATTATGTTTCTACATTTTCTGCAATGTATACAAAATGATTTATACTGCCTGTTCACCACATCTGGCACTTTGTTGTAATTTTTTCTGCATAATTTGAAATCGCATGAACTTGAATGCTCTGTAATGCCTGTCGGTGATGTACATGGCTTAAAAACCTGCATAAGCAGACCATGCTGCGGTCTGTGGTGTCAGCAGAGCATCTGTAAGACCCTGTAAAAAAGCCAATGTGTGTCAGACTCGTGACGCCCCCCAGTGGCTGTGATAAGCAGAAACTACCAGCCATTGTGCAGTAGCTGTGTGTTAACGCACCCCCCCCCCCCACCGGTGCTCCCAGCACAAAGCGTCAGTGTGAAGAGAAGGACCAGAAGCTGGCCGTGCTGGAGGAGAGCCTGGCGTCTGCGCAGCGAGAGGTGGCCGAGCTGCGCAGCTGCCTACGGGAGGTGGAGCGGTCACGGCTGGAGGCTCGCAGGGAGCTGCAGGAGCTGCGCAGACAGGTCGGGAGCCAGGATGGAGTTTGGCATGTTTGGACATGCTGCAGCTACCTCCCACATGACACATGCCTTTCCTATGCCCCCACCCCGCCCCCAGATAAAGGTGCTGGATGGAGAGAAGGAGCAGAGGGGCCGGCAGGTGGCAGAGTTACAGGCCCGGATCTCCCTGGAGGAGCAGCGAGAGGAGGAGAGAGTGAGGGAGACATTCATGCTGAAACAGAGGCTGGCTGAGGCAGAGATGGCCAGGAACACCCTCAAAAAGGAGGTGGGTGGGGCAGCATATGGCTGTACGTGGCTGCGTGTGGCTGCGCATGCCTGTGTGTGGCTGCGCATGCCTGTACGTGGCTGCGTGTGGTACATCACAGTACAGGTCAGCATACGACATACTCATCTGAAACAGCGTGACTGCTTATGGTTTTAATTATATGTTACTGTCATATGAATTTAATAAACTGTCGTTTATCTCAGTTTATGAGAAAAATGATCAAGGCCATCACATTGCATACATCAATGTTTTTTAATATGATATAAATGTCAGTAATATTTTATGTGACCGATCAAACAATATAATAAATATAATGTTTATTATGTATCATGTAAAAAGCAGCTTTTCATAATATTTCTCAGATCAAACATCATTGATGTGTTAGTTACATTGTATGCAGTACTGGGCAAAAGGCTCAAACTGCCAAAGAATTTATATTTCAATTATCTTTATGTTGGTGTTATATGCGTGTAATAGGTGTAATATGTCTGTCAAAGTGTGTCCGCTTAGCCATTTCAGAACCTCTCCTAAAGTCACCCCAATATTTACAGCAACCATCCAATACACCCATATTCTTCCTGACTGAACCCCTAGCACACCATGTTTCGCTCATCCAGTTATGTAGCTAGTTAAGTTGATTTAGTGAGCTGATGGTGAAATTGGCTGAATTCTTGGGATGGCTGGGGTGCCCCTGAGGAGTGACTGTTTCACTAGCCATCCAACAAGATATCATCCACTACCCAGATAAATAGCTTCTTCTGTTTAATACACATACGGCTGAAGTATTTCCAGGGAAGACCAGGGCCATTTTGGTGTTAAACCCCATTTTGTAGCTCTGAGGATGTCAGTAATGGAAGTGGATATCAAGATGGCAGAAGTTCTGAGGCCAAAGGTCTATCTGATGAGGCGGGAATTCACACAGCCGCCTTTACTGTGCCCCGCCTCCCAGATGTCCGCACTGCAGCGCCGGCTCACCGACTCAGAGTGCGGATGGCGCAGCAGCGAGCGGGAGCTTTCCGCTCAGCTCCAGGAATCCCGTGGTTGTGAGAAGAAGCTGCAGGACGAGGCGCGCAACCTGGCACTGCGGGCGCAGACGGCACAGGATGGGGCGACGCAGGCCAGCCTGCAGCTCAGTGAGGCCCAGGGCCGGTTGGCTGCCACGGAGGCGGAACTTGCTCGCGCTGAGGCCCGCGCCAAAGAGCTGGAGTTCCGACTGGGGAGCCTGCAGTCGGCGCTGAGCCGCACACTGGGCATTGGCGCTGGGGGCAGGAGGAGCTCAGCCAGCGGCCAGGGACGGAGCCCTGCCACCACATCCCCCGGGACCCCCGCGCTCTCACGACATCGCAGCGTCTCGCCCCTACGCCGCTCCACATCGCCCTCTAGAGGTCGGAACTGCAATAATCACAAAATCACATATGATTGTATAATCTCTTATGCTGCAATGGTGCATTAAAAATACTGCCATTTAAAAGGTCTCAATTAACAAGGCAGAATAGCCTAAATTAGTCAATTATTAGCCAGCTTTGCCAATAGTGGGATACTTATACATACTAATCCAGTAGCTATAATGCAGAAACTGTACACATAGACGTTGTTCATATTTTGAGTTTCGACCTAACAGTTGGTGCAAACAGCTGTCTGTTACGTGCTAATAAGAATAAAATCTCAGGCACTGCCGCATGAGGCATATAAAATATATCGAGTCAAGCGTTTAATGTGGTTTGATGTGATTCTGTGCAATTCAAGAGATACCAGCGAAAGAGAGTCAGTATTTATGCCAGGCACTATAGACAGAGGAACTTGTTTGGTCTGTGATTATTTCATTCGGGTATGTTGGTCTACTTCAGCATATGAGCTTACAGCGGGCTGGGTCTCTCTCCAGGCTGGGACGAGCCGAGTAGCAGTGGGGCCTCGGAGAAAGGCACGGCCTCGAGACCCATCTCCCCCGAGCGGGGCGACACTCCGCTGCCCCTCCCCTTACCGGAGCTGGACTCGGACACCCTGCGCAACGGACTGAGGGAGTTCTTGCAGGAGCTGCGGGAGGCACAGAGGGACAGGGTGAGGGGGGGCAGAGGGTGGGGGGCATGGTAATCAGGACAGAATATGAATGGTGGAAGGAGGCAGCATGTGTAGGTTATTCAGACAGAGTAATGGGGGATAGGTTCCAGCTCTTCTGGAGGCGTCATAGCGGCCAGAACTGCTTTTAATCCATCGCCTCACTAGAGGACTGACCAGCTCGATGCGGAGCATTCCAAAACAGAAAAGCTTATTTTGGTGTGGAAACTTTCCAGAGCACAGATCAACTGCATTGGAGAGGATAACAAATCAGTCATGTTGAGAAGGTCCTTACTGTCTCTGATTTGATTAAGGAACAACTGGAAAATATTAAAATGGTTCCTCTGTTCATTGTTTTAGTCAGTTGATTTATTTCCCCATCATCCTTTGCAAGACGCTTGTGGTTTGCTGCACAGGATGAGGCGCATTGCCAGATGGGGGCGCTGCAGAGGGAGCTGGAGGAGATGTGTGTCGAGAGGGACTTGGCGCAGACCAGGCTGGCCCAGCTGCAGTGTGCTCTCGCTGACTGCCAGGAGGGTGAGGCTGGTGTTTTTGATTACACACTGTTGTGTGGACCATGTGCGGTCCTGGCTCTGCCCTCTCTGAGAGTACACTGTGGTTCTTAATGTGACCCTTGTGCGGTTCTGAGGCTCTGCTCTGTACATTAGTCCCATATGGTCCTGACTCTCTGATGTGGATGTGTTGCTGGTGCCCCCCTGGTGCTGACTCTGTCTCTATCTTGCTCTCTGACAGGGAAGCGTGGGGTAGACGGGCGCCTCAGCTCAGCACAGGCCACGCTACAGCAGCAGGAGGAGGCGCTGAGGCGGGGAGAGCGGGAGAGGAGGGCACTGGGAGACAGGATGAAGGAGCTTGAGAGAGCGGCGCAGGGCGCAGAGGCTGAGAGACGCCATGTGCAGGTACCGCACACTCACAGACATGCACAGGTACCGCACACTCACAGACATGCATGGGTACCGCACATTCAAAGACATGCATGGGTACTGCACACTCACAGACATGCACGGGTACCGCACACTCACAGACACGCACAAGTACTGCACAATCACAGACACATGTGGGTACCTCTCACTCACAGACATGTGTGGGTACTGCACACTTACAGATGTGCGAATACCGCACAGTCAGAGATACATGTGGGTAAAGCACACTCACAGACACATATGGGTGCCGCACACTCACAGAAACTTGCAGTTACCACGCATTCAAATGCAGGTACCGCATACTCACAGACACCTGCGGGTACCACACACTCACAGACACCTGCGGGTACCACACACTCACAGACACGTGCAGGTACCACACTCACAGACGCATGTGGGTACCTCACACTCACAGACACATGCAGGTACCACATTATGACAGACACGTGCGGTTACCTCACTATGACGGACACGTGCGGGTACCTCATTATGACAGACATGTGCGAGTACCTCACTATGACAGACACGTGCGGGTACCACACTATAACAGACACGTGCGGGTACCTCACTATGACAGACACGTGCGGGTACCACACTATGACGGACACGTGCGGGTACCTCACTATGACAGACACGTGCGGGTACCTCACTATGACAGACACGTGTGGGTACCATACACTAACAGACACGTGTGGGTACCATACACTAACAGACACATGCCAGTACTGCAGTCACTAGTGTCATATGATGACCCTGGACATAAAGAGCGTGAGGGTCATTTTCAGAGCCCACCGTTAATTCTGGCACGCAGTCAGACTCGAGAGAATACAGTCCCCCCGCCCACACACACCCTGGCTCCTTCCCCTCCCACCCTGCTCTTTTCCTGGCTGATTGTCTGCTGGCTGAAGCCAACACTGTACTAGGTAGTCACTGCCAAGACAGCCATATGCTGGGGGGGGGGGGCGGCAGAGAGGGAGGGGGAGAAAAGGAGTGCTATAACATATAGATGACAAACTGCCCCCCCAAATAAAAACAAAACCTCCCTTATGTTAGGATGCATTGGCCGAAAACAACACTCTTTTCCTTTTGCTATAAAGAGTCCATTCACTTATAGTTCTGGGGGGGAGACCCTGGATAAAGAAGGAGAGACATGTCTGTGCAAGAGAGAGTCAGGGGGGCGTGGGGTGCGGCCCAAATACTGACCAGGCAGGGACCTGCAGTTACTGTGTTTAATTCAGGAAGAATCAGGAGGTCCCCCCAACACGGACACTGTCACTATGTAGACAGCAAGTTCTGAATCGCAGGCTTTGGGGGACGTTCTTTAATCCAGAAAATTAAAGTGCGATAAACCGTAATGAGGACCTGCCAGCTTCCGAGAGCATTTCCCTGAACTGCAGTCAGCCATCGCTGGCGATGTGGTTATAATATGCAGCCTCCTTAATAACAGCCAGATGAGAGCTTTCCACAACCCTATTTTTTTCCACCATGAATTAGCCAATTTGTCCCATCATTGATGGCCCCCAGGGCCAAATTTAAGGGTGTAGGGCCCCCGTGGCTAAAGTCATTGTTGGGGCCCTACCTCCAGCCTTAAATTTGGGCCCCCTCGACAGCTCAGGGCCCTGGGCACGTGCTGCCTCTGCACGTGTCTGTGTTTCAGACACCCACTTCTTATCAGTGTTTTGGTCCTGCCCCCTCAGCCCATTACTGCCAGTCATTGGTTGGATGTCTGTTTATAGCAGCCAACCCACCTAATGGTGATCACAGCCTCCTCCCACCCTCCATCCTCCCCCAGGAACAGCTCAGCCGGTTGAAGGCAGGGGAGGCGCGGCTGGAGGCCGAGCGGAAGAAACTGCGGGAGGCGCTAGAGGCGGCAGAAGCGCGGGGCACCAAACTGGAGCTGATGAGGCGGAGCCAGGAGGGGGAGCTGCAACGCCTAAAACTAAGCCTGGCAGAGCGGGAGGCAGAGAGTCAGGCATCTCAGGAGCGTGTGGATAGTCTACTGAAGCAGGTGTGTCCCTGGGGCCCAGAACCTTCTGTCTCGCCACGGTTGCTCAGGGTGTGACTGGGCACCCCTATACATGTGCAGGTGACCGAGGGAGACGCACGTGTGGCTGGCCTCGAGAGGGAGGTAGAGAGGCTGAGCCAGGCCCTGGCCAAGGCCCAGGAGGTGGAGTCGGCGCTGAGGGAAAAGGTGCAAAGCCTGACTCAGAGCCTACAGGAGGCCACCGCAGCCCACAGCGCCACCCAGGGGCGCCTAACTGCGCTGCAGAAGACGCTGAGTGCCTCTGAGCAGGACCGCAGGGTGCTGCAGGTTTGTAAAAGTGCCAGGTGCACTCTATCGTCCCCTCCTGATGCCTGAGCATCTTTGCGGGGATTACTTTCAGTGCATACCGCCCCCAGGAGCGCATGGACGCCACCCGCGGGCCCCTATTGGAGGGGAAACGAAACATCGCGGGCCTCAGTGAACGCGTGCAGAGCCTGCAGGCCGAGCTGAGCCAGAACGAGCTGCGCAGGGAGGAGCTAGAGGCCGAACTGAGCCACACGCAGGAGGTGAGGGAGTCTGGCCCTGAACATCCTGCTCCGCTAACCCTACCTCTGCTGACATTCCTCTTGCATTTTTCCCATCAGGCCTTGAGGCAGAGGGCAGCTAGCCAGGCGGAGGCGCAGCGCGCGGCACAGGCGGCACAGGCGGACCGGGCTGCCTTGGAGGAGCGTCTGCGTGGCCTGCAGAGGGCGGTGGCCCAGCTAGAGACGGAGAAGCGGGACGCAGAGAGGCAGGCTGTGCGGCTGGAAAAAGACAAGAATGCACTAAGGAGCACCCTGGACAAGGTGGGGTTGGGGGGGGTCACAGGAGTAATGGGGCAGCTAGACCCCTATACTGCTGAGTGCCTTGGGGGGGGGGCGGGCATTGTAACAGAGATGGATGAACCCCCAGGTGGAGAGACAGAAGCTGAAGACCGAGGAGGACAGCATGCGGCTGTCAGTGGAGAGGGGCCGCCTGGACCGCTCCCTGAACACGGCCGAGCAGGAGCTGCAGGAGGCCCAGAGGCAGATCGCCGTGCTGCAGGTGAGGACACATTGGAGACAGGCGCTGGGGGACACTCTGGGGGCAGGGACATAAACCTGGAGATCAGCAAAGACACTGCAGAACATCACAGACAAGGGAAGACAGAACAGAGGCACTGGGGGGGGGGCACAATAGTGGTAGGAAATCCTGTGGGGACATACAGAGGACATACTGGGGACCTGGTGGGAACCCAGCAGTGGGTGAGCAGAGCCAAGAGGGGGCATTCTGGGTAACTGCCAGGTGTCCTGTCTACACCACGGCTTTGTAGTTTTACAGATTTTCCTGGGGGCTCTATCTGTAGATCATTTCAGAGTATACGGGAAAGAAAGATCTCGTCCGATTTGAGGGATCACCTTTTCCCTACATGAGAACGCCTGAAAGCCTGTGGAAACACACGTTGTGTTATTATCGTGTGGGAGACACCTAGTGCAGCTGAGAGACATGGGGTACTTGACCTTCACTAATTGTCACAGTGCTCTAGTTGGGATGTTAAGCACGTTGGATGGACCTTACAGTGATTGTGGCCTCTTGCCAGCCTTCTGAGCTTTGATAAGCTTTGTATGGAAGATAATCTCCATTGGCTACCTACAGTGAAGGAGTTGGAGAACATGAGGAAGAAGATAGCTTTGTGCCCTGGGGGCAAGTTCTTCCATGCCTTGGTCCAACACCAGCAAGGTCCAACACCGCAAATTAGTAACCTGACACCCATGGCTGGTCTTTCCTAGTTATAAACATCAGCAGATGTCACATTCAAGACCATGGTTCTTAACATCTCTACCACCTTGGGCTTCAGACATAATGGTTTAGGAGTCTGCAGTTGGTGTTTGTTTAATCTTTGGTTTAGTGGAGCATCAGGAGGGCTTGTGGTTAACGTAAGCTTGCAGCTGAGGGGCAGTAGTTTGCTTTTAGGTTTGAACCACCAGCAACCTCATAGTATCACATTTGTTGCATGACCCGACTGGCTCTTGTTTGGGCTGCTACACCATAATCCCTTCTAACTCAAGATTCAACTTTGTCAACTAGAATAATGTTTCTCGATATTTTTTGAGTGATGCTAACCTGGTTTCAGTGTAAGATGCCTTGTCCTTTAGTAATGACATACCCACATTTGTTTTCTATCAAAATGGATACAAGCCACATAAATACAAAATAGATCCTTGCTTTTTAGTGGTAATTCATCATATTTTTTAGTTTTTTTCTCAATGCATAAACTCGTCATAGTCTAATTGACCCAGACTTGTCAGTAACAATTTTAATTTCCATTAGAGCTAAACGATTTATTGATTTCAGATTGAAATCGCGATTTGAAACAACGCGATTAGCAAATCGCAAAGGCTGCAATTTAGGAGATGTTTTGTATAACAAGTCTCACCCCGGGTGCAAAACTGCCGCACTTTTATTTTAGTTTTGTACACCTGTGCAGAAAACGTTTACACACTTGTGTTTTCAAAGTCACAGATTTGCAACTGTACTTTTGCACATATATTCAAAAGCCACGTTAAGACTGTAAATCGGGATTACAAATGCAGGCAAAGGGAAGGAAACCCTGCATTTAGATTTCTTCCTGTCCTGAAGGCGTGTGTACGCAGCAGCATTTTGACTGAAAAGTCAAACGATTTCTGACGAGAGCTAAGAATGTGTTTTATCAATATGTTCTTAGGGCTGCTGGAAAAAACACGAGTACCTGTTGGAAACCTATTTTCTTTTTCTCTTGCTACCCATGAGATATGGATGTTTTTTTAATGCAAGAATATCAAAGAAACCCCCACAGAAGGTACTGGTCATGCCCGGAAGTTCTATAGACGCTTCTAGTCAAACAGAGGAAAGAGCCGTCTGTAGAACAATGGCCACAAGAATAGAATAATAACTTTAGCTATTACTGGTAAAACCAGCTTTATTTTGAGAATATGACTGCAGAGTCATGGCTGTGTCCTGAATTTGTTTTTAATCAAGTTGGAGTTTTAAAACTGCGGAATATCTATATAATTTGGCTTCTGCCTGAATATCCAAGAATTTATGAAAATATGAAATGAAATAGTGGGGTCTTAAAATACTGTTGGATTCCTACAGCAGTGTTACTGTGTTGATAATTGTGCTGATAAAAGTCCTCGGTAGCAGAGCTCAGCGCACAATGTGATGCACGCCACATGACGTCCATCTGCGTTTGGCCACTTGCGTGCAGCCCATGTGCCAGGAAGCATGGCTAGGCAGGGCAGGGCAACAGCTAGGAGCCGAGCCTGGGCCCACGGTGCCTAAAGTCTGCTGAAGAGCTTTGTTATTGTTTCTTTTCACAGGTGATGCAGTTTCCAAGGGTTAGAGGATCCCTCTCACTCCTAGCTCTGTGCATTTATTGATGTGAAACAGCAGTTTCCTGGCACCCTAACACACAACCTCACTTGTCGAGTTCTTTAATTGCATTGCCCCAGGGAGCATCCAACCCCCCCCCCCCCACTTGCTCAGCTGCCCCCTCCTCTGACTGCACTCCAGGCCCAGCTGGCAGAGATGGAGCAGTCCCAGAGCGCCAACGAGAGCTCAGCCCGGCAGAGAGACGAAGCTCAGAAGGAGGCAGAGAGGCTGAAGGCCGCCCAGAGGGAGGTGGAGCGCACCCTGGCTGCCAGGGAGAGGGCACACCGACACCGGGTCAAGGGGCTGGAAGAGCAGGTAGTCCGAGTCCCTCTGCTAACTGGTTTGCATGTTAACCAGTCTACCTACCTATTAGTCTGATGTTTCTAATCCCGCTGTCGATCTCCCTCAGGTTTCCACCCTGAAGGAGCAACTCCAACAGGAGATGAGACGTCGACAACCCCCTCTGCCCCCCTCACTAATCTCCAGTGGGAATTGAGTGCCATTCTCTAGTGCCCTCTAGTGGAGCATGGCGATGGTGCACCACCAATCAGAAAGCCCCAGAAGAAATCAAAAAAATGAATAAATCGAACTGTGGCTGTGAGGCTGGACTTGGCTTTAGTGCTGAGTCAGCGTCCGCAGGGATGTTGGTTAGAATAGGGTATGCGTGCCTCTGCTGTCTCAACAGTGTACAGCCTTGTGATTTTGTTAGATTACCCATTTTTAACAGGAGACGTGTGGCTTTTGGGTCGCACATTAGGACCAGCGGAAACATTAATATTTTAGCGTGAACACTTTGTCCTTGTGCCATCACAAACTGTCTGACAGTGAGAGCCCGTGAATCGCATCGATATGGCAGCTTTGGCCGGGATGGGAGGGGCTTGTTACCATAGGGACGGGGGACGCTGGGCCGAACCACTCCTGTCACACTACGCATCCGAGTCCGTGAAAAACTGTCACTTTGTGTTAGTAATGCTTCCAGGACCGTATGGAACGTGGAACCAATTCTTAACGGTGTCAGATATCTTACCAGTTTATATCCTTCCCTCCCCTTTAGGTTAATAAAGACATTTTTCCGTCCAATAGAATATTTTGTAAGTTTCTCATGGTTTCTACACCCCAATGTCCCCAAAAATGCACACACACATAAAGAAAAGTTTTTTTTCTTGTATTTTTTAAAAAAGGTTCTGAAATAACAGTAGTACAGTAACAGTCACACTCCCCAAGCCTCGATCACCGCCGATATGTCTTTAAAATAAAAAAGAAACTAACTCACTGCATGATATTTACTTTAATGAGCGAAGACAGCGTCGCCTGAGGAGCTGAAACAGTCTGCCAGGTTTTTTTTTAGTTTGTTTTAATATTATTAGGTGCTTTGGTTCTGTGCATTAACAAAAATGATGAATGACTGATGTGGCAGCACCATTCTGACAGCTGCAAGCGCACCCTCCTCCCCAGTGCGTTAACCGTTGACGCTCTGTACTGGTGTCACGAACACAGTGATGAGAGACGCCCAAAAAACACCAGCAGAGTGAATAAAACGTACAGTAAGACAAAACAGGTATCCCACAAAGTACTGTGTACACAGGATATCATCTGCTTATGTGCATCGAACGATTGTACCGTTGGTTTTTAGCACCAGTGACATCAAACAGTTATTGGGATATAAAAGTATATATATTTTACATATGTATAAAGGGGGTGGGGGGGCTGAATATTAGGTGGGAGTTAAGAAAGGGGTTCTGATCAAAGACAAGCAGCTAGGTGAGTCTTCGGTCCCAGTCGGAGGACTGGAGACATGAGAGGAAAGCTGGTTCCCAGGGCAGAAGAGACCCAGCCTCCGCATGCATCTGCCCTCCCTTAACAGCCGCCACAGCTCTTCCCACAGCTGCTCCCCAGCGCCCCACACTGGCCAGTCACCGCCGCTACGCCGCACCGTGGGAATTGGTCACGGCAGAGATCCGCTGGCGGGGGGAGGTCACAATAGGTCATGAAACATCACCCGTGGTTGTGAGAGCCGTAGTACTGGGGAGGTAGGGGATGCCTACCTCGGAGGAGCTCCTCATGGGCACACACCGTCCGCACACACACCTCCTTGTTCACCACATAGACCCTGCGCAGGCTGGGGGATGTAGGGAGTGAGAGACGGATACGGGATTCTCGGGACTTACCATGTAGACATGGTAGCGAGGGGGAATGGAGCGTACCTGTAGAAGCACAGGCTGTTGAGGCACTGTCTGCAGGGCTTGTGCACGGAGTACAGCCGGGTGCACGGGTACTGCTCTTCCCTGCAGTCTGCAAGGAGACAGGCTGTTAAGGGAGCGTTTGCTGGCAGGGTGGCTGGGTGTGCAGCGGGTGTGTGGGAGTCTTACCCAGCGGGCCTGGCTCTGTGGGCTCAGTCTGAGCGTCTTCTGGAAGAGAAGGGGGGAGGGGGGTACATTAAGGGACCAAACTGCTATGCAGACCACAGCGTTAAAAACACATGACATACTTTGTGCCTGGGCCTGTGGCATGTCTGTGGATGCGCATTTATAAAATGACACAGTCAGCCGCTCTCTCCAAACCAGGTATCTCCCAACACGACTCATAGAAATGAGAGTATCGGGCGACACGGGCTTTTAAGTGATACAGATAAATCCTCAATGGCAGGTTAATCACAGAGGGGTTACGGTAAATCATGGCTACACAGACTCATATGAACACATACAAACTTTGCCCGAAGTTAAATATTACTCTCTATAAATAAAAACTAGATCCCAGGAGACTCCCTAGTTTACGGTAAAGGCGGCTCACCAGACTGGCTGGGACCGGAGACCTGCTGCAGGACCGGCTGCTGCTGCT
>JAAGVU020000123.1:18734398-18745817 GCA_011763525.2 Mormyrus iriodes | reverse complement strand
CACACGCGCGCGCAGGTCCGACGGGGCCTTACCAGGAAACACTGTTCCATAGTCATAATCATCTGTGGATGAAATGGAACAGAGTGAAACACTGAGCGCAAAGTGGTCAAAAAAACTGAGAGGGGGTGGAAACGAGAAAACTGGGAATAAAGAGTGAAACAGATGAGGGGCGAGAGACAGCTGCTGACCTCAGACGACCTCAAGCGGAGCCAGAACTCTGTGGTGTTTCATTCCCAGCTGATTGGGCTACACATGTGTGTGCCTTATACACGTGCCCCCCCCCCCCCCACACACACACACACACACGGAGCCGTGGTCTGAAGTCTAGCAGGCAAAATTACAGGGGGAAATGAATTTGGGATCCTCACTGTGGGATTGGGGGTCAGACTCAGTAGGATGGTGGGATGTTCGGAAAAAATACATAAGAATGCGGCTGGGAATGGGTACCTGTACCCTGAACAATTAATAGAGCTGTTAATGAACAAAAAAAAAAGTCTGTGCCCTATGATAGACTGGCATCCCGATCACGGTGCCCCCTGCTTGACTCTCCATAATTTCTGGAACAGGCGGTAGATTCAGTGCAACTCAGTACCGAATAAGCTGGACGATGGGTTAGATGCAGGTGCGTAAAAGCCAGGAGGGTGGGGGAAACGTGTACCCCCCAAAATTTCACTTCACCCTCCCCCAAAAAATGTACTGGTGCATTTTAATTATTAAATTGCCCCCAATGGCAAACTCTCTCTTACGCTGTTCGGTAAATGAATGGATTTTTTAACAGTAAAGTTAGGGGGCAGAGTATGTTTTTACTGGACAGGATTAAGAAGCTCATGCAAGTAAGAAGTGTGCAGACAGTAACTTACTGGTGAGTAGCTGGAACAGCCTCAGCGTAGGAAAAGGGCGGGGCTTGGGGGGGGGGGGGCAAAATCAGGCACGCAGAGGCCTGTAAGCCTAGCGTAAGCTTACCCAGACGGAAGTACTGACCGGTGTAAAAATCATCGATCGATTCTTGTTGCTGGGCAAACAGGAGGCCTGAGGGAGAAGATAAGCTGTTAGTGAGAGCTGACGAGTGACAGTAATCACAGATCCGTGGGCGATGTATTCCATCATGGTAACCATAGTGACCGAAGGGCTGGGTACAGTGATGGGTGTTAGTCAGATAATGATGGGAATGAGGCTCCCATTACAGACCTAAAAGAGGACTAGATCACAGAGAAGGAACTACCTAAAATACTAGCATGCCTAACGAGTTAACTAAATAAAGAGTTACACTAAAAATGATAACGACATAAGTCGTTACAAAATATAAGGTAGCATGGCGGCTCTGTGGGAAGCACATTGACAGGGCCGGCGGTTTGAATGCCCTTGGTCTACGTGTGCTTTGGAGCTTGCATGTTCTCCCCATGGTGTATCGGGGTACCCTGGTTTCCTCCCACGCTCCAAGGGCATATCTCTAAATTGCCTGTGCGCGCTCTGTGCTGTCTGGGATAGGTTTCTCCTGACCGCATACTGAATAAGCCATTGGAAGATGCACAGATGGGTAGCAAGGACTGTAATTATGAATAACATTGACAAATTGACTGTTGTTGTGTGAGGCAGTGGAGGGCTTTTGTGTAAGTCTGCGTGCTGAGGACTCACCGGGCATGAACAGCAGCAGGCAGCTGGTCCACATGGTCACTCACTTCGTGGAGGTAGACAGATTCTGGTACGGGGTTACCAGGAGGAGAAAGGGAGGGAGGGAGGAATCATTTATGAAAGCCACAGGCACAGACATGTCCCATGAAATGCAGGAAAAGAGACGAGTACAGTTCCAGCGGCTCCGCTCCCCTGCTTTCCATTATATTTTAATTCAGCTCCCTCCCTCTCCTCCTTCTCTCAATCTACTCTTTTCTTTTTCTTCAGCCTCTCCTGGCTCCCAGTCGTTACACGTTAAAAAAGTTCATTTCTGACAGCAAGAATGTGGTAAGTCTTTTCTAACAATCCCTCCGTTTTTCCTTCCTTCCCTCCTCCACCGCTAAACGCAAAAACACACAGAGACCCAAGGCGACATTCCAAGACGGGAACCACTGAGTTCCCCTCCCTCTCTCAGCGGACGACCCCCGCCCCCCCCCCCAAAAAAAAAGGCTGAGTCAGATGGTCATTTGCAAGCGGGCAGGTTGTGAAAGAGAAAACATCTTATATTTTCCTAAGACTTTCCAAATCTTATGCCCCAAAACAACATATACCTTTAATTTTTATGTGCTTGTTCGGTATTAGATATGGAAATTTATCCCTCCTATTGCATCTTTCAATTCAATTTCAGTTTCACCTCCATTTCCTGCAGGTCATGCAAAAGGGCTGAGCTCTTGGTGACCACTATTGTCCTTGTCTCGAAGGTCTGACTCTCTTTATCCAGTCCCACACAAGTATTCGCAAATTAAATAAGGCTGCCCACTTGATCGAGCATGTACGAACAAACATTGAGCATTAATTGCAATGGCGCCGTAGGTTCGTTGTAATACACTTATACCTCGAAGTTACTATTTGCGCTCAAGTTAGAAGGTGCCCTGAAGTTGTAATTGGCGCCATGTAGACACAGTAAGTCGGGGAGTAATGAAGTGAGGCTAGACTTCGGCCATCCCGAAATATCACGTCATCCTGTGCCCCGTCTTGTGGAGGTGGGGGTCTGTCTGCGGATAAGTTGCAGGTTTTTCTTCGGCTTCAGTGGGGATTTGCAGGGGTCTCGGCACGTGCGCCGTACGTGTGTCTCGAGAGCGCGCACTCGGGCGTCCGTGCGCGCGCACATCCAGACATTCCTCGTGTGCATCACAGTGGCGATCGGAAACCATATGTTTTCACTGCACACATCTGGGAACTATTACACTCCCTCTCCCCCCTTCTAGCGTCTCACTCACCCCCTCCCCCACCGCCTGGGTACTTCGGAACAAAGTCCCCGCGAAGTGGGAGACCCTTTCCCCTCCATTTCTCACTATTTTACAAGAAATAATTGTTTCATATTTGTTTTTCAGTGTGACACTCTGCAGAACGTTCGGCCCTCGCCCCCCACTTTCTACCCTGCTGCCGTCCATACTTCCATCATCCTATCTAATCCAATATATTTGTGTTGGCTGCGTCCTGTCCATTGTATCGCTTTCGCCCCGGGCGCAAACCCCACCTCCCAGAGCGCCCCGCAGACCTCCCGTGCACTTTATTGCATTGTAAACACACACTTGATAAGACATCCACTGACTGCATATACTGAAAACTCCATTTTCCAGACGGATTACGAGAAAATCAAGTCCACTTCGCTTTTTTCTGAAAAACACAGTGCAATCAATCAATGGATTGTTTCGTCTAAATCAGACAAAAAGCTGTGCTGTTATACAGCTTCATTAGCAAGACACCTGGTTTTAAATGCATCGCAGGCTTGGTGCAATATCAAATATGCTTGTGCAATTTACACATCAGAGCTGTGTTTTGCACTTGGAGATATTAACATAATCGATTAAAGTAATACAATAACTGAAGCCGTTTTGAACCAAAAGCAAAGTCTCACGCGGTATTCGATTCAGTTTAACCAATAAATTAATTGCACTAAAGTACCAGTCTAAGAGGAACAAGTTAACTTTTATATTCAGTCCAGCACAATAAAGTGAGTAAAAGTCAATCCCCCGGATTTTAATCGTTTTCCCCTGCATAGCCGGTATCCACTTCCCGGGCTTACCGCTCTCTCTCTCTCTCTCTCTCCCTTTATTTGGAGCTTGCTCCGCCGCTCCTCCGGTCTCTGCGTCCGTCTGAAGCGCGGTCTGACCGATCGCCACACTGTACTACCCCGCCTCCTATGCCCCAATCTCCCCCCGAAACACTCCTCCCTACTCCCCCCCCATGCTCCCATACTCCAGCGGGTCCAAGCGCCGACCCACACTCTCCCAGCGCCGTCACACGACATCTAAAAGGCAGCAAATTCAGTGGCCAGCACACAAGATCAAAAAAATTAATTTGGTTGGGCAGCACAAAAGCTACGCAACGCATCCTTTACAACAGCCCCAACTACAAGTGTGATTTCTGATATAATTGAAATTATTCAAACAAGTGAACAGAAACCAATATTCAGGCGACTGTAGAACTAGGTCAAATTTTATATGAACCATTTAAACCATTTGACACACTAAGGCTAGTGGTAAGTAAACAATTTGGATGTTGGATTGGGCTTGTAGCTGTAAGACAGGTAGCCCCAAGCTGTGGTCTCTTACTGGTTTCAGCTTCAGAATGGCCAGTTTCCTTTTAAGGGAGGACTCCCTTATTATAAAACTTTAAGCAACTCTAAGCAAAGTATCAGAATCAGAATATTTTTACTATCCTGGAGGAAATTGCTTGTGATTTCAAACCGTGGCGACACAACTACATGAAAAGACCCAAACAGATAATACACAGTGTCAGGACTTGCGGAATAAAGGACTCGAGTGCAGCCGTTGTGGCCGAATCAAAAAGGGAATTTATTGAACTCAAAGAACAGAGACAATGGAAATAAACAAAATTGCAAGGGATCAGAACAGGAGGAATAGAACAAGGAAGGGCACAGGCAACAAAGAGGGGTAGGAGTCAGTAACCTGACTGGGGAATGCAGGGGGCACTGGGAAGCACGTATATACAGGACTAATGAGGGAGCTAACGAGCGGCAGCAGGGATTGATTAACACAAGAGGGCTAGTACTGAGAGGCGAGACGAGGGGGGATAGGTGGCTTGTTAGGACCATGACAGGGAAGAGACGGGCAGGGATATGACACAGTACCACATGCAAGAATTTCTATATAAAAATAAATGTCTATCATATTCAGTTCAATTTATTTTTATAAACTGCCTTTCACAACAGAGTCACCTTAAGGTGCTTTACATGGGTGTGTTGTGAAACATTACAACATCATTAAGACGGAATAATACAAAAACATGGAAAAGGAAGACAAAGAAATGTAAGAAAGAAAGTTACATGACAACAGAGGAGAGGAACCAAAAACTCCCAAGTAGGGAGAAAAAAAATCTCTCAGGGTCTATGACCAACTGACTGCCCAACCTTGATCTGGGCAGCTTCCTCCTCTACCCACAGTGTCCATAGTGTCTGGCTCCACCCCTAGAACTGACCCAACCTTCCTGATCAGCTTGTTGAGAACTGGTAACATCCGCTCCCTTCACACTGCTGCCCCTGCACATAACAGCACAGAAGTAGGTCCTGGCGACCACAGACTAGTAGAACATTGGCACCATGGTATTTCAAACTTACGGAAATGAGGCTCCACAGGAAATATGACCCGCTCTGGCCCTTCCTGTAGAGGGCAGTGCAGTTCTTAGACCAGCCCAGCTTGCTGTCTAGGTGGGCACCCAGGTACTTGTAATTCTGGAGATGGAGCTGTCCCATGAGGAGCTTCTGTGCTGCATAGCACCTTGTCAGACACAATACTGTAGATGAACATACTAGACGTCTGGTCAGACAAACATGTAGACGTCTGGTCAGGTAATCCATAATCCATGGCAACATGGGAGCTTCCGCCTGCACAGCCAACAGCTTACTCCCAAGCAGGACTGAATAGATGGTAAAGAAGGCACTACAGAAGTCAATCAGCAAGATCCTCACAGTACCTCCTGCCTTGTTCAGGTGGGAGCAGGCAGAGTCAGTGGTCAGACTAGAATGATTGCAGTGGGATATTTAGAACTTACCTTATTGGGCATAGTCGGAATCTGTAGTCTCCAGAAGAAATATGTTTTGAACTTTTCTTTGTATGATATTCTGTCTGTGAGATATAAACGTTTTTGTTTGAGAAGCCATATTTTGCAGCTGGCCCATGCTGACATTTTGCCATCAGCAAAGCTACTTGGGAACTACAAACATGGCACCATTTACCCAGAACTAGAAAGGAGGGTCACAAGCTCCTTATTGGTCTATAGCTCTGTCAATCAGAACCCGGAAAATTTAACCAGGGGCCTGTATCATGAAGCTGGATTTCTTGCTTAGCCAGATAAATTGTGAGATTTAAGGTAGTCTGAGCTAAAATTAAGTCAGTAAAGATAAAGTCCATTTTAAACTAGGGTACATTAAATCCGACAAGTTATCGACCAATCACGTCTTGTGTTTACATTTAGTCAGCTAACGGCGTACCAGATAGACTGTTGCAGACATGCTCACAACAGACAGGAACAAATATGTATGATTTTAGGGTTTACAAACATTTTTGACCATTAAACTTTATTCATTTTACATGCAAAAGAAATGTTAGCAGATTTACAGTTATCAGAACTACATTTAGTGGTCCACTAATGGTTTTCAAAGTTAGCGGAAACATTAATCCGCTAATGAAAAAGTTAGCTTTGCTAATTATCCATTAGCAGAACCCTACCCACCACTGCAGCCTTTATAGTGACTGGCTGCCTCAGCACTAGCGGCTTCTATCATGGATGGAGGCACACTAAGTTGTGATTTAAAGTACTCAAAAACAATTACAGGGAGATTAAATGGGTCAAAAGAGTTTGCAAGCACTGGATGTTGTTGGCTTGATGTGGTTGATGTTCCTCTTCAACATCGCCTGGATTGTGGGTAAGGTACCTTTGGAATAGATAACACAAGAGGTGGTGCCTATTTTTATAAAAACAGGGACCATAGTGTATGTTTTAACTGCGTTTATTAAAGCAGGCCTGTTTCTTTCTGTTCTCTATAATGTAAGCATGCCTGGGGGGGGCAGGGGTTGGGTAACCAGTTGACCTTGGAACCCCAGCGGTTTTTTTACTTCCGGTTTTTGACCAGTTCTGATTCCTGTCATCTGGTGTCTTCTTGCTTTTTCTTCGCTGTCTCTTTCTCTCACTCGTTCTAGTGACTAAAATTCCTGTCATCTTTTATTGTTTTGTTATTGGTCCTATTGTCCCCCCATGTACCTGTACCCTCCTCTGAAAAGTGCTAACAAAAACTGGACCACCTTGAAACTATACAATGGTCACACTTTTCAGGCGTCTTACAAGAATGCCATTAAGTTGGATTCAAAGGGAGCTGTTCCAGTCAGACATACTGGCCAGATGTAGGTCACACTGGAAGAATTACATCTACCAGCAAGCTGGGATAATCTATGCAGCCACCCCACCCCCTGAACAAGCTGCAGACTGCGGCTGTGGAAAGAGAGGCCTTGTCTGCTTAGCATAGTGCCACCATCACCCTCAGCAATAGAAGCAGTGCAAAGATTAGATGAGATGCAATGCAAAGTCAGGGGACTTACTGCCTACTCACAGCAGACAAAATGAGTGTGGATTCCCTTACAAAGTGCCTCCCCACCTTCCCTGCCCCCCTCCCTCTATCACACACATAGCCCCCCCCCCAGAGTACCAATGATGCTCAGTATCTGGCATCACCAGGTTGCTCATAATCACAGCCCAGAGAACAACTCCTTCTTCTACTGACCCCATGTGACCAACATGAGAACTGCAATAGTATTCCATCAATCAACCCCTTATCCCGATTAGCATAGGGCAGAGGGAAAAACACACAGACTACAGACAAAACAGAAGTTGGATTGCAGCCCACAGCTGTAGAAGTTGAACAGTGCTACAGATTACTCATTACTATTATAGCAGATATACCTTATATTTTTAATCGTTATCCTTTTAATAAAGATAACATATTAATAACACATCCAAGTGTATTGACAAATCAAAATCAGAAAATGAACAATTAGCAAAAACACATTTAAGTGCTTGTTACGAAACAAAACCATGAAGGTATCAAGAAGGGTTTGTTTACCATGAAGCTCAGTAATGACAGACACTGTGGCAAATGCATGAAAGATAAACTGAATACATTGAAAGCATCAGACCCAACACCTATAGACTGTTTCTGTAGAGATCTTAACACAGTGATTTAATAGGTCAACTGAATGAAACACATTTGTAAAATGTGAATGAATCAGTAAAGATTAGATCTTTTTTATTGCAATGTTTGCTGTCAATGAGATGGACAAGTGATTCTTTTAAACATGGCTGTACACACAGTTAACTTAATTTGAAGCAACATTCCAACACGTGTAGGATGACAGTCAGCAGTGACATATCTGTAGCATATTTCTTATTAAACATGAAACCTTCACTCTCCCAACACATTCGGAGCCAGAGCATCCCCCAAATAGCTGAGCAGACCTTCTGCTGGAGTGTACATGAACACAGCTGTGTGGAACCAGTATGTCATCCACCATAAATCAGAAATGCAGAGTTTAATCCCAGGATGTAGGGGCTGGGAGCATGCGCAGGCTTGCCACACTGGCTCAGGCTGTTGCCTTACTCTCTTTGTATGTGGCCATCATCTTCTTGATCTCGGCTATTGCCTTGGCTGGGTTCAAGCCCTGAGAAGGAATGGGGGGGGGGAAGAGAGGTCAAGTGTTAAGTACAGCCTCATCCATTCCTTTCAGAGATTACGCTGCCTGACCAAAAAAAACCCACTTAAAAAATAAAAAATAAAAATCCACACTAACATCTTGTTGGACGGCCTTTAGCTTTGATTACACTGCACATTCGTCAATGCATTCTTTACGTGTTTATGCAACATCTCTACATTTTTTTTCCCCCCATCGAGATTTGCATTCAGTTCTCATCAAGATCTTGTATTGATCATAGGTGAGCTGAACCACTCCATAAAATCTTCTCCAGCACATCTCAAAGACTTTCAACAGGGTTATGGTCAAGACTCTATGGTGGCCAATTCATGTGTGAAAATGATTCCTCATGCTCCCTGAACTACTCTTTGACAATTCGAGCCCGATGGAGCTTGGCATTATCGTCCTGGAATATGCTCATGCTATTAGGGAAGAAAAAATCCATTGCTAGGATAACCTGGCCATGCTGTAGATTCAGGCACTCAGCTGACTTCACTTTATTACTGCATAATGTAGCTGAGCTGTAATAATAATCCAGCCATTAGCTCTTAAGTACTTGCTGATTTAAATTCAAACAGTGACCTAAAGTTGACTTTAACATTTTTATCGCTGGTGGCTGTGTGCATTTTACGTCTCCTTATCTGCTGTGGTATTGTCTTTTTTTTTCCTCAACCATCTGGAAAAGAGGGCACACTAAGAATTTCAAGGTGTAGACCAGGGGTGGGCAGTGTGTATGCAGGTTTTGGGATAATCTTTAGGTCAGCTATTCAAACCCAGGTGTGAGGATCAGCCAATCAGTCCTCTAATTAGTAATCTAATTAGGGAGTTACAGTGAAATCCCGCATACACAGCGGCCCTTTCTGGATAAGATTGGGCACCCCTGGTCTAAAGACCATGTGACAGTCAACTTTGAATCTTGGGTGGGGGGGTGGGAGGACAGTTCTAGAGAGGAACACAAACATCTCGAATGAAGGTGGAGGCCTTCAAAGAAAAAAGGACGGCCAATATGTGGCCACTTGGGATGGACTCAGGTTATGGAGGACACTTGCGGGCGTGCAGTGGTGAATCGGTGTTTGGCATGGTGGGCGGCACCTTGGGGCAGGTCTTGGTGCAGTTCAGGATGGTGTGACAGCGGTACAGGGAGAAGGGGTCCTGCAGCTTGGACAAGCGCTCTTCCGTGAAGTCATCCCGCGAATCGATCATCCAGCGGTATGCCTGGGATGGACGCTTCGGTTAAACGCATGGACCTAAAGCGCGGCACACGCACACGAGCGGGCACACATAAGCGGGCTCACCTGCATGAGAACAGCGGGGCCCAGGTACTTGTCTCCGTTCCACCAGTAACTGGGGCAACTGGTGCTACAGCAAGCACACAGGATGCATTCATACAGGCCATCCTGGGGGAAGGAATCAGGGAATGCAATTCTGACTGTGCACAATGCCTCCTCGCACACAAAGACAATGGATGAGTCATTGTGATGTCATAGCTGGAACAACTGCTTCAGGTGTGGTTCAAATATAGACACACATAGAAATATTACACCAGCTTGAACTGCAGCCCAGCTCTTACTTGAGCATACCTACCACCATAGTGTTTGTTAAAAAGTCGGTAATCACATTTTGTGCAGGGCACAATTTCTAGGAAGTGATTTTTAAGGGCATTGCGCTGTTGTGGCACGAGGTTGCGGAGTCCAGGTACCAGTTTCTGCCGGTCCTCCACTGTCTGCAGGTACTGCTTTTTGCCTTGCTGGGATTCATCCTTCTTCTTCAGGTACGGCTCGATGGACTTGTACTGAGCATAGAAGTTACTCATGTCCTGGAACACAGAGTGATCCCAGTAAGAGAACAACACAAGGCTCAGGCGGGGCGGAGGCAGAACCAGTGCTCCTTTCAAAACAATAACAGTGCTAACATATACATAACATATACATGAAAATAAGATAACAGATAAAACAAACAAAGCAACAAGAATACACACACAAAAACGGGGAAAAAAATAAGCATAAATCAGAATCCTGGGGGGGTGTTCCTTGAAACAGGATTTCTCAGTTATCTGGATTAACTTAAGCTAGAAGGCATGATGGTCCAATAGGAATGCTCCTCACCTAAACTCTTATTGGACGATCCTGACTTCTAGCTTAAATTAACCCAGCTGACTGAGAAATCCTGCTTTGTTGAACCCCTCCCCTGCACTTTATCCCCGCTGGAGAAAATGCTCACCGGAACCAGGTCCTTGACGACGTACATGTGCGGGAGGGGGTAGATCTTAGTGACCTTGCTGGTGTCGGTGTCGATCTTGTTGAGGCAGGCCAGCGTGTTTCCTCCGTTGATGTTCATCGCACAGGAGCCGCAGATGCCTGTCAGAGACACACGCATGGTGTCAGCAGTGCTGGGCGGTCAGCCACTTGCCCGCAGTGATCGGATACTGCAGGCTCTGTGCTCGACCTGGCCAGGCGAGACACGTACCACCGCATGGGGGCAGGACTAAAATCACTAATGCAATAGCGGGACACACAAACACACTCAAATGGACATGATTCTTCAGAGAAACACTCTATGCAGTACAAGCTAAGCAAATATTTAATGCAATATAACCCCTGTGTTATTTTTGGGGTTGAAGTGACCCCAGTCCATTTTCAAAATGAGGATAAATTCTATAGATTCTAGAGTTTAGAACGGAAGAAGTAAAATACACAAGGAATAAATGCACATAAGTCTTAGGCTCTTGATATCTGTGAATAATAGTTTTAAATTGACCTCATTAGTTCACAGCAATAGAGCTGGACCATCCATTTATCACTGTTCTATAACTGATTATCCAGAGAAAGTCCATTAGGGACTGATGTCTGCCCAGGGCGGGGCAGAGACACTCTACACATCCTCCCGGCCGCTTATCCAGGGCTTGGCTATGGTGTGTATCTATGCACATAGAGCTACAGGTGGGAATCAGACTCATAACCAGTAAAACTGCACAGGAAGGACACCACACACAGACACACACAGACACACACAGACACACACAGACACACACAGACACACAC
>JAAGVU020000123.1:18717099-18729324 GCA_011763525.2 Mormyrus iriodes | reverse complement strand
GCCGCGCTCGGCGATGGCAAAGAGCCACCGGGTGTCTTCTCCCGCATTGTTCATTTACACTGACGGAGCGTCCTCCGAGGAATTGCAATGTGCATCTTGCTCTTTGTTTTCTGGCACTTGTGAATTTTGCTCTCATTTGTGTAGCTGCACTGTTTCCATTCTGTGCCCTGCCCTGGATGGTCGAGCACAGTTGCAGTGGAAGTAGATCAAAACTCTCCATGTCATAATCATATCTCCCGATGTTACTGAGCCCTTGATCTTAACGTTAATAAAAATATTTGGGGGGGGAGATAAGACTTCAGGAGGTACTGGAGGTACCTGCCCAGTGGTTCATTTTGACTTGTACTTTAACTTACGTTTACATAAAATACATAATCTTTCCTGTATGGAAAACAGGAAGTGTACTGAGACTTTTAATAAAGCATTTTTGTTATTTGTCATTGTGTTTTCTCATGTCTGGCACCTATGTCTCATGCAATAGTGGTTTTACTTGCATGCACTGTAGTGCGATTCAAGATTTCCCACATTAGACCATGAATGACGTTTGGAAAAATTTACTTTTTGTTCCCTATTTTAATATACCGTAAACAAACTTACCATCTATCGTCGTATACAAAGGCTTAATTTACCAGTGACCAAAAATTTTCTTTGCAAGAACTTCAGCAATAACTAGAAGGTATTTTATCCCCTCGCGGTCACCGTTCTACTTCCGTAGGTGTGGCTAAAATCCTACGCCTTTCTGAGAATAGCCAATAGAAAAGAGCATGCCCAGTTTCTGACCAATCACAGCGCGGGATTTCAATCACGTTTTTCAGGTCTTCAGTGAGTCTGCGCGCACAATAGAACGTGACACGAGGTAACGGTGTGACAGTGAATTTCAGATATACAAGCCCTGAAGACCTTAACACCGTTCCGGAATCAAGCCATCGATATTCGACTTGCCGCAGAATGTCTTGGTTGTTTGGCTTGAACAAGGGGCAGTCTGGGGCGCCCCCGGATCTCCCAATACCACCACCGCCTCCTCCGCCGGCCGGGGGTTCTGGCGGGGATAAACCCAAGGACAAATGGAGTAATTTCGACCCAACCGGGCTGGAGCGAGCGGCCCAGGCGGCTAAGGAGCTTGATAAATCACGTATGTTATTCAATGGAGAAAAAAATCTGAGGCTAAGTTTAGCAGTACAGCTTTATGCATGACCAAATGGCATAGGTACCCATACGATTTGTGACCCGCGATTGAATTAACGGTACAGACGTGTGGATGGAGTTGAAGGAATTTACAGTACTATCATCTTCTCTGCTCGCACGTATAGATCCCAGTTAAGAGCTACTGTGTCAATATGTGATGCCCGTTTGTTTTGTCTCGTTGCTCTATGTGTGGTGCTGAATGTAGCAAGGAAGACTGGCAAGCCATGCAGCCCGACTGTGCATAGAGTTAGCCAAGGTTAAAGGTTCAAAGGTCACTGGGACACTGAGGTTTATTTTTTTTATGTGTCATTTGGCTTATTAAATTTACATTTGACTTTGAAGTTAAATTTACATTTTAAACTGCGAAGTTAAAATAAACATTGAACAGTATTTTATCAAGAGCGACAATTTTGGTGTGGTTAAAGGAATTTAGATGAATACAGTCGTAGGTTTACGTGCAGCAGCAAACACGTGTGTAAGTATACTATGAATTGCCTTGCGCTTGATTTGTTTCTGAAGAAAAAGATTGTATTTTGGCAGTCATTAGACTGCGGAAATGCGTTTAATTTATACGCGTGGAGTCGGAGGTTTAACGCTGTAATCCGCCCCGTACAGGCCACTCTAAGGAGGCGCTCGATCTGGCGCGCATGCAGGAGCAGACGCTGCAGCTGGAGCATCAGACCAAGATGAAGGTCGTACCGGCACGCTCCGTTTCCATAGCAACGGCGGTGCTGGCCGCCACGCCCCCTATCTATTGTCTTTCGTGTGTTTGGCTTTTAACCTCTGTCGTCCATGCCCCAGGGCTGCCAGCTCTCACGCATCTGGCGTGACACTCCCGCTTTCAGACTCTCACGCAATAAATCTCACAGCAAATCTGTATTATTCCATTATAAACCTAAAACTAGCTATACCAAAAGTGTTGGGGTAGTTTGCAAACCATACAGACTAATTATACGGTAATAAAACTCTAACATACATGTAATTGGGTGTGCATGTGTGTGCAGACTTGTATGGAATTGAAAATCTCACGCCAGCTGACCAAAGTTGGCGACCCCGGTGACCATCTTTGTATTTTAGTGAGTTGTTTTGTCAGCTAATGATTGATGAAACCTGGCCCAATATTACTTGCACAGGGCTAAAAAGGATTTTGAAAAAAATCACTACTGATATACAGAGCCCGTCAGACTTTCTTAATGTCAAATTTGTTTGTGATTCTATTCATCACTGGTTTTCTGATGTCTGCTTTCAACTTTTCCTCTATCTTCGCTTCATTAACTTTTTTTTTTTTTAACTCCCAGGAATATGAGGCGGCTCTGGAGCAGCTGAAGGGGGAGCAGATTCGCGTCCAGGCAGAGGAGAGGAGGAAAACGCTGGTGGAGGAGACAAAGCAGCACCAGGCGGTGAGGGGCAGGGAGGCTGTGTCCACCTCCGGGGGCACGGCGGCTGGAGGCTCTGCGGAGCTCGTGCCTGACTGAGGGGCTTTACGCAGCATCCCTGCGCTGATTCTGTTCCCCTTTGATCTTTGCAGAGGGCACAGTATCAGGATAAACTGGCCAGGCAGCGGTATGACGACCAGCTGAGGCAGCAGGTGAGATCCGCCGCCAGACGCTGCCGCTGTGACCGTATTGGTCGCTCGCCGTGCCCCTTTCTTCCATTTGCTTCGCTTGGTGGTCCGTGAGATGGCGTTGCAGCGTTAAACACCATCGCCCGAGTCCCAAACCTGACACCGACTCTGTTTTTATTTTCTGCAGCAAGTTCTTAATGAAGAGAATCTGCGCAAGCAGGAGGAGTCTGTGCAGAAGCAGGAGGCGATGAGACGTGGTGAAGCCCGTTTCCGAAACTCTGACCCCGGCCACATCCCCCCGACGGGGCTCGGCCCCCCAGCCGCCTCCTAACTCTCACCCCCCCATCAGCCACCGTCGAACATGAAATGGAGCTACGTCACAAGAACGAGATGCTACGGGTGGAGGCGGAGGCCAAGGCACGAGGGCGTGTGGAGCGCGAGAATGCCGACATCATCCGCGAGCAGATTCGCCTGAAGGCCGCTGAGCACCGGCAGACTGTGCTGGAAACCATACGGTATGACCACGCCCAGTCTGTCTTTGGGGTGCATTGTTTACCAGGTTACTATGGATACCATGGGCATTGCTGTGGGTATTGTGTGCGTCGTCCTGGGTGCTGTGGCCATTACTATGGTTACTGCCGGCATTACTATGGGTGCTATGGGTGTAGGTATTTTATGTGTTACTGTGGGTATTGTATGTGTTAGGATACTATAGGTGTTACAGTGAATACTGTGGGTGTTACTATGGGTGTTACTGTAGGTACTATATGTGTTACTATGGGTACTGGGGCTGTTACCGTAGAAAAACATGGAAGGGTATTTTTAGTGGATGCAGACTTGCGGGGTGGCAGAAGGAGGCGCTGAGGATGGGGGGGAGGAGCTGATCGTGTGTTTGTACCTCTTGTCAGGACGGCGGGTGCTGTGTTTGGGGAGGGGTTCCATGCCTTCATCTCGGACTGGGACAAAGTGACGGCCACGGTGAGTGACGGTTTTCTGGTGCCCCCTTCCACCCCCCCTTCCACCTCGGGCCTTACCTTTTCTTCCCTCACGCCCCCCCCCCTCCCTTTTTTCCCTGGCAGGTGGCGGGGCTGACCCTCCTGGCTGTGGGGGTCTACTCGGCCCGGAATGCCACCTCAGTGGCGGGGCGCTACATCGAGGCCCGTTTGGGCAAGCCGGCACTGGTGCGGGAGACGTCCCGGTTCACCGTGGCGGAGGCTGTCCGGCATCCTGTTAAGGTCTGTGGGGAGTGGAAGTCCACTTATGTCTGATTCTATTTCCCCAATGCGAACTCATTCTTCTTGTCCCCCCGCCCTGCCCCCCTCCCCCAAACTCAGATGTCAAGGCGACTGACCAGTAAGCCCCAGGATGCCCTGGAGGGGGTAGTTCTCAGTGTGAGTGATTAAAGCCACACCCACCACCACATGCCACACCCATTGTTGTCAAGGCCACACCCACTATGACAATAATCACAAATCATATTGCACTTCTGCTTAACAATCCTTGTACCTGTCCTTAACAGCCAAGCCTAGAGGAGCGTGTGCGTGATATTGCCATAGCGACCCGTAACACACGGCAGAACCGGGGGCTATACCGGAACATCCTGATGTATGGCCCACCTGGAACTGGAAAGACGTTGTTTGCAAAGGTGGGTTACCTCAGCGAGGCTCCAGTCAATTTCATGTTCATTACTGCAGTCACCTGCACTCAGGGCCCTGTAAGCCAGTCATGCAGTTCTGTAGTTAACCACAAGAGGGTGACAATGGTCATCATAGCTGGAATAAAAATATTCTAATTCTAATAAAACCAATATGCTTCTCAGGGGAAAAAAAAAATTCTGCCTGTGGGCCGTCACATGTATGTGTTTTAGTGTTTACTTGCAACTGCCCCATCTATCCTGAGCAGAAGTTGGCCATGCATTCTGGGATGGATTATGCCATCATGACAGGGGGAGATGTCGCCCCCATGGGGCGTGATGGCGTGACCGCCATGCACAAGGTCTTTGACTGGGCCAACACCAGCCGACGCGGGTATGCTGCCGTCTCGGGTGGGTGGATGCGGGGAGGAACGGTTTCGGCCACCCCCCCCCCCCCCATCCCTCTGAGTCTGATGGTATCTTCTCCCCTGCAGCCTCCTGCTCTTCGTTGACGAGGCAGATGCCTTCCTTCGCAAGCGAGCCACTGTGAGTGGGTGTGTGTGGGCGTGTGCACTGGAGTGCATGTGTGTTTTATGCTGCAGGGGGCTGCATGTGGCATTCAGCTGTAGCTCTCCAAGCTCTCATACACCCTGCTTGTGTGTCACTAACCTCAGTAGAGGCCTTGCAGATCATCTTGAAATGTGTCCGTGTGGAGGACAAATCATGTAGTGCTTTTTTCGGTCAGGTGGTGACACTTTTTCTCATGTCCTGTTGCAGGAGAAGATCAGTGAAGACCTCCGGGCCACTTTGAACGCTTTCCTCTATCGCACAGGAGAACAGAGTAATAAGTTAGTGCTCCCCCGCCTGCCTTTCTCTCTCATTCAGCCTTCGTTTCCCACTCAACTCATCGTCCATTCCTTGGCTCCACTCCCACAGGTTCATGCTGGTGCTGGCTAGTAACCAGCCGGAGCAGTTCGACTGGGCCATCAACGACCGCATCGATGAGATTGTCAACTTTGCCCTGCCAGGCCCGGAAGAGCGGGAACGGCTGGTGCGGCTGTACTTTGACCGCTATGTGCTGGAACCGGCCACAGGGGGGCGGCAGTGAGTATACTTCCTCAGGAGGCCAGGAACCTTTTTTTCCAGCCAATGGCGAGTATCATTGTCAGCTGGAGTGTCAAAAAGCAGTGAGCGTGTTCGTTATCACAAACAAATGTATTTATCTCAGAATTTTAATATAATACAGACTTCATGGCAGTCCATCTGTGGGATGACAGTAAATGCAATGAATGCAACATCCAGAACTATGTATCGCATAGCGTTATGGCGGTGTAACTGCTGAGTGAAAAAACTCACCGACGCACAAGTATTAATGTTCGCGACGGTGTGGTGCAGTTGCATAGGTCACGGCGCAGGCTCAGCACAGAACTATAAACCAAGCTTTACTGTACATGAATGTCAGACCATTGCTCTTCAGGACAGTTTCTGTTTATGGCCGGCAGGAAGTGAGGCTTTTTCTGGGTACAGTTGCCACTTGACACTTGAAATTTTGAATATTACTGAAGTTTGATTAAATCCACCTCGCAGCGTCACCTGCTAGTGTCCGTCCGTCCATCCAACCATCCACCCCCCAGCTGCCTACGCTGCCCAGGGTCACTGGGGAAACTGGACGTTATCCATGGCAACACAGGCTACAAGGCAGGGGAACATACTGTAGGGAATGCCAGGGCAGCGCAGAGCAGATTCACACATACACAAGCATATATATGCCGGGGATTTAGAGACACCAGGTAGTTGCATTGGGGGAGGGAATTGGATCTGATCTATGGGCACAGTGACCAAAACAGAACCGTGAAGCAGCACATGTCGCTCCTCTCCCTACAGGAGGCTGAAGCTGGCGCAGTTTGACTATGGGAAGAAGTGCTCAGAGATCGCCCAGCGAGCTGAGGGCATGTCGGGCCGAGAAATCTCCAAGCTTGGGGTCGCTTGGCAGGTGGGCTTCCCAACCGTGGGCTTAGCTGGTGCTTCTCTCTTGTTTTTTAAGAGTCCATTTAGTCCTGTAGTGTCCCAACCCAGTTCTCAAGGACCCACAGATGGTCCACATTTGGACCTGGAATGTCTGGGGGTCCCCAAGGACCTGGTTGGGAAACACTGAGCTACAGGACTAAATGGACTCTTGGATGCTGTAGCTGATCTGTCGCTGATGTTCAACAGGAATCAAACGGAAGTGGGGGATAGAAGGTGTCAGTAAACAAATTTTTTGGTCAAGTGGAACAGTCAAGCCTGCAAAGATTTTGTATTTCTTTTTAATTAAACATGTTATTTTATTGCTTTTATCTTTTAAAAAGTGAACTGAATAGATAGAATGATAAATCGGTAGCTTCTACGTGTCATCCAAGAATGGAGGCACTGAATCTAGGTTCTTGACGTCTTCCCGGTTCCCATCGCAGGCGGCCGCGTATTCCTCAGAAGACGGGGTGCTTACAGAAGCCATGATTGATGCCCGGGTGGAAGATGCGATCCAGCAGCACCAGCAGAAGATGGACTGGCTACACCAAGAGGAGGCCGAAAGTGTGGGGAAGGTTGGGGTCACCCTGCCCCCGGGGGGGGGCTTAGACAAAGGAGGGAAAAAAATGGGGTTCGTGCCGCAGGAGGAAGCAACCCGGGCCCACGAGGTGGATGGGTCAGCCCAGATGGCAGTGCGGGGCAGCCTAATGCCGGCCGCTGGGTATGGGTCTGAAAGCATGGTGGGGGGCACCTTGCCTCCAGATGTGACCCCCCTGCCCAAGGACAATGTGTCTTTTCCTGCAGAGGGGGGGGGCCCCAAAACTGAGGACCCCTTTTCAAAGAGGGAAGGGCATATGATAAATGCAGAGGCTCCATCGAAAGACGGGACTCCTGTTTAAGTATGTAAGTTCTCAGAGAGAAGGGGATTCTGGGAAAATTATTGGTGGAGACTTGGGGTGCAGGGTAGGGTACAGATGATTAAAGGACACGTTTGCTGTCACTCTGCCTTTGACTTGTGTTTTTGTGGGGGAGGGGGGGTCTGTATTTTGGGAGAGGAAGAGGAAGGGAGGAGTTTCGCTAAGAGGAAGGGAAATGTGACATGTGACCAAGCTTAATCTGTCCCGTGTAACAAAAACAAACCTAACAGGTGGGATATGTTTACATTCACGTGTGTCATTGGTGATGATGACCGCCTAGCCTAAACATTTTTGTTCGTTTAACAAAGACATGTTTTTAATTAAATGTTTTGTTCTGATATCGTGTTTTGGGATAATGTATCAAAGGCTAAGAGATTTGTATGATCACACTGTGTTTGGGCTGGTCTGTCTGTGATTAAGGATGAGTGGGTCCTTGGGGGCATCGTGGTTGGCCTCCCCTCTGCTAGTCACAGTGCCTTTTTATATTTTTGATATATACGCCCATACCCTCATGCCCACAGTGAGAGTCTAACCATCCTTACGGCGAGGATTTCTATACCCATACGCTGCTGCTATAAACGCATGACGGGACGGAGTCCTGTCTGCAATATAATGTTACTTCCCATCCAAAATGTGTGTTTACTAAACAGAAGGTCAATCTGTACCCAAATTCTTAAATATTTTTGACCCAGTGGCATACGCCGAGTGTCTGTCTGTTGTGTAGTTGTTTATGATTTGAGGGAAGCAGGCAGCTGTGTTTCACGTGTCCTCAATTAGGTGGCATGTTTAAACGTACAGTGTAATGTCATTCATAAGGCCTGTATTCCAATCCTGATTTCGCTGAAAACTAAATGTAGATGCTGTAACCATGGTTATCTGATGTAAAGGCCTTAGGTACGCTGGATGGGTGGGGTTATGCAGTGCTGTCAATCACTGCTCTCTGTGACTCTATTGGTCTCCAAGGGAGTAAACGGGCACTGATTGATGCATGTAGGCCCACCAGCCGCACGGGTTTTCATACCTTGTTCTGCCCATCACCAATTTAAATGACTCACAAAGGGCTCCTTTTTTCCTAATAGGATGTTATATTCATGATATGGCCTCAAAATGTCTACTTTGCCAAGTAAGACCAGGCAGAACAAAATGAATATCATCTATTATTAATAGTCACATGCTCACTCACAAATGTGCATTTAACTTCAGTTGGTTCTTGGAAACAAGTGGGGATGCTAACTCCTTGTCCAAATACAGATTAAATAGTTATACTGTTACATTAAAAGATGTCAAGATGCAATTAGACTTTAGACCTTTAGCGCTAAGATTAGGAATCTTAGGAATGAGGACGAACATTTCACAATCATGACTTTTGCTTTAGTTTTGCCAAGTCTTTCGAATCTATTTATAATGGGTAATATTTTACTGTCTTAGGTTACATTACAGACTATTGGCTGTTGTTAAAAGCTACATATCTTGAATATCTGGGAACAAGGAAATTTTGGAATCATTGCATGCAGCTGTTATGTATTTACCTGCTGCCACACAATAACCCTACTTGGCTAATTGTGCGTAGATGGTGGCCCCTGTGGGTAGCATTGAATACGTGTGTAACTCTTCAGACAGGTGAAGGATGGAGGACCCTCAGCTTTTAGAAACTCACATATCCATTAGCAACCACCTGGCAGCCCTTTGCATCAAAGCATTTAGCTGAGCCATCTTAAATTTAGTGGTCAAGGCTTGTACGGATTTTCGCTTGATTTAAATCGACCTTAAGTGTGAGCCGCACACAAGCGTACACAAGTTTCTTGTGTACTTAAATGTGAAAGATCTTTTGGTTAAACTCAGTATCAGCCACAATGTACCTGTGCGACCTGTAATTAAGGACATTTAATGCTCATGGGAAGAGACTTTGTTTAACTTGGCCGTGAAGTGATGATGAGCCTATAGTCATTCATCCGTTCTATCTAAGGGCCTGTAAGACTTAGAATGATTGATATGCAGTGTGCATATTGGGCTAGGTTTCTACAATCTCACAGCTCGCCTATCTAAATTACTACACTGTTACATTAATGTAATGTCTTATCATATTTAATTAATATAAATTATTATATTTTATACTTTATATCCTTAATATATAAAATATAAGGTTCCTAGCCTTGTCCTGGACAATCAGTCCTCCGTGACTCAGGCATTCCCTAGTGATAACGTATGTAATTGCAAGCAGCGTCTGTGCTGAGAGAAATGAACTCGTCACCCGCGCAGCGTTAAGCAGGAGGAAGATCCAAGTTTATAGCAATGCGGGAGAGGAACAATGATGTTCACTGCAAGAGCGCCACCCGCAGAGCACAATCTAGCAGCAGAATCTCTAGGGGAGGGCACATGCACCTTTTAGTTTGTAAGCTCTCTGCCAACTTCCCCAAGGCAGGAGTGTTGCCTTGCACATTGCAGCTGCTGTGAATGCCCTGCATGGGATTTGATGGATGGTTTCTGAGAATTGAATAAAAAAAATTATTAACATCAATTTTGTTCCATTCCATAGCAGAAAGGGAGATGAATGTCCCCCCCTGAAAATGGGCAGTTTGGGTTTGCGGGATAGTTAATAGTTTTGTGCATTTGTTCATTTTTTTTTTTGTATTTTTTTTCAGCTGCTTTTTCACTTCACCTTATACTGAGAAAAAAAAGTAGCTGACAAGTTTATGGAGTTGACATTTAGCTAGACCAGTGAAAATCCCGCTTTAAATGTCACCCTTTATGTCCCTGAACGCCTGGCCTCAGTCAGCAGGGTCAGGGGATTTCCTGTCCCCGTTTTTGTTGACAGAGTTTAGGACCAGTCCCAAATGTCACTTTACACGAATTATAGCTAGGTACTCCGAGGACCTGCCATCGGTGCACAAACAGCTCAGTATGTGCACTAGTGATGGACAAAATGACGTCTCATGAACCATTTGCTGTATTTTTTGACCCCACTAGATGGTGCTCTTGGTTTGCTTTGGAGCATGCTTTGTGCCCATTTTTGAGACAGAGCACCATCTAGTGAGGTAAAAAAAAACACCAAATGGTTCATGAAGCGTCGTTTTGTCCATCACTAATGTACACATTTTACAGAAATGTGATTGCATACCACAATGAATATATGCAGATTTTACATACATGTGGTTATATGTTTGGTATGCAGGGCTGCCCATAAGGGGGGAGAAAGGGGAAGACTTTCAGGGGTCCTGACACTAGGGGGCACCATGAGTGTTTGAATGTAGATTGTTATGGTAGGGAGGATGGGCAGCCATGTATAAGAAACCAAGTTACACACAAACAAGAATGAGGACGCTGTACTTCAGTGGCACTTTTAATAAAACGCAGACATGTCATCGTCACAACAGCAACGTCTGGACAGGGAGCGAGGTCACGGCAGGGGAGGGGAGGGGTGGGCGAGGGGACTGGAGAGGGCTGGCGATCACCGGCCCGGGTCAAATGCGACCCACTTCACCTGGTTACGCGAACACCTTACACGTGCACTGAGACTGAGGACGTGCACGGTCGCACGGTCGCCATTGGCGTGCACACACACGCGGACGCTAGTCATGCACAAACACCCAAGCCCACGTAGGAACCAAACCATTAAAAACTCAATATTCTTAAACTCCCAATGATATCAAGCTCGTAATTTTAACATATAAAATGTATTCCAAACGTTAAATCACAGGGGCTTTAATCACCACTGTAGTCATTAGTTAATGAGCCACCAAACGCAAACACGTTCATCTCCGGATTCTGTTTGTGTTTTATCACTAAGGGACAAACACAGAAGGCAGACAGTACAGACAGTGCAGGAAGACCAGTAACAGAACAGATAGGGTTTATATCCTTCCTGTTTCCTTCTCTTACTAACGCCTCCCTTCTTCCCTCGGACAGAGGAGCACCATGTGGTCCCTCGCTGACCCCCCTAATGTCCCCCAACTCCTGCCCTTCCATGTGCCAGGGGAGGTGGCATACTCCAAAACCAGGCCTAACTGTGGACAACCCTGCCTAACCTGAGAGCCCCCCCCCCCAACAGCTTGGATGATTTAGGTGAGACATCGCAAGGGCAACTAATAAAGAGTTTTCCAGGGCAGAGCTTTTCTCGTAAGGCCGGGTTGGGGAGGGGCGTTGGACGTCCAGTAGGAAATAGGTGCTGGAAGACGCGGTGTGGTCTCTGCATGCTGGCTGCTGCAGGCAAACCCTCCCCACCCCTCCTCTCCAGCATGACCCTAACCCGCTTATTGCTCAGAAGCCAGCAGAGACAGCGAGCACCAGTACAATCATGTCACACCCACACTCTCATTCCGGAACGCAGTGCTGAAACACTGGAACTGGCGCATCGGAGGCAGACACAACTAACGGATCAGCTTAGACTTCGTCTCGCTCAGAGCTCCACTCGGCCAGTCGCCCCCCCCCGCACCTCATTCCCCATTCAATCCCCCTGACGGATACATCCTTTAAAATCAAAATGCATGACTTTATTTACATGGACTGCAGTTCCATCATCGCATCAGAAACCCTGGGACACATTGCTGACCCTGAAAAAATGCCCTACCCCCCAGTGACCTCACAGAATAGCCCCCCCTCACACAGATGAACAGTTTTAATGACAGATACCAAAAATGCCTCCATTTACACAACCCACCCTTGCAAAAACAAAAAAAAAAAAACGGACGACCCTCACCTCTAAGCAAAATTAACATCAACACAAGGGGTTAGGGGATTTTTTTTTTTTTAGTAGTAAGAATTATCTAAACAGTTTCGAATGGGGGGTCAGTTAGGATGATAGCCGCTGAACTGCATCCAGGTTGGTTGTTGCAGAGGGTCTCTATGGCAACAGCCCAGACAGGACAAGCCGGGGCGGGCGGGGGGTGGGGGCGGGGGCGGCCGGGGCAGCCGGGGAGGCG
>JAAGVU020000123.1:18687311-18711935 GCA_011763525.2 Mormyrus iriodes | reverse complement strand
GGGGGGGGGGGGGAGGGGGGGGGGGGGGGAGGGGGGGAGGGGGGGGGGGGGGGGGGGGGGGGGGGGGGGGGGGGGGGGGGGGGGTGAGAGGGGGGGGGGGGGGGGGGGGGGGGGGGGGGGGGGGGGGGGGGGGGGAGCCAGAGAGGAGGAAAGGATGTGGGCAGGAATTTGAAGGAATAGAAGTAGGAGAATGTGGAAATATAGAAGAAAGGAGTGGAGGGGAGAATAAGAAATTTGTTACCAAACAATGAAAAGAAATTCAGCTTCCACTTCAAATTCACATACATTGTTTGTTAGAAGTTCCTCCAGTGGGTGATTGTGATACAAACAGGACAGGGGGCACATCGGAATGGGACAATCACAGACAGCAACGGCCAATGAGCAGAATGCACTGGAGCAAAGGAAAACGCCATGAAGAAGCAGTCTGCCAGCCTGCTGGACCGTATCCACCTAGATCAGTTCATTTCGGAGTCGGCAAACACCGAACATTCACCCCACCCCCCACCCCTACCCCCATTATTTTGTTGCTAGGTTACAGCACCATTGTGAGATCATCTTTGTGCCAGATGATTTGGGAAGTGTGGACATGCATGGGAATGTAGTGCTATACTGAGATCCAACATCTGGAGCCAAGGGGGTGGGAGGTGGAGGTGGTGGTGCTGGTTGGGTGGGGCATTCTCTGACACAGCTGAGCTCTGTGCCCCACAGGGGGAAAAAGGAAGCTTGCATGAAAAAGAAGCTGGACGATGGAGCCTCACCCACAATCCGGAGGATAATGGCTAAGACGACAGAGAGGGTGGGGGGGGGGTATATGAGAGGGGGAGAAATGGAATGAGCAACTGGTACAATCCCTCAGAACCAGAAGGTACAGAGAAACACATTCCTGGTTCTGCTCGCACCCCTATGCCCTGTTCCCTGCCATCTCTCAGAAACACTGTCTCCTACAGGTTGGGAGGTACAACTACCAGAATGCAGGCTCCTACAGTGACTCCCTGATGTGCAGCTATGAATCTGTGCAGAGTGTGTCAGAGATGAACTGGGGAAATTGACCCGGAAGGGTCGAGAACTTCCCAGGAATGTCAAGGTTTTTCGACATCTAACAGGTGCCTGGCGGATTAATATTTTATCGTTGACTGTTCACCTGAAACCTTTCATTACTCATATCCCTCTCTGTTATACGCAGTCAGGGCTGCCCTCATCCAGAGGTAATGCTGTGTCTCACTGGTTCGGGGCACAAGTCAATCATAGGGCACACACGCAGACGTACCATCACAGGCTGACACGCTACGGGTAGTTCTTCTGAATGACCTTTCTTTTTAGTTGAGGGATGATGAAATTGACAGAAAACTTAGACACTGCAAGACAGGGACCTGGAGCATATTTGAAAAAACGGGCAACCTTGCGTCCAAGCTGTGATGTAAAGACCTACCAGCTTAGCCACACTGTTCACCTATTGAGTCTAAATCATCTCATGCCTATAATTGGTGAAAACTTAATAGGTACCCAACCAACACAGATCGATCGATCTATCTATCTATCTGTCTATCTATCTATCTATGTGTTTCCCAATCTGGTCCTTGGGGACCCACTCACAGTCCAAGGAAGGACCATCACAGGCTGAGTACACCCTGGATGGAATGCCAGTCCAACACAGAGCACACAAAATTGCCAACAAATTTGTCTCTATGAAACTCACACAATACAAGGATAACAAGCAAACTGTACACATTGAAAGTCAGGGGTGTCGGGAACCGAATCCACAGTCCTTGGGGTGTGAGACCGCAGTATCTACAAACTGAGGCTTATCATATGACCTAATACACAAGTAAGCTATATGAGATACGGGCAAAGAAACATGCCACAAGCAATCAGGAAGGGATGTTCCATACCACGCTGTGCTCACAACTTCCAAGGCAGGGTTAGGCCTTTTGGCAAAAGGGAAGACAATGCGTGCAGAGGGTCCGAGATGTGCATGGACATGGTGGGAGTGAAGAACGCAAGAGCGATCTCCCATGGCATCCAGACCATGTGGGAGAGAAAGTATGGAGACCCAAATCATGAATGTATTTAATACACAAACAAAAACAGAATCACTAACTTTCAAGCAACTCATTGTAAATTAAAACGTACTTCAGCAATAATTTATTCAAAATGGATTACATATATTACAGTGTAACCCATGACTACAGGTGATTAGAAACCTTCCAAAATCACTTATTCAATACAGAGCTGAGCTGGACCCCATTCTGTGAACCACAGGGCACAAGGCAGGGGATATGCTGGGCCTTCCTATTGCACATGGGCGTAAATTACGGGGGGGGGGGGGTGCAGGGTGGTAACCCCCCTCAATAATCAAATCAAAACTGGCCAATACAACCCCCTGGACCCCCCTAAATGGGTGGGGACCTCAACCCCTCCAATGCTCAACCCAAAGTTATGCCCTTGCTACTGCAGGCCAAATATCAAATTTCAAAGGCATATTTTTCTACAATGTTTAATTCCTTAAATCCTCATTTAGATCATAATATGTTATACCACATATCTAATGATTACAGTCATGGTACTATGGTACTATATTTAAATCCCTTCAAGAGTACTAAAGAGGATGAATGGATAGATGGATAATCATAATCAGTATCAGTTCAATAAATACAATAATTTTCCATTAAATATTTGGTGACGCTAAATATTAACTGCAATACTGCAAATATATTTAAGAAAGTCGTATCTGAGGCAATAATTACCGGGAACTTTTTAAATGGAAGACGGATGGTTGCTGACGCGCGTAAAGAATATGTACTTGTTAATTATATTCCCACGTAAAAAAAGCAAAATATTAGCGAGTAATCGTGTGCCAAGTGTATGCTTCCACCTCAGCTAATATACTACTTTCAATTTTGTTACTAAATGTTTTAACATCCGTAAATGAAAAGCGGGGGCAGCTTACATTGGCGCTCTCCCTTAAACCGCTCCCCACATCTACGATATTTCACCACACACTTCCACATAAATGATGTCATGCTTAAACCTCTTTCTCCCTTCGCTTCTCTCAAAGCCAATAGATTCTCACAGTTTATATGCATATTTTATTTCCCTGCGTGATGGTTTTCCCTCACATGCAAACCACAGACATGGCACAGGTGCCTCGCACGTAGGGCTGTATTCTTCTCATGGTCAAGGACCTCTGGATGTTTTATTTTATCGCTTTAGACGTGGACTAACACCGTCCCCCAAAGCGCCGGCTTTCGCTTACTAACTCGCACCCTGTCAACCATTAAACACACGATTTCCTGCAGCACCCATCTGAAGGCCTAAACATGACGAAACACAGTAAAATGCATGTTAATAAAATGGAAATAGAGAGATGGAACAGCTAAACCTGCAAGGCCAAACAGTATGATATCTTCAGCATCAGAAATCGTCATTAAATATGAAACAGCTAATGTACAAGTATTCGTGGCTGCAACATACGAACAGTTACAAACAGCAATTTATTTTACGCACACACAGATCCGTAAACACAGACAAAACGCACACATACATATAAACAGAGGTCCTGCATTTCACATCATGTACTCTTCGGTCATTTTTCGCTTGTTTGCTTGTTTGTTTTACCTTCCACAGTTGCAATGACAGACGCGGTCCTCCCCTCGTAAATGCGGTAAGATATAGTTGTGAAAGCGATCCAGTAGTGCGTTCATGTCCATTAAACACGCTATCGCCTGAAAAGAACCGTGCAAGTCAAGTGGGACAGAACAAGTGGAATTCCGAAGCATCGGCGACCTGGCAATGCAGCTGACTATGAACACGTCTAACCTGATCACAAAAACGATCCAGGGTTAAGAAAGAAAAAAAAAGTTATTTTAGGAAAAAAATATCTCTTATTAATTATATTTAAGAAACGCAGTCGTGGGCTTTTCAGTAATGCATAAGCGGTAGTAATATGCCACTAGTGTTGAGGTGTAAGAACGCAGAGCGAAAAGCTTACCATTACAACCGAAGCCCCGAGAATCATAAAGATCATCGTGGTTGTGATCATATGCATCAAAACTTCCAGACTAGCAGGATCTCCTCACTTTCCCCCTCCGCGTTAAAGGCAGCGGATCGGGTCGGACTCACGGCAGCGATCCGCCCTGGGAAAAGGCGCTCATGGAGACCCACTTGGCTATATCATAACCCTGGCTCCTCCAGACCTGTCAGCTCGGGTTTCGTTCCTGCTCTCCTCCATACGGCTGGGCTGGCCTTCTTTCCCCCCCTTTCTTCCCTGGATCGCACACGCAGCTACGACGCACGCCGTCTAACCGAACCGACTGGGCTGGGTGAACGTGCGATCCGGGAGGAGATGCTGGTCTTCGGCTCTGTTTTAGCAATGTGGACGATTATTTCCACTGCGCTTCGAGACCAAACAAAAAATCAGCAAGGGCAAAGGAGAGAACGAGGAGCGAGACTGCCATAGCTCTGTGCCGGTATTACCCCAGCCTGCGCCGGCCGAGATCGCACCGCCTAATCAATTGATCGACTGCCCGATCAAATGTGCAATTCGCATGCGTGTAATTACATACGAATTTATCGCCGCTGCCAAATATGATTTCTCACTCCTCCTTATCCTATTAACGGGGACGACATTTATGATAGCTGGGTCGAGCTAACCGGATCCTCCTTCCCCGCGGTCCAACGACGGAGATCGGGCGACGGCCGGTCGCATCAGCACCGTGAGGCGCGCCAGCCAGCCGCGTCCTGTCTTCCTATGCTCGCCATCGCCGCCGAGAGCATCTTCAGCCGCCCGTCAGTGGGGTTACGGTGCCCATGCGGTCGAGTTATCAGAGGTCACGTCGCTTGGCATCTCGTTTCTGCTGATCGACACGTTTTGCAAAAAAATAAATAATAAAAAAAACTCCACGTAAATAAATATATAAATGGAAAACCACGGGTGATGCGCGACCACTTTTCCCCCAAATAAGCGTGACCCGGTAAACCGATTCCCTTTCGCCCCCTCCGCTCTCCCTCTCCCTCTGACATTGCAGCGCAGATTTGTATTCTGCACCATTCCGTAGGGCTGGGTTTCATGTGCACAGCCTAAGACATCAGCGCATTCACGTACATGTCGATTGCAATATTAAAATAGATTTGAGGGGCACTTGGAACCAGTGCGACTATGGGATCGATGTTGTAACGCCTGGGAGACCCCGTGAACTGCTTAACGAAGATAATTTGCTTAATAGGGGATGTGTTTATTTAATGCAAAGCTAAATACCGTCGAAATCAATATATTTAAAGAGAATGAGTTTGTTGGTATTATTTGCGTCAACGCACCGTGCGTCAGCAGAGCTACACTTGGACCTGGGCAGTGTCCGTGGGTTCGGGGTGCTGAATCTGGCATTAACTGCATCTCTAACGCTTTTGTTCAGCTACCTGGTTTTAATAAACCGAGTCGGTAAGGTGCGGTTTTGTCGTATTCTGGCTTAAGAGTGTTGAAATGCACGTCGTGCCTTGTAACCTCCTTATTCGCACGCAATTTGCGCATCATACAAAGCGAAATACTGCAACTTTGGTTTGAAACAATTCATTTATGGTGATCGCATTGTTCATACATCCAGGTAGCTAAAAATCTCGGCGAACCACACGGGTCTGGCCATGTGTCGTAAAACACATTTGAAACAAATGAATACTGTACAAGGTACATTTATTTTCGGCTATAATTTCCACCAGAAACTTGATGCATTGGAATCCAAAATACTGATGAGTAAGGAGAGAATCGTAATGTTACACCGACGGTACTTAACCTATATTGGTACCGTGGGCTACAATTTACTATACTGCCGCAAATGGCCGCAAAAATAAAGCTTCGAGTAACGTTTCCGCTAAACAAATAGATCATTTTAATGCAGCATATAATTCAAATATTCACTCACCGTTAGCATCACAACGTCAAGTAGGCTACGCGGTGCATTATATAACATTCATACTGGCGAGCTCTAGACAAGTTTTCTTTTTTTGGGAATAATTTTTATTTGACCTGGCACTAGACCAAACATGGTCTGTAACATTTCATCTCTAAGAAAATGAAAACTTACTATTGTTCAGCAGCCATGCATATTGTGTACTCATCAAAAAATCGCCAGATCGCCTGCTTTCTTTCCTACAAAAAAATGATCTTTATAGGTGTGATAACGTGGGCAAACTTTTCTGTAAAGTCAAAATCTGGGCATTTGCTTTGGCGAACTATAATGCCTAATCTGACATTCGTATCCATGCTCTGCAAATATGAAAGCTATACACGACATCAGGAATATTTTTAAAGAGATTTTATTTATATCATTTCATAATATTTACAAACAAAACAGGCACTCTGGACTTGATTCACCGTTTGCATGTTTCCCTCATAATGCTTTTAAGTTCACGAACCACCTGAGCAGGGGTCAAATAACAGTAAATAATAATAATTAAAATAGGTATAATAAAAAATAAAATGACATTTCATTCTTAAGGTATCTACTCGAGCCAAGACCCAGCACGTTTTCATTCCGCCTTAACGACTTTGGGCGATTTTGTCTGTTGCTCATAAATGAGCTGTTGCCGCAAGAATTAAAAAAAAACAAAACGACCATCAGGAAAAAATGTGTCTTAAGATAAGACAAATAAAGTTATTAGACATTTGGAGGAACAACTGCATACCCGTCGTTATTCACACGTGCGCTCCACAGTTACGCAGCTGGTCAAACGTCTCCGGGTAGCGAGCACATCTATGTTAAGCAAACAAAATGACTTCGCAACCTATTCACTTCTCAAGGTGAACCCAAATCCAAACGGCTAAGCCATCACATTTAGAGAAATCTAAATTAGAAAGGGGGTGAGGACACAGCTTCCATAAAATTTGTGGACTTGCTTTTTATTCCCCTTCACCTCCAAGGGAAGGTTAATTTTATGGGAGTATCGGTCAGCTGAGGGCTAGGGGGCGCGACAGCAGGGAGGGACGACCTGCTGACTAACCAGATAGGGAAGGGCGGCACAAAATCACCTCCGTGACTGCTCAACCCTGACCGATGGTGTGTGAGAGAGTGTTCTGGGGCGGGCCAGACTCACAGAACCAAGCAGGGTGTCGTACAGAGACCGTGCCCAGGCCGTGCAGCTAGGTGGCGCCATTGCACAGATTCTGAAAAACCAACCCCCCCACCTTTATAAACTACATTGCTTGTGTTTTACTGTGAGAAGACAACATGGCTTTGGGAGGGTGTGGGTGAGGGGGGGGGAGTCTTTCACTTTAAGGCAACAGAGTACCACGCACTCTCAAATGCTCTGAGCAGTGCTGTGGCACAGCTGATGTCAATAAAAACAGACTGTATGTAGAAATGGACGACTGCTCTTCTCTTCAAATTCCTGCAGTAGCTCATCCATCTCGTTCTCCATGTCGTCGGTGTGCTGGATCTGCGGGGTGAATGACAAAAGGGGACTTTATTACATTGTACTATGACATGTCACAGGGTATGAGAAAGCGGCTTCTATCAGCACCGAGGCCGCGTTCATGCTGCCATAGCGACGGGGCGAGTCTAGAGGCACTCACACACTGGCAGAGCTCACAGATGAGGAAGGCGCCCAGCGTGGCCTCCTCATGGTTGTCCTGGATGTCCACGTTGATAACATGCACTGGCTGGAAGGTCTCCTGCTCCCGTGAGTTCAAGTCTGAAATGGAGACAAGGAGATGATTCACAGGGGCTGAGGTGATACTCCCTTTCCCTCAACATCCCCAGCACAATGGCGATGATCTGGTGTGTTTATACAAGCGATGCACCGGGGCTCGTCTGGCTCCAGCTAACCGATTGCATAACATCCTCTCTTGGTCGTAATCTGAAGTGTTGCTCAGTGACCATGAGCAGCAGTGGGATGTAACTGGCAGCACTGTGCCATGCAATTGGCCCAGAGTCTGGCGGGGGAGGGTTCAACTGGGCACAGTGTATGAGCTCCCTATAAGATGCATCAGGGCCTGGTGTCACTGCAATCAGTGGGAGCGTTTCCACTTGGCCAGCTGGAGCTGGCTGGCCTGTGCGACACTCCTATGGTGCGTAAATACCGCCGGCGCTTGGCAGGAGTCACACTTGAACACAGGATGCAGGCAGGCAAGAGAAACAATGCAAACGGCTAAGCCCAGTACAGAATCAGGCACGATTTACAAGAGTTTCCTCCCCCGGTAAAAACAATTACACGTTCACAGTTTGTAGTAATTCCAAAGGACAGCATTAAAGGTTACGACAAAGGACTGAAATAACAGGAGCTTAACGAGTCAGGATTTTTAAAAACCAGAAAAAAACCTCATCATTCAGATGCATGCATCACTCAACAGCACAATTGAAAAGCAGGATTCAGCGATCTTGCAGCATCCTCACCCTCCAACACTTGGTCATAGACCCTTTCCTCACAGGTGATGACAATGTCAAACTGGTCCTTGCAGTTCTGGAAACGTTCAGGCCGGACCTTGATACGCTTGTTGCGGTCGAGCATGTGTAGAATTCCGTTTTGGGTGTATCTGATCCGGGAACAGGTCAAGGAACCGCAAAAATTATCCAGTACACACAGACAGCAACTGGAAGCCACAAATCCCTTAAACTGGACAAAGCAAACATAACAATTAATGAAAATATAACATTGTTCAAGTACATTCGTTTCTATATAAATGAATAAAGGCTTCGCAACTGCAATCGAAATGTGTTTTAGCCATATCACCAACAGCACCATCTAGTGGTGGGATTTAAAAGAGCACTGGTCAGAGGTATAATTCTATGCAAGAATCAAATCAAAATTCATGGGGGAGGAGACCCAATTCACCTAATGACTGCTGCAGCTCACAGAATAAACCAGTTTACTTCCATGGCACAATAAAAGTATATTCTTTATCCAGAAAGCATTTAAAGCTGAGAAACTATCTAATACTGCGAATTAAACTGGGTTTATTATATTAGACCACTAACAACCACACTACTAAAACTTGTGTTGAGCCACTACAATATTACAAGCTTCTGTTGCCTTTAAAAAGGCTCAACAGTATCCATACATTTTCGTGTAAATATTACCGGTCAGATATAGTCATACACAGCCAGATACAGAATCAGCCATTCTTTTAAGGCTCTGTTCTCATTTATATAACAATATATCCTGAATGTATGTCCTCGCTTGACTTTCTTACTTCCCACTCATACAAAGCTTTGATAAACAGAATGGGAAGAGGGCAAATAAAAGTTTCGATGCGGCTACTGCAAGACACACTTATTTTTCAGTGACAGCTAAAGAGCAGAAGTCAAGCACAGCATCCATTTGATATTCCCAGAGGGTCAGAAAGGATTTCCCCATTTCTTTTTCCCTTGACACATGGAGATTAATCAAGTTGCAAGTCAATGACACTTGATGCTGAGGGCACCTACAGCTGCAATTCCTGGCCAGCCACTGGGGGGCAGAGTATTCCTATTTCAACACAGTGGACTGGAGAGAGATTGGGGTGGGGGGGCAGTTGGGAGGGATCCAAGCAGATCCTCACCCTTCGTCCTCAAAATATAGCACTACACTTGTATATACCAAAATATACATAGTATATGTTTATTTGTGCATTTTGTCCCCTAACTTTCTGATCCATTCCTGCTTACCAAAGTGCAAAGGGAGTCCCACAGCATGAATGTCACAAATTATGTGCTGTCTGATTCAAAGACATACAAATTAGCCACTGCGGAGAAATTCTGAGCAATATTTTTGTGCGTCACTTTGTTGCTCCTGTGCTGCCTTTCAGCTCCCAGCATCCCCCCACCCCCAATGGCACCGAGAACACGCCGCTACAGTGATTAAGGCAGTGAATGGGCGGGAGAAAGATGTGTGGGCTGGGAGTTTGCACTAAAGCGAAATACACGGAGGAGTAGGGGAGAGAGAAGAGGAGGAAGTGGGAATCTGGCAAGTCTGTTCTCAGCTTTAAAAGATAAGCCTGCCCCAGCAGGGCCTCTCACTCACACGGCATCACTACAGCCCTCTTCACCAGTCACTAAGCACACATGTAGAGCTTTACATCTTCAATAATCCCATAAAACTTAATACAATATTTCAACTTCTCTCCGATTTTCAGTGTTGATACAAAATGACCTTTGTCCTACTTTGTCTATGCCTGACCTTCAGCATGGTCAAAGGACCACCATAATCTTCCCAAAGCTTCTTTCAAACCTGCATCCTATCATATTGTGGTTGAAAAAAATGCAGACCTCTTTTAAAGCCTAAATAAAGGCACAGATGTCACTGAAGGTGCCACCCCCAATGTATTTAAACACTGCAGTCATACAGTGTCAAACTATTAAATCCTACTGATAACTTACCTTGATTCTAGAATCAAGAATGACCTAATTTTTACCTGGAGAAAATCACTGCTCCTAATACTAATGACACCAACACAAACAAAAAATAATAATTGCCAAGGAATATATCCTTGTCACTAAATTTAGTGCTTCATAGTTACAGAAGCAATTCACCTCAGAGGAAATTTGTCTTCACTGCTGAAAACTTCCACACCAAGTCGTCTTCATAATGCTTTAAAAATACTGGGTGGGTGGAAAAAAAAAATCTAAACAAAATACTGTCAAAATGTCCCAGAATTTTTCTTAATCATAACACCTTCATTTTCTACTGGAATATTGCAAAATGCAACAGTTTTTGAATGATTCACAGGTTGGAATCTAAAGCACTGTAAAATCTTACAATCACATTTCTAACTGTAGTTTAGAAACCCTGACGGGTCGGATTTGGACAGGAGCACTGTATAATCCAAGACTGTCCTTTCAAAACATACACAGGCCTGATTTGGACAGGAGCACTGTAAAATTATATAATGAAGCTTCCAACCCTGATGTAGAAAGATGACATGGTCGGATTTGAACAGGAGTACTGTAAAATCATAGCATTGTGTTTCCAACCCCCAACCCTGATTTAGAAGCACAATAAGGTCCGAATTGGATAGAAGCGCCGTCGAAAATCAAAATGTTTCCAACCCTGACTTTTAAAAATTCCTGGGTTTGAATTGGACAAGAGCACTGTAAAATTACAGAATTGTTTTTCTAACCGATACAGAACCAGCCTAGCTTTACTAAACCCAACTCCTGGCAAAAAAGGTACCAGTGTACGCTGCCGAATGTATAGTCACTAAATAACTAGGGCATAATAAAAAATGCGATACAAACTGGCCCAAGTACTTCATCACCACCTATTTTTCCCCTATACACACACAAAAGTGGACCAAACAAGGCCATAGGTCAGCAAGGTGTGTCGCTGTGTGGTTGCTGGGGATACAGTTCCTTGTCCTTGCGGACCAAGTCGTTGTACATCTGCTCATAGGTGGTTTTGAAGTCGTAAACATTGGGCTTGTCTGGAGCCGGGCCCGGCAGCTTCACGTGGGTCCCCGTCCCAAATGATCGAACGTCAAAACCCCGTTTGCTGTAAAGCGATAAAAGACAGGGTGGATGAAGGTGCAAATAGATGGTACGGACAGTCAGGATGGAAGAGAGTGTTAAAAAGTCAGTGACAGTCATTTTCTGGTATCCTTTGCTTCATTAGAAGCCAGTGAGCTTATGTCCACAGGAAATAAAAGAAACAAACGTAATTAGCATATATGATCCATCAGCCCTCAGATTAGATCAAATTAAAGACAAACTGCAGTGGTTACCATTTAAAAAGAACACATCTGAACAGTTATCTACAGCTTTGATATAAATATAAGATGATCACCTGTCCACATTCCTATATATAAAACATATATTTTGACCTTAAACGAAGAATACTAATAGATCATGAGCTGCCAGTTCAGTTATTCTTGGCGCTGTCGGGAACATTAAGTCAGACACGGCTTCCTGTTGTTTGTGTCCATGTATGCATTATTTGCGCCTCAAAATAAGCGATCGAGACACGGTTTCTCAACTGATTTACCTATACTGTGATAAATATTGCGGATGTTTAGGTTAAAGCTGGTGGGTATGTAGCTAGTTACCCGTCCAGTTATGAAGCTGAACGTTGATCGCACGCTACCCGGAAGTTGTGCCATGTATTAAAATGAGACTTTCAGACATCGGTTTTAAAGGTTAACCCCCACCCCACCAACTCTTCACTAATAAGTAAAAAGACTGGTAAATAAGCGAGCATTCAGGCATCTATCGGTCTTCTGAATCTGCTTTTTAATTAGCATTTTCGGCAGTCCTCCTGGCTGGGTCGAGCGCCATTCCTGCCGGCATCCGGATCAATCCAAGCGGCCGGTATTTCAGTCTCCCGCTTGTGTTTTGTCGATGAGCTGGCTGCCTTGTTCCGTCGCTTTTTAAAAAGTGTTACCTGAGGATGCTGTGCGCCTCCATGCTGCGGTTCTGGTTACTCGAGCACACCACCGCCACGCGCAGCGGGTGACTCGGCATCGCGCCTCAGCCGGCCGCCTAACCACTGGGAGGAAAAAGCAAAAATCGACAAAGGGCCGCAAATTTAGCCGAAATCTACCAAAGTAAAGGGCGATCTATCACCTCCACCACCTAATGTCGAGGTTAAATTAAGACTGAAGAACAACAGATTCGGAATACTCCCATTAACCAAACGCGTTGGCCCATAAAATGGCGGACAGTACTTTAAGACGATATAGGTCTTACATTGGGGCGGTGTCTCACTGATTATTGGCACCGCAAGCGACCAATCAGGATGAAGAATGTTTTTTGCACCGCCCCAAATTCAATGACGTATTCTAATTATATGCAGAGAACAAGATGTTTTCCCCTGAATGCCGTGGTGCTGTGATATGGGTCCTGTAGGTTTCATTATTACGGGAACTCTTTAAGACAACGCTTATAAAAGTTATAAACACAGTTATAAACTGTGTATAAATACGTATCCACTTTGGTGGTTCATTATGTTGCGAAAGTGATGGACGAAAACTGTCTTTATAATAAAAGTGAAACGTGATGATTAATTGTAATAAATGAAGAGGATTATGTTAGTTCTACGCTGAACCGACGCGGAGCTTCGGACAAATGAAACGTGTTTAGTCGAGAAATAGAATAGGTTTTCTATAAAAGGATTGATGTCAATCTCAGTATATGGACTCAAATTTAGCCCCACCTCTAATGGTGTGGGGGCGTAAAATGACGGAAGGCTGCCGCTTCTGGAAAAGAAGTACAACAAAGAATATACATACATATGTATACACACACACGTAAAACGCTGAACCAGCTTGCTAACGGTATTTACCTATACAGAGTGTGTGTATCACATCAACGTGTCACAAACGCGGCTGCCTTTCATTGTCAGAATTTATAAGAGACACTTCGGAACATGCCCTGTGACCCTGATGATCAAGATAAGTGGTTAGAAGGTGGATCAATGTTTGACATATTTTCTGTCTAAGAGTAAACTGACCTAATTGCATTCCAATCTGAAATATGTCAGTGGTTTAGAAGTCAAACATCATAATCATTTTATCATTTCGACTTGAATCCTGCGACTCCATTCGACAAATTTTATTACTGAAAAGAAAACATCAAACCATGCATCCATCCGTTCGGTAATCCATCCATGCATGCGTCCATCTATTTTTCATAACCAGTTATCCAGTAAAGGGTCACACTGAAGGTGTGGCTCGTCGCAAGAAGCACAGGGAATGATGTGACAGACGCCCTGTATGGATCACAAGTTCATTGTAGGACACACACTTGCTCCCACACTGAGGACAATTTAGAGACACCAGGGGGTGTTTCTCAACATGTGTATTTGCCTGTACTTGTATTCTTGTGTACCTGTTTTACGTCATCCTCCATTGCCAAAGACCAGTTCCGATACTAATGACAGAAGCACAGAGGAAGGTAAACCCCTAGATGTCGTTTTCGCCCCGCCCCAAATATCAAGGATACATCGGTTGCATCCTCGCCAAACTATACCAATCCCATGATTCATTGGGCCCAAAGTTTGTTCTTGGGAGGCAAGTTAGCAAGACCTCTCTTGCCAAGACTGCAAATATGATCTTTGTTTTTTTGATATTAAGAACCACCCCAGTTCACCCAACCATGTGTTTTGGGCTGAGGCAGGAAAGCCATGCAAGCATTTGGAGAACAATTTCAGTGCAGGATTTAAACCCAAAACTGTGGAGGTGAGAGTTCCACTGAAAAACTGCATTGCCCTTCAAAGTAGTTATATTTTAAGCATGTTTACACCCTTTTTAAAAATATTTAAAAATAATTTTTTAGTAGATATACATGAGTTGTAACTGCTACTGTTTACATAGTGTCATGTCTGCTATAGTAATTTAATACACACAAATTCACCTGCCAGCACTTAGTGATTCAGCAACAGTAAATGTTGTACAGTAAAGTATATACATTTACAAGGGAAGTAAATCTGTCACAAGAGGAAAAGTAGATATTGTCTTTCAGAAAAACAGCATTTTTGGCTACTTAGCACTTGAGATTGAAGTAGGTAATAGAACTGGTCTTATTGAGATCAAATACATTGCCAGAAATTCACTGTACACCAATGGCTTTCTGAGTCAGCAAAGAAGCAAGCTGGCAGTAATGAGATAAAAAAAGAGGCTTGTTCATCTCGAGATGGTGGTGTGATGAGTTAGTGGGTAGCACTGTGTCCTCCTACCTCGAGCCTTATGGGTTTGATTCCTGTCCCCAGGAGCTTGTATGTTCAAACAGGTTTCCTCCCAGAGAGTGGGGGTCTGACTCTAATGTTGGAGTTGTACCCTGCAAAGGCCTGGCATCCTGTCCAGAATGGCTCCTGCGATCGGCTCCAGGCCCCGACCATGAACTAGATACGTAATTATGGAATACTTTCTTATCGAAATTCCACACTTGTTATATCAATAACTCATTTGACAAACAAGCCAACTCACTTCTCTTACTTATCTCATAGTTTCTGAATTTTTCTTTTCTGCTGATAATTCCTTCCCCTTGAGTCTGTGGACCACTTTTCTGCTGGTTCCTGCTCTTTGTAAACTACAATCCACATTTGCAAACACCCAGTGCTGAAGGATAAGAAACAGGCAGATCCCTGTGATTTTTTTTTATAATAGATCTGTGAAAGGAACACTACAAATGAAAGAAATGCTGAATTAAAATAACAAAAACCTAATTATGATATATTTGGCCAAAATAATAATATGAACATTTTGTACGCATAGCCTCTGATGTGATTATTGTAATGAGCGGGCCCAAGTGTGGGGGGGCAACTGGGGATGTTGTCCTGGGCCGGGGTCTGGGGTGGGGGGCACAGAAGAGGGCATTATGGGGCCCGGCAATTATGCACAGCAGGGCTGGTAATAAGTACTATGCTATAGTACAGAGGTGCAATGTTCAGGTACAGAAAGTGCAAATCCAGACCAAGGTTTTGTTTCAACCAACTAGTAGAGTACTCTGTGACTGTGACTCTTTATACTCAACTGGTTGGTTAAAACAAAACCATGGTCTGGACTTGCACTTTCTGGACCGGAACTTTCCACTTCTGGTGTTGTATCCAACTTTTTGAATTAAGCCTCATGCAAGCCTCTCCTTATTTATGTCTGAATGGCAGTAAGTCTATTAATGTGATCCATGCATCCATATGCTATACCATTTTTTCAATTAAGGGAATACTCTGAAAAAGACACCAGTTCATTACAATGCACATGCTCACATGCGATAAGTAATTTACCGACACCAATCCACTTAACGCAAGGCAGGAGTGAAAACGCAAACATAGAAAGAACATACGTACACCATCCACCCAGAGCCAGGTTTCGAACCCTCAGCCATAGAGCCGTGAGACCACTGAGGCATGGTGTTACACCCACTAAACGGATAATATTTCAAAACACTATTTAAAAGAAATGGACAACTGGAAGGTATGGTGCTCAACATAAGGCATCACACTGAAACTGCTTTTCTTAGTAGATCCTTTATTCTCTGTATAAGAGGATTAAACTACAGGAGAATAGCACAGTATTGCAGAGACTGTAAGCCAGCCTGAGGTCTACGCACAACAGTCTACAGCACACAATGTGAGCTACACCGCTAGGTCAACGTAGCCAGATATGTAAGGCAAGGCTATACACTCTATTGCACTTCGTCTATCCACCTCTAGGGCAACTTAAGGGTCTGGAGGGTTATGTTGTTATTCAAGGTTCCTTCAGGCAGCCCCCCCCCCCCCGGTGGTGTAAAATGAAACTGCAACTAAAGCTACTTAACCTAGACGATTTACAACGTACCACAGCTATTTTTATCATTAGCAGTCCCTGGAGAACTTGTTGAGGGCTTGTTTATCTAATATACATGTAGTTTTAGTTGAATGCCCATCTGTGAGTACTACAATAAATACTATCTTGTCTATGTTTCTATAATCAGAATAGTTTAACGTCCAACAGTTCTAATGTTCTCGTTTACAGGGTGAGACTCCATCTGAGTTATGTTCCATGGACAGCTTGATGACTGAGATGCACAGTGAAAACAAGTCAACGCACTGAAAGCAGCACTTTGAAAATTCCTTCCCGGGTGTTCATGTGTGCCCCACCAAATGGCCATATGACTCGTGTTAGGTACGCGTTGGGCACAGGGCCCTGGCAGGTGCCCGGGCGTGCGGGGCCAGGCGGGCCCGCTGCGTCGCCGGGCTCATGATGTTCTCTGTTATGTATGCCACCAGCAGGCAGATGACAACCAGCATCACGCAGATGGCCCCGCCCACGGTCGTCATGGCAACCACGATGTCCTGCATCCCTGAAGGCGAGACCGTGAACTCCACGCACTCGCCGGGGTCGTTGGTGTCACCGTGGGGGCCGGCAGGAGGGTCCGGCCGGGGGGACAGGGGCCGCAGGCAGATGCGGTATGGCACGTTCTCGTGCAGGTCGCTCAGCAGGTAGTCGCTGCAGCTGACCCCGAGGTGCACCCCCGCACACTCAAACTGAGTGTAACTGCCATTCCACCAGCAGCTCAGCCCAAACCCTCTGTGCCGGGTGGCGTTTCCCACGCCGGCCCTCTGTGGGGGGATCCTGGAAAAACTTTTCCTATGCTCTTCTTTCCTCTGTACCGTTCCCCCCCCCGATTTACCCACTGTGTGCTCTCCCTGGTGACCCCCCTCAAGCTTCTGTCTCCACCACAGATCACTCTCTTGCGCCCACTGAATTAGCACGCTTCCGTTAGCCAGCACGTTGGCTACTACCTGCCCGCCTGCAGACCTCACCTCGTGGCACTGCCCACGTCGGCACTGGAAGCCGTGCTGCGTGTCCCTGAAACAGAGCCGGCCCCTTCCTCCTGACTCCACCACTCTGTAGGCACATATCAGGGCGGCCCCACTGTCCATGCTCTGCTCCTCCCTACCCAGGGGCAAGTTCGGTGCTCTTGCTGTCCCAGAATCATTAGCACGTCTGCTGTTATTGTCAGCATCTGTGGCAATCCCATCTCTAGGGCTATAATGAATCTTTGGTAGGGTTTGGTTAATACTTGTGTCCCCTTTAAGGTATTCGTTTTCACTGTAGTTATCATTACTGTAGTTTTTGTGGGCGACCCAGTTCAAGGACTCTCCTCCGCTTCCTTCTCGGGATGGGGGCGAGAATGGCACGGTCGGCACTGCGCCGTTGCTCCAGCTGGAGAGTCCTGCCGTCTCCTGACAGGTTCCCAGCAGCAACGCAGCGCCCGCGATGAAAGCCGTCCACAGCTGGTCCGGCATGCCGCCGCCGCCTCCTCCTGAGCGATATGCCGGCCGCAAGCAGCGTGCGCGGAATGCGGGCAGCGACGTCAGCGCTGCCGGGGATCCGCACTGAGCCGGAGGGGGCTGCCGAGTCGCGGCGGCTCAGCCGCATCCATACGCCAGCGGCGGGCGATCGACACCTCTGCTGGCTGGGGAAGGCGACGACAGGCTGCGATCCAAAACAAAAAATAACAGTACTGAATAAATAAAGGAATGGCGCTCTGCCTTCTCTCCGTTCATTCGACTGTTTCAAAATAAAAACAAAAAAACGCACGCACAGCTGATAATAAAACTAATAATGAGATAATTACTGTAAAAAAAATTAAGCAAACGGTGCAACGATGCGCTGGGTGAAAGCACCCATATAATTAATCGCTTACTCGTTTGCATGTCTGTCAGCGGACATTTGCTGGGTAATTTTTTATTATTTGACTCGCCTTTCTTCTAGCTGCTCCCGACGATGGTCGTGACGAGCCCGGGTGTGTGTGAGCATGCCGGTGGCTGCAGCCGTCAACACTCAATTACATGAGTCATGTCAGCGATCTCCCGTCTCTCGTCCGGCCCCAGCGGCAGCGGCCGCATCTCCGCACCTGAGCCTCGGCACATTGACGTCAGCGGGCGCTTGATGGGCTCCCGGCGAGGGGCTCCGCAGAGACGCGGCTCCCCCCTCGGCGCCTGCAGAGAAAGCGCGTCACCGGCTTCCCAGTGGCGCCTCTGAAGATTTTTTGACGGTTATTCAAAGGAGTAATGCAGGAGGATTATATAAACTTATGGGATCAGCTTTAAACATCCAGCTTTAACACACATAAGAACTCACAAATTTAAATAAAGCATCAGTCACGCCATCATATATTTATCAAAAATATAGGCTAATTGTTTCTCATATCTAATGTCCCACATATATTACCGCATTGAGTAAAATCATTTTATTTTGCATTTGTTTGTTTTAATTTACTACATGTATCAAGCTGGATGCGGCCAGCAATCAATGTTCTGCTTGTCTTGTGTAAAATGTTAATAAACATGAATTTCAGTTCTTTACTAAGCGAAGGTACTTATAGGCCTACTGCTTGTATACGGTGCCAATAAAATGATGAAACAGTTAAAATATCATTTTATGGGTAGCAGTGGCCCTAAAAAATCTCTGGCGGCTCCCCTGATCTGTCTATTACAGTGTCAGACGCAGAAGTCAGAGAAAACTTCACGCATAAACATTAAGCTCAGCAAAGATGAAACACCCACCTGTATCTTTGCAATGCATTTGCTTAATAAGTGCAGGTGCTCTATATCACAGCTGTGACGAACAGACATGGAGGTCTAAGATCATCGGATGCCTGCATTGGTCCCTGAGGCACATCATTATGAACCCCTTCACAGAGACGGTGTGTGCCAGCTCCCTCTCTGACGCATACACACAGAAAGGCTCATGCAAGCTGTGTGGGGCTTGCAAAGAGTGCAGCAAGCTCATGGTCCCTAATGATCTGCTCCAATGGCCTGAAGTGGTACCTTTGAAGGATATGGTGGAAGGTGGGAGGGGCATAGATAGAAGAAAGGGGAACATACTTAAGCTGTAGCCTTTCTGTGAGTAAATACTAATTCTTCCTCCACAGTAACCTCTGGCCTCCATATTCCTACAGTGAACACTAGCCCTCATACTCCTGCAGTGAACACTAGCCCCCATACTCCTACAGTGAAAAATACCCCCCATACTCCTGCAGTGAACACTAGCCCCCATACTCCTACAGTGAAAAATACCCCCCATACTCCTGCAGTGAACTCTAACCCCCATACCCCTGCAGTGAACATTATCCCCCGTACTCCTGTACTGGGGACTATTCTCAATAATAATACTAATAGGCTAATCCACAGTTTTAATTTTACAAATTTAAATCAGAGTTTAAAAGGCAGGAAGCATCTATTTGTCCAGCTGAAACAATAGAGATCCATTCATTTCTAGTAATTTAATAGTTCAGTTATGGCAATTCCCAAATGATCAACAAACAAGCAAATGAAACACAGGTACAAGCACAAAGCACGGAAAATCCTTAGGTATGCGATTTGCCGCTCGGAGTGCTAAGCTCAGGTGGCTTTAATAGGGCCCTGGAGAGAAATGGCTTCACTGCCAGCTGCCTCAGGCCGGCTTGCTCTTCCACCCTTGAGGTGCAGGGAGGTGAACTGTAGTGAGATAGGAAGGGAGCGCAGGAGACATCCACCATCCTGAGCCGAGTAAGACAGGAGACATGGGAATACAGACATCCACAGTCACATCACTTTGTAGCCTTAATTCCGCATTATATGGCCAACTTTGTAGCTTCCTGATCCTCATGTTTGTCACCTACCTTTTGTTACCCAACTTTCCTTCTCCCACACCTGCTTATGCAGAATATGACTGGAATCCCACAGCAGAAAGCTCGAGGGGGGCATGAAGGGGGACCCACTGGGCAGTCCAAGGCATGGCACCCACTGATACAAACTTACAGTGAGCTATTTACTGAATGGATGAATGAATGAATGAATGCCTTTAGTGTCATTGTGCAAGGTACAACCAAACTGGAAGAAAAAAAGACAGGAAGGATACAAACTACGGAAAAAAATAAGATGGATAGAATATAAAACTGAAAATAAAAGGAGTGTAAAAAATTAAAATGTAAACAAAGTGAAAATAAATAAAAAATGTCACAAAGTAGGTGTTTAAATAAAATAAGTGTTATATTGTAGATATTCCTCTCCCTGTGATTCAGTTTCGGTCAGTGGGTGTAGTTGTAGTCTGTGGATTGCTAATTTAACAACCATGTCTTTATAAAAATAGTGTCCCGTCCATGGTCCCTCTGCCTCTGGCTTTTTACTTGGACAGGCCCTGGCTCACTGGGATCCTGTACTGGAAATGTGGTTATAGAATTTGGATGGATCAATCCCTCCGCCATAGCCAGCAGACTATCTCAGGGCACACAGAGTCGCACCCCAACATGCTGTGAATATAATATCACGACATCACCTCCAGACACTGGGAGTGACAGCTGCTCCGGCCGAAAGACAGGTGGTCACCAACTGCAGTCGGAACCACGGCCAGCAGCCACATGTCAACATTTCAGCACCTTTGTTTTGGCCACTAAGAGGCACCCTGATGCTAACCTTGCTCGCCCAGCTCCTGCAGATGGCCCAGGCTGCCTTATGTTTGGGGAAGCTCCCTCAGAGACACTCAGGCAACAACTGGCCCAGACCTTCTGCATCATGCAACACCTCAGTCACTTCCCTTACCCCATCTGTCCCAGTCCTTCCCATTTCTAACAAAAGGCTTTTTCTCCGGGGCACCATTCTGGCCTCGTGCTGGTCTGTGTACCTCTGTTCCTGTGCAATCCAAAAATGCCTGCATCATACCACTCATCCTACCAACATAACATTTCACTGCCTGAAATACTCAGGAGTCCAGCTAGAGTAACACATTGTGATATTTTATTATTCTTAATTAGAAATGTCAAATCAAAACAGGATGACTGTAACCATGGATGGACAGATAGCTGGAAAGCAAATGAACAGCCATAAATTCGTTCGAACGTTAGGATCAAGTTCATGTGGGCCCTCTGGCATCTTTCTTATTTCTGAAGAGGTAGGTTTACCTGATCACTGATGGCCAGCTTGAGGAGTGATATAGACCCTACTAGATGACGAGAGATGGAAGTGCCTTGGACCCAGCTGATCTCCGCTGAAGACAGTTGTCAGACTGACTGTCCAGTTTCTGATTTTTACACAAATCAAGATTTAACCCCCGAGAAGCCAAATAAAATAATGAAGGTTGGGATCTACTTGATTTCAGCTTCAGTTTTTATTGTGGCATATATTTGCCTTTGGAGTAGCAAAGCAAGAAATCAAAATATCATTAGCCTGAGGCTCATACAATAAAACATGCTGGAGCTTTTATCTCTGTGGGTAAGAGTGTCGTCTCGCAGAAACCTTTCGAAAATCTCACCACAGCTTAACAGTTAATTTGTGCATTTTACTTGCTGCATTTTATAAAGATTTTACGATTTCTTGTCTACTTTACAGCTTTGCTTCCTAAAACATTCCAGTTACGTGATACAAATGTGTATCTTATTGTTTATTTCTGAGTTTTTATATTCATTTTCTTTCAAATTTCAATTAAAGTTTTCCCTAACTATAATTTTAAGTCAATACTTTAAAAGGACATAGTCTGCTTGTGAAAGACTATGCTTACAATGTTCTGAAAATACATCTAATAATTCCTATTGTGGTCTTACTGCGGTCTATACTATTCATTGACGCTTCACAGTGTTGAACATGCACTACTTGGTGTCTGTAGGCTGCGTTGCTGGGTAACGAATTTTAGGGTAAATGGACCCTAAAGAGAATTTGAATCAGCAACAGTGAGGATGGCTTTTGTTTTAGGGATGGGGTGGGGGGTGTTTCCAGATAAAACTACAGCTGGAGACAAAGGACAAGAACAAAGTAATATTCACCTGAAGTGAGGACATCTGGCTGTAATTTCAACCCTGGAGCAATACTGTCTATGATCTGAACATGCCCTCAGCAAAAGCCTGACTGCGAAATGTCCAAGATCCTGACTGCAGACGCCATTCTCTTTGGGATCCTTGTGTTTTCAGGGATTTTGGGAAATTTGCTGGTCATCCGAGCGGTAAGGACAGAGACCTGAACACTTCCTGTCTGGCACTCAGTGGTTTTACTCATACTGCGAACACATGCGAGATCTTCTAAAGGAAGCTAGGGTATGTTTTGTGAGGAACACTTGAAAATATCACTGATGCCATTATATTCGCATGCTTACATTGTTTTCTTAATTGGTTATTGTTACATTTTAAGTGATTGTTTTATTTCTGTACTTTTGATTCTGTTTGACCTCCTCACCTGATACGTTGTAACAACAATAGATTCATCTCTGAGTAAAATGCCTATTTGACCGTTTCATGTTAATCTGAAAATATTTTGTTTTTCCTGGAGCCAATGACAAGAATCTCCTGTATGCACCTTACTTTGATTTACTCAGTTCTGGACTTAAAATCCTTTTTAATGTGGTACATTCACGTTTGATTGGAAAAGTTGCCGAATATTCTGTTTAGCTTTATTTTTCTCTGACAAAGGTCACCTATTTGGAAAACAAGAGAATCGCCCTCTTTGTAAAATGAATTATTATTATGTGTTCAGTGACAAAACTGTCTCTGGATTAGTGTCATGCATGCAAAATATAGACTTCACCCTCAGCCATACGCTGACCCATTACGTAGTCACACATTATCTCTGTCAATTACTGTAATATTTTAAACATCGATATGGAATCACATTTGAAAATGGTGGGATTTGATAATACACACATACATCTAATGCCCCATCACCCTGCTTCCCTCCACCATTTTGCTCTTGCTCTTCTAAATCAGCCCGTTTAAGGCCTTCGGATCATGCTTGCGGTGAATTGACTCAATATTCTTAACCAGTGACTCACATGATGTTTTCTTTGTATGTGTAACTCCTAGATTATTTACATTCATCTGGTGCTTTTGTCTAAAGTGACTTACAGTAGAAAAAAGGGTTAAAATTTATGTATGGTTCCCTGGGTTTGGAACCTACGACCTTTCGGTTGTGTCAGGTGTCTGCGAAATGATACCAAGGCTGTTGCACTTTCCCTTGGCGATCCCAGGTTTTCCAGCTGTCCCTGGAAAGAGCCTCGCGGCAGCTCTCCCCCTCCGACGCCATCCTGGTGAACCTGACGCTGGCCAACCTGTTGACCACACTGTTCCGCACGCTGCCCATCTTCGTGTCCGACCTGGGCCTGGAGCTCTCGTTGAACGACAGCTGGTGTCGCGTCTTCATGCTGCTCTGGGTGTGGTGGCGGGCGGTGAGTTGCTGGATCACGCTAGTGCTCAGCGCCTTCCAGTGCATCACCCTGCGGAGACAGCGGGTGACCATAGGTGGCCTGGCCCAGAGGCGAGAACGGCTCCGCGTCTTAGTGGCCCTGGGGGTGGTGTGGGGCGGCAATCTCGCCCTATCGCTGCCGGCACTGGTCTATACCACGCACATCAAGGGCAACATCACGGTGGAGGTTATGGTGATCAGCTGCACCACACGCCCCCTGCTGGGCTGTATGTGGGTGTTCCCCTCTGGCCAGCAGGCCGTGGCGTACGCCTCCAGCTCCCTGGCCATCAACGAGGTGACCCCCCTGGTGCTCATGGTGGGCACCAACCTGGTCACGCTTCAATCGCTGAACAAGCACATCCGTAGAGTCCTCGCCAGTGGCCACAAGGACCTGGACCAGCACATGTCCACCGAGCGCAAAGCCGGCCAGGTGATCATGGCACTGGTGAGCCTCTTTGTAACCTGCTGGGTGCTGCAAGTGGCCGCGGTGACCTACTACAACCACAACGGCGGCCGGCACACGGAGGCCCTGCTCACCATCGCTCACTTCTCTGCCTCGCTCTTTGTGGGCTTCAGCCCCCTGGTGCTGGCCATGGGACACAGCAAGCTGAGAAGAAAGATACAAGGCATGTTTTTTGGCAGGTGTAACAGGAAGACGGCGCCACAGGGGAGAGAGATAGAAAGTGTTTCGAGGACAGCAGCCCATAAAGGACAGTAGAGGATAAAGAAGGCATAACAGGCACAAGAGAAAAAGCAAAACAATGGGTTGAATTTAATATGGGAAGCAGGAGCAGGGTGTTATGAGTAAATGCATAGCTGGGCAGCAACAAATGTTATCAATCATTCTGAGTTCATTCATCAGAGAACATAGATTAACAATGGAAATGCGGCCAATGCAGCTGAACACAAATTATCTGAAAAAATGCTCTTAATAACCTGCTTATACTGGAAAACAATGTACACTCTATGACCAAAAGCATGCAGAAACCAGCTTGTCCAACATTTTATTATGAAGCCAAGGGCATTAATTTGAAG
>JAAGVU020000123.1:18654839-18687211 GCA_011763525.2 Mormyrus iriodes | reverse complement strand
GTGTGACTGTGTGTCTAATTATACATCTGTGTCGGCAGTGGGTGTGGATTAAATAGGAAATTCCTCTGATTAATTGGCATGTCCACATACATTTGGCCATATAGTTTACAAGCGTCCATAAATGTCAAATATTCCAAATATTTAAAACCAAAACATATTTGTCTTTTCCTAACTCTGAATACCAGGCTGACACTTAACAGCGCTGACTTTAATCTCCAGTAAACACTACATAAGTTTCACTGTTTCATTCCCGATGGATTTATCTAGTGACCTTGTGATATTGAGCTGGTAAAATGAATTTCCAATAAAGTGTTTGCTTGACCGATGACCCCTGTTTGTCAATAATATCCCTTTTGATCATATCGGTGGTGTTTTTAAATACAGAATTCACACTTAAGAAATAATCCATATCGCACCTTACTAAATATTGCTGCTGGATGCAATTTGTATTACAGAAACATTTAACTGAGCATTTTAAAAGCTGCAGGGTAGCAATTCATACTCAGACCAAGCAAATAAAAAGAGGTTTTAAAGCGAAAAAGAAAAATACTGAACTCCTTGTGAGTTTGATTCATTTCTTACTCAAATTAATACTTTCTAATTTGATCCAATATAACATGCATTTCTCCTTCCGCAGGGGAGGCTGCTTGCCACTGTGACTTTAAAAATTAATTAAGCAGCTGTATTACACACACTTATTACAAATCGGATGGATTTTCATTTTGACGTTTCGCGTATAGGTGCATGTTTCATTTTGTCATGGTTGATGTGCACCACTGTCATGGTAAAAGTGGAAGTTAAAAGGAGAGTTAATTTTGCTGCACACCCCCCGATTATTTCCTTTGTAAACGTAGCTCTCGCAGACCCCCGGTGTACAGGCGGTCCCCGGGTTAAGAACCTCCGACTTAAGAATGATCCGTACTTACGAACGGACTGCCGTAAAGATATATTAATATATATATAAATAAGTACAAGTATACAAGTATATTAAAAATTCGGGTTAAATATAATGGTTCATAAACAGAAATGCACGCACTTTGTGATGCTCGTGGAAACATTGCAAGGCTTCAGCGGTTCGAGGTACAGCACAGTACCCTATATAACTACTGCCACTTTTACTGTATACTTATTATGATTATTATTATTAAGGGTCCAAAGCACGAAGTGCTTATGGACACTTCTTGTTTTTTTTTTATTATTATTATTATTATTATTATTATTATTATTATTATATACTGTTTTATTATTTTTCCGTCTATAAATTCTTAAAGACAGATTTAGGGAACGGATCTCGTTCGTAACCTGGAGATTGCCTGTAGATGATTTCCCAGCCAAGAAACTGTCATTGTGTTGGCAGGTCAGCCCCGTCAAAGTTATTAGGGGTAAGTACACCGTTTCACTTATGAAAGATGCTTAATACTGTTTTCACGAAAGTAGTTCAGAGCAAAAATAGTTTAAGCTAAAAAAAACAGGCAAAAAACAGCAGTACATATTAACACAAAGTAGCCTGTCCAGAGGCTGGAACACAGCTCTCTAGAGCCATTAAAACACATCCGTATTGACCTTGTTCTTGTAATGTGTGGATATTAACCACCAGCCCTCACTGACATTTACTAATATTAACAATGAAACACCCCTGTAACACGCTTTTGTTATGTTGTAGTGCTGTTGTTGGGTTTTGGGTGGGCATGGACAATACAGTAATTCTGTAAGATTTTTTTTCTGTTAATGAAGTCAGGATTCTTTGTTGGCAGTAATTTTACATATTATTTTCCTTCTGCCTGGACCCGGAGTGACCACCCATCTCTGTCTATGTCTCTCCTCCCCTGGTCACAGTCACAGGGTACTCAACTGGTTGGTCGAAACAAAATCTTGGTCCGGACTTTTACTTTCTGGACCTGATCTACCCAGTTCTGGGTGGTAGACTGATTCCTCTCATAGAGCTGAATAGTGACTCCATAATGCTCTATATGTAGACACTAGAATCGAGCGTCAATCAACTGCTCATTATTCACCTATCAGAAGGATGTTCCAACTCCTTGAATAAAGGGGCACAACTTGATCAGCGTAACCTGATTCGCCCCGATTACTGTTGAAACAGAGGAAAGGGGGCAGCTGAAACAATAGACATCTAGCTGCTGGGAGCTGAATAGGCATATTACCAAAGCACAAGAGATTTACTTACCTGGCTAATTGTGTCACACCTCGTTAGAGGCATAATCAATTAAAACGTAGATCTGTTAAGCCCCCACCCAGCTAGAGAGTGGAAAACAGCAGTGATTAATGGGGAACGAAGCAGAGTACGAAGGTCTTTTCTGTTACATCATTAACAGAAAAATGCATGAGCCTTTTTGGAAAAAAGCATAAATAAAGCTGTAATTTTTTTTCCCAGATGCGATCATTTTGCCTCATTTTTTTCAGTCCATTTCATTTTCAGTCCACTTCACTAGAACTTCAGCAAAAAGTCAATACTACAGTTATGGATTTCAAGCTGACCAAATTTTATATGCAATTGCTGTACGCCACATCTTGCCAGACAACGAAAAACAAATGCATTTTAAATATTACGAGATAATAGATGGTAACGCATTTAAACAATACCATTGGCTCCAGATTATCCATACATCCATCTACCATAACTGCTTATCATGCTGAGTCAGGACCCTCTCCCAAGAAGCACAGGGCACACAACAGGGCTCATTTTGGATGGGATGCCTGACCATCATGGGGCACGTGGCTATAATGCAGTTCTTCAAAGAAACAAATAACAAGGTACAATGTAGCTGCAGAGGACTATCAAAATTTAATGGCTTTTATTCTTACAAAATGTATAACTCCATTTTTTGTGACTGGAAAATTCATTTGCTCATTCTCCCTCAACACTAGGTACTACTGCCTGAACCTCAGCCCTAGGAGAAGCGAAATACTAGAAATAAAAAGACACGATAAAGTGTCCCCGATAGAGACAACCCGAACATTTTCATATTTTGCCTGATGTACGCCACACTTTTATAAATGACACAGAGCCAGTCACAGCAGCCTTCTGGCCATTTATTAACATGTTGCCTACATCATCACAGAGGAGCAGCACGTCTTTGGTCAGATTCGGCATATATATATGAAACAGGGCTCGCTAATTCTGGTGTTGGAGAGCCAAAATCCAACAATCATGCTAAACCTGGTAATTAGCTAATTAAAATGTGTTATAGCGGGGAAATCTGCACACTGCGATGGATTCTGGCCCTCCAGGACTGGAACTGGGGAACCGTGATTTACAGTCATGCTTTTGTATTTGTTTGGTTATATTAAAGACAGATGGGGATGACTTTCCGTCAAAAGTCACTCCTGACATAGATCCTAAAAATTATTGCAGAAAAGTACGACTGTAAAAGCCTGAGGCGCACTCCTGTATCCATGAGGAATTCGGTGTGCTTTACCAACAGTAGGCAGAGAGGGAACTCTGTAAGCTCTTATTTTGATTGGCTATAGGTTGGTAATAAGAGGAAAGCATCAAATGATCAGATGTCAGCAGGACGTGTATGTCTGTGAGGGAGTTGCCCCGAGGCCCTGGGCCGGTCATGGAGACAGCATGGCCTTCACCACAGCCCGCATACGGCGGTGGCCAAAGGTCAGCACCACCGGCGAGAGGGCGATGAAGGCGGAGTTGGCAAACCGTGCCACCACCAGGAGGGAGTCTACTGGCCGGCCGCCGTTGAAGTGGATGTTGTTGTTTGAGATGATGCTGGTGCCCCAGGACAGGATGAAGAGAATGATCAGGGCCATGATGACCTGGGGGCAGAGGGAGTGACTGCGGTAGGGGGGAGAATAGGGCTGAGATACAGGCCCGGTGAAAATGACATGGTCTCGTCATTCATTACCAGGATCCCCCCCCCCAAACCTTACCTTGGCTGCCCTTCTCTCAGCAGGTATCCTGCGCACCCCCAGGGCGTCCTCCACGGCGTTCTCCCCCATACGCCTGCGCCCGTGTCCATACAGCGTGTAGAGAGAGCTGGTATTTGTGATGGACATCAGAATGATGGGAATCATCTCATGGATCAGCAGAGAGGCGGTGGAGTAAATAAAACTCTTGTAAGAATCCGGGAAGTTCCACACGCAGCCCAATAGGGGGCGTGTGGTGGTGCTGACCAGCAGTAATGTCTAGTGAAAGGAGAGGAAATAATGAGAAACAGAACCAGAATTCACTTTGATGGCCACCTGGTACAGCGGCAGCCACCAGGAATTTCTCCTTTGAGCACTATTGGCACATGCATTCACAAACATCATTGAACATTAAGAAAAATAACAAAAATTGTAATAAAACAAAATAGATTTAAGTATGAGCACCAGTGCAAATTAGTACAGTAAATGCATGCATCCCTTTTCTGCAACCGCTTGTCCTATTCAGGGTCATGGATGGGGGGGTCTGGAGCCTATGGGTGCAAGGCAGGGAACAACCCCAGGATGGGGCACCAACCCATTGCAGGGCACACTCACACACCATTCACTCACACACGCACGCATGCACACACACCTACGGGCAATTTGGTAACGCCAGTTACCCCCGGCACATTTTTTGGACTGTGGGGGAGAAACCAGAGTACCTGGAGGAAATAACGCTGCAGTATAAATAAATATATTCTATAAATTTGACTTCAGAGTCCTATATTACACACACATAGAATCAAAGCTACACAAGAAAGTCAGTCTCCTGATAACTGACCCTCAAATATATAAGCCATAAGATGGCCTTTCTGGAATTTGAGAGTCATGAGGTAAATTCCAGATGGGTGATGGCATTCCGTGTTACCTGCCTGACACACTTACCCACCTCGGTGCTGTTTAGGCCTCCCCGCTTGGAGTAGATGTAAGCAGGAATGGAGTACAGCAGGTTTAGGGCCCAAATTAGGCCTAAGCCCAACAGCAGAGGTCTTGGGAGCCCACAGGGGCCGTGGGAGCTGCTCTGACTGGGCCCCAGGCGGTGAAGCGTGCGGTGGTGAAACGCGCTCAGGAAAAACGTCGACCACACATTGACAGCACGGAGCCACACCCACACACACATGAAGAGACGACACCACTCCATGGATAAATAGAGCTAGATGGAAGAAATGAAAAATGAAAAAGAAGATTATTAGAGTCTGTGGAAAGAAGGTAAATTATCTCCAACCTAACCTCAGCGAATGTGTAATTCAGGTAATACTGGGGTAGATTGTAGGGTACAAGCACTGGACCACAAATTTAATGGTGTTGTGGCCCCTTCACAATAAGGGACAAAGACACAAAGTGAAAGATACCAGGAACTCAAGGGATTACAGCAAAACAGAAATACAACAAGTTGCCACAAACGGAGGAAATTCTTCTCCAGACTCCCTCAACCTGCATTAATTCCTCCAGAATTAATCTGACTGACCGCCCCCCCCCCCTTAACACCCTAAGAAGTCAGTTGATTTAGGGCTAGCTGGGTGCCACTGAATGAGGAGCAAAGAAGCCCTTCACTTGTGATCAGTCTGTTTCAGAGGATGGCTGGTTTCAGATTAGATTATGAAACAAGTAACGCTGAAATAACTCATTAGTATAATTTTGCTGTCACTTCCGTTTTACTTAGGAAAAATTCACTTTTGTTATATTATGAAATGCATTATCTTTGTACCTCCTCTTTCCTTTTTTTAGCCACCAGCCGCCACTCATTGGTATAGATGTGTGAAAGATCGCCTGTGTCATTTCTGCATCCCCACCAACAGACTGGAAGGAATGTGGAGAAATGCAAACTCTGATCTTATATATCCATAAATCTTCCAGCTGCTTGGATCCTGGTCGGGGGGGGGGGGGCCTGGAGACAATCCCCAGAAACATGGCAGGGTTGCACCTAGTCTAGGATATCAGTGCAGTGTAGGCCTGCCATACCATTAAAGTGACTATTGTCAGCAGCCAAACAACCTGCAGTTCAGGTTATATAATCTACCTGAAGCTATGCAGGTTTGGGCCAGACCAGTACCTCGATGGGAAACCAACTAGGAGAGCTGGGTTGCTGCTGGAAGAGGTGCTGGTGTGGCCAGCAGGTTAGCCCATCCTGTGGTCTGTGTGGATCCCAGTGCAGTGATGGGGACACTGTGCTGTAAAAATGGAGGCATCTTTCGAATGAGACATAAAACTGAGGTCCTGACTCTCTGAGGTCATGAAAGATCCCTGGGCAGCTTTCGAAAGAGTAGGGGTGGTACCCCAATGTCCTGGCTAAAAGTGCCCACAACAGCCTATCAAATCCGGCCTCCTAATCATCCCGTATATCTAATTGGTGAATTATCTCCTGCCCCTTCACCACCTTAGCTACTGTGTGGTGGGCGTGCTGGCACAGAATGGCTGCCGTCGCATCACCCAGGTGGGGGCTACACAGTGGTGGAGGCTGAAGTGGCTCCCTATTGGTTCTACAAAGTTCTACATAAATGTAACATTCATTCATAGAGCAACCATGCACAACACAAAGAATTTAGAATGTAACGCCATGTGTTTAGCAAACTACACAACGCAAAACAGCAATGGGACTCACAGCTCCAACCCTGAAGGTAACAGAGCTACACACAAATGACCCGTAAGCTGCATACGAACATTTCAAACCACAGGCAAAATTACAGATGGGTTTATTAATGCAGTAAACCTACACACAAAATAATGAAATAATGAATGAAATGCACACCACAGGTTCCACTGCTACAATGTCTCTCTAAAAGAGTCAAGGTTAATTAGAACTTTAAGTTATTGGGTCCATTTCTTAGTCCTCAATCACTTACCCTAAGTTCAAATCTTTAAAATCAAAGGAACTGAGTTAAGAGAAATTTTGCACGTATTTTGTCTATGTTTATTTCCATGAACACATCTCAAAAAGCACTTAAAACTGTGGTCCCTCTGAAATAATGAACCTTGTTGCTGTTCAGCTAAGTGATAAAAGCATTTTCAACAACACATTTCCACTGCAAGGAAAGATGGGAATGTTTGGGAAATGCCTCAGGAGAAATGCCTCTTTGCCCACTAACTTTCTCGCTATCTGAAGACCCTCGTACCTGGAGTCCCATGTCGGCCAGCATCAGTGGTATGTTCCTCACCAAGGACACCAGCAAGTTGGACAGCGCCATGTTGAGCAAGATGATATCGGACCCAGCTCCACGGCCGCTAATCCGCAGCACGTTCTCCCCGACCACTCCGATCACCAGGCTGTTTCCAAAAATGCCAAAGATCACCATGATGGTGTAGAGCACAGCCTGGATAGAGGAAACAGCTCCCATTCACACTGCCTCCAGCTGTGGCAGCCACGTTCCTCTGTTCTATCTGTGTTTTAGGCTCTCGTGCCTTAATGTACCCGAGTCCTGGAACCTTCTAGTGCTTATGACTGTACTCTAACATGCATGTATCTCTGCTGTTCCTTGCTCTCTCTGTCCATTCGCCTCTCACGACTCCCCTAGAACATCCCTTTGTCTTCCAATCTCCTTCGCTCTCAAACTTCCATTCCTCTGTGTTGTATAACCACTGCTGCTGAACCGCATAAAAGCCTTCTCCTGATTCTAGGTACCAATTAGGTAAACAATGAGATTCTAGAAAGAGGTCCAGGCGAGATCTGCGGCACGGCCTTTATACCGCACGCGGCTGCCTCACTCAGATGGACCTGCCCCTCCCAACATCTTAGGTGCGAATCATCGACACAATCATTTGGCCCGTTGCCTTTCTGGTAGCCCCTTCCCCCATTCAGGGAACATGAGAGCAGTGAGCACAGGAGCGGGATCCCTGCAGAGAGCTGAACAGGCACATTACCAAAGCATACGGGGCGAGCAAGCCGGGTTAATTGTGTCACACCTCGTTAAAGACATAATAGGCTAGAACTGGGAGTTCCATAGCAGCTCTCCTCCTTGGAGATTAAAAAGCACTGATTATGAGAAGAGGTGGGTGTGGGGCAACAAAATGTATAAAATGTCAGACTCACCCTTTGGTAAAACTATTCATACATATTCTAAACGCCTATCCTGGACAGGCCCACATGGGGCGTGGAGCCTATCCAAGCAGCACTGGGAAAATCCTGGGCAGGATGCCAGTCGATTACAGGGCACACTCACAATTTCACTCGGAATAGGCAGTTTAGAGACATTAATTAGCCTAACAACATGTCTTTGGACTGCGGGAGGAGTGCAGAATCTCCAGAAGAACTCAGATGGACACGGGGAGAGCAGGCACGCGGCACACACACAGCGCAGATTCGGGATTCAAATCTCAGCCCTTGGGGTGTGAGGAAACAGGGCCCCCACTGAACTCCCATCTGGTAAAAACAAAATTTAAAATCAGTCCTGATCCTTCAAGAAATCTTACATCCAAAAAAGCTGGATATTTACTCAAAGGTTTTGGACAAACAGGACGAAATATTTAATTTGTCACTGAAGCTTTGGCACTCTTTGAGCAATTCAAACAGATGGGGAAAAAAGTGGATGACTTCAAGTTCACATACATAATACAGTCGAAAATATTATTGCTGCAATTTTTCGTAATTTTAGATCAGTAGAAATAGACGCATTACCAAAAAATCATTTTAATCCACTAAATAAGACTGTTAAACCCCTCTTGGTTCTTAGCCTAAACAAATTTTAATCTTCGGGTATCATGGTCTAAGTAAAGATATTCACAATACTCTGTTCACTGCAGGTTTGTGGAATATATTGAGGACTTGGATTACATACCATGTTACCGCTGGCATGATGGGTACCATGGCAACGGTAGAACCCTAATTCTCACTTCTCAAAAGGATGTGGGGGTCTCTGTGATGGACTAGCATCCAGGAGATGGCAATTTTGGTACCCAGCATCGACCGGTTCTGAAGACGTCCCAAACTTCTGGTTTCGATTTGGAGTTTACCAAATGTTTTGAAACATCAGTCAGGTGACCGCAGCGTCATCATTCAAGGCGAGGGAAAAAAACATACAAAGAATCCTGGAAATTTCCGGTGCGTGTTGGGCGTTTGTGGCATTGCTGGTTTGAGCAAGTTGTTTGACTATTATTATTATTTGAAACCCAATAATAGCAGTTAGAGCGATTTAGGTAAAGGTATGGTGAGGTACATAGAGTAGGTGTAATATTAAAGTTTTGGTTAGACTGAGTTAGAGACATACATTGCCATATGACAGGGTGTTTTCAAAAGCTGGCCAGGGAATGAAAATTTTTCTTCCTTTCTGAAGTGTCTTTGCAGGTGTCATTTCATTTCAGGTAACATAAAAGAGGAGGAATCGAGTGAAGCCCCAAAACATGGAGGGAAATTGTTTTTGAATAAAAACCTTTACAACTGTTGTCTGAAACTGTTTTTTCACTAGTCTATTTTTACTAACTAGTTAAAACCTGCTCAATATACACAAACCTGGACAAGATGACTACTTACATGCACACCCAATACTGACATGGTAGGTAAATACAGAAATTATGTTTTACCAGAATACACAATCAAGGGAACAAAGTAGCAAGAAATGTCTGTAAATGATATAAGACCCAATAAGTTAACATTGACTGTATTGATCCCAGGGTGGATTCTGGTGCATACAGACAAACATGCATATAGTGCCAAACAAACAAGGAACAAAGTGATCAAAGACAGTACACAGTGCAGACACAGTAAACATACTGCAACAGAATTAAAAAGTACACAGGACACAAATGGATGAAATAATCTTGAGGAGCAGAATGTGAGACTAAAAACAAATATTTAAAGATGAGAATAATTATGTGCAAATAAATGATGTGCAGTTGGAACATAAGGCAGCGGATTGTATTGTGATCAGAGCGGGCGCTTCCCGGCGCGTTATGGCTGTGGAGGGGGAATGGCACGTCGGGAGATGGCATGGTGTCGGTCACCAGTTGTTTGATGGCAGCGGGCAGGAATAATCCCCAGTAGTGTTTTTAGCACAGCCTGGTGGAATGAGTCGATGGCTAAATATACTCCAGCACAGCTGCCATCTTAGCGGATGGGCAGACTTATTCATAATATTGTACAATTTTGCTAACATCCTCTTCCCTGCTTCTGATATTAGTGCATGAATATTCTCACAGCCATTCACAAGAGAAATTAATAGTGAAACGTTTTTACATTATTAATGTAAGATTCATAATGATTGAATTAAAGTTGCTAAAAAGTTATCACAAGCTAATTGCAGATACCTATGACAGAAGATAAAAATAATCAAATTGAAATTATGTTTTATTACGCACATTTTTCACAGTTTGCACTTTGTGACACTCAAAACCAGCAGCGATGTTTCTGTTCTGCATTATTTGCTATAACTGCAGTTCCGCACAGCAGGCGTTTCGAAACATCGGCTGATTGAATTGTATCGAAACCGCTTTGATGATTCGAAACTGCCATCCATATAGCATCCAGTCCAGGTCGCACTGTGTCTTGTGCCCTTTGCTTCCCAGGAAAGACTCCGGGGTCATTGTGACCTTCCATCAAATGAGCAGGGAAAGGTTGCAAGATCTTCAGAAAACTTGGACCACAATTCAATTAATGAAAAAAAACAAAATAGAATATCAAGCAACTAATACCTCTCACATCTGCAAGTCCATTCAAGTTTCAGATAAGCAGAAATTCCTCACAATAAGGAGACAAACCACTATCTCTTAAAAAAATAGGCTCTTTATTTAAAGAATTTAAAAATTCTGGGATAAAAATAGAGATATGTACAATGACAGAAAGCTGAAGGCAAGTCTCATGCATCCTTTTTCTTGCGAAGAACTCTACTTTCGATGGCCTGACTTTCAGCCAAGGTGACTTTTATTGCTCCAAGTTTTATTTATACATCAGGGTAACTACTTTTGTAGGTGAGGCCAAGGTACCTCATTGCTGCATATGGAGGCCAAGCTCTTACGGTGCCTGGATTCTGAACCCGAATCTTCCGGGTCACTAGCGCCAAACCGTGCACCCAAATAAACTTACAAATCATTCAGCGAAGACAGAATCTGCCCCTAAGCGGCCAGTGATTCAGGGAAGGACGCTTTATGGCCGACTTCCCCAGTTAACAAAATGACGGCTAACCGTAAGTCAAAGACTCAGTAGTTCAAAACTGTTTAATCCCCATCACCCTTTGTCTCACAGTCCAAGGTCGATTCAAAATAATGAAAATACTGAAATAAATTGGTAGCAACATAAAAAAGTGGTGTTAGATCTTTAGCACACCTAGGTCATCACATCCTGAGGAGAGATCTTAGATGCAGAGGAGCAGCGACAGCCATAACTACTCTGTAAGGCCTCAAATTTCACAAATATACAAATTTTCTGCTAACGAAAAACTATCAGTGGAACAGGCAGCTCTTTTGGTCCGTGTTTGTCCTCCTCTGCATGCCCATCATTGCCCGACGCTATCTCCTATGCGAGGAGACTCTGTCCTTCCTTCCTCTCTCCCTCTCCCGTTCTCTCTCTCTCCGACGCCCCCTCTCTCTCTCCCTCTCTCTCCGATAGTCGCCGGGCTGCTTTTTGCGTTGGATGGGGGAGAGTGAGTGGGCGGGAGAGGCCACACTCCGACTGCGTCTGTTAAGAGGAGGTGGGGGGGTTGGAATGAGTCAGGCTCTGTTTCCCTCCCCCCCGACACTCCGGCCCCAGTGGGATATTTACAGCTGGATCTTCCGTACCTGCGCCTGGGGCTGTTTGAGGGAGATGTGTGCAGGACTTCCCTTCTCTCGTCACTGTGGCTCAGCCTGCTTTTCCTGAGAGAGACAGCGAAACAAGGGGCTGAGTGAAATAACACCTCATGGAAAAAGCAATTTAAACATCCAGATCACTTATCCCAAATTTGGTTAACAGGGGAAAAACCACAAACACATTTTGCTATGGATGAGACTGCCAAAATGGCAACCCTTCTTGGAGAGGCGGCTATGCCTATCTGGCAACCTATAAAATGGTTTTGAATGGAGGCCAGCTGAGTCAGTGCCATCGGGAGGCTATATCCCCAAATTTGACAGCAACACCCCTTACCCATTGGTGAGATTTCGGCACACGCCCTTCAGAGCCGCCTGGGACCGGGGCAAGTCCTTGCTGACCTGTGTGACTACCGGGGAGCCTGGCAGAGAAACGGACAGACTAAAAACCACTTCATAAATAATCACCAGGGCTTATGAAATTAACTCAGCTTTTCAGTATAAACTGCATTAATATGTGCCAAGTTCACTCAGTGGTAAAATCTGAAGTTTAGGCCAGCGAATGTTTATTAATAACCCTAATGTTGTTTAACGGCGACTGTCACTGATCACATCGGAGGGGACCTTGCTGTGAGGCTCACTGGGTTTGGAGGCAGGTGAGAAGTTGCTAGGGTGCTCCAGGGTGGGGGTGCCGTTGGCCAGAGGGACGGGCCCCGTGAGGGCAGCCTTGGCACAGGTGGCTTCTAGCGCCCTGCGGCACTCGGCCACACGCTCCTGCAGGCTGGAGAGGGGCACTGACGGCAGTAGGTAGAGCCGCAACACTCGGCAGCAGATCTCCTTCAGGTCCTCCTCAGTGGCCCCAAACAGCAGGAACCAGGGCGGGCCGTTAGGCAGGGGGATCTGAGGCCGCAGGGATGAGGGGAGTGAGCTTTGTGCCACCCCCTGGCACCCACAGCATCTACAGAAATGTAGTTCAGTGGGTCATACCTGCAAAGAGCGGGCGGCCAGGTAGATGCAGGCGCAGGACACCGTCTCTGCGCTGAACCTGAGGAACACGTCTGTCCGCAAGCTGTCGTTCATGTAGTTCCTGAAGAAGGGAGAGAGCAGGGTCAGAGATGGGGAGAAGGCAGAGTCAGTAACATGGAGAAGACGGAGTTGAAGACAGGGAGGATAGTCTGGGGTCAGAGACGGCAGAGGTAGCAACACGGAGAATGGACGGGAAAGCTGAAAACAGGAAACAAGACGGAACAGATGAAGGGGGGGGATTTGCTCACCATGCCGTCTGCACCAGCTGAGTGTTCTTCTCACACTCCAGTACCTGCAGATACATCACGATAATCTGCAGAACAGAACAGGGGGTCATACAGCAGGAATGCTACAAGATCCACAAAAATGCAAACGCATATCCACAAAGCATCAGAATGCCTCTGAAATTTCCTTTACATTTACACTGCTTTCAATCTCACATCCTTGTAAGTTCACTGAACAGTGTATGTCTAATGAGGCATAAATATGTACAATCTTTTTAACTACTTTTTGGTATCACTCACTTTGACTAGCAGGGGCTGCACATAGCTCCACCCTCCTGCCTGAAACATACACCCACCTGACAGGATACTTTTATTTGGCACTGTATGAGTGCAGGTGCAGAATATGCATTTGTCATGACAGACCCCATCAAGCTCTCACAAATATACACACTGCAGACTGAAGCTTAGGGTCAGACTGCAGGATCAGCCATTTATCCAGTGTCACTGAGCAGCTGGGGTTGAGTGCCTTGCGGAAACGGCCCAAATGTGATACGATTACTCTGCCGGCCATAGGATTCAAATCAGCGACCTTCCAGACACAGATACAGGTTCCTAACCTGCAGAGCCACACCACTTTAATCTGTGGTTCAGGGGAGTTCATGACCTTAGTTTGTTCTCTCACTCCCCCCATATGAAAATATCTGAGGCCGTCACTGTTGGACCTGTACTTCCACTACCTGACAGCACACAGACACATTATCTCCTCCCTGAGTTCTCCAGGCTGGCTCTAGGTTCCTAAAATGCGAGCCGGGTCCCACCTTGTGTGGGTGTTTGACGTGTACGCAGAAACCCAGCTCCTTCAGCACCCGCCTCTCCGCTACAATCACCTGGTTCTTCATGTTGATGTAACAGCCATCCAAGGGGAGGGGCGCCAGCACCCTGGGTGACGGAGGCAGATGTAGCTCATCACAGGAACCACATGACTGACTCACCCGTACCTCCTAGCAGCTTCTTATCCATAGTGACTTACATTTTTTTTCCCTCCCCTCAGATCCAACAACCGGCAGACCCCAGCGAGTGCAGCCGGTAATCCATCCTCACCTGCCCTCCCGGTCCTGCTTCAGCCGGTGGAAGACGTTGACAACATCCCGGATCCTGCGGGGCTCCTCCTCAATTTTGGATGCCAGGTGGACACACGCCATGGCAACGTTCTGCGATCGGCCAGGAATGGATGGAAATGGGGGGTGCGATAAAACCGTGAGATCAACTAAAATTAACAAAGGCAACAGGAGGGCATCAGTGAGGGGGTCATTAAGTACTCAACAGCTTGCCATACCTCCGCACAGTGCCTGATGAAGGACTTGCAGTAGAAGAATCTCTGGAACAGAATCTGCCCCGTAGCCATAGCAACCTGAGTTGAAAGACCCGAGCATTAAGTTAATCCTGACGCGCCAGTTTACAGTGACGCTATGTTACGATCAACCTGACGTTGACACCAAGGCCTATAGTGAATCTTTTAGGCACGATACCGCTGATGGCTGTTCGATTTAAAAACACACGTCCATCCAATAGGCTTTTTGCTGCCGGTGCTGACCTGCGGCAATCGGAGCAGGATCCCCGCGGCCTGGATGAGCTCGCAGCCCTGTTTCCTCAGCTGCTCCTCCACATCTGCTGGCAGCCCCTGCTCCGCCGAAGGGCTCCGCGACAGCCGCTCCTCCGGCAGGAGGCAGTTATCGAGCGTAAGCAGCACCGCAGAGTATCGCTTAAAGCCGATCAGAATCCCTTCTTCGGCCTCGCCGGGGATCCTAAGCTTCCCGGCCGCCTTTACAGACTCCATAATCGGTCGGACAAAGCGAGACGAGACCGAAGTCGCTTTACTCCAGAAACTTTTTTCGTCGCCAGCGTTTGATTGGACACACCATTCGCGATTGGCGGGTCATGGGATGCCGTTATTGGTTATAATTGGATGGAAGGTCCCGTACGTCATACTCCTCTAACCAATCATTTCGAAAGAGTGGCAGTGCGCTTCCGTTCCTCACTAGTCACTAGTTTTTGTGTTTCACGTCATACCGGCTGCTTTCGAACAGTGGGCGGTATGTAGTTTGTGGTTTTGTGCAACCGAAAATGTTTTGAATATTGTATTGAAAGCCATATAACCACGTTTATTGCATATGTAACACAGACCACTAAACAGAAGGATAAGCAGCAATAATGTCGTGACCAAAAGCAATGTGATTTAAAGAAAACAACTGCACCACATGGCATTCATTATTTGTAAAATGTATGAAAAGTTAGGTCACAGCCCTTATTGATGACAGTGGGGACTCTGCACAACTACAGGATGCATGATTTAAAAATATGAAATGCAAATAGAAAATAAATATACAAAAAATCAAACAGTTGCTAATTTGTAATGTACGGTGGCTATACGTTTTGACGGATGAAGTTGGAGCATGTTTTGAAAGCTTTAACCAGGTTTTGGAATAGTTGTATTGGTATTGTTCTTGAATAGCCGTAAAATGTAATCCGTACACACACACGTTTGTATTCATATCTTTGTTCGGACCGTCCATTCATGTGGCATAACCCAAATCCCAACAATGACAACCTTAACCTCTACCCAGCCCTAACCTTAACCAGAAGTGATCAAACAAATACAAGACGAAAAAAATAGTCCCCACAACGTCAAAATAACATGTTTTTAGTTTGTCAGTCCTTTGTAATTATAATAATTTATGGATAAATGCAACATAAATTCAAATAAAGTCGAAATTGTGACCCAATCTTAATTTAAGTAATAATAATTTAACAATGTCACACAATGTCTCACATTACTGTATCGTTATTGAGCAAATGATTTAAACAACCATGGTGGAACTTTATTGTCCATAACCTCAACCAAATACTTTCTGTAGCTGCTGACCTGACATCTACAGAAAATAGGATGTACTTTGGCCAATTCTTATTTACAAAACCGTTTTTGTTAATGGTTTTTTGTGATGTTTTGCTTGGTCACGTCATGATATTTCCGTAGAAGTGAAGTCAGGATTCTTACTTGGTTATTTTCACCTCTTCTTATTTCCTTCCACTTTTCCCGGTGAAGGTTACAGTCTCACCCATTTAGATGTAATTGTCATGGCGCATGACCCAATGTCTTTAGTTTTTTAGATCACAGACACCTTGTTATTCTGCTGTAGAATTACTTCCATTTGTAAATTATCTAGCTGACTGGGGAGTGATTGAGGTCAGTGGGGGTGGTGTGTGGCTTTGCAGGTTAGGACTGTGATCAGAAGGTCACCAGTTCAAATCCTGTGTTCAGCAGAGTGATGTCACCATTGGGCCCTTGAGCAAGGCCATTAACCCCAATATTTCCAGGGACATTGGCTGACCCTGCTCTCTGATCCTTGTATGTCCCTTTGGACAAAAAAGCAACTCTTCTTCTGAGACTCTACAGTCTCTTTTGATCAAGCCAACTTGCACTTTGACAGAATTGTGTTGTAAAGAATAGTAAACACAATGTGTGTGTTATATGTACAGGATTGTTCAACAGTCTTAGGCAGTCAAAGAAAATGTTTAAAGCTGTTTATCAAGGTACTAAGTGTAAATTTGCGCAGAAAGATAACCACTCCTTGGAACACCACAGCCATTCCATGTATTCGTTCAATTTCACCAGCAGCTCGTTTAATTAACCAACTTAGTGAAATAACTGAACGAGATATTCATCAGCCAAACATGGTGTGCTAGTGGTCGAGTCAAAAAATACATGGTGTATTGGATGGTTGCTGCAAATACTGGGGTGACTTTAAGGAGAGGTTTTGAAATGGCTAAGCGGACACCCTGTATATTTTTTTGTTAAATAGAGATATGTAAAATGTTTGTTAAATAAGACTTTCTTTATTTACTATTATTACATAGAGGAAGATCACATACCATTTTAGGAGCTATTCAAAAATATTTTTTTCCCCTCACAAACTTGTTCTCACAACTGTACTATAAAATTCCTTTTCAAACATACATAACAGCTTATGGACAATACAAAAGGAAAAACGTATAAAAATAGACATTTTTTTTGAAGGAAGAGACTTGTGACCTGCATTTTAAATATACTGAACGGAATCAACACGAAAATGGTTAAAACAAATTTTGAGTTTTACTTTCTCTTGGTGAAAATTGCTGACGAAATAGTGTTATGCCGTTTTGCAGCAGTACTACGATGTGACCATCGGGGGGCAGCATACGCGCGATAACGAACGATTCACCAGGCGTTATTAGGTGGTAGCAAGTTACGTGTCTATGTATGTACAACCACATTAAACAGAAATATATAGTGAAGTACTAATAATACTAAACGACGCGAATGTTCGATTAAAGGTTTATGAAGAGTATAGGGTTTCTTTCCACCTGTTAAACCAAGTTACTTGCTCTTGGCTACTTGAAAAAGGCATTTAATAGAAGAGGGAAATGACTCCTCGATCCCTTGGCGTAATTCAAACACTTTTCATATTACCTGTTAAATATGTAAATATTTAATATAAAAAACTTTTTTAAAGATAAGAATGCTTTGAACTAGCAGGAGACTAGGGGTGCTGTTTGTGCAGTGCTTAAAGAGACAGACTGTGTAATTTCCAACCTATCATTTTTTTTTTCCTTTTGTAAACCTAAGCAGGATAATCTGAACTACTGCAGTAAATATTTTATGCATGAATAGATGGACTAGACGGCGGGGTGGGGCTGGCATTCATCCCAGGCAGCATAGGGCAAGAGGCAAGGGGATACCCTGGGCAGGGTGGAGGGTAATGAATATTCAGCTGTATTTAATTGCAAGCTACAGGTACGGCCTTTTAACTGCATCAGTCAAAGCTGCCCACCCACACAGCCGTGCTTGCCTTTACAGTAAGCAAGTCAGGTCCCAAAAGTCATCTTTCAGGGTGCTGTCAGGAAATTGCTCGAGAAGAAGCAGATTGTGAAGTTGAGGAAATGAACACGCATTACACTTACTGTTTGCTCTCTTGTGGTGGCTAGCAGACCACTGCAACTGTAGTTTTACAGTCATCAGAGCAGAGACAGGTTGTTCACACTGTCAACAGAAATTTTAATTTGAGGCCTTGGCTTAAATAGCTGCAAATATCAAGCTCTGTGGTAAAAACATTCAGGACTATGGTTCATGTTATGTTTGGTTCCAAGTTTGGACAACATAGTATGGTGGCTGAAAGTGGAAAGAGGATGTGGTTTCAGCACACAGATGCAGGGTCAGATTTTTCTTGCTTTGACAGTTGTGGTGGGAGAGTGGTTTGATGATTGCAGGCTGTGGGGGGGGGGCTTGCTCCCAGCTGCTGTCTTCCAGAAGTTCCCTTCCTCATGGCCCCGCCCACAGCGGGCTCCTTTCTGGAGTTCCTAGTTGCCGTCTGCCAGACAGAGACAGCAGTAAGTGAAGTTTCACACTAAGGACAGCAGATGGTGCAGTGGTTAAGGAGACTGATTGGTACTTTTACTTACAGCGGACAGGGACAGGTATGGCTAAATGTCTTTTAGTCACAGTGGATATGTCCTATGAATCCAAATGTGTAAAAACAAAACCGCTAAGCAAATCTATCCAGGGCCACTGCCCTGCTGAACTTGTGATAATCAGTCCTGCTTGCTGTACTGTCCCTATCATACTGCTGTGTTTTATGTCCCATACTGCCTTCCTCTCACCTGCTTCTTACCACAGTATTACCGCATGGTCACAACCCTCTGCACTGTATTCCTCATCCAGTCGTTCATATCAGTGCATATATATTTAAATATATTTTTTGTATTTACTTAAAATTTTCATTTACATTTTTTCTGGAGTGGCATACCAAATTCTGTTGTACACCTTCTATGACCTTCTATTCTATTCTACTCTATTCTGATATATACACATATATAAATATATATGTATACACACACAAACACACAGTACTGTGTAAATGTCTTAGGCAGGCATAAGAAATGTTTAAAGCTATATATCTGGGTATATCTGGAACAAAAAAAACGATTTTTTTGAGCACCCATACAGTTCCCAAACCTCTCCTCAGGGGCACCCCAGCCATTCCATGTATTTATTAAATTTCACAACCTTAGTTCATTAACTTGATTAGTTAAAAAAGTCAATGAGATATTGATTAGCTGCAGGAGGTGTCATTGGGGTTGAGTCAAAAAAATACACGGGTGTATTGCTGGTTGCTGGAAATAAGGGGGTGATTTTAGCAGAGGTTTTGAAATGACTAAGCTAACACACTTTGACAGGCATAACAACAAAGTTTTACACCAACATGAAGATCATTTAAACATCATCTTCTTTGTCTGAGTAAGAGTTTTGCACAGTACTATATATATACACACACACACAATTATATATATATATGCACACGCACACACACACACACATATATATGTACAATTCATGCACACACACATATTACATGCATATCAATGTCCGTGTGTCTTACATGAGTGCAGCTGTGCAGTGCAGCAGAGCCCTTCCCCTCGTGCTGTCCTGTACACTGGGGACACACAGACACGGCTGCCAGGCGCCAGGTTGGTGAGCAGCGTGGAGAGGGAGCTGGCAGGCAGGTACAGGGAGGAAGAGTGCCTAGAATAACTGGAGTCCTCTCCCTCCCAGCTCAGCCAGTACCCCCGCAGCCCCTCTGCAGCCCCTGACCAGCGCACCTGCACTGAATTACTTCCCATGGCTGTCAGCTGCAGGTCAGATAAGGCAGGAAGCTCTGAGAGGAGAAGAGAGCATGATTAAATTGCAGGAGGGAGGGTTCTTTCAGAGCCATTGTCTGTGTCAAAGTTGCAGGGCATCATTCCTCACCCTCCTGAGTGCAGACCTTGATGGACATCGCCCTCTCCTGGCCGGAGGAATGTCGTGCATTGACAGTGATCAGGTAGTCTGTATCGGGTTGCAACCCAGATAGTTCTGTGGAGTTCTGGAGTCGATCCAGTGTGACAATCTGGACCTGCCCCCCAGGCAAGGCCCCATACTCCACTTGGTACAGCTGCACAGATTCAGGCTGCTGCGGCCCCCATTGTAATCTCACATGTCTGGTCCCACGCTCAGAAACCATGACAACAGTTGGACTTAGCACCTCTGAAAGACAATGTGAGAGGAAGTACAGAGAAGAGAAAAGACCACAGTTCAACAGAGCATAACGTCTTAATCTTCAGAACATGTTTACCTTTATTTTCCCCAGAGAGACCGCTTGATTCAGCAGTTCTCTAGAGAGCATATTGTTATATTCTGTTTTCTGCAGAGAATTTTTTTGTGAAGAATATGGCCAAGTTTCTTCTTGTTTCAAGAAAGCAAGATTGGATTTCTCCTCCTGTCTTGAAAGTGCACCTTTTCTTTCATCCTCCTCCTGGTTCTACACACTTATTCTTACATTAAGCCTTTTGGTTTCACAGATGGCCCTGAGATCAAAAAGCTGCAGGCTGAATTCCAAGGACAGGCCCTGGTATTCTTATGCTGATTACTGCAAACATTATTCCCTCCCAGAGCTGCATTAGTATCATTTAGATTTTGAGAAATTCCATCTAGCAGGAGAGCGTCTGCAATAAGATGAAACAATGCTAAATTGCGATGTTTTGTGAAAATGTCATGCACACAATCAGTGATGTATTTAGGGGTTTCCTTATAAACCTGTTAAGCCCCATTCTTCCCGAGGCAGGTGGGGCCCTGACGTTTGCCGGGGCCCCAGTCTACAGCCCCTGCCCCCCGCCTTTGCTGTGAATTAGCACATTCATCCGTTCATTCTTGACCTAATCGTGTGACCATCAGAACACTACATCATATATATTAGCCCAGAGAATTTTTATGGGCCATCTAGACAAGGCCAAATTGGTACGAGAAAGAGCCAAACAATGACACAGGTCCATGGGTCCAAAGTAGAGCTGCCATCTGTCCCGAATTTTATAGGATTCTGCCATATTAAAAAATAAAATGCGGTGTCCCCTTTTGAACCAGCGTGATACGCGATTGTCAGATTCTCAGATTCTTCAGAGTGAAAGTGGCAACTGTAGTTTAAAGACAGGAATATGATTCCGGATCAGAACAACGACAGGTGATACTGCACTTGCTGGACATTCATGGAGCATCTTTATCTGGATAAGGGGAGATGTTATTGAAGGTAAGGAGGAGGTCTAATGGCAGGGAGATGGTGGAATGCTGATGGGGTGCTCACCGGGTTTTGTGGTGAAGGTGACGGAGAGGTGACCGGTGGCCGGGAGGCTGGAGTGCGTCGTCAACGTGGCTGTGTACTTGGTATCAGGCTGCAGTTCAGTGATGGTCGTCTGCCAGGCCTCAGCGGGGAGATAGACCCGTGAGTACCCCGCACTTCCAGTGCTGGGGCTGGTGCCGGCGCTCCCTTCGTGCTCCGCCCCCGGCGTTAACGCCTGCCCGTAGCGCAGCTCATAACGGCCGCCGCCGGCAGTCAGGATGGGCCGCCACTGCAGGACCGCGGTGCGGGAGGACACGTCTCGAACCCGCAGCCGCTCTGCCCGAATCAGCTCTGAGCGGCCAGGGGCAGGTGGGGCCACGGGGGGGAGTGCAGGGAGAAGGAGGGGTTGTGATGTAATGTGAGCAGGGGAGGAGGAGTGGGAGAAAAAGAGAGAGAGAGACAGAGAGAGAGAGAAAGTGAGAGGGGGAAGGAGAGAAAGACAGGGAGCGATAGAGACAGAGAGGGGGGAGAGTGAAAGAAAGACAGAGAGGGAGGAAGAGTATGAGAGAGGGGGGGAAGGAGAGAAAGACAGGGAGAGATAGAGACAGAGAGGGGGGACAGAGAAAGAAAGACAGAGACAGAGAGAGGGAGGAAGAGTAAGAGAGAGAGAGGGGGAAGGAGAGAGACAGGGAGAGATAGAGACAGAGGGGGGAGAGAGAAAAAGACAGAGAGAGGGAGGAAGAGTAAGAGAGAGAGGGGGAAGGAGAGAAAGACAGAGAGATAGAGACGGGGGAGAGAGAGAGAAAGAGAGAGACAGAGTGAAAAAGAGAGAGAGACAGTGAGAGAGAGGCACGGTAAATGTAAAGGCAACCTCACACTCTTACCCGCAGGACCAAGACTATCAGCACTTAACACAGGATGTTCCTTCAGATTGATCTATATTGACTCTGTACTTGTGCTGCCTCTGCATATATTCACAGTAATCTATAGTGTACCTGCATCCTTTTCACCTTAAAATGGTATGAAAACCTGCAGCTGTCACAGCTGATACTGCTCACATCCAGAAGGGACTCCACATGTTAACAAGCAACATATTCATGGAAGCAGACAGACACTTATTATGATTGAAAATCACATGATATTGGTAAGGTGAGTTAGTGAGGCAGTGAAATTTCTTTAGAAAGACTCTTGAAAAAATATTAGTTTCCATAAACAATTGGGTGGGGGTCTTTTAATTGCACAAAAATTATTCCTGGATCAGCCCCTCCCACCCTGAGTAGTTCAGCAAGGGGGAAAGTGAAGAGGTCCAGTGACCAGCAGCACAAATGACCAAAAGGTGGACGAATCAGCCTATCCCCGAACGTCACAGAAAGGTGCACCCGAAAGGCCAGTCGCTGCAGAAAAACACTCAACCAATCCTGCAGACAAGTGCCAGAAATGTTTCACGGTCGGTTGAAACCGAAAAAGCCTTTATGTGCAAGTATCAAGCAGTGTGAAGCGGAGTTATTGGCCAGTTATTGGCGTCTCTGGGGTCAAGCCGGATGGTGATGCCGTGAATGCTGGGATTGGAATGCCGGTCAGAGCCGTAGGGAAGCTGGACAGAATGAGGTACCCCCAAATACAGGAGGAAAAACTTCTCCAGTCCCTCAAAGACTTTAGCGGGGAAAGATTCTCCTTTGAGGAAGACAATAAGCTACAGTGTAGTGGCATGAGAATGAGAGAGACACTGAAAACAAGCCTGTGACTCAAATCCTCTATACAAAATCAGAAAACCAAAATCTATAAGTGACCTCCAAGCAAAGCCTGGGAGTTTGAGGGAACCACACCACACAAATGAAACGAGCTATGGAAAGCAGCTGGAAACATGAGTGTTATGGCCGTAACAGCTGCTGGAAGTACTCCATCACATTTTGCCAGGTCATGTAGACTTGTGCTATATCGGAATCCCAGAATCCTCTCTTTTGAGTATTTTAGCTGAAGACATGCAATTAAAACGTTTTGAATTACTTTCAAGAATTACTTTAGCTCCCAAGGGTAACGGGTGCCTAAGGCCTCATCCTGTCCAAGTTCCTGTCACCGTGTTTCATGTTCCACCCTTCTCACTGACGCCCCCCTCCCTCCCCCCCCTCTCACCAATGATGGCGTTCCTGAAATCCTGGGTGATCAAGTCCATGTTTTCCACGTCCACAACCTGCAAGTGTGTGTCTAAGGGCGGGGTCACCACCTTCTGCAGCACCTGGTAGCCCCCGTGTCCCGTGGACACCACCAGCACAGGGACGCCGCTCTTTTGCAACTCGTCCATGGGGCCCTCGACGGGGCCGGGGTTCACACCGTCCGTCAGCCACACTAGGACCCTAGGGATTCCCACCCGGGCCCCGCTGGACTGTCCCGGCACCAGCAGCCGATCCTGGATCAGCCTTAGCGCTTCCACGGTGTTGGTGTCGCCTTTGAGCTGCTTGGTGGAGCGCAGCGCCTCCTGCAGTCCATGTTGCGTGCTGTGGGCCTCGAAGCCGAACTCCACACGCGGCCTGGTGCCCACCTGCAGCAGGGCCACCCGTACCTGCTCAGACCCCAGCGAGAAGGGGGCGAGCAGTTTGGAAAGAAAGTCAAGCATGTAGTGGAACTCGTAGGATGACACGCTGCCCGAAGAGTCCAGCAGGAAGAGGACATCCCCCTCGCAGCAGTTGGACACTGAGGGGAAAAAGGATTCTGTCTTACAAGGAGTTTAAACAGACAGCTAAGCCAAAGTGACATTTACTTCACACTCAACTGTTAGACCTGGCGGTGAACCAACACCGCACCCAATGGCCGTACCACATGGAGACGGAGGTGTGGACATTTCAGCCCCGTTGCCGGGATACCAGCGTCCCCTCGCACTCGGCTGGAACAGCGTGAGAATGAACCGTGTGTTCCTCACAGAAGAGAAACCCAGAACTCAGCCCTGCAAGGTCACGGCCTGCATATACCTCACAGGACACCGTGTGGAGGGGACACCAGTTCCCAGTGTGGAGGTTCTTAATAAGCCCATTGCAGTGCACATGATTCACTTAATTAGCTGCATAAACAAGTTTAAAGAGTTACTTTCAACTCAAAATCTACACACTGGTACACTACATGGGGAAACCAGACCAACTCATAACCAGCCCATTTCAACTAATCAACTGACCAAGCTGTATTAAATCTGGATAATTTTTATGGAGTACTATTGAGATGTTTGGAAGCAAGTGATTTTAAGCCTGAAATTTGCAAAGGAAGGTAACACGCTGAGATGTGTCGATATAAGAAAGATGTATTTGCAGGGTACTGATGGGGAGTATGATTGAGCTTCAGAGAATGTTTGTCCAAACGTGACCATGTCCTTAAAGCAAAAATGACAACAGCAGAGAGATGTATCCATGGTAACACACACATCCACCTCCCTTTTTTCGCTTCCTCTCCACCACACAATCACACAAGATAAATACAGCTGTATAAGTATAGACTGCCCACTGCCTCACATTTTAACGTAATTCTTTAAACCTCGCAAACCCCAAACCAGAAAAATTCGGAGAGGAGAAAACTCATAACAAATAAAATATCTGGCAGTTTTCTACTAGAATGATAATAATAAGATCCGCAACTAGATTGTGTCAGCAAGACAGCAATATATTACCTGGACGACCCCCCCCAATCCAGTCCTCGCTCCTCCCAGCCGTACGTTGTGAAATGGAATGATGAAGCTTTGATGATCCCCGTGGGGAAGTTCTCTTCTCACCTACCCCATCTTGCTCCCCATGACACGCATGTAGGTGAGAGCAAGTCACACTCATGAAGCTGAAGGTTAAGAGTCTTGCTCAAGGGCCCACAGACACGACTGTTCTGCCGAGGCTGGGTTTGAACCAACAACCTCCCGATCACAGAGACTGAGCCCCGCTGAGCCACACAGTATTTAGATGGTGAAGCGTGATATTCTGATATCTTGGCACGGGAAAGGTCTGCCATTACAGATTTTGATGGGGGGAGGGGTATACCCAAAGCTATATGCATTTTCCAACTAGGAAATAAAGTACAATGAGATCTGCGGAGGTGAAGTTTCATTTTCTCCAGGGTTTTGCCGTATTGTGGGGAAATATGACACCCCAAATGGTGAAATCTGTCCCTAAAAGACAGATAAACATACAAAATCATACATAGTCCCTTTCATCTCCCACCTGCCTGTGACCATGATGACACCTTCCCATAACCATTAAATATGACTCTAGGGGCAAGGAAATATGACCAAAAAAAATGAAATGAAGAGGAGACAGAGTGGGCCGGCAAATAAATAAATACATGAATAAATAAAGACCTCTACAAATAACAAAAAGAGAGAGGTGGGAGAGGCAGGGGTGTGGGGGCAAAGTCACAGGGCAGGGGTGCGGGGGCAAAGTCACAGGGCAGGGTATGCGGGGGCAAAGTCACAGGGCAGGGGTGCGGGGACAAAGTCACAGGGCAGGGTATGCAGGGGCAAAGTCACAGGGCAAGGGTGTGGCAGATGCTGCATCCCCTGCAGGCAGAGATGTTATTGCAGATGTGAGTGAAATTTTCTTTTAAAAGACTTGACATGGGTAAAGCGATCAAAGAGTAAGGCCGGGAAGGCGAGACAGCGTCAGGTTACAGAGGAGGCTTGACCTGGGGAGGAGGAGGAAGTAGGGGGTGCTTCTGTTACAGAGACGGAACGGAATGTGACTGTGCACTCCACACATGCGCATGCGTGCGTACGTGTGTGTGCGTGTGGATGGTCTTGTGTCGACAGTCAGAGCCAGCCCCACAGACACAGACACCGGGATAATACCCTCACCTGTTTCTAAACAAAAAGTGAAGAAAAAACTTATAATTGTAAATTTAAATCTGTTTCTGTGTTTCGAGGACTTAGGAATAAAGATTGTTAGATAGAGTGAACTGGGAGGTCCCGAAAATGCAGCTGTCCAGGTGTTTGCTTGGGTGTGTTTGTGTGTGTTGGTGGAGCTGCTCGCGTGGCAGAGAGCTCACGCCACAGGGAGACTGTTTGCTTTCGTTTGTATCTGTCCCTCCCCATATCATACAGATATCAGTCATCCTTATTAAAGGTGTGTGTTCTGGGGACCAGCATGGCTTTCTGAAAAACCAGACAAGATAGATCTTCAGGATCCATGAGAATGTTGTGTGAGAGTCACAAAGAACAAAACTCATAAACAATAACAGAAAAATGACTCCTGAAACCAAGTTAGAGTGAAATCTGTAGGTATTTACCTGAAATAATTCCACTTTTCAATTTTAAAACAGTTGTTTACTGACTTGACAATAGCACAACAAGTGTCATTCTCAGCATACGTTAAAACAGTTATGTTATACTACAACAACACAGTTTGAGCCATCTGGATAGTAGCACAGATGCTCTGACTCTATATCAGCACAGTCGCGATGGCCCCATAATGGCACAGTCGCACTGACCCTATGTCAGCACAGACACGCTGACCCTGTGTCAGCGCAGTCACGCGGACTCATGTCAGAACAGTCACACTGGCCCCATAATGGCACAGTCACGCTGGCCCTGTGTCAGCACAGACACGCGGACTCACGTCAGAACAGTCACACTGGCCCCATAATGGCACAGTCACGCTGGCCCTGTGTCAGCACAGACACGCGGACTCACGTCAGAACAGTCACGCTGGCCCCATAACGGCACAGTCGCACTGACCCTATGTCAGCACAGACATGCTGACCCATGTCGGCACAGTCAGCCTGGCCCCATGTCGACACACTCACGCTGACCCTATGTCAGCACAGTAACGTTGGCCCTATGTCAGCACAGTAACGTTGGGCCTATGTCAGCACAGTAACGTTGGCCCTATGTCACAGTGGGACATAATGGTTTATGTTGGTTCCAAGTTACAGTTTCTGCTACTTCTGACACACTGTGGGTGGTGCGGGAAGCTCTTAACTATGCACAGGATCTACAGCTCTGGGCTGAAGTTGCCCGGAGAACGTGAGAAGTCCTTCGTAAACACTTTGACGGTTAAGTAGCAAGAGGAGACTGATCGCAGTACATACCAAGGTCACTGGGGTGGGGGTGCTCAAGGTCTTTTTGTGAAGCCTACATCTGGAGGTGGGACAAATAGGGAGGGGGATTAAAGCCCTTTGCAGTGTGGGACGTGAGGGGGTAAAGCGAGGAAGATGACTGTATGTAAGAGCTGAACGACCTTGAACACGCTGTGCTATCTGCACATGCTTCCCGGAAAAAACACTCACTCCCCCACATAAGCACACACACACACTGCTCAGTAAAGCAGTATCACAGACACGCACGCACACGGCATATTAGCCAGCCACAGTCACCCACACTTATACACAGTCTCACACACACTCACACGTTCTCATCCACTCATGCAATCACCCACACTTATTTATGCATCAAACACACACAAACACACACACACACACACACACACCTTCCATTCATTTCTATGGGCATAACCCTAATCTCAGCTATGACAACCTTAACCTCTACCCAGCCCTAACTTTAACCATACGTAACCAAACAAAACACAAGCCTTTTGGCATTTTTAGGCCTTTTGATTGTAGTCATAGATTTTTATAAAATTGGGTTTCCTCTTGTGGGGAACAGAAAACGGTCCCCGCAAGGTCAAAATTACATGTTTTTATCACATTGCAGGGACATTTGGTCTCCACAAACACACACACACGACTCCACCTGCAAGTCCACCTGCAGCTGTGAGAAACAGCGTCCTGCAGGAGGTCAGTAGGTGCTTCAGCCTCATATCTGGGTTTCAAAGCCACACCAAAGAACCAGGCGTACATCCTACACAGCACATCTGGCCTACATCCCGACCACAGCAGCTGCGTCTCATGGAAACAGAGCAAAAAAGAAATAAATGATCATCACCTACAGTTCTGGTCCAGCACCGTCACATGCACAGGTCCTTATGAGGTCATTCATTCTGGATTGCAGATAATACAGCTGTCATTTTAAGAGGCGAGCATTTCACTGCCGTCTGATCGCTGGATCGATGCAGCCAGGCAGAGTTGGTCTCCACGTCAACTCTGTGGCTGACTAATAGGTTTTCCACACCATGGCCACACAGAATTGCCATTGTCTTAGACATTACACTAATGCCCTGCTAGCGTGTGAGGAAACGACAGGAGCTGTTGTGTATTGTGTTCGGTGTTCTGTGTTTACTCGTAAACTGTAATCCAGGGAGGGAAGTTCTGTTGAAAATAAAGTACGTTTACATTGAAGTTTTGCGCCTTTTCTGGGACGTACAGCCGGGGCTGGCCTCACAAACTCCCCTACACACTTAAAGAGGAAGGATGTACCGTATCCCAATGGCTTATTTCCTTGGCTTGTTACGGAGAAAATCCTGATATGCATGTAAACCTTAAATGTGACATTAAAGCTAATGGACCCCGAAAAGGGGGTTTTAATAAATGTCAGGAGATTTATCAGAAATATCTGAAATATCTGGGAAAAATATATATAAATACTGTGGCAGGGGCCTTGACGATAAGCATTGGAAACCTAAATTCCATTCCGATAAGGCTTGGCTGGCCAAAAAGTCACTTTTTCCAGTTCCTGCATCACTGGACACCACTCCAATTAGAGGGTATCTGTAGGATGGCGGTACCGTGCAATCTAATTAGCAACGCAGTACTGACATACTGACACAGCCATACAGCCACAGACTTGTCCGTGAGCTGAATCAAGAAGCAACTAATGCAACCCGCTTATTCCCTGAAGGACACAGAGAGGGACAGAAAATGACACAGTCCAGTTGGTCAAATCTGGGCAGCTTATACTAGCCTGTGGCCAAATCCCATCCCTTCTTCATTTGCATGATGGCCTTCTAGGGGTATTCCTGTCAATCACACCAACACATATCACGAAAAAGTGTAACTTTTACACAATTTCCTCCAGGATAATAAACGTTTTCTGAATCTGAGAAACTTCACCTTTTTCTGCCCTGGTTTCAGAACCATTAAAAATAACCTTTGACTTAGAGCTCCCTTTGCTGTGGTGTTCGCGATGGGTTTAAACAAGTAGATCATTTTCAAGACCCTGAAGTTTCATTGAAATCATGCTTACCAAACTATCTTTGAATATACTCTTCCACCAGAGAGAAAATAAGAACTCAACTATCATCTTAAAAGCCAAATGCGCTCTAAATTGTTTATTAACTTGGGGGATATTTTAATACAAAGTTTGACATTTTTCCGTCTTTGATTGTACAAGATCATTTTTGATGTGTGCAACTGTATCAAAGAATCACTTATTCAGTTCCCAGAAACACCCAAGAAAACAACACATGCTTGAGGTAACACTGACTGAGTTCCATTCAGGCGAGTTTTAACACCCTTATTTCCTGGTTCGATAAAAACAGATCAGTAGTTTCCAAAGACTATCCTGGATAAATTACATAATGGGGGAAAACTGACTTCCAGTTGGATCATGCCATACTTTAATGCCACATTGCTGGACTCATGATAAAAGGCCATCATCTCTTTTACATGACAGATTCGGGGAGAAAGAGTTAGCAGCCTTTGATTATGGGGCCATCAAGTAAAAATAACTTTCAAACTTTGAAAAAATGTGCCGGTCCACAATGTTTGGAATAATACAACAGTGCACGTCAGATATTTTGGACAATGTTTTCAGTATACTCCCTACAGAAGAATATGAAAAAAAAAATGTTGGGCAAAAAACTTTCATTAAAAGCATTAAATAATATGTTTATTGTCTCTCTGGGGAATGCTCTGGAAAATGTTTTCCACATTATATAACAAGCAATTTTTTTCCAGTGTTTTTTTTCCAGTAACTTACGTTATTAAATATTAAGGATTCCTATTCATAATAAACAGTTGTTGCTACGCAGCAACCAGCTTGCCACCTTAGTATCCATCTTCCACCGCCTGTCCTGGTAAGGGTTGCGGGTGCGGGCGGGGGTCGGTGAGGGTGCTGCAGCCTATCGTAGGCAGCATAGGGCTCCGGCTTGGGGTACACCCTGCACGGGGTGCCAGTCCATTACAGAGCATATACACCCATAATCTACGGCCAGTTTACAGCCGCAGAGGGAGAGAGATTCGAACCCTCACCCTGTAGGCACCAGTGACGCCCGCCCGCTTACCTATACATACTAAGTAAATTATTACCAGGTACTATTTCCATGTAGTATTCATGCAAATAGGGAAGTGAAAGTGTAATATACACGCTATTCACTAGTTTCTTTTGAACCCGTTCTGCTCACCTGCGGCAGGTAGGTCATCCTGAGCGCCCGTCGTCCGACACAGACCTCCGACGATCAGGCAGGAGAGGGCGATCCAGGGCTCCATCGGACAAGCGCGTCTCTTCGGTCCAGGACAGATGAAAACGCAGGGCTTCCCCACGGATCGGCGTCTGCTACATTGTCCGGCTTCCAGCCTCAAACGCCCCGGAGATCCGCGTCATTGCGCTTCTCGGATATTGGGGACGGCTTTTTAATGATGTCCTCCTCCCAAAGCGCTTTTAACATTCAGGCACGCCCACTAAGCTTCCCCCGTAAACTTATGTCTGTAATGTGTTTTCTTGGAAAACTTGGCTTATACTTTATGGCTCTCTGGCCCTCCGGGGGTACCGCTCTCCGAAAACCCTGCCCCGCAGTCGCACGCACTTATCTCCGGCTTTTCGCTCCTGCTCCTGTTTTCCTCCGCCCCTCGTTTCCACTTGAATGGCTGTACACTGCTCGTGTTTTCTTTCTGTTTTTACCTATCGATCCCCGTAAGATCGTTTGCTTTTCACATCCGTTTCTGATTCCCCTGAATCCTTTATTGCAAACTACGGAGGCGTAGTATATTTACCACTTTTTAAAACTTAGTGTGGTGTATGCGTAGGGAAATGTGTTCGCCGCATACTCAAATTCACTTCACAGATCTATGCGGCGCTGCAGAAACCTGCTGAAAAATGACAAAAATTGATCAAAAGTCTTAAGTTTATTTTCTGATGCTTTTTCGATGACCTCATACACTTACTCTTATTATGTATCATACAAAGTCTGCATCCAGCAATAAATCGGTTTCGACAAACATCTCCTTCCATCTATTAATTGTCCGTGAAATCCAGCTCTGTAAAAGTTAGCAAAATATTTAATACATTCAAGAAAATGGCTCAAATAAATGAAATAAATAGAGCCTACATTCAAGTATTCACGAAACAATGGCACTGCAATTCTGCAGTTCGGTAATTTATAAAAATGCCATACATTGTTTTAGCAAATGTTTCCGAATTTGGGCTTTTTAAAATGGCACCTTCTAATAAATCTCACCAGCACACAACTTTCATTATGCTGTTTTTTGGATTAGGCTCTGCAGTGTTTCCCTAAAGGAATTCCTGTATTATTTAATATTGCTTCTACTGGTGGGGGTGGAAAGGTGGTGCAGTGGTTAGCCTTACACTTCTGGGACCCGGTTCAAGCCTCCACCTTGGCTCCATGCATGTGGCATTTGCATGTCCTTCCTGTGTCATCATCGGGTTTTCTCTGGGTACTCCAGTCCCCAGCCCAATAATATCCAGAGGTTGACTGGTGTTACCAAATTGCCTATAGGCGTGAGTGTGCCCTACAATGGGTTGGCACCCCATCCTGGAGTGTTCCCTGCCTTGTGACCATAGGCTCCAGACCCCCTCCCCCAGCCCTATCTGGGAATACCAATCCCTGGTCCACAGACCAGTACTCTGTCGAGCCACAGAACACTGGAGGTTTTGCATAGAGGTTGGTTAATTTCCAACAATAATGCAAAAGGTATAGAATATGGATGGACAGATATTTTTAATTATTTGAACCCTCACAATCAAGCATTCTGTTCACATCTGAAAAAAACGGAAATCGCTGCTCGATCTGCCGGCAGACCCCACCCCCAGCCATTTTACAAGTCTATTAAATTTTTGTGCACGCTAAACCGGTCCATGGCAGTCAAAAGGTTGGGAACCCTTATCTTAGATGACTCGTTGTATGTGTGTCTGTGCCCTTAGATGGAATAGCATCCCGTCTAGGGTGTACCCCTGCCTTGTGTCCACTGCTTCCTGGGACAAGATCAGGTCTTCCATGACTTTATGACTGGATATTTTACAAGAGTAATTATGTTTAAATACCTGGCTTGAGGTATATTAGGAAAGGCCATTCTGGAAGTGACAGCCTTCAGGCAGGGGTGCTGTAAAGGGGGGTGGGGTACATAAGAACATAAGAACATAAGAAATGTACAAACGAGAGGAGGCCATTCGGCCCATCAAGCTCGTTTGGGGAGA
>JAAGVU020000123.1:18639331-18651833 GCA_011763525.2 Mormyrus iriodes | reverse complement strand
AAAAAGAGAGGGAGGATAGTGAAAAAAAGAGGGAGGTCAGTGAAAAGAGAAGGAGGCCAGTGAAATAGAGAGGGAGGTCACGGAAAAAGAGAGGGAGGATAGTGAAAAAGAGAGGGAGGCCAGTGAAAAAGAGAGGGAGGTTAGTGAAAAAGAGAGGGAGGTCACTGAAAAAGAGAGGGAGGATAGTGAAAAAAAGAGGGAGGTCAGTGAAAAGAGAAGGAGGCCAGTGAAATAGAGAGGGAGGCCAGTGAACTAGAGCGGGAGGCCAGTGGAAAAGAGAGGGAGGAAAAGAGAGGTATTTATATTGTTGATCAGGACCTGTTTGGAGCCATGTGGGGCACCTCTGGCCCTGACAGGATCTGGCCCCCATGTGCCAAGTACCTACATCATGGCAGGAGACCAGCAGGGCCGCAAATCAAATGAAAACCATAAGAAAGGACTTTGTTTCTCACATATAATATGTGCCTTATGTGTATCCCCGCCCTCCCACACGCCTCTTTGCCATGGCATCTAAGACAGGGCACAGTCTGGGCATGAAACACCGCACACTTATTATTTCCGGCTGTGCTGCTGTTTTTCAGACCTGATTGAGGGCTTCTGGCTGCATATGCACCTGAAATTCCACTGGGAGCCTGAGTGCAGCTATAAACTGAATATTTGACACAGCTTTTCTAGGTTCAGTGCTGAAATATTCAGCCCGTGCCCTGCAGTCTCACACACATTGTCCGTTTGGGGCTTTTCCCGCATTTCTTGAAATTGGCTCTGTGCCCGGGTGGGGCAGTCCGTGACAGCGCTGAGTTTCCGATGGCGAGTGCCATCGCAGTCCGCTGCAGCTTCCGACGGCACAGGCCGTTGCTGTTTTGGCGTGTTTGTCATGCTGTGGCTGTTGCTTCTGAGCAGGCTTATGGTATTAGCTTTCGCCATCCACTATTGGTCACGTCGCTGCTGTCTGGAAGCTAAATCGGCGAGGAAATGGGAGACTGCAAAGGGACGGAGTCCAAGACATTTTTCTCTCCTGTGCCTGACAACAATGCATAACCTATAGACAGGAGAAAATTTTGAACCACGTTCCCTTACCTCCAAATTTAAAAAATGAAATGTGGAAATATTGATGTATGTAAGGAAAAGATCATTTAATTTCCTTTATTTAAGCTGTTTTCTCATGTAATGGGCATGAAATTCAATCAACTGGCATAATATTAAATGAAATGGATCAATATATGGAGCAGCACATTGGTTAGCACTGCTGCCTCATACCTCTGGGATCTGCGTTCGAGTTTCGCCATGGCTCCGTGTGTGGAGTTTGCATGTTCTCCCCATGTCGTCGTGGGGTCTCCCCCCCCGCCACAGCCCAAAAACATGCTGCAATTAACTGGAGTTACCAAATTGCCTGCATGTGTGAGTGAATGGTGTGTGAGTGTGCCCTGTGATGGGTTGGCACCCCATCCTAGGTTGTTCCCTGCCTTGTATCCATAGGCTCTGCCCCCCCCCACAACTCTAAATAGGACAAGCAGGTACAAAAAATGGATGTGTTTAAAATGTCATCATGTTATGACATTTGTTTGGAAAAATGGCACTGCCTTCAGGCTTTTGCAAAGCGGGGCCTGTCGGCTTGGTCGTGCCTTCTAAGGAGACCCAAAGAAATTCTCATGCTATAAGTTAGTTTAATTCGTTAACTAGTTCATTATTAGCTGCTATAATAACAGAGAGTCTGTCTGACATATAAGGGCCAGCAGGTGGGAAAGGCTTGGCGTGACACACGGGGGAGACACATCCTAAGGTGGGGCAAAATCCATTCAGTCACCTCTGCTTCATCAGTAATCATGCAGAAAAATTTGCCAAAAAACATCTTATATGATCCTTCCTCTCTCAGTTCACTGGGCCGCATTAAAATCTCTGTTCCATGCTTCCATCAGCGTGTCATTTGGATCCATTCGCCGTCCTGACTGGAGCAAACCAAAGCTCTGGATTTGGGAAAATAGTTTTGGGTCTAAAACCCCTGCCGGGAAGCTAAGTTGGACTCCCCCACAACTGCTGAGGTGAAACATATAACAGAAGTATATATATTGCTGGAAATTGCAGACATAGGATTCTGACCTCACTAGATTGTCTTATTATGCTTTTTCAGATCAACACATTAAAATGTTTGTGAACGCTACAGCAAAGTGTAAAATATTTACCCTGTAGTACTATGTGCAAAAGATAAGTTATAGTAGTCTGGTAATGTGAGCTCTGAGCAAAGCGAGATAATCGACTTGTTTCATTCGCGTTAGGTTGTATAACGAATGTGTCTGCCTCCTCTATCCTCTATCCTAAAACTGAAATTAAGTGTGAGACCGACGATTGCACAGTCTAATTTGCAAAAGTGCGGCGATCATCATGCCGCAATTTCACAGCTACAGTATAAGCACATTTCAGCAGTTCTGCCCCACTGCTGAGGGATAAACAGCGAGGCCACTCTCACTGCTTCAGAGAAACTTCAGGAGCTCGCCCGCACCCACAAAGTTTTAAAGCATGAAGTCGCACGTCTGGTAATTTATAGCCTTAAGCCGGCAAAACTCCCCCCTCTCCCGACAGAGAGGATATTTCAGAGTCATACCCGCCAGAGGCAGTGAGATCAGTCTCAAGTGAAAAATGACTTAAGAGCTGTTTTTTCTCCTACTAAACAGGGAACGGTTAGATAATATCAGAGATAAAGTAATTAAATAATTAAATAACCGTTCTGTCAATTTTGAGCATAAATGTCGATCTATTTCACAAACTATTACCAGTAATAGGTCTGTATCTTACAATGTCTTTTTATATATGGCAAATATTTGTTAAGTGGGACAAAAGGCAAACTGGCACACATATGTTTGATTGTCAAGGCCGGAAGTACGAACCATCCACAGTGTGGCTTGGAAACAGAAGGGGAGTTTGTTGAAAACTGGACTGAACACACAAGCGACAAAAAATACCTCGAGGGGTCAAAACAAGGGAAAAGACCGACAAGGGCTACAACTAACATAAAAGGACCACTAGCACTAGCAGGAGACTGAAATGACACCTATATCATCCACAGTGACCAACAAAGGAACAGGGCAAGGGCAGGCACATAAGTAACATGATTACAAGGGTTAAACAAGGGACAGGTGTGGACTAACAATCATAAAGCACTAAAGCTACAAACACTGAGATGAGAAACATAGGTAACAGGGCATAACTACGAAACTAGACACAGACAAGGGAAGTCAGAACAAAGGTGCTAGAAATCAACACAGACACTAAATAAACAAGGCATCAGCAGATAAGAGGTCAGGGCACAAAACACTACAATATCCACAGCAGTGAGTGATGCTCAAGTACTTGACTGCACGCTCAGTCCATTGCCACATAACAGTCCAGGGAGCAATGGCACAAGGGATAGTGAGGGTGCTAAACAGAGGAATGAACGGAGTGGCCAGCGACCCCTACTGGCCAAATGGGAAAACTGACAGGATGAGGCAGGGACTAATCTTGACAATTATTTTGTGAACAAATTTTTATTAATTTTAAATTACATATGGAAGAAAGCACAACAAGTAGGCAAAATACAGATAAGACTGATCCAAATCCCAAACCCACCCCACCAACCCAATAACCCTTTTGGTAGGCTCTCTGAATTAAATTAATAGATTAAAAATAGTAATAATAAAACGAACAGTATCAACAATAAAATAAAATATATATATACACATATACATATATACATACATATATATATATACACACATATTCACATACATACATACGTCTACATATATACAGATATGCAAGTAAATAATTCATAATTAATGAGTATGTGAGTGCTTACAAGATCTTGACATTTGATAATCTACATCCTTTTGTCTCTGTGGTCTATTATCTTAAGCTCAGTTCTTCAGCCTTCAATAATACTTTTTTGTTTTAATATTTATAATTAGGATCATATTTTTAAAGTGAGAGACGGAATAACGATTCTGCCAGTTTATCAATATCCACCCCATGTTATTAGTTGTTTATAGTGACAGGATTCATCACCGAAACTAAAAAAAAAATGTATGTGATTTAGAGTTCAAAAGTTGTTGTGATCTTGTGATTCTCCTGGGGCAGATGGCTGGGATACATTTCAGTAAATAAATGTAGCTAATAGCCTACAGCATCATGATTCATCAGGGCTGTCTTGCTCCCATTGGTAGGCAGACCAAAAGGAAACTCAGAGCTGTGGGATTAATCAGCCACACAGAAAAACACCCACAGTCAAATAAAGTAACATGTCTGATTCAAATAGATATATTCTTACCACCCATTAGATTGATAAGATATTGTGATCTTGGGTAATGTTGGGGAGTGGCCTGGTGGTACAGTGGTTAGCATTGTTGCCTTATACCTCTGGGAGCAGGGATCAAGTTTCCTCCATGGCTCCATGTGTGTGGAGTTTGCAGGCTCTTCCCATCCCATGTCGTCATGGGTTTTCTTCTTGGTACTCTGGTTTCTCCCCAAGATCCAAAAACATGCTGAGGTAAATTGGAATTACCAAATTATGCATAGGTGTGTAAGTGTACCCTGTGATGGGTTGGTGCCCCATCCTGGGTTGCTCCCCGCCTTGTGCCCATAGACTCTGGACCCCCTGTGACCCTGAATGGGACAAGCGGTTACAGAAAATAGAAGGACAGTGTTGATCTAGCAATCAAGGATAGTTTTCTGTGGATGCAACCAAAGCATAAATGGATTGTATTTTGAAATGCAACTAATCTGCCCATGGGCTTTATGTAAACCTACATGTGTACCTAAGGAACATATATTAGAAGACGATGTCTGATAATGAAATGACATTTTTCATTTTAACGACTAATATTTTATGATTTCATTAAACTTAATTGTATCAGCCTTGCTTTAAAAGTGATATTAGTAATGCGCGGCACTTTTGCCCAGTTTCAGCTCTTTTTTAGCGATATCACTAAAAGTTGAACTAGTTGAATATTTGTGATGTTCCATAAAAACGTCAATTTGAGCTGTTTTACTTCACGTTCGTTGTGGGCGTTACCAGAGTAGTCCAGGCGAGGTCGACGGCAATTAAAAGGTGACGGCAATATATTCAGCGATAATGCACTCAGCGTTATCGCGGGAAATAACTGCAGCAACGAGGGGCGTGGGGGTGAGAGCAGGAGCCGTCCAAAAACACGGTTTAATGGCAGGGAGGGAAAGCGAATGAAAAAAGAGTGTTTGAAGTGCTGATTGAGCTGTAAGACTGGATCCAGTCAAATAACAAGGGGTTGGGCGGATGGTGCAGTGAGCTTATTGTGGTTTTGGGAGTTGAAAGACGGATAAAAGAGAGCCATTTTGGCTTTAGAGAAAGGGCGTGGCGGCAAGCAGGGAAAGCAAGATGGGTGTCAGGTCTTCAGAAAGAGTGTTAGGTGATCTGGACATGGCATTTGAAAGACAAAGAAGGGCCTGTTTTATATTATCAGAAATCAGCTCTAGGTGTAAAGAAGGGGCCCGTCCCCCCCCTCTCCATTTACTGAGAGAATTGGCCATAAATACCAGGCCCGCTAAAAATAGCATGGGCAGCTTCCTGCCGAGGGTGGGGAGGAAGCCTTCGACCAGCGCCAGGGCTCTCCAGCCCGTCACGTTTACCGTCACTCCTTCATTGTCATTTACTTTTCGCCAGACTCTCCCTCGCCACTGTCAACTGGTTTAACTCTATCTTGGTTCTTATAGGGATGCCCCCCAGGGCAGAGGAGATTTGATGCACGGGTTTACCCGGGCTGAAGTCCAGGGACCTCCGCTAACCTAATGACGATTTAAACGTCACCCCCGGTTGACGACTTTTATCAGCACTGACCCCCACCCCCCATTCAACTTTTACTGTCACTGTGTCGATGGTGGTGCCAGTAGACATCTTCTCCGCAGGACCTGGCTGTCAGTCAGCCAGCTCGCATCGCTGTTTACGATCCAGTGTCTTTATCCCTGTCATCCACACACCCTAATTGGCTCCTGTGTTCTCAGTGTTACGGACCAATCAGGTTTGTTCGTGTGGGTCTGAGCATGCGTGATGCAGCCGCTGAGTTTGACCTCTGAATTTTGAGTAATATCTTGAGCATTGCTGCAGAGATGTACCTGTAACCTCGCTATTTGTTCTCTGCATGTTCTTATAAGCCAAACTTGGGGTCTGTCTGTGTCCGTCTGCATTTTTATGCGGTCCGTGTGTCTGCTCAGCCAGCTCTCCACTAACGGATTGTGGATAAACTCCTTTCTCACTCTTTTGATCGCCACCTTGTTTTATTTGGTCATCTTATGCAACCTGCATCCTGTCAATAAACGGTAGCGCTTTACATTAACTGCACCTTCATAATGCCTTTATAATGCATTCATAGAACATTCATAAGCAGCACGTAAGTATACCTTATCATCCTAACATACATCAACAGCTTTAATATACATTAATAACACACATTATATGATACTGATAAGCATTAGAATCATATAATCATATAATGTTTGTTATTAATGTACAGTAAAGCTGTTAAGGTATATGCATTATGAAGATGAAATTAATGTGAAGTGTTACCCAATAAGCTATATACTCTGCCCACTCTTGGTTGCTCCTTCTATGACTGTCTCATACATGTTTTGAGATCTTATTCTGTATAAGGCATCTTCTCTGGCCAGTGGGACCTGCTAAGCCGTGCTGTCATGCTCCCCCGCTGGGCATGACGTATGCTTCTTTATGAGTTCTCCGTGATGTTCTCCTGCTTCGCGCTTAATGGCCGGGTGAGGCTCCATGCGGCTCGTACGTCCTCCTCCCTGCCGCTTGATTGGTGGCCAAGCACCGTCAGGTTTCTTCTCCGCCCCTCACCCTGAGAGTGGTTAGCTTGGACAGCAGCACTTGGGGCCCCGCACACCTCTTGGGTTTGGGGGAGGGGAGAGCTGAGAGGTGGGGCTGCATGTGCACGCACAGGTGCTGGAATGTAAGTAAATTTGGGACGTCCCGGCAGACTTGATGATGACAGACCCAAAGCCTCAGCTGTCAGTAGGATGCACCTGAAATTAACGTTCCCATGGTCTCCTAGTCTCTCTATACCCGCCCCCCACTCCATTTTTCTGTCATGTTCAATTTATTGCCTAATCTCCCACACTGCCCCCCCACCCCCATCCAAGGCTTTTGGGAGATTTGACTGTCTCATTGTCTACCTGCTCGCTTTCCATCTGCCAACGAGAGGTAAAATTTAAGGAGTGCCCCCCTCCATCCCCCTGCATACCGCACCCCAGGCAGGGTGGGGCTGGTGGAGCCTGAGCACCTGCCTCTTTTGGCCGAACAGTCGTGCCCCCCCTTTTGAGGTAATGGGTGCCCATTTTCGATTACCGATGGAGATGCAAAATTCATCACCAAATTTTGTCAAACTGGACCCCCTCCAGGTCAAGTACCTGCCCCTCAACGTATCTTCCCGGCCCTGCCACACCCTCACTGGCACCACCCCCCCTGCCTGTGGGACTCAGGTCCTTCACCTGCCTGTACCCGCACTGCACCTCCTTCCCTCATGCCTGCGATAGCCTCACTTCCACCAACGTGACTCCCTCGCCCTCCCTGCCAACTGCGGTCGCGTGCTGATAAACCCTCTTTAGTCTGCACTGGTTGCTCCATCAGGTTCCCCTTAAAGTGTCTGTAATTACTCATGGTGTGCAGCTTTGCCCGCACACGTGCCAATTCTCCTGTCGCAGCCTCCCACATCGAAACTGAAATTTCTTGTGTCTAATTCAGCTCTGCCTCAAAGTAAACTCCCTATTGACCAATTGTTCTTGTCAGAATTGAATGTCGCACCAGCTGTTACACGCGGCATGCGAAGAAGTCTCATTGAACACTTGCAATGGGAAATTTTTAAATTCAGAACTGGGTTTAAACATAATTGAAACATTTTGCCAGTTTTTTGTTGTTTCGTTGACTTCACGCAAGCCCTACAACTATGTAAATCTATACAGAGAATCCCTTATTTCTTGTCTTGGTATGTGTGTGTGTATCGGTGCTGATTCACAGACAGAGGTCCCTGAAAGCCTGCTTGTTCAGGGGCCCGATGCTGCCCTCAGTCCCATCCCTGGACAAGAGGAGGCCTGCAGTTCATTATCCCACATCTTTGGCAACTTAGTAATCTAATAATTAATAGGTAAACTAATATTAAATATAGTAACAGTATGAATAAACAGGGCGGGAAATTAGCGGTTAGAGGATGAATGAAATGTAAGGGAAAGCCCGTGGAGAGGAGCGGCAGGAATCATTAAAGAAGTATGTACATCAGAGCCGTGCAGTCGCCGTTTTGTTTGGGCCGGATGGTACTGATGTTTCACCCATGGTGCTGCACGCTAAACACAGTCGTCGCCTTCAAAGCCTCCAGCAGTCGTTTGAAAACAAAGTTGCACTGGCCCTGCCCTCTCACTCAATGGTCTGGAATGTTCCGTGCCCTACAAGCCGAGACTTATTCGCCTATGTCTGACTGCGCTTCGCCATTGTCTGTCAGAAATGTGTGTAGGAGAGCGAAATGTCGCTCGCTGTTTCGATCGGAGCGAGATATTACAGGCCTGTGCAGAGGGAGACTACCATCCCGGACACATATTTATGACCTGTCCAGTGATAAAGTGATCCCTCCATCCTGCCGAGCACTTGCTACGTCTGCGCTTTCCATGTCTGCTGCGGGAGTGTCCGACTGAGCTGACAGAAGGGGGAGGGAGTTTTGAATTCGATTCTCATCCATCAGAAGGAGATGGAAGTAGAGAGGGAAAAAGCAAGGGAATAGCAAACAGACTCAGCTGATTGCCAGAGGATGGGAGGCAGGAGACACGTCGGGGATGCAATTAATTAGAATAATGGAGTTCGGAGAGAGCCGGAGAGCCGGAGAGAAGCGCTAAAAATTGAAAGTGAGGAGGCGGCCAGGAGGTCAGACGGAATGGGAGCGTGCTGCCGGCTCATGGGGCGGGGGGATGAGGGCCTTTTCACTGTGACTCAGCTTCGGCCTTCTTGTAAAAGCGAAGAGGCGGGGAGGTCAGAGAAGGTCAGAACAGGTGACGCGGTGGACGGGGAGTGGGGGGTGGGGCTGCAATAACTCATCTTCTGGCACAGAGATTTATGCTTGTAATGATAGGAGTAGGGAATCCATTGGGGGCGAAGACCAGAGATCTCCATCACCTCAGCTGCTCCCACAGCTCTTTCCTCCTCCTGTGGAGTTCGGCGTAGATGTCGGTCACGTTTTCTGCTTCCTCTAGCCCGCTGCCGCTTCAAACCGACATTTACGCTGTTAGTGATAAGCCCATAATCACCACAATAGATCTTCGCACACCAGTATTAACTTCATTAATCTCCAACCTAAACAGTGAAGTAGCATTTCTAAGTGAAATGTTTATTTCCACTAGAAAATACATGTCAAATATTTCTGCATTTCCAAGGGTCTGAAACAGCCGTTTCTAAGACATCTGAGATGGAAAAAAAAAAGATTTCATTTCGGTGAGGTAGCGTTTGCAGTGCCTCACGTTCAGGCCTAGCAGCTGGGAGCACATCTGTCTCTCCGGCGATTACACACCACAGGGTGCGGCAAACCCATGGAGGGGACCTTTAGGACTGGAAGACAAAGCAAAAATGCAGACACGAGGGGTAGCAAGAAGCAGCAGGACGGGACGTCACCACACGACGCGGCGGGACTCCGTGGGCTCGCTGAAACATCCACAGCTGACAAAGCACTCCACGGGGGACACCCGGACCTGGAAAGTGGGGAGGCTGACTGGAGGAGCAGCTCCAGAATGGCATGTAGATGGAAGAAGACTTAGATACAGAGAAAATATAGGAAATAGAAACAAGAACCATGGCACAGGGGTCAGGAACTGCAACAAAAATACGAAAACAAGAAAAACGCTGCTATGCTAAAAGCAAAACCCCAGAAAGAAAGCCGCAGGTAACTGGCAACACGTGGCGGGCGTACCGAAAGCGGGGCCCCAGAGAGCCAGGGACTGTGGGGCCCCAGAGAGCCAGGGACTGTGGGGCCGCCCTCAGCCCCGTCATCAGGGTCAGGGTGAGGCGCATAAAGGCCGATTCATACCTCTCTGTCGAATCAACGCCGTAGCCTGACGTGCACCTCCCCACAAATGCAGACCACAAGAACTGTGATTGGTCTTTGTGGCATAGCGTATACACCAGGACTCAAAAAATGGATACTTTGTTGAATGTTTGATTTTTTTTTTGTGTTTCAACTGCATGATTCAACAGTTGAATATATCGCAGGGTGGGAAGACAAGAAATGCAACATCCGAAACTATATCAGCAAGAGCTCTGGCGGTGTGTTTGCAGAGTGATACAGACACGCCAGCGGCTGAGTATAAATGCCCGCAGCGGCACAGGTCACGGCGCAGGTCACAGCGTAGGTCACAGCGTAGGCTCCACACAGAAGTGTAAATCACCCTTAAGACACGCACAGCGCTGTGGGCCCCAGTTTGCCGGCTGTTATCAGGAAGTCTGTCCGGGTATCCGCCATGGATACCTGGCTAATGGCGATGAGGAAGTCTGCTGGAATGCTGCCATTTGGGCCCAGAGCCAGTTGCTGAGAAGGTCAGGGGGAACGGAAACGTCACTCATTCCGAATCGCTGGGTGACTCACTTGTACCTAGGGGTGGGGGCAGTGTCATCCTGAAGGAGCCTCCTGGCAGGGAATGCATGTGTGTGCTAAAACGTGGGAGGACAATTGTTTAAGCTCATTAAATAGCAATTAGAATTAAATGGCTCTTCAAAGTGAATGACTGCACTGAGCCAGCCAGGCAAACTCTCCCACTGCAGCCACCCTCACCATCATTACAGGCCGGCAGTTCTTCTTGACATGTGTGGACAAGACTCTAAGCATGCTGGGAAGTTATCAGCGTAATTAAGGCACAAGCAGAACCTGTGTGCAATATGTGCTAATTTGTTAAAAGAAGCGTTTTCCAAGCTCACATAGTTACAGTTACAGCTTCCCCTGGCCATCTCCCTCCTGTCTGTCTTTTTGGGGTCTTTTGTATTTTTCGTGTTGGTGTGTGTTTGCTTGGGGGATGCAGCATTAGGGTGAATTATGGGTAGAGTCTGAAGATAAAACACCAGAGACCCCCCCTCCCCACATGGATCCTACAATGTGTGTACATTGATGAAGTTTTGACGTTGAGTTGAGTTCTGTTGCTGCTGTGTGCATGATTGTCAACTAATCCGGCTAACGTCGGCTAGCCTGGTGCAGGCCTTTCACAGTGCCCTCTGGTGGTGGGTGGGGCAATTTGCACCAGTGGTTAGACTTCCCATAGCCCAAAGCTCATGTTTATATAGTGTGTTTGCGTGTGCTTGTTTTTCTTTTTTTTGGGGGGGGACACACACACTAATGGAGGCAAAAGTTGAGATAAACAACTATCAGAAATTCAGTGAGGAAATGAGGATAGGGATGCTTGCCGGCTGAGGGTTCTGATTGGACGTAGAGATCTTTGCAATGGTCAGAAGCAGCGCCCTCCAGCCATAGACATAGTATGTCTGTGTGTTTTTGTGTGTTTAGAGAGCAACCCAGGACAATGAAGCATTTGTGCTCTCATTCTCAGACCCCATAAGCCTCCCCCAACGCCACCACCACCCACACAGACTCACACAGAGAAATGGCTAAGAGGAGGACAGGAAAACAGGAGCTGCCCCCTCAGTGAGCCAGGCGGCGGGGGGCCGGGGGCCTGAACCCAGCTTTAGGGAACACACACGAAAACAGGAAGTGCCCTGAGGTTAGACAGACTGCAAGGAGGCCACAGTGATTCAACGAGGGCAGGATGCCTTGTCCACAAGGCTCGTAAGAAACATACACAAAGATCTGCACACAAAGTAACATCCCCCGCACTACACCCCCCCTCTTATGGAAAAAACTGTGAGGGGTGTGGCCATTGCAGCCAAGAAAAGACATGCATGCACAATGCAGTAACGTGAGACGTGATCTCTGCCCAATGTGGTGCCTTACCTGGACATGCCTGTACACAGGTGCTTTGTGTGAGAGCACCATAAGAATCGATACTGGCCACAAAGTGGCATAACAAAGCCAGTGGCACAAAGAACAGAGATACATGCCTACACAAATACCCAATACCCCTGAGAAACAAGGCATTATGGGAAGGAGAACAGCACTGTGTCCTTCATGCTGCTTTTTTCCCGGATGTGTGTGTGTGTGCGGTGTGTGACCCCTGTGTGCTGCGACTTCCCACAATTCCCACCTGAATTGCAGGAATTCCAAACACGTTGTACGGAGAAGCGCACCCTCCACGACCCACGCTCCGTTCTGTCCGGCACAGCCGAGTCCTGTCAGAGACTTCGCCCTTCTTACCCTTGTAAAAATGTGACGCTCCACCTCCTGCATTTTACAGTCCCACCTACACTACCAGTCAAAAGTTTGGACACACCCACCCATAGGAAGGTTTATTTGTATTATTTTCAACATTTTAGAATAATTATAAAAACATCAAAACTATAAAATAACAT
>JAAGVU020000123.1:18604019-18639231 GCA_011763525.2 Mormyrus iriodes | reverse complement strand
GGTCAGGTGGCCAGGGCGTGCGATGCAACACTATCACTAACCTTTGTAGGTGGCCTGGTGTGTCCAAACTTTTGACTAATAGTGTATGTCTGCTTATTTGTATGAATCTAGACCTGACTTTAATGTGTAACCACATGTATGTAGTGGGTGGATGAGACCAGGTCCAAATGCTGTTTATAACTTCATGTGTTTGGCGGAAAAGTCCAAATCCATCCAGATATTGATCCTGTTTGTGAGTATCTTAGTTATACACTCACCAGCCACTTTATTAGGACTGCTCTACCCCATGTTCACGCAAATATCTGATCAGCCAATCATGTGGCAGGAACCCAATAGATAAGACACAGATTAAGAGCGTCAGTTAACGGTCAGATCAAATATCAGAATAGGGAAAAATGTGATCAGGTGACTTTGTCTATGACATTGTTGTTGGTGCCAGATGAGATACTTTGAGTATTTCAGAAATTTCTGATCTCCCGGGATTTTCACCAGAAAGCATCTCAGAATGTACAACATGTCAAACCGAGACATGGATGAGTTATAACACAAGACCACACTGGGGTTCCACTCTTTTCAGCTAAGAACTGAACCTGGAGACTACAGACCAGCAAACAGGGAACGTACCCAGAACTTTAGCCAACGTTACATAAAGGTCTTCTCAAAGTTGGCAGAGAATGTTTTTACTGTAACGTTAATGGAATATTATTTCCACGTTTGACATTGTGACAAAGATTCTGTCAATGTCAGCATGATAGCATTATTGCCTGAGCGTCCTTTTAACGCAATTAATGTTGAAAAGTATTGCTTTATAATAAGATATTACTTTACAAGAGTGCTATATGTGTATACTGCGAATACGCCGTCCAGCTTTAAGCCCAACACCTTCGATGGTGTAGAGTGAAAATGTATCCCCCTGCTTTTCCACACCATTCATTTGTTATGATTTTATTAGTCTTAATTGTAGTAGTGGGATAATGTTCTGAGCACATCAGGAACACCGGGCACTTTGAATGTTTCTGTACCTTAATCATAATGTTCAGTAAACATTCCTAGAACAAAATATTGTTAGGGGGTGGTGGACACAGGCTCACAGAAACCGGACAGTTAAATATTGGAAAAACATTGCCTAGTCTGACAAATTGCAATTATTGCTGCAGCATGTAGATCGTAGGGTGGGGGAACGTTTTCTTGGCATACATTGCTCCCTAATACCAATAGGACATTATTTAAATGCCACAGCCAAAATATTTCTACTGGTTACCCAACTTCTAATGGCCATGTCCAGCAGGTAATGCACCATGTCATTAAACACAAGTTATCTCAAGCTGGTTCCATGAACATGACAATGAGTTCAGTGCACATCAGCGGCCTCCCCAGTCACCAGATCCAATAGAGCACCTTTGGGATGTGGTGGAACTGGAGATTTGCAGCAGGAATGTGCAGCTGATCTGCAGCAAACACATGATGTAATCATGTCAACATGCACCAGACTCTCTAAGGAAAGTTTCCAGGACCTAGTTGAGTCAATGCCATTGAGAATTCAGTCTGTTCTGAGAGTAATGGGGGGGGCGGGGTGAGTGTACATGTGTGTAATGTTGACTCCACGTCTAATTCTGTGCATGTGCATGCAAGTGGCTAAAGGGTGAGTCCAGGTACGTGTAACTAGTTGTGTGCTTGAAGGATCCCCAACTGAGATCTCAGTGGCTTTTATGAATAAATCATCGCTGTTTCGGGGATAGCAGAATAGCCCCCCAGGGAGAGAGGGGTGGAACAAGCTCCCTGACAGGGTCACCTTTGCTTATTGATCTGAATAAAGAGCTCTGCAGAAGTGCTGTCTTATGACTTCTTCAACTTTCTGATTAGATCAGACCATGCATCCACTGGAAGTGCAACTCCATCATCAGTCGTTGCTAATAAACATTGAAATACACACCTAATTCCCTGAGACAGAAACACCTCTGTGCTGTCATGGAAACAAGTCAACGCGAGAGCCGATATGCTGTTGATGATGTGTTTTAGGGGGTGACTGCAGAGTCATCAGCCCCCCCCCTTGCCGACCTGGTTCCAGCTGTTTGTTATAAATGACAGCTGGCCCCAGCTGAGAGCTGAAGCCCTCTTCCAGGCATGCTGGGGGGGGCGTAGAGCGCAGGACTCCAGTAAATAAGTGTACAATGTAAACACGTAAACCTTCTTATTTCAGTAATTTCGCAAATTCATCCTCACAGTGTTCACATGCACTGTATGTCCTCTGTGAAGGATGTTCCCCTGCACTAAGTTATATACAATAAAACCTCACAGTGTTCACATGCACTGTATGTCCTCTGTGAAGGATGTTCCCCTGCACTAAGTTATATACAATAAAACCTCACAGTGTTCACATGCACTGTATGTCCTCTGTGAAGGATGTTCCCCTGCACTAAGTTATATACAATAAAATTAAAAAGACATGGATACTGAAAAGCCAAAGTATTACAGCCTGCAGAGCCTGAGAAATAGAGTCTGCTGAATGTCAAGGTAAAGAGATTTTTGCAAAACAGAGACAAAAGGTCGCTTAACTGAGCCTCAGCAGACTCTGATCTGAGGCCGGGGAATAATACAGACAGACGCAGACAGAAAGGAGAAGCATCGGAGCTAAAACCATAACATGAACTTGCGGCAGGAAAAATGCCCGTGGGCTTCATTTTAAAAGCGTCTCCTAATGAGACAAGTCCGTTTTGGTCAACATGACGCATTATTCATTTCAGTGGGACAGACATATTTGTGCATTATTTTTGTTTATTAAAATGCCTGGAATAAGATCATTTCATTACTAAATAACTTTACTTTGACATATTTTAAATGGTGATGTTTGCTAAGTCTTACTTAGATTCACCAACAGGCAGCAGCAGCAGCCTCTATAGCAGCAGCCGTCACAGAAGTGCATCACACCTGTATTTTGCAGGTTTCATTTGTTAATCTACAAACATAACAGTAATGTTACTGCTTTGTTTCAGCATTATCTCCCCAGATAAAAAACTATCCAGACCACTCTCAAGGACGCTGGATAAACACAAGCTTTGGAATTCAAAATGTTTGATGTCAGGCCTTTATAAACAGACCTATTATCAACAAATATCTCTTGGAATCTGGTTCAGTCCCTGCTATTTAAAGTTTTCCAGTAAAGTAAACAAAACTATTATTTATTTTTTATAACTCTTAATCTCTGTCTTGTCTCCATCTTCTAGTAGTTTTTTCCGGTCAAGCTGGCTTGTTTTTGCTTTCTGATTTTTCTAAATTTAATATGAAATAAAATTATTAAAAAATAACTACATAGAAACAGAACAGAAAAACTAGAAGCTGTTTATTATTAGATTGTATACTGGGAGGTCTTTTAGACTTTTTAGTCTTTTAGACGTTTAGTTCAGTAATTTCCTTGATCAATAAATTTGAAGTGCTGCTTCAGGGAATTTCGATGACGGACAGCTTCACTGCTCAGACCCACACAAATATCTGCATCTTCAATAGCAAAAAATAATAATTCCTAATAACTCAATAACTAACTTAGCTCTGTGGTAAACCTAACACATGAGAGCAAGAGCGGTGGTCACTAGTAAATTAGTAAATTTAAACAACCATGACACTCAAATTCTGGTTCACACTGTAAGTTCACTGCCGTCACAGCTAGGTGGCAGCAGTCGAGCAAGAGACTACTTTTCACAGGCTGTAAAAGAGCAGTCAGAGAAGGAGTGACTGCTGACAATGTTGGGGGGGGTGATTGATGCGTCCCTGTAGAATGAGGCGGAGCACGCGCTGCATGCGTGTCTCCCAGACTGCCTGCCGCGTGAGGCATCTTCCCTGCTGGTCTTTATTGGCCCTGCGTTATGCATGAATAGGCCTCATTTTCACCCATCTACCTCTGCGCCAAGCAAGGTTCACTCACCCCCTGCTGCTCTACACGGCATTTAATGTAGTGGCCGAAAACGTGGTCCCCACAACATCAAAATAACAGGTTTTTATCACATTGTGGAGACATTTGGTCCCCACAATGTAATACATACCTAGCCTACAAACACACACAACCATGTGCTATGTAGAGGTGCCATAGCTTGCCCTGCAGAAGCCCATGGGACAGAACATGTGAACTGCACATGCTCAGAGCAGAGGTGGGCCTTTAATCCCTGCCCTGGAGCTGAGTGCTGGCCACTCAGCCCCCGCTAATAAATTTCTTTGAAACATAATCCCCGCCGCACACTTTAATGATACGACGACTTTTAGCAAGATGTAATACCCCCCATTTCAATATAACACTCTTAAAAACACTGCACCCCCCCCCCACATTGCTATAACGTTCAGGGAGACATAATCGCATACTATTACATGATGCCTCCCCGCCCCACTTTTGATATGAGAACCTCCAGCAGGTGGTGAGATATTGGCCTTTAACCAGTAGGTTGCCAGTTCTCAAAGTAACAAATGTCTGACAGCGAGGGTAAAATGAGACTTTCAGTGCTGTGGTGGGCGGCCTCAGTGGGTGCCATCAATCAGAGCCTGCCTAAAACCACTCCCTGCTGCTTCCTATTGGTCCAAAGCAGGTGACAATTGACGATTGACGCCCACTTTGGCCTTCTGAGCCTCGTCTCTCCCATCGAGCGAATTCTGAGCCTTGTGTACCCCCGGCACGGCATGAGGGCGGAAGGGGCGACTCTGCTGAACATTATGGACAGGAATTATTTTGTTTACACTGTTCATAACATCCACCAGCAAGACCCACCACGCAACATCCAGCCAGGGCACTTATGTGTTTCACAGTGCCTCACCTCATTAAACCTTTGACAGACAACGACACTGAAAAGCTTTGCCCCTATCAGCAGTCCTGCGGAGAAAAAAAAAAATTGCACAAGCACTGCGAAATGCCTCCGTTTATTTATATCAACAGTGACAGATATACAGGTACACCAGCAGACCGTGAGATGTAAAAAGTAAACAGAGCCTCACATTTATCATTGGTACAGCGGAGAATACCAAAACGAAACATCTGTAGTTACTTACATCGCCCTCCGATCTCCCGCCTCTCAGACAGCAGAGGCATTGTGATGAGTTTGTAACATCAGCATCACGGGGAAAGGGCTTGGTGGACAGATGTGACTCCCAAAAACGATATCTACAATGCAGCACGTGGTTCTGAAGCATGATTAAACTGCCTGGCAACAGAGACTAATGCACACATTTCACATGAATCGGGCCCGTCAGCTACAGGCTAGCTACATGAGAAGTCAAAGAACTCCAGCTGATGATTCTACTCACTGCTTTTCAAAACTGAGTACGTCTGAACTAAGGCCTACACTACTCACTCCATCTAGCTTGAGGGAATAAAACGTACAAGGAGCTGATGAGAAACTCTGACCTCGATACTGTGCCGTGCCTCTCTGAGCAAGCATCAGATAGTATTGACTTTCTCTTCTAACCTAGTATCATTCTTGACTTTGCAGTAAAACACATCCTGATGTATTTTTGAACAAGTGGTTCATGATCACAGGATTACGCATTATTTTTATTGACCAAAAGTAGGTGACTAGCTCCCAAAGACTTATAGTCATGTTACCTGCAAGTCCTGTGAGAAACCTTATCTCATAATCAATGGATTGTACCGAAATCCTATACTAGATCAATGAATATCTTGAATTCATTGAGTTTTCAGTTCAGTTCCTCCATCCGATGATTACATCAGCAGAGGAGCTGTGATTGGGACAAATTACACAGCAGCCATCATTACAGCCCCCCTCCTCCCCCCACTTGGAGGCGCGGCCCTCAGGGCTCCCCTACACCCAGGCCCTAATATTCCCACCCCAGACCCAGCACCTCTCTCCACGGTAACAAGCACGTGCGATGGGCTGGAAGAACAGGAAGAGGCGGAGCCTGCGGGCCAGGCCACAGAAGGTCGCTGCGGCGACCACCACCAATGGTGACATCATCACAAAGCCCAGGATTATAAGAGCAGAACAGCTGTTGTCCTCCAGGTACTGGCAGAAATTGGCTTGAGAGTTCATGACCTGCCAGGGAAGAAGAGGGCGTTTGAAAGGGGGAAGGAGTGAGAGAATACGGTGCAAAAATGAAAGGTATCTAAGGAAGATAGTGCCTTCATCATGGAGACGTGTGGATAAAGTTAACAGGACAAGAAGTCGTCAAGAATCTTACGCCTAGTCTACTTAAATTAAAGCTGGCTGTCACGTTCTGGAATGATATCAGATGGACATAAAAAAAGGTGCATGAACTCAGGACGGGGCACAAAGCCGGGGATGGAGATGGGAAATGGGGATCATAAGGGGGGGGGGCGAGAAGCAGGGAGAGGAAGGAGATCGGGTTAACTGAAAAGAGGGCTGGGTGTTGGAGACGGCGTATTGGAGACAGTGTGAGACAGTGTGAGACAGTGTGTGTGACAGACTCTCAGTCTCCTGTCCAGTCAGAAGTGGTGAAGCGCCCCTCCCCCACCAAAGCTGTCAGTGAGCTATCAGAGAGGAAGACAAGGAGTGAAAACAGTACAGAGGGAGAAGAAAGAGGTGTTGTGGGGAGGGGGGGGAGACAGGTGTTAATAATGTCTGAGATTCTTCAGGTGGAGTGTTTGGTAAAAATAACATGTACGCTGGACGTTCACACACACACACACACACACACACACACACACGTTTGTATTAATATCTTTTTGTGGACCGTCCATTCATTTCTATGGGCATAACCTTAATCCCAACAATGACACCCTTAACCCCTACCCAGCCCTAACCTTAACCATAAGTAACCAAACACAATATGAGACTTCTGACATTTTTAGTCTTTTGATTGCAGTCACAGATTTTTATAAAACTGAGTTTTCCCTTGTGGGGGCGAAAAAATGGTCCCCAATTTGTTATTTATTACATTGTGAGGATATTTCTCCCCCCCCACCAATGTAATATACACATAACCCACACACACACACACTGGCACACAGCCCTGCAGCACCAAGGGGGGAGTGACCAACGTTGGCACATCATGTGACTACAGCGTGGCACTCTCTCTCTCCCTGATTTCCATTCAGTTCACTTCACCACTCCCCCCTGCCCTCCCACGCCCCCCCCCCACCGCCGCTGTTGTTCCGCAGTGGCACTCCGGGGCCGCAACCTGAACCGATTCCTCCTCCACATTATTAACAAAAACATGGAGACAGCTAAAACGCACATCAGTCTGGGGTGACAGGCATGCGCTTTTGTTTGGGGGGGGGGGGGGGTCTGTTGTAGCTGTTAAAATTTGATGACATCCTGCCTCACCCCACTGGCATGGGGAGGCGCAGCTATGGAGCATGATGAGGTGGATGATATATGCTATGCACAGAATACATGCATACAAACACGCAAACATAAAACAGCAAGTAAAATGGTACCCCTCCCCACCCCTGCCAACTTCTGCCATGTGTTGTGATCTGTGACTGGCCACGTCGAGTGGAAGGCGGAGCGAGGGGGCGTGGCTGGTGGCTTTCTTACGCGTGAGTGGCAGAGGAAGCCGGCGTAGAGCAGCAGCGCGACGGGCAGCAGCACCAGGGCGAACACGGCAGCCAGGACCAGCAGGCAGGCCATGGCCACGCCCACATTCCACAGCACCAGCCCCGCCCCCCAGGCGAGGCAGGCGGCAGGTCCCCGGCGGGCACCCCAGGCGCCCTCCTCGCTGTGCGCCGGGGGCGGGGGCAGCAGCATCCTTACGCCCTCCCCCATTCCAAACTCCTCCTGGTCCTTCTCCTCCTCGCCTGAGCTGCTCTCCTCCAGGTCCACGCCCATGCCACACATCCTGAGCCAGGTTAGAGGGGAGAGTGGGATGCTTACATCAGTAACAGGACAAGGTAACAAACACACAGAAGGTATGTGTGTGTGTGGGGGGGTACTTCTGGAATGGGACTCTGTAGGGACTCGGAGAATCAATGTGACAGCAAAGGAAAAAACATTTGGAGCTATGCAGTGATCAGGTCTGACTATAGCAACACTGCTCACCCGTAGCGGGCTCAGTTTCCATTCTATCTGCCTTTAATTTTCACGATCTATTCATGTTTGCCCCCCCCCCCCCCCCGATTTTTCTATATCATTCTTGTATCTTCTTAGTTGATTGATATCTCCTGTCACCCAGCCCGTCAATATTATGTGCTGCTTTTTTTTTTGTACAGGTGAGCAATTGATAAATAATTTTTCGGACCCATGTTTGGAATGACGGGTGGGAGGGCGATAATGGAATACATCTGAATACACTTACGAGTGTCTTGGCCCCCAAGAAACGAGGGGGTAAATGCTGATGGAAGGAAATACTGATGAAAAACATTGAATCAAGGTAAGGTGCACACTCAGGAACACAGACAGGCAAGTTCCGTCGCAGAGCGACCTGCAGCGCTTACATCCCCAGTCAAAGCGTATCTGCCGCCGCTCAGTCCGTGATCTTACGGTCACACACATTCTGTCAGTCACCGAGCACCGGCTGTCAACAGAACCGTAAGCAAACAGAAGCGATCCGACAAATGCTCAGAAGTACTTTCACCCTTCTGCGCCTGCATTTCTCGAGAAACTTACTACTGGCTGCGCTCTTCCTCCTGATCCTCACCTGTCACACAGTCATCATCAACCAGCACTGGAGATGCTCGCTGCAATCATGTTCATGCCAACTATCATTCACGCCATCGTTATCAAAGGCACGTGATATCTGGTCCTTATCTGCGCAGCCTTCTTTTTATTCTTATATATGTATTTCTGGGCGGAACCCTCACCTGGCGTTGCGGTCCCGGTCCGCTTCTGTGCGCGAACTGCCGAGTTCGGCTTAAAGACAGCGAGTCCCGGACGTGTCAGCGAGTTGCCGAGGCGTCCGCGCCGGCGTCCGGTGCGAGCATTGGCACGCGTGAAGAAGCCGGTTCGGAGGCAGCCGCGACTGCTCCGCTGCCCGCGTGTCCGTGTGTCTGCGTGTGCGCGCTTGCCCGTGTGTGTGCGCGTGCGGTGCACTGGGTGGAGTTGCTTGCAGATGAGTAGAGGGCTGGGCATGATGAGATGTGAGGGGGAAATGGAAGGGCTTTAGGCGGTTTTAGGGGGAAGGACGTGATGCGAAAGAAAGCTGTCGACCAGCAGGTAAGTCACGGAGGGTAAGAATTCATTCAGGAGCAGCACTACAAACCAGTTTGTGCCAACGAGCAGAGAATGTAACCTGAATTGTTGGTTGGTTGAAGAGCTTATACCTGTTTTGGGCCAGGACTATTGAGTTACATTTATGTTGCTCTCAATAAAAAAATGTCAGAGTATCAATAAAAAATGCATTACATTTATTTACCAGATGCTTGGTTAGCAGTGGTGGGGATTGCCCAAGGCTCCACATGGATGTTGACATCACTGGCAGCCCCCCCTGTACGAGGCAAAGTGAAATCAGCTGGCAAGTCGGAGCTCTAGGCGGCCGCCTATAGGATAGAGTGAGCCTGACTGGTAGTGCTGCCACAGGATTTGAACCGGTGACCATCTAGTCATAGGCACGAAGGCCTAACCCACGGAGAAACATACCACCTGTTAATCATGGGTAACTTCTGGAGTATCTGTAGGCTGAACAATCATGAGAAAACCTACCTGTACATGATGCAAGACAGAACCAGGAAAACTTTATTAGGCCTGAAAAAAGCCTGAATTATATTTCTGTTTTTTCAACAAAAAAAAGATGAGGTGAAAAATATTGGTTACTCACTGAGAGTTATGAATTGATAGCTACCAATTGTCTGTATTTGTAGCCTCTATATTTAATGATCCGTCATGTAGTGGTTATGACTGAGTCATTCAAAAGTAAAAAGATAAGTGGACATGGCTTTATGCACCCCCTCGTCAGCACTAGGCCCTGCACTGTCGTCTCGGCTTGGCCAGCAGGTGTCACTGGCCATCCCATTGCTAGGGTTTGAGTCCTGAGTGTGTAGTGATGATGACCCTCACCTGTGCCTTGTTATTCCCAGCCCTAGTGTTTAGTTAATTATTATGGCCTGCACCTGCCCCTCATGTAGCGCTGGTTATAGGTGTATATATGTACCTGCCCTTGTCCTACACCTTTGTGGGTTGTTGTAGATGTGAGTATTGTTAGTGTGTAGTACTGTGTGTTAGTCTCCTCCGTGGTGTCAGTCCTGTAGACTCCTCCTGTGTTTCCCCCCTACTTTGCTCCTAACCCTTGTAGTCCTTGTCCTGCCTGCCTTTGTTTGACCCCTCATGCTCCTTTTGCATGCATGGTATTTTGTTTGGGTTCTCTTAATAAAGAATGTTTGTTCTAAAGTCGTCCCTCTTTTTCCATGCTTCATCATAACGCTCCTTTGTTCAGATGCCTTCTGTCATCCAATTTTGTCCTCAAGGACACACAACAAATAACTTGAGAAGAATCTCTTTGACCACCCTTAAGGTTCCTCCGCCTGAAGACCATTCCCCCTTTCGGCCACCCTTAAGCTTCCTCCGCCTGAAGACCATTCCCCCTTTCGGCCACCCTTTAGGTTCCTCCGGCTGAAGACCATTCCCCCTTTCGGCCACCCTTTAGGTTCCTTCAGCTGAAGACCATTCCCCCTTTTGGCCTCCCTTTAGGTTCCTCCGCCTGAAGACCATTCCCCCTTTCAGCCACCCTCAAGCTTCCTCCACCTGAAGACCATTCCCCCTTTTGGCCACCCTTTAGGTTCCTCCGGCTAAAGACCATTCCCCCTTTTGCCCCCCCTTAAGCTTCCTCCACCTGAAGACCATTCCCCCTTTCGGTCCCCCTTAAGCTTCCTCCACCTGAAGACCATTCCCCCTTTTGGCCCCCCTTAAGCTTCCTCCGCCTGAAGACCATTCCCCCTTTCGGCTCCCCTTAAGCTTCCTCTGCCTGAAGACCATTCCCCATTTCATGTGCACTGTATGCTGTGCTGTCTCAGCAGTCAGCATTATAGCCCCACTTCTCTAGGCCTGTGATTCTGGCTCTCTCCATCAACACTGTGTGTGACATTTCCGCATTCTCTCTGTTTCACGTTGGGTTTTCTTCTGCAGGCCAGGGCCGTATAGTTCCGGTGAACTGACCTCCCTAATTTGCCTGAAGTGTGAGTGTGTGCTGTGCATCTGTCATGGACTGGAATCCCATCCAGGGTGCTACCACCTGCCCAATGCTTCCTGGACCACTATCTACTGGATAAGTGACTATGGAGGGTGGATGGATGACTTCTTCACCTTGATGGCATCTTTTTGTCATGTTGAGCTACAGAATAACTTGGTTAAGTTGGGGTGGTTCTTGGGGCACAAACTCTTCTTGAGAAACACGAAAAACAAAAATGATGACAACACCAACACCACGGGCCCAGAAACGCGAGAGTGAAGAGATACGTGCCTCAGAAATGCAGTCAACCCCACCCCCCCAGCCCTCCATCCACACCACATCAATCAGGCTATTTTGGAGGCAGCCCAGGGGCCCTGGAGGTGCGTGCGCCATCATGGCCTAGTTGTAGCGTATGGGCCGGCATGCACCGCGAGGTCAGTGGAATGGAAATAAACAGCTGCCAATTGGCTGTTTATGATTCGGTGTCTGACTCTATCTGTCCCTCTAATGGATCAAACAGTAAGATGCAGGTAAAGGCTCCTCGTCGGTGCGGGGGATTGGGGGGCGGGCGGGGGGGAGGTGCGAGGGTGAGTGTTACCTTGGAATGCAATGAAAGTACAACAGGATGTGACCAAAGCATTTCCCTTTTCTGTATTCCACCATCCTCAACTTGTTAGTCACCCATCTCTGCTCTTTTTTGTCCCCAATCTCTCTCCCAATCTCTTCCTTTCTAAAATTTTTTTTCCCCACACAAACCACTCTGTTTTGCGAAGAGCTATCGATCCCCCCACCCCCCATGACAGCTGCCCCCTTTCCCACCCCCCGCCTGTATATTCACTCTTCCACTCATCTATCCCGGTCTCTATATCACATTGAAGGTTAAAGAGGGAGACACACCCAGACGGGCAGAAACGGAGAGCTGACAGAAAACAGGGATTAATGCAGGGCAGGGCAGCAATGAGCCATTAAAACAAGCTTTATCTGTCATGGGTGAGGAGGCGGATTCTCACTGGAAAGGCAGAGCGCAGAAACTCAGATGAAAGCTGAAAGCTCCCCCCCGGTTAGGCTAAGAGTTGCAAGCTGACTGGTGCGGGCTGCACATCGCACTGTGATACTGACACCTGCTGGACACTTTGCGCATCGGCCTCCACACAAATTCATTGCTTCTAAACGCCCAGCTGGGTTCGTGCTGCTATTGCTGTCGTTTTGTTATTTTTTGAAGACACTTGCTCGAGTCTACGTACGCAATGCTTTTAGTCATCCCTGTCATTGTCTGGCACCCCTTATTGTCAATCTGTGGTGAAAATGGTTATATGTGCATCATCATAACCTGGGACAGAGCCAGGGGCAGGAACCATACCCACAGCCCCAGGTGGGAGGCCATAGTGCTGCACTGGCTCACAAATTCCAAGATTTGTCCAGGTGACATTTTAAACAGTCCCAGACTAACCTGTAGATATGCCTCCATCTCTGTTAAGTAACCACCACAATGGCTGATTGCAGCTCAATTTCATCTTGAAAAAGCTCTGCTTCCACCCTCCTGTGCCTGATTTTCAATGTCCCAGAAAGACCTTGTAGGTGAATTTTTCATGCTTCACACCGGCAGAAGCCTTGGACGAGAACAATGGCGGTAAACAATAAAGCGACATCCATCTGCTCTGCGGAGCAGCTGATCCCGTACAGGGTCCAGAGGTGGGTGAGCTGCTAGGCTGCCAAACAGATTCTAATGGATAATCAGAGACAGCGATCCACCTAAAACGTGTCCGACTTTGGAGGTGTGAGGCCAGAGTGCTCAGCTCTGCTCTCCATCTCATTAATACCTTGTACTTGTTACTGGCCACTCATTGTCATATCTACAGCAGCACTTGTACCTACTTCTCGACAACTGTATGATGATCTGCCTTGTATTTTGCTTGGGGCTAAAGAATCAGCTAGATCAATACATGTAAATGTTAGTAATGAATATGAGTGTCTTTCACAGGTTCATTCAGGTCTCCCCCCTGCTGGTTACCGAACCATGCTTCACTCGACAGGGTCTGTGTGTGTGCCACTCTTTCAGAAGCAGGTTACCTGTAATGAAGATTTTGATTTACAGACGCCAAAGACACAATTCCCTACTCTCTCAATCGTCAGCACGCTCTACGGAGGGGCTGTTCTTACTTTAATGGCTTCCAATTGGCTGCCTCCCTCCCAGAGCCACCAAATCCAACCAATGGGTTTAAGTCGTGCCTAGTGGTCTGAGCCCTGATTGCACTGAATTTGGATACAATGGGATTATCCTGCAGTATATCAGGAAACGGCCAGAAATCACGCATGTACAGTTACTCCAGTCACTGGGTAGGGAACCTGTTGATGTAAACATATGCCCGATGCATTTGCAACATTGCTTGAGAAGGCTATAAACAATTAACTTAATTTCCATGTTTGTTCCAGCCTTCATCCTTTGTGAGCACGTCTCCGTGGATATTTGTCTCCTACCCTCTCACACTTGTTATTTGAATCAATTCATAAAAGCAAAAATAATTATGTCGCCAAGTTTTCAGGAAACGCCAAACGCTGCTTTACTCGTGCTCGCGCTGCCTGCCAGCACAGCAAGCCCCGCCCTGGCGCACAGCAGCCGCGCCAGGGTCGTCATGGTGATATTCTCGCATTATCTCCGTGGAGTGTCACTTCAGAACTCTGTTAATGAGAACGTGTTCCTGTTCATTCTACGTTTCCACTTAAACTGCTGCGCATGTCCCCTCCGCACCGCCTCTGTGTGGGAAATGAGCTGCTTACCATTATGGCAGCACAAGCTCAATGGAGCCTAAAGAGCTAAAGGTATCGCTGAAACAAAGGAGTGACACCTTATTTACTTGTTTGAAATCCTGCCCCCCCCACCCCCCCGCATGTGGCATCAGCGCTGGCCCCCGGGAACTCACATGTAAGACCTGTAGGATGTGTTACTGAGTATGACCACGATGGGGAAGATCGAAGCATGAATTAAGCAGGGAACCATGAATCACGTTTCTTGGACTCATTTCGAGAGTGAGTTGACATCGGGGTGACGAGGGGCATAGATACCATGACAGATTCAGTGGGCCCAGCATTTTGTATGGGCCCCAAAATCCCCCCTGGTTGGCAAAATCAACTGAGCAATTGAAAATGCCAACCCAAGCAGGGGGCCCAAGTTAACATTTTTTCAGGGGGCCCTGGTTCTGTAGCTGCTCCCTTGGGGGTGACAATAGTGTGAGAACATTGCTGGGACGGCTGGACACGTGGCAGGGAAGCTCATTTCTGACCTTTGACCCCATTTCAGTTGCTACTGCTAACAAGATTGTTTCCTTTCTCTCATCTCAGCGCAATCAGTCCCAGGTCGCCCCCCAGTGTCTCCCCTCCTCTGTGTGTCCACCCGGGCTCTCGTTCTGCCCTGCCCCATCTCTCCGGCTGCCTTTCTGTCTGCTGCCGATGGCTCAATGTCCATCAAAGGAGGGAACATCTACTTTCGACTTCATTTATCTCAACTCAGGCAGATGGGGGAGATGCAGCAGGGGCATAACAGAAACCAGGATGAAAGGAGGCGTTAAATTGGGCTGCTGAGAAGAGGAGATAGAGTGAACTCACTCTCAGAAGAAAGGAGAGTTGAGGAAGGAAAAAATGGCCACTGATCCACTCCCCACATGGAGGACGTGAAGGGTACAGCAGAAGAGAGAGAAAACAGAGCGGAAGTAAGCTGATGTGGACGAGAGCGGGAGAGGATGGAATAAAAGGGAGAGCAGTGGCAGTGTGAGCAGTGGGTTGGGATATAGAGGGCCAGACTGGGAGCAGAGAGCAGTGAGAACGGATTGGAGGAAAACTGTGGGATAGAATCGGAGAAGAGCAGGAATTATATGGAATGGAACAGACCAGACCAGTAACAGAAAAAGAGCAGGATCAATTGGGAATACAGCGGGAATACAGCGGGAATACAGCGGGAATACAGCGGGAATACAGTGGGAATTAGAGGTGTGAACCTTGACTGGTCTCACAATTCGATTCGATTATGATTATTAGGTCAACGATGCGATTCGATACGATATCTTGATGCATCATGATTCATGCCCATCAGTTTTTCTACATTACTTGACATTATGTTTTCAAATATAAATAGAAGCAGATGAAATATAAGCTGCCGTTTTTTATTTGCCAAAACCTGAAAATTGATCTTCACATAAAATTGTAAACATAAATAAATAGTATACGCCTAGCCTAGTCTTCAACAACAAAACATTCTGCAGGGCTATGATATACAAAAAAAAAACATTAAATAACAGCACTGGACACAGGGCACTTCCTGAGAGTGCAAAACATTAGAAGGATTAGTCAGTTCAGCATTTGGGACTTGTGAATAAGAACACCGGTTGAACGACATGCAAAATACAAAATAAAAACTCCATAAAATACAATATTGCTACCCGACCAGCTGTGCTCATTAACGCCATTATCTGGGCTATAGTTTCGTGGTAAAGAGCAGGAATAACTTTTTCTGTAAAGTAGCAGCGCGACGGGATCTTGTATCGCGGCTCCAGCATCTTTAACAGGTGTTGAAAGCCGGCGTTGTCCACGATGGAATATGGGCGTAAATCTTTCGCTGTGAAGGCTGCCACAGCCTGGGTTATTCTCTTCCCTTCGGCGGAGTCGGGGGGTATTGTGGGTTTGCCAAATCTCTGGCCGGTGTTGTTAGCACCTCAGGGTGGAAACGGCTAACGTGATTTCTTACATATTTAATTTCCCAACATATTTAATTTTTGCGTTACAGGCTTTACACACTGCATGGAACTTGTCCGGTTCATTCTTCCCAATCTGTTCATAAAATCCAAAATGTGTCCAAATATCGGATTTTAAAATGTTTGGGGCATTTTTAATCTCTCGGCGTCTCTCTGCCATTTTGTGCTGGTATGTTTGCGATAAATGACGTCAGTTAAATCGGCTTTAGATTGACTTACTCTACAGCGCTATACACATGCACCCTATTGCGCACACACATGGCTACTCATCGATTATGGTCTGCCACTGCATCGATGCAGAATCGTCTACGTCTGCATCGTGATGCATCGATTATGCGATTAATTTTGACGCCCCTAGTGGGAATACAGCGGGAATACAGCAAAACTTAGTGCGAATGGAGCGTAACATGGGGCAGCTGGTTGGCTACAGTTGCCAAAAATGCTTGCAGGCAAATTTTTGGCTTGCGGTGCTAGTGGCCCGTGGAGGGTTCCCCGCAATCCGGAGCCACAATGCTGAATGCCAGGGCTTAGCACTGTGGGTGTCGGTGGATCTGCCCCGCCTGGCTCTGGCTGCAGCCATGCCAGCAGAAACTACGCAGGACAGACCGTGGTTTGTGTCTGCTGCCTTTTGAAGAGGCAGCCTGGTGGAAGCAGCCTCCTTTCATATGTATTATTTCAATAGCGTTCTTTTGCTGCATCTTGCCTTCGGGAGGGGGGGGGTGGATTTCCGGGGTTCACAAGTAGAGATAAGTTGCTGTTGCTGTTTTCTATCCCTAGCCTCTTCCTGCTCCTCCTCTTTGCTCCTTTCATCTCCCAGTGCTTAGTAAGCATGCTGGGTCTGGTATCCCCTGTCACGACCCTGACGGTCCTCATTAACACTGAGGGCATCCGCTTTACAGATCTTAGCAAACAAGCCCTCCCCTCCCGAGGATCACTTGGGGTGTTTCTCAATATGCGTATTTGCTTGTGCTTGTATTCTCGCGTACCCATTTTACGTCATCTTCCACTGCCAAAGACCAGTTCCGATACTAATGACAGAAGCACAGAGGAAGGTAAACCCCTAGATGTCGTTTTCGCCCCGCCCCAAATATCAAGGATACATCGGTTGCATCCTCGCCAAACTACGCCAATCCCATGATTCATTGCGCCCCAAGTTTGTTCTTGGGAGGCATGTTAGCAAGACCTCTCTTGCCAAGACCACAAATACGATCTTTGCGTTCTTGGTATTGAGAAAGACTCCTAGACTTTGACCTTGTGACCAGCAGGGCCTTTAGTTTCCCTGCTGTCCAGGGTGCAGCACTGCCCCATTACTCCATCCTAAGAGCCTTGGCTTGTGTATCTGTATCTTATCAGACTGTAAAACTCACTCAGATCCCACGCGACATGAGATCAGGGATGGAGTGGACTAGATATAACAAAGCCAGTGAGTGAAAGATAAACAGATGAGGGCTTTTTAGTATAAGCTTGGGGGGGTGATAGATACACCGAAAGAATGTATATTTAAGCACATTTATTTCAATGCATGTTTGAGGGGGAGTAAGGAAACAGGCATTTCACAGCAGAATTTAAAGGGAACAGTATGTTTCATCGTAAGAGCTCCTTCCTGCTGCAGACTGATTGAATTAGCATCGCGGAAAAATTAGCCACACAGCATATTTCAGATGTTCTTAGTTTGTCTTTGACCTTTTTTTCCTCAGATAAGGTACACGTGTATCTCTGACACTCTTGTGGAGGTGAAGGACACAAGAGGACCCTGTCTCACAGTGCCGATGGCAGCAAAGGCGGAGGTATCGACAGAAACATTCCTACTGAAAGTTAATGAGCAAAATTAGTAAGCAACACATCTATACACAGGATTATGTGTGTGAGGACTGTAGCAGTGAGACAGTTTGTCAGGTGGCAGCGATAACTGGTTGTAATTCAGTTCACCTGCCAGTGTTTCTAGTGTAACTGAGTTTTTTCTGCTCTGTTTAATTCTCTGGATCCAAATCCAAAATCGCAAATCCCTGTTTCATCTTTCCCCCTGACCCACATATCTGAGTTTAGTCATTTTTCCCTATTTAAACTCACTGAGGATACTTCTTTGCTGTACTTTGTTGAATTGCTCTAAACCCAGATGGCATTATCCTTGAAAAACAGACCCCCCCCCAGATTAACCTGACTTTCACTACCCACTTCCTCAATAATGTCTTTGTTTTCACTGGCTCATCCAAAAATGTCGCTTGTGGACTTTTGGACCACGTTTTAAACATCACAGGAATTAGCACATCTGTTCCCCCATCTTCCATATCTGCTTATCCAATACTGGGTTGCTAAGAGCCTGGAGCCTATCCCAGGCAGCACAGGGCACTTCTGGTCTCTTACAAAGCACACACCAGGAGCCATTTGCAGACAGCAGTTTACCTAAGCACATGGCTTTGGAATGAAATGAAACCAGAGGACTTTGGAGACATGGGCTTGGGGAGAAGCTCTACCAGCACGGAGCAGGGGGTGGGAATTGAACCCCCGATGCCGGAGGCATGAGGCCACAGCGCTACCCGCTGTGCAGCCTGGCACAAATAAAGATAAAACATCTCATGTAGCTCAGCCTGTATTTTTCCCCTCTCCGTTATGGTCCAGCGCGGCTGGAAAGGCTATGAGATTTCATAAACTGCATATGAGACTCGTTCCATGTGAGACGATGAACAGAGCAGTGTGCTACAGCGATGGGAGAGCGTCCCAGAGACTCCATCTGGGGACAGAGTGGAGATGGAATTAACAGGCAGTGGGAAGGAATGAAATGGAAGACTAGCATTTTCGTGTAAGCGATGCAGATCAACATGTTTGTGTGGGAGTTACCTGCTTCACTTACACTATATGGAAAAAGTATTTGGAAACCTGCCATTACACCTATAGGAACTTTTGTGGCATCCCATTCTAATTGCATACCAAGACATTTTGAAGAATTCTATGCTTCCAGCTTTGTGGGAACAGTTTGGGGAAGGCCCTTTTCTGTTCCTGCATGACTGTGCACCAGTGTACAAAGCAAGGTCCATAAAGACATGGTTGGGTGAATTTGGTTTGGAAGAAGTTGATTGGCCCGCACAGAGCCCTGACCTCAATCCCATCGAACACCTTTGGGATGAACTAAAATGGACATTGTGAGCCAGGCCTTCACGTCCAACATCAGTGCCTGACCTCACAAATGCTCTTCTGGATGAATGTGGAAAAATTCCCACAGACACACTCCATAAACTAGTGGAAATCCTTCCCAGAAGAGTGGCAGCTGTTATAGCTGCAAAGGGGGGACCAACTCCATACTGATCCCTATGTATTTAGAATGGGATGTCATAGAGGTTGCTGTGGGTGTAATGGCCAGGCGTCCCAATATTTTTGTCCATATAATGTACTTGTTGCTTTGGACAAAAGAATCTCCTGAACAAAGAAACGTAAATAATCAAAACAGGGGTCAAGTCATGGAAAGGTTTTAATTGAGGGTTGGGTGTCAGGGCCTGGATTATTCACTGGGACATTGGGAATGGAGAAGAGTCTGAGTAAGAGTCAGGTAACCAGAACTACCTCAGTCTGGTGAGGCTTCCGGAACCTGCCACCTCATATAGTACATTAGACACACCAATATCATTACGTACTAAATATTCAGTAATGCTATAGTTTAAGGTCCCCTCCTTAACAAGTAATACACTCTTACTAATCATTTTATAATATATTATGAAATAAAAAGTTTTAATTACAAAGAAACTCAGAAATGCATTACAATGATATCTTACTCCTGTTTCCCAGAGTATTTACCAAAGCTTATAAATGTTTAATTGTAACTCATTTATGAATGTTTATTGACCCATTGTTTTATATTTGCAAGTGATTTACATTCTGTTTTGTAAATACCAGGAGAAAGATATGACCATAACACATTTGTAATTTTGATTGTGAATTAATAATTCAATGTATTAATATGTTATCAAATGATTAGTAATAATTTGTTAATATTTAGAGATCAGACGTTAAATTAAAGCAGTGTTTCCCAACTCGGTCCTCAGGGACCCGCAAACGGTCCACGTTTTTGCTCCCTCCCAGCTCGCTGCCAGACAGCCCACATTTCTGTTCCCTAGGGAGATGGGAGGGAGTAAAAACTTGGAGCATCTGCGAGTCCCCCAGGACTGGATTGGGAAACACTGAACTAAAGTGTTACCAGATATTCTTATGACAGGTATCGGTGAAATTATTCCAATGAGAAAGCAGTGGAATGAAACAGGACAGCCACATACAGCAGCTCTGGTGCTGTACGACATGTCGGCCCGCCATTGGCTGACCACAGCGACAGGTGCTTGTGATTTGATGGCACAGACAAGCCCATCGAATGAACAGGTAACAGCCCTGTGCTATGATTTCATTTGTTTGGCACCCCTAATAATAACAGGGTGCTCTTGAGACATTTGAAAATGCATTTGTCAGGCCTCATTGTTTTTATTGCCGAGGGGCTGCCTTTAATGTCTGTGGCATAATGTCCATTATGGCATCGTTTATTTACGAGGCTGGTGGACGTAAACAACCTTGTTTAGTATTCAGGCAACGAATGAGGCTCCTTACCACAAGTGGGCACAAGTGTAATAAAAAGACACTTTGATAAACACAATATTTTGAGAACAGAATGTGATTTTAGTGTCAGACAAAGAATAGATATTTGACTTGTCAGATGATTTATTATTATGTTTATTGGGCAATGCAGACAAGATGCTTTGGAATTAAATAGCCTGAGTGACTGCCTTGTGCCCTGTGCCCACGGGGACAGGCTGCAGGCTCACCTCGACCCTGAATTGGAACGAAAGTTTGGGAAAATATCATTCAAAACATGAGAGTCTTCAGGGGCTGCACCACCTGGATTAACTGCAGGGTTGCCAACTTTGGTCAGATTGCTGGAGTGAGACAATTTGAGAAGTCTGCACACTCCTTTACATGTATGTAACAGATTTATTAACTTGTAAATAGCCTGTAGGGTTTGCAAACTTCCCCAACGCTGTTGATGTAGCTAGTTTTAGGTTTATAATGGAATAATGTAGACTCTGTCTCTGTAGGCTTGTGAAATGTACAATTTATTAATTTTAAGGGAATTTTCATTTATTTGTTTGGCAGACATGTACTTGTTCAGCACTCCCTCACCCCCTAGTAGTGTGGTGGGGGGGGGGTAGTTAAATACCCTACTTTTCCTTTTTCCCCACATCTGTATCTTATTTGTGTTTGACAGAGAGCTTGAAAAAAATGTATATGGGATGCAGAACTTGTGTCCATGGTTACGGAGGCAGGCGAAGGAGCCGTTAGACCGGCACTAACAGCCCTGGGTGCCTTTGTGGGCCAGAGACACAAACACAGTCTTTACACGTGAACAGAGGCAGGACTGATTCAGTGACTGAGAGTCATGTGACTCACAGATAACTTTCTTAACAATGGACAAGCTGTGGTAGCTCTTACAATGTGAGCGTAAAAACATGATTCCCCAAGTGGGCTGTATTCTATGATATGCTAGTGAAAAGTGTGGTGAATTCTATGGTATACTCATGCTAATTCCCCAAACATTCTGTATTCTATGGTATACTCATGATAATTACCCAGCTCTTCTGTATTCTATGGTATATTTGTGATAATTACGTAAGTGTGCTGTAGTCTATGGTATACTTATAACAATTAACCAAGTGTTCTATATTCTGTGGTATACTCACGTCAATTCTCTAACTGTCTGCTGTAATCTGTGGTATCCTGGTGACGATTCTCTAAGTCTGCTGTATCCTGTAGCTCAACAAGTAGTGCGTTGCTGGTTTAAATCCCAGGGAGCACACTCAAATTGTAACCCGTACCTTTACGGTAAGTTACTTTGAATAAAAGCATGAGATCTATGAATTTAATGTAACATAAATGTATTCTATAGTATACAAGTATGTTGTATTCTGTAACATGTTTCCCCTACAGCAGTGACAGTCCAGTCCCAGTAGGGCCAATGTTACAGCACACCGCTATCAATGGCAAGTTTAACACAACCTCAGATACATCCATGACAACGAATCGCCGGAAAGTGTTTATGAAGCAGCCTGTAAGAAAACCGCCCCCTTGCTCTAAGTTGGTGGTTGAGACTGTAACACGCCCTCCGCTGGACACTAGGCAGCACTACACCCATGGGTGCTCGCTTGTCAGGTAGTGAGAAAAATTTTGTCCCCAGCAAAGCTGGCGAACTAAACTGCACGATATATCGTCCAAAGCTGCTTTTTCTTCCTGCGAGCTCCCCAGCTGGCAGACTATGATTACGCGCAAAGTAATTTTCCAGCAGGACGGGCTGAGAATGACAGCTTGCTATTATTGGATTGTGAGGCCAATTTTTAAATGATTAATGTTATTAAACCAAGGGAAAAAAACTCCATGTCCATTCCATCCGTCTTCCATAACCGCACATCTAGTGCAGAATCTCAGTAAAGATGGTGCCTTGAACCAGGAAGCCACAGGATGTCATGACATCAGAAAATATGCACATGTGCACAGCAAGAAACACCAGTCCACAGGCCCCTCCCCCCACACAGACACACACACACACACACACCCTAGGGCCATGTTCAAACCCACAGCCCTGCAAAATGCTTCCTTAATCACTCTGTGCACGGCTACTTAACGGTGTTAGTAAACACAAGAAGCATTTTTTCCAGTAACAGTAGTTGAAGCTGGATTAACCAGTTACCAAGTACAACGAAAAGACTAAGTTTATCACAAAAGGAAATAAATGTCTAATATTCAGTTCTGGGTGAAGATCTAGTAACATTCTATAACAGAAATACGCAAATACGCCTATAGTGAACATGCAATGTACTGTACGGGCCTGCTACCTGATCACACAAAGCGTGAAGGATCTGAGAGCGTATCGCTCACGTCTACATGGTTTCCATTTGCTGTACATGGAGGTCAGACGTGCTAATCTGATGTTACAGTTATAAACCACGGGACCAATTATGAGCCATGTGGATATGCATTCTTTCATTCTCCATAGCCATTTATCCAGTACTGGAGCCTGAATCCAAACCCAGGAAGCACTGGGCACCAGGCAGGGGCACGCCAGTCCATCACAGGGCATACATTAAGGGGACTACAGCCCTGGAAAAAATTAAGATGCCACTGTAAAATTTTTAAAAAATTAAATCCTGGTTTAATCCTGGTTCTGCTGGTAGAAGGCTACACTGTGGCAATGTTTCCAGGCTCAAAGTTTCTAAGAATGCAGTACGCAAGAACGAGGTGAAGAGGGAGACACTGACAATGACCAAAAACCAACCAGGTGGAGGGCAGAAGCAACTTTCTAAAGCTAGAGATGATCGTCAACTTATCTGACAGTACCTCGTAAATCAGAGGATGACCTCAAGTGACCTTCAAAAGGAATGGGAAACATTAAGAGGCATGAAGTGCTGCTAGGACAGTTCGTATCAGGCTCCTAGAAGCAGGACTGAAGTCCCATAAAGCAAGTAAGAAGCCCTTCATCAATGAGAAACAGAGAAGAACCAGGCTGCAATTTGCAAAAAATGTATATTTTACACAGGCGCACAGCCTTACACTGAGAAATGAGTGAAACCGACAATTTTGCTGTGTGTCTCTTAATTTTTTTTTTACAAAGCTGTATATTGTGAAAGCTACACGTTTTGGGATTGGGTGGAGAAAATCAGTCACCCAGGGGAAGCCCAGGCAAATTCAGAACGACATGCAAGTTCCCCACGTACAGCCGGGGCAGGAATCTAACCGGCAGCTCTGCGGTGAGACTTCAGCATCAGCCACTGCAACCCCCCCCCCCCCCCCCCCGATTAGTATTTGTGACCTCAGACATCACTCTACTGTTACGATAACAAAGAAGTTAATTTGATCTGCATGTTTTTTTTTTCTCTAGAAAATTGTAAATGTATAAAGAGTTTATCTTTCAATTACAGGATCAACCTAAATGGTTTATAAAGAAAAATTTATGCATAGGTTTATGAGGAAATGCTTAGTAAATAATAATACCAATAATAATTGTGTATCCAGTACAGGTTCACTGGAGCCCTGTACCGGATAGGGAGAAGATCGATGGAGTGACAGATAATCCATGTTCCATAGCCTTTTTCCAGTGTAGGACCAAAGTGAGCCAGGAAGCATGAAGACTCGAAGTAGGAGGCACCCTGGATCATACACATCATGCACTTCCTTTTCCTGAATGTGCACTGCCTGAACACTGTACCAGGATGCAGCAGGCGGCAGTGGCCCCGCCCCTTCTCAGCTGATGGCTTATTTTACACAATGCTGGTGAAAAGGTATTTGGCGAGCAATCAGTACCACGGCTAGGGAAGGTCTCCATGTGCCCAAGCGGAGTGGCCCAAAATGCCGGCCAGGTGGAATGGAGCATGTTTCTGTCTCTGATTATGTCCTGATCTTGAAAAGCGGCGAGCACAGGAATGGCTATTTCATAAACCGTACCAGTCCATCACAGAGCACTGGCTCTCTGTCTCTCATGCGCACACACAAAACTCAAGCATTCACTCCCTGTATTTAGAGCAGAGGTCTCCCCCTTTAGGGCGAGAGCTTGTTCTACAAAGAAAACAATCTGGGGAGCAGTGCGTTTGATATAACACAATGATTATATCAGCCAGCGGCTGGCGATGATGTCAACCGGTCAGTGCAAGTGGCGATGATAAACGTTCACGTCTACTTCGCAGTCAGCTGGTGCCCAGCAGGCCTGCCTGATCTTTATCGCTGTTCTAGGGGTGCCGACCTAGCCAGCCAATCTCACTTTGTCCAAGACGCCATGACAGCGCGGCACTCGTTGGCCACGACAATATGACATTCCTTGTAGTGCCCCAGCATACATATGTATACACAACGTAACTGCTTCAAAAACACAGAAATTAAAATATCTAATTCTATATCTAAAAAGCGTTACATGAGCTACTCATTGAATCTCTGCACGCTAGTGGCTCATGTCCGACACATTTCTGACCAAAGATTTGTGGGAGAACATCGGAGAATGTAAATATAGGGACTAGAGGACACTTGTTCAATTTTTTTTATTTATTATTTAATTACAATATAACAATCGTCCAAGGTGTTCTGTGCCTCACTGTCTTACTGTACTGGGTAAGTGATGGTAAGACGGATAGATGGACTTATGAAAAAAATAACACACTCGAAATAGAATCCATTCTTTAGAGTCGGTGCTGTATGAACAGTCAAGATTAGTCATTTTAACTCATGAATTACAATTTTTCTAGAACTGTCCGTAACTATTTCTCCTGCCGCTCGAACTCACGGCACGTCAGAATGATTGCGTCTCTGAGAAGTTCCTCCAAATGTCCTAAAGGCTCCACGGTCGCTGTGGAAACCAAACAACAGAAGGCTTGCTCTATGCCATGAATGCATGGTGCATGGACACTGGCGATCGGACATAATTGGCCTCTGACGTATTCTGAGGAAACACGTGTACAGTTATAATTTCTGGGCAAGGGAGCATCATTAAGAGCTTTGAAGATGACTCATTCACAGGCAAACTTAAGCAAAGAGGAAGGGCACAGGCTATGTAGAGAGAGTCCAGACAGGAAAAAGCCTCTGAAATGGAGAAATAGCCAATTAATTTTGAAAATGATGGTCAATAATAGACTCATGCATATATTAATTTTATGTTCTATCAACTGGGTCTGAAAATAATTAGATGGATAGTGTATTGTGAAGGATTACAATTTACATTTTTTATAATGTACATTAGCACATATCTTGTTTATCCATCCATCCATCCATCCATCCATCTTTTGCTTAGCTTGGACAGGGTCATGTGAGGGCCTGTTTCCAAGCAGCCTTAGGGGCTGGGGTACACCCCAAACCGGATGCCAGAAATGGTTGCCAAATAATTTAATGGTCAACTTCCAGAATATTACCATAATGTTAAATACAGCTGGTTAATTGTTTTCTTGCATAACTGATGATGTGTCCAGATAACTGCTCCTGCAAATACAGGATTTTATTTTTGGGATGCAGTGGCTTGTTTTTATAATTATGATGAATCTGAGCCTTTCACTGTTTATTTTCCTTTGTTTTAATACTTGTAATTCCAGCGGCACAGCATGAGTAAACGACCGCGGTCGAACAGGCCCGGAGATTCAGCTCAGCGTAAACGTTTCATCTGAACTCACAGACGCGAAACTACCGATGCCTCCTTCTTCCCTGTGAGTACCAAGAGTTCTGCAGATCTGAAGTCCACACAAAGGAGGCCAATCCGAGGAGTTTGGTTTATCACAGAGGAGAAGCGATCCCGCCCAAAGGGTGACCTCATGTACCCACAACTATAAAGAGGGAGGAGGAACCTGGATTTCTGCCCTTGGTCTCACACTGAGGGGCTGTGTGTGTCTGTGTGAAGCTGTGTGGGCAAGGCGGAGTGCGTGCTGACCATCTGCGTGTCACGGGGAGTGTGTGTATGTCTCAGACTAAGGATGCTTTAAGTGTGTATAAATGTGTGTGTGCTGGTCAGTTAGTGATGCATATGTGCAATGGAGCCTAAAACATTTTTTGATTAGGGTGGCCATCAGGGGCCAGTTATATTTTTGAGGGTGGGGGCACACTGCACAGTGTCTGTTCTATGGTTCTGCTTGGAGAATAAAACAATGCATATTTCCTTTTTATTATTTTAATGAGGGGTGGCCACATATTTACTTGGGGGGGCTGGCCACCGCTTAGATCCACCCCTGGGTGTGTGTATAAGTGCAAGCAGTGCACAGTCAGTGTGCAGTGTGACTCCTCTCTCTCTCACACACACACCTCTATGTACCCTCTCTGCTCCTTTTCCCACATCAGATCGTCATCCTCAGCTGGAACGTGTCTAGTCACAGTTAGTGGAACTGGCCCTGTGTACCCCAACCCTAATACTACAGTAACAAGACTGTAGTGTCCTGTGATGGTTCGCAGAAGGAGTGTGAAATTGTGGAACGTTCAGGTCCGAAAGTACAAGACCAAGATTTTGTTTCAACCAGCCAGTTGAGTATAGTCACATTCACTGAGTACTCAACTGGTGGTTGGAACAAAATTTTGGCCTGGATTTATACCTTCTGGACTTGAACTATCCACCTCTGATTATAAGACAGTAAATGGTGTTAATGTGATACAGCACTATAATTTTGTGCCTGGGATATAATAAAGTGAACTGCTACACAATAAGAGTATATATGGTGATGAAACGTTTATTGACTCCGACTGCGTCTTCACTCTTGCGTTAAACAAGAAAGTTAATCCGCCTTCTACAATAAATCGACTTCTGCGATTATCCAGCCGAAGGGATCATTTACGGCCCGACCCCGGTGCAGAGAACAGCGCCCCATCAGCCTGCACTTCTTCATACTTGCCAGTAGGGGGCAGCAGCAACGCGCTAAATTTTGTTCTGGCTCTGAATCGCCCCCATCCCGACAATCTGACGCCTTTAGCTGTAATTTTAATCGGATCGGATATATTTTTTTTAAGGATTCAGGTTTTTTTCCTTCACCCATAACAGTTCGTTGTTTCTTAGCGCTGCAGGAAATCCGTTTTTGATGGATTCTTTTTACGCGTTTATCACGAAAAAACACTACATAAATAACTTGAAGTTTACATATTTGATGTGGTGAAATGGAGGATAGAAAATTCAACGTGAATTTAAATTAAATCAAAATCAAATTAAAGTTGAATCTATATAAATATGATATGTAACGACAATTTGCATTACTATGCAATCTCACTTTTCTATATCTACCTGAAACGCCTTTGTTTTTAATATATGAATCATGACTTTGATCTGGGCTATTTCTCAGCATTCTTCCTTGATCTGAAAGTATTTAAATTTTACGCATTACTTGCTTGGAAATAAAGAAACTAGTTCTATGTCCTATTTCCTGCTGTTTGGATTAAAATACCTCCTCTCAAATTAAAACAAGACTTCGCTAACTGAAGCGGGGGCGTGCTGTTCATGAACGGTATCCCGATGTTCCCCTTCATGTGTTGTACCCATGCTTGAAAGCGAGCAATGGAGTATTTTTCGTATTAACTCCAGTTGTACCTTAGGGGAAATGAATTTAAAAACGTTTACGTGGGATCAGTTAAAATGTATTTAAAGAACTTCGAGTTTGATAAGATGCGTTCGTCTCAGATAAAGTACTCACATCCCTCTCCAGATAGCGCCAAACAGTTAAACGTTTAAAATATTAACGATGCACAACTCTGAAAAATGGCGCAATACCATCTAGAATGTTATATGACGTAATAGCATATATAAAAATAATATGACAAATACATTTGCTGTTTCTGTGTTATCAAAGGCAGGCGTTTTTCAAGCAATAAAATCAAAATTACTAAGTCGCATTTTTTTTTTTTAAATCTACAATAAAACCTTCAACGAAATTTTATCTTACCATAATCTATATACCACTGCATACAATGGTAGCGATTTCCGTCTGAAAGGACAAGTTGTTCACCTGCCGAAATGCTGTCTCAGATCAGTAGAAATCTTTAGGTCAGGTGAGAAGTCGCTAGTTTATTACATCTTACGACAGGTTTGAAGAGGTGAGAATATAGACTACGTCAAAAAAGCAGGTGACTTCTGACCCTTAACACATAACTTACAGCTGTGTGTGTGTGTGGCCTCTGGAGTCAGCAGTGTCAGTTGGGGGTCAATCGAGGTGCGTTTCTTCCTACATTGGGTGAAAATTAGCTTTTTATGACATATATTTGTGATAGGTGTGTGTGCTCACGTGTGCATCTCAGTGACACCGCAGACATGTTCAGTTTCTTCTGGCAGCATGCGGGTGTGCGTGCATATGCGTGATTGCATGTCTGTGCGTGTGTGTGTCCGTCTGTCTGTAGGGGGTGTGTAGACTGAGGCTCTGAAAGTGCTCTAGTTGTCTTGGGAGATCAAAAGGAGAGCGGCTGGGGAAAGGGAGGGGCTTGCTAAAATGCAGGTGGAGGGTGGGCCGGTGGTGGTGACAGATGCCCCGCCCATCTCCTCTCTCCCCCAATAACTACCCACCAGCAGGAGTGTGTACATGCTGGCCAGCGTCCGTGTGCGTGTCAGAATGCTGGGGTTGCGCTCTGGCGTGGGAGTCCGCCAGGGTGTGAGGGTGGGCGACTTCGTCATCAATTGGCGGGGATGGCGGGGCTTCGGGGACCACCTCTGATGCGTCGAGCTGCAATAGCGGCCCCTCTTGGCCGGCCTCCTTGCTGCAGGACTGGCAGCTGCAGTGTAGGATTCGCTCCACCAACTTGTCCACACGGGGCACCTCCTCGTTCCCGGGACACTCCAAAGTGACCTTCAAGCAGAGTACCTTTGTCACACTATTGCCATCAGTGGTTGGGTTCTTGGGTGGGGGATGGGGGTATAAAGTAGATGATGTTTCCCCCGTGTCATGTGAGGGCACTCCAGTGTCCTCCCACAGTCCAAAGGAATGTAGATAGGCTTACTGGTGTCTCTAAGCTACTGCTAGTGGGAGTGTATATGCATCCTGTGATGGACACGCTCTCAGAAAAAAAGGAGCAATTTGTACCTTGGAGGGTATAATTACTTGTCGTTGGGGCTATACCCTCAGGGGTCTGCCAGTTGTACCCTAGCTGTAGGTAAATGTACCTTTTAAGGTATACAAATGGACTCTGAGGAGCATCCCCAAGGTACAAACACCATTGATGTACCCCTACTGGTACAAAAATCTTCCTCACAGCCAATTTCTCTATCTTAAAAGGTAGATTTACTTACAGCTAAGAATACAACTGGCAGACCCTTTAGGGTACAGCCCCAGTGACAAGCAAAGGTACAAATTGGTACCCTCTTTTCTGAAAGTGCAGGACTGGCGTCCTGTGCAGGGTGTTCCCCCACATTCCAGCCCCCTCTGTGAGCCTGTCCAGGATAACTGGTTGGAAGACGGTTGGATAAAATACAAGGGGGTACGTTTTGTCCAAATATTAATGAATAGCATCTGCAAGCTTTACTGTAATTCAGCCGTCTTAAACATCAGGAGGCTTTATGGTACCAATACTCCTAGATTTTGCCCTCTCTGACAACAATTTACTGTTGTATATTACCCATTGTCATGATACAAAGGGGATGTATGCTGTTCCATAAAGCACACTTACTAACAGCACATAAGTTACAGCTAAGACTCCACTGAGACACAGAGACATTGCACATTGTGTAGCACAAAGCTCTCACTGCACAGTTTTGTAGGAGGTCTGTCACAAGTTGCCAGTACACGGCAATAAAGCCATTAGCATCAGTTAGCATGGGACATCTGTAATTATTCATAGCCAAAAAGACACTTATCATAACTGCTGGATGCTGTGCATGACTGGCTATTGCCTGCCTCCCACTGGAAGCCGATCACCAAAAAACACCAGTAAACCTCTACCACTCTGCACCGTCTAACTGAATCATCATGGTTCATGATTCAATTTTTCAGGTTGGCTGGATTCACCATTTTCATATCAGTTTAAGACACGAAACTAGACAGAAACTGCTGAAGAATCAAATCTGCTCGTGGTAGGTCTAGTCGACAGGCAGAGAGAAGAGGCAGACAAGTGAAACCAATATGCTCATTAAACCTCCAAATTATCCAGGACAGGGTCATGGGGAACTTGCAGCCTGTCCCAGGAAGCACAGGGTACCAGGCGATTAATGGGCACCACATTAAATTAAACACATGATTTTGGACTGTGCGTGGAAATAACTAAACTGCACACAGAGAGTGAGCAGCAGGCCTCAGTGCTGTCCACTGAGCCACCACGCCATTCAGAATATACACAGGTTGTAAATACAGAAATCACCCTAGACATGTAAGTCAAACTTGGGGGTGGGGGGCGAGCTACTGTAAGCTGTGGCCGCAACACTCACCACCTCCCATTGTGTTTGCGCCGGCATACAGGAGTCACAGTGCACCAGAGACTCTGTGGACTGTGGGAAGGTGTTGGGCACGCTGTAGCTGAAACACTGTCCCAGACACGCCCTGGGGAAAGAGGTGAGTGGGGGGACATAGCTGTGAGACTACAGCCCAGGGTCCCATATGTCTTGGCCAATGGGTGAATAGTGAAACAGTGAAAGAATACTGGTACTATAATGCTAAAAGACATATCAGAAATATTACGACTATTATTAGTTGGTTGGCAGGTGTATTCTAAATTATTACAGTATGACCACAAAAACATCAAGATGTGGGCTGGAAAAAAATGAAACAGAATGACTTAAGCTGAGCCCAGCTCAAAGGAAAATCAGGGGTGCCCGTTACCATGCGGATCGGCGTTGTGCGAACCTGTTTTGAATAGACCGCGGCTGGCAGCCGGTGTGCCCCACGATCTGGGTGATGTTCTTGGCTTCACACCAGGCGCTCTTGTCGGGGAAGAGAGCCAAGCGGTTGATGTGCGGGGGCGGGGCCGCGGAGCACAGGGCCAGCAGCGCTGAGCCAATCAGAGCGCACTGCCACATGACTGCACCTGGAGGGGCGGGGCCAGACCGTCATCGTTAGAGGCGCTCGTAATTGTGGGTGGCGGCGTTACGTCGATGCCATCTAGAAGTGCGCAAAAGCCGCTCTATCTTTAATTGACATCAGATGTCTTTAAAAGAACTAAGGTTGTTTTTTAAATCTTCTTTGTTCCCAGAGTAGTTAAAAAACAGCACGGCCAAATTAATGCTTAATTAGGACAACTAGTTCTGCAGTACTCGGCGGCTGTGGCACTCATTGTGCTGCTTCGGGTAGTCTGAACCAGTCTAGACATGCTATTTCTTTTGCAGTCTGTGCATAATACGGTAAATGCCGTTTACATTATCGATGAAAGCTTAATATAGCAATGAAGCACACTGCAGAAAGTGGGCGGAGGATGTAAGCTTTGTTATAAGTGCCGCTCCCCCAGTTTGTGTGTTGAGACCGTTGCCATCTTTTACTTTTGATGCGAGCACATATATACTGTATATTATATTTACTTAATTATCCAACACTATAGCACAAAATAAAGTATAAGGCAGTCTTTTAGAGGGAAACAATATTGTTGGCTCTACTTGCACGCGCTGACAGAGCCGAAAAAGTTTGCACGATACCACCTGACTCCAATAAAGTGGAGCACACTGCAAAGCCATGCATTTCCAAAAGGCTTATTTGTGTTCCTTTTAACCCTACAGTGTCTCGCATCCTACCTCGCCGGCTCACGGTTGCTGCTTAAGATGGATATTTCTCAAGTTTTTACATAACAGCAATATAACCATGTAGCCACAACATTCTACAGGTAACCTCACGCTTTGCCCCTACCAGAAAATATTTCCCCGGCAGTAAAACCCAGAGTCTTCAGTGAAGGATAGCCCGCTGAGAGAATCAAAGTGGGAAAGCGTAATATTTACTTTCCGTTCCACCGTTTTGCTCCCTAAGTCCGCAATCTTTCGAAATGAAAAACGTTACAGTAACAAAGTCATGATTATTCGTGTTAGTCTTTCATCGCCGCCACAACAATGCATTTTCCCATTTGCCTTCTTACTATGTCAGTCTATACATCTTATACGAAATGTTTTTATTAGACTGGTATTGATGTGTTTAACAATTGATAAAACACTAAGGTGCCTTCTATATTTTTGACAATTAGACATTTTCTGTTATGATAAATGTTCAGGTTATCGGTGACGCACTTCACAAATATCTCATCATTGGTGAGTGAGACTAATGCACTGGACAGTCAAAATGCGGTAATTAATCACAATAAACTGATAATGAAGTAATATTCTGGCGGTTGCCTACAAGGACATTCATAAAAAGCATGTCAGGAAAGGTAAGCATAGATCGACAGTGGGGAAAGGAGTTGGATAAACCTAGTTTGAAAGCTGACATTTTGAGAACAAATAGAGTTCTTTCAGACAGACGGCACAAAAGCAGAAAAGTTGGGGAGCGAAGAAAGTATGTGGAATTCATGAGAGGCAAACTTCAGCGAAGAAAACACAGACTTACGTTTTGAGAATCGTCGAGAAGTGGACAGACCGGGGGACTATGCCTGGATTGAGCCACCCTGGCTTAGTTTACCGTCTCTCCCCCCTCTCACACTACCCGCCCCGCAGGAGAGCAGAACGACGGAGAGAGAGAAAAGATCAGTGGAGAAAATAAACTGCGGATAATAATTAAATAAACAAGAAAAGCATCCGCAGATGGACAAGGATTCGCATTCTAGTAACTGGAATTAGATAATTGCAGTGAAATTAGTTATATCACACAAGAAAGACAAGCATGAGGGGGGGGGGGGTGAGGTGATAGATTAGGCTACCCAAGACTCTCTATCTCTTTCTTTCAATCTAGTGACTGGGCCCCTCCCCTCGCTTTCTGTATCTCTCTCCTTTCTGAGCTGGGTTCTGTATTCCACTTCTGCGAGAGAAAAAAAACGAAATTAAAAGTGAGGCTCCTTAAAAATGTGTGATATGCCCCCTTCCCTATGGTGGACAATTTTGTCGTTTTAAACTGCCTCACTTTCTCCCCATCTCTATTCTCACCCTTTCTCGGCTACTCGGCGCTGTCTCGGTAGGCGCTACGACGCCAGACTGGGGACCCGCAGTGTTTCTGGACGTTTTTTTTTTTTTTTTTTTGTAAAAAGACGATCAAAAAGAGAGAGTTGATTCTAGCAGGTCTGAATCTTGCTTCTCACTGAGAGCATATGGGCTCTTTCTCTTTTTTCTTTCTCAAACATAGCTGTGCCACAAAACGTAAGAGGAACGGTTTTTTTTTCTGCCAGGCATCTGCTTACATTAAAGCGCGACTAGTTCAATTTCCTTCGCCTACGATCTCTTCCTACCCATCCCTCAAAAACCAAGCCCGTAGTGCTAATGGGGTCCCTGCAGTAAAGCCTAATAAAATGCAGAATCGAAGCTGAGTTTCCAATTTAATATCTGCATTATGTTAGGAATAACCATCAAGTAATTAAGAGATCAGATAATAATTAAGTAATAACACAAATATCAGTTTGGGGTGGAGAAGTGTGTTCCGGTCCAGTTGATTTGGACCCGTGTTTGCGTCCACGCACTCTCTGCTTTTGCGGCTCCCCTGTCAGACGCCCAGGGCCTTGATTGTCTGTGCTTCCTCAGCTCCTCCAGCTGGGCCTTTTTCACATGTGCTCGCCATGTGTTTCGGGTCCCCCGTCCCGAATCGCTTGTCTCTTCGGCAAAAAGGAACCAGACGTCATCATTAAATTTAGGAGTGCAATGTAATGTAACACGGACGTTATGTCTCCTCTCATGTCAGTGGCGTGACCCTCGTTTCAAGTACTCAGACTTATTCATTCTGGGGAAGAGTATAATGAAGGACGAGAAAAGCGATTGAGATTATTTAAGGAATATAAATGACTGTATTACATTAGTGATCGATCATAGTTATCATGCAGATCGTCGGCCACTATAAGGACTGAGATCGATTACGTGCCGCGCTGCCCTTCCGACAGGCGTGGGTAGGTACGCCCGCTGTGCTCGCCGCTCCGCAGGTGTGCGCCCTGGCTTCCGTCCACCGTCACCCACCCACTCAGTCCTCTCTTCTCGTCTCGCTTTACTGCCAGACAAATAATTTTGGCAGGCGGCGGAAAAGCAAAACGAGCGGAACGGACCGCTCTCTTTCTCTCGCTCCCTATTTTTTGGCAGTGCGCTCGCATGTGCGCGAGGTGCCCGTGAAGTTTTCAGCGCGTGTAACGAAACGGTGCGACTGTCCGCGCGTGTCCGCGTGCGCGCGCGCCTGTTGCCGTCTGCATTATAGGCACTCACCTGTTATCAATGAGAGCTGAGCTCCAGCCTGGGTCTGGCGTTCTGATGCATTCCACGCATACTGCCGCCCTGTGGGGGTTAGGGTGTGTGTGTGTATGTGTGTGCGGAGGGGGTTGAGGTCTGACAGTGTACCAACACACACGCTTAGAACCACTGCCGAGATCTGATCCACGTGGCGACTGGGGGGTGAGAAATGATACCAGTTGGATCCACTTTGGAAGCCGGCTCTTTCACTGTTAGTGTGGCACCTGCTGCGTGAGGACACTCTGCTGCAGGGACATGCAGATGCATGCATGATCCCACTTACCAGTAAACATGTGTGCATGTGATGCCTCTCTTCACCGTGGTGTTTTAGCTACAAGTAAGCATGTCATTAATTACCCCCCACAGCCCCCCAGAGAGCGAACAGATGCAGCAGATGCAGCCCTGTTTCCTAGATAAGAATGCTTTCCATGCTTTTGCAAGCACGACTGCATTTAATCATCCCTGGCTCATTACACTAAGAATTACCACTAATTCCATGCATACAGGAACTAAATTGTGAAACTAAACAAACCCCCCTTCAAAATACGATGGTGCTCAATAGAATGAGACTGTGAGATGCACCAACACATGGATTTCAAAGCTTTTTTACACTTCTCAGATTGTGTAG
>JAAGVU020000123.1:18582260-18598623 GCA_011763525.2 Mormyrus iriodes | reverse complement strand
CAACTCCAATCAGCCTCAGCATGTTTTTGGACTGTGGGGGGAAACCGGAGTACCCAGAAGAAACCCCACGACGACACGGGGAGAACATGCAAACTCCACACACATGGAGACGTGAACGCTGATCCCAGAGGTGTGAGGCAACAGTGCTAACCACTGCACCACCGTGCCGCTATCCTTTTGGTGATATATTTGTGATATATTTTTATGAAATATTTTAATTCATAAAATGATTGCATAAAACGCATGTTGACTGTACACTGTAAATGTGCCACAGGTACTCTGCTGAATTACAAACTTCCCATCACATCCATTAATTACACCTAACGTCCCTTTCTCGTATTTTGCAGCGAAAGACGATACTTTGAAGACTTAATGGTTTTTCTACATAAAAGTGTCGTCCAGAGCAGCTCTCACATGCAAGGTGACTGCAATCGCACGTGCCCAAATGTCACTGTCCCATTAAACCGTGACTAGTCCCCTCCGTCCCACCCCATTCACTTTCCCAAACGTCACTCGTATCTCATACCGTTTCCTTTTTTTCTTGTCTATTGCAGATAAGGGTTTTTTTAAACGTAAAAGTAGGGAACTACCTTGTCGGATTGCCCCGTGGATCATACCCAATTTACACGTTATTTACTCGTTATTGGATTACCGGCACATTGTAGGCGGGTAACAGCTTACAGCTGACATTTATGACCAAGCCGCTCGGATTTCAAGCTGCTCTAAAATCAACACTAGCCATTAGCCGGCGTTTGACTGAATACAAATGAGGAAATAGCTTTTAGTTAATTATGCCACAGGTCGCCAGGCTGAATAACAGCACAGTGCTGTAGACTAAGTATTAAGTCTCTCTACCGTCGCCTAACATTGACAATGAATTGCAGCACCGTATTATCTGAGTGCAGGACAGCGGAGGTCCTCCTCGGCCCTGACACGTGTATTTTCAAACAGCACTTATTTGTACAATCAGTATTTATTATGACAGTTACAGAGCTCGACTGCACAATCTGCCAGGCAGCGATCCCACTTCCGTCCAAGGTCTTCCAAGCTCTGTCTGAAACTGTGGCAATAAACCACGCCATTCTTAAATATGCATATTAAGCATAATTAGCATATCTAATTGAATCAATAATTCACAAACTTAGCCTTGGATATATTTTTTATGGCTTTTGGAAACTCCCCCCTTGAAGCTGCCCTTCAAACGTTTAAAAATTAGTTTTGCTCTTAATAATAAAGATCGTGGGTTTTAAAACCCGGTTAAATTACATATACAGAACGCAACTCAAGAGCTTGGGTAGTAAATTGCATTAATGACGTTACATGCATGCGTAACGTTATATGCATCCACCCTTAAGTTCAAAGGTTGTCAGGATATTGATTGAACCTTGTGAATGTTACATAGAAATACTGATAGTGATTGTAGTTTTATGATGCAGTTCCTCCATATATCCATCCACGCATACATTCCCATTAGCCTCGATCTTATCTGAGGAAAGACAGGATATATGGCAGAGGTCACCCTGGACAGGATGCCAGCCCATTACTGAACACACAGGCTCAAGCACTCTATTAAAGCACACAATTAAAATTTGCATTTTCATGGAGAGAGCATGCAAAATCGCGTGAGCCAGCGGTGTGAATCGAAGCGTGACGCGACTCTGCTAATGCGTCATCAGAGGCTATCATCCATCTCCTCATCTCTAATTCAGTATAGAGTCACAGGGGCAGGCCTGCCCCAGGCAGTATTGCAGTGTATAGGGATGCCCATCCATTACAGGGTATAAATTTGCATACCCCTGAAAAAGGGTAAGGTGGGGTGGCCTCGAACCCTGGGGCAACCGCTCAACCCTCTGAGCCACCATTATACCCTCAAATACCATCCTTATTACTGTTATGATAAGTTCTTTCCACATCCCTGATATTTTTCACTATTACATAATTGCAATGGTTGCTAGATAAAACCTAGAAATATAATTTAGTGGCAGGACAATAGCATAATATTTCGCACTGAATGTAAGCCACAGCGCGTTGAATGTAAACCACAGCACTGCTCTGCCACAGAGCGGAGCTGTTTTCGCCAGTTTCCACGCAGTACTTTCCCACGTGCCCTCGTTACTCCCTTACAGAGGTGGTGCTATTTCAGGCGTCGGTAGCTCCTCCTGACGTAGGTCACTGTGAACTCAAACACTAATCATACAGCGCTCTGCTTTCAGCATATGCCAAGAGCTGCAGGCTTGAAAAAAAAAAAGTTTTAAAATGAAAATACTCCCACTTTTTAAATATAAGTGCTTTAGTGATTTATGGGTATATCAGAAATATCTGCAGCAGCTGACTGTAATTTTAGTAAACCACTGAGTATGCAGGATTTTCTATGCATTCCTGATTACTTTGTTAGTTTGTTTTGGAAATAATCCCCTACCCCTTGCTTCAGCTTTTAAATTAAGCATTAATTAAAACATATGGGCTATGACTCATGAAGACCTGCACTCCGTGATACCTCTCTCTCATCCATTAAGATCGCAGCCACAACCTGAGGTACACCAGCAGGATCAATTTATTTATTTTGTCTGGAGCACAATTTAAAAACAATAATTAATCATAAAAATACATGTTCTCAACCTATTACTGAGGAATTCAATATGGGGAGAATATGAAACTTCCATACATACAGAGCAGACCATTCAAACCCCACATCATGGAGAAGTCTGGCAATAGTATTATTTGTTGTGCCACCCATTAATTGTGCTTTGTTGACATGTATTACAATACATGTCGTTCCAAATTCACATACATTTAGCAATGAATGTGTTTCATAAATTGCTGGACAGAAGATAACTCACATCCCCACGCATCTCAATTAATGAGATCAGATTAGGCGTCTTTCACCAAGGTAAGTTCCTTAGACAGTGCAGCGCAGCACTAATCATTCACACAGAAACGTTTGCTGTCGTGACGCATTTCCGCATATTTTATGGTTAAATCTGTTCTACTCTTAAATCGATGCTGAAGAACAAAACGGAAAACAAGACAACTTTCGCATAAAGTCTACGAAGGAAACCTTGCTTTCCCATCCGGTATTACAGGCTTTCGGTTAAAGACACGCCCACCGAGGCGTTGATCCCGCCCCCTTTCCACGCTTTCCTTACTTGGCCATCACTCTGCTGCTTCGCTCTCATTGGCTGTCCCCCCGAAGGAGTCAGAGTAACCCGGATATGGATGCGCCAGTCGCCTTCTCAGCGGCTGCCCCTCCCTGTCCTCCCCGTGTCCATCGCAGCCGTCGTCGCCCTCCTCATCCTCCCCCGTCGCCCTGATTTGCTTCGGTTGAGGAAGTGAAATCGCTGACAGGGCTGGGTTCTGAGAGAGAGAGAGCGAGGCGAAGATAAACAGCAGCCGTTGGGAAGCGACGGCAGCGAAACGGGGAAAGGACGAGCCGGAGCCGCGTACATAAATAAATAAACGAAATAAACAAGCGGGAAGCATTTAACTGCTGAGACCTACTGCCAGAGTCGCAGACATGGTAAGGCCGTAGAGAGGCGCAGGAGGAGCGGGAGTATGGTTTTCTTAGGGAGGGGTGCGGAGGGAGCAAATTAACTCCTGCCCTTTATAGGAAGTGCCCTGCGTAGCGCTTTATTTGCCGGCACGCTTGACAGCCACCAGCGATAAATAACGGCCGGGAACTGAGCTTGCCCGTGCGGGCGCCTGTTTTCCTCTGCGAGCCCCGGGCTAGGAGGCTAGCTAGCCTGATTGACGGCCAGCAGTTGAAACGGTTCGCAGGAAGTTTTTTGGATCGAGCCGTTAAGGAAGGCTGTGAAATTGACCGCCCCCTCATGATTATATACAGACGGGATTTAGGATAGTAATAGCGCTTGGCCGGCTGAAGTGCCCCTTACACGCGCCGGTGTCTCTGGCGCCCGTCGCCCACTGGTCCGGATCTAATGGCAGTGCGACTAATGGGTTTCGCATCTTTCGTGTGCACGGTGGCCCTTCGAATTTGAACAGATTTAAGGGAATATGGGCGTGAGACATGTTTTGATACCGGCGGTTGACGGAACCGCCTTCCCGCTGGTGCAGCCAGCGTGTCACCTGGAGCGTGCCCTGGGCGCGCGCTGCGATGGCCCGTATGTGACAGCAAACGTGACATGTGATGTGACTCTCGGAAAATAACTGCAAGGCGGCCAGCTGAGACTGTAACATTAGCATGCAAATCGATGATCGCATCGTGCTGCTCTAGGACTGTAACAGGTCCTTTGGGCACAGTAAATACAGATGTGTGACAGTAATAGGTCACTTTTGAAAGTGACTGTGATAGTTGCATATCTGACAGCAACACACAGGAACAGGAAGGCCAATCTGTGACTGTATTGACAGTGTGCAGATTTGTGAAAGTCAGAGTGAGATGCTGTACTCTGACAGCAACATGATGAATAGTGGCATTAATTGGTGGGTTTGTGAAAATGTCAGACATGAGTTTGTCACCCAGCTAATCACTGTTGCCCAAGTGAGTTTCAAACTTTGTTTGATTTCTTGGGGTTTTTGTGGAAAGGTAAGCAACTGAACTACTTCAGTAGATGCTGACCAATGATCACTTTCTGTTTTGTCAAAACCACTTGATTGTTTTTTTTTCTTTGATGTGAAATTGCCCATTATTTTAATTCTCCTCCTTTTTTTAAATTTCAAAAACCTCAGTATGATAATTAAGACCGCAGATGGGTAATTGCTGGCTAACAAGACGACTCTCTTCTCTGTTTACACGACTCTAATGCTTAAAATGAAGATGACAATAAACAAAAAGTTTAAGTTTATTTACTGCCAGATTACTACACTTGCATCAGCTTTGGTAATGGGCAGGGTAAAAAAAATCTATGATGTTTCAGATTGGTGTATAAACATACAATGTGGAGGCTTAAATACACAAGGGCCAAAAAAGAATTACTGAGTTAGCCAGTCTGATTGTATGTCCAACCCTCAAACAGTGTTCTGTCCAAGCCACTGATTACTTAAGGCAGAACCAGATGTTTCGTAACCGTAACCCCATCGGCTATTTGTCTGCACTCCTGTTATTTCTGCCTCACCCTATCTGCCTAAAAATCACTGCCCTGGCCTCCCCCCAGTGCATGCCACTGTGATGGAAACACTAACTGGGTTAGGGGTGCTAGAGGAAGGGCCAACCCTAAGGCCTGGGGCAGTGTTAGCTGGAAATGGGGAAGTTTTCCGCAGAGTGGGATGAGGACGCGTTCGTGGATGCGAGAAGGCCAGGTGAAATGAGCTCATCTTGGGTTGCCCGGCCCTTTATCCACACTTATTTGCCTAACTGGTGTTTTTTGTAGCCTTTGGAAGTAATTTTACATGGGTGGACTTTTAGTGCTTGTCCAGACTGGTCACAGTACCACGTGATGGGTCTGCTGTCAGTTGCAGCGTGTTTATGTTGGGCTAGTGCCCCAAGGAGATTCCAGTTACATGGCAGTGTACTTTGGGGGGGTAGTTCACTCCAGGTCAGATTTTTTATGTATTTATTGTTTTAATTTTGATGAGAGGACATCTGATATCTGCATTGTATAGGGAGGAACATTCGTTTGTGACATGGGCAGATGTTAGAGAACAGCCTGGGGAAGTGAGTGTGTGAAGGAGCTGGAGGTGCATGTGTTTGGGAGCTGTTCTGGCAGCACCGTCGCATGTGTCTGTCGTCAGGCAGGACGCTGGTCAGCTCTTGGCTTTGGAAATGAAACGTACTTTATCTGCCATTAGTACTAGAGGAGGACTGCAGGTAAGCAGGAGTTTGTATTGACTTTCATGGGCTCCATCATGCTCTGATTTTGAGGTCAGAGGGCGGGGTCAGCCATGTATCCGGCACCCTTATGAGCAGCTGGGGTTAATAGCTTTGCTCGTGGGTCTCGTGGTGATATTTCGATGTGTCTTGTCAGTTTCTTCACCACAGTGCCGCAGGCTGTGGCCTCTTCACACAGGAGCATGTGACATCTGTGAGACACACCTGCACGGGACAGGGAGGGGTGCAGCATGTTAGATTGTGGGCAATCACCTAGGTTTAATTATGCATAAGTGTAGTGTTTAAAGGTGAGATTCCCCTGGCTGCCTTCTGGGACTATAACGTGGTACATTCCATGTTTGGGTCCTATCTGTTTGCATGCTGGTATATTGGATTTCCCTTAAGCGTTTTAACTTTGCACGCCGTCCGTTGAGCCGCGCTAGCAGTTCATGTCAGGGCTTATTTTCATGAGGAACAGGTCAGAGCAGACCATGAAGGGGAGTGTAGATTGGGGGTCTTTTTTGCACAGAGGTATGGTGAAATGATGGACAACCAGACCTGTTTCTCAGCTGGGTTTCTGGAGATGAAGATTTAAAGTGCTGTCCTACAAAAAATAGACTTTTATTATTTTTTTAACAATTTGAATTTTGCAGACACGTGAGAGATGGCCATGAACATGGTGCTGATGCTCAGCTTATGGATTCACATTATCCTCTGTGTGTGTGTGTGTGTGTGTGTGTGTGTGTGTGTGTGTGTGTGTGTGTGTTTTTGTAGAATGATCAGCAGCTGGACTGTGCCTTGGACCTGATGAGGCGCCTGCCCCCCCAGCAGATTGAGAAGAACCTCAGTGACCTCATCGACCTGGTAAGTCATCCAGCAATTGGATGTTGTGTTGTATCTTCAGCTATTCATTTACACTATTGTTACCCTTAGATTCGGTATGTCAGGAAATGCCAGCAAGAAGCGAACGCTTTGAGGAAAGACTCTATTTAAAAATAAACTGAAATTGAGTTGAGATGTTAATGGCTAATCAGAAGCTATGTCCATATGTAAGAGGGCTCGTTAGGTTAAAAGCTAACAGAACAAAAATAAATCAGATTTAAAGGGGTATCGCTTTATGAAAAATGGACAAGTATTTGTGCATGTGGATTTTTTTTATTTTTATTGTCTGCTCTGGGGCCAGGATGGCTCTGCTTTTTTAAGGACTGTACAGAATATATAAAAACTGTGCTTGCAGATATAAACTGCCATGTACTGCGCAGGCAAAAAGCAGTGTCAGCTTTATCACTGTCAAGTCAAAGGTGACTCTCAGTTTGCTGGTGGCACTGATATCTTGTGATAAATATGTTTATTTTCTAGTTATCTAATACGACAAAAGAAGGGGAAGGTATAGTTTTGCCTTCTGATGTCTCGATATGTTAAAGATCTAAAATCTCTAAATCGGTGTTTCTCAAACCAGTCCTCGGGGACCACCTAACAGACCATAATTTTGCTCCCTGGAGCTTGGAGGTAGCAAAAATGTGGACCGTCTGGGGTTCCCCCGAAGACCGGCTTGAGAAACATTGCTTTAAAACAAGACACTCCTGTGCATCGTCTGCTTAAATGTCCTTGTTTTCCTTTTTACTCCCTTTTTATCAGTCTAACTGAATTCCCTGTTGCTCCTTCTTCCTGAGCCCACAGCGTACGGGCTCCCCTCTTGTGTGTGGTTGTTAGGAGTCATTATTGGAGCTGTCATTCACTCTGCTGCCCCCTAGAGGCAGAGCCATGCACGAGTGGGTCAGCTGACACGCTAGGCAGCCGTCTGACCGGTCATTCAGCGCCCAGTCACACAGACCCCCGAAGATCCGCCTTGTCTCCCAGACCCTTTCTCATTTCCTTTCCTTTGTGCCCGTCCTAGGCAGAAGGTGTTGTGCCAGGTGTGGAAGCGTTTCCATGGTGACTGGGGAACAAGTTGGCCATTGTGTCCCTCTATCTGACTGGTGGGGGGGATTTTGTGTGAGAAGCAATTTGTCGCTTGTTGTCTCAAAGGGTCGGTTTCTCCCTGAAAGCATCTCAAATTTATTTTCTCCCTCTCCCTCCTTACTTTCCTGTCTTCCCCCCCCCCCCCATCTCCCCTTCTCTCCCTCCTGAGTTGATGCCTGTAGTTGTAGCTGAGATCACACTTGGCGTTTCTTGCTTATTTATTTATAACTCCCTCCATGCCCTTCTCACTTCCTATCTCTACGTCTCTCTTTCAACGGTGCCGTCGTTTGTGGGCTTTTGGGTTCAGACTCACACTGCAGGGAAAAGTTTACGGATGAGAGAGTGGTCTTCGTTCTTACATAGAGGCACCCAGGAGTACGGCAACTTTTGGACAAACCCCGCGAAAAGCGCTCCCCTCGCCACAGCGGAGGGGGGTGGGGTTAGGAGAATTTAAGCCGTGTGACTTTGCTTAATAAGTATCAGTGTGTCCATTTCAGGAGTAAGGCAAGAATGTCAGCTTTGTCTCTTTATGTTACCATCTCTGTTCTTGTGCAAGCGCACGTTGAAGTACATACAACCCACCCCCCCTTCTTCCGCCTAGCAAGTTTTGGGTCAGTAATGATGGCAGTGTGAGGGGGTCGCTCTCATAAATGTGGGTTATTTGGTCTGTTCTGTGAAATCTGCACCTCGCTCTTTGGATGCTGACGCCCTTGCACTTTGAGCCGTTTGCACATGGTTGTCTTGCGCTGCGTTATTGGTTTTAGGACGTCTTTGCATCTTTTCTGTAAACTTGTCATTCTTGGTGGTGTTTTGTTCTGTGTATGCTGTACTGTGGAGTGTGTTTCCTATGTTTTGCAATATTGTCTTGTCCATAGTGCTGGGCAATATTCAGATTCATCCGGTATACTGGTTTTAATTTCCCATACGATATGAATTTTATGTATACCGCCATCCCGAAGTGCAGCTGCAACAGCTGTAACCCTTCAATAGGCAGCAGATTATATAATATTGTTCGCTGGTAGAAGCTCTGTGGGTCGCTGTGCAGAGTTATTGAGAGGGGGCCCCTGTTAACTCTGCACATCCTTCATACTGACAGTTCTAGCTTTATAACACAACGATTCGCCATATATAACCGTTCAGCATTATAGTATTTTATAGCTACTGCGTCAGACTGTGCCTGAAATTTTGGATTAAGTGTAATATAATTAGGTCTGCAATTAAATGCTTATCGGTAAAACAAAATCCCTAATACCGATTTATCTTGGTAATAATTAATCAATCAATAAAACAACATGTCACTATTGAGCTGAATATATATTAATAATCTATTTCCTGCTGTTGGGGGGGGGGGAATGCTATCAGCATAAAAAATACCGTGATACAAATTTTTGGTCATACTGCCCAGCACACCCTGTCCTTCGACGTTTGGCACTGAACCACAGCCAGTTTTGGTATGTTCGTACATACTGGTGGAGTTCTGGTGGGGGGGGGGGTGAAGGGGTGCTAGGGCTACTCGGTGCAGATGAACCCAGTGACACCTTCCTATTGTGTGTCCCAACCCCCCAGGTACCCAGCCTTTGTGAAGACCTGCTGTCTTCAGTGGACCAGCCCCTGAAGATCGCCCGGGACAAGGTGGTGGGCAAGGACTACTTACTGTGTGACTACAATCGCGACGGCGACTCCTACAGGTCACTCACGGAATTGCAGTCTCATTGCTGCTCGTGCTAATAGTGGAAAGGCTTTCGAAACCTTGAGAATGAAGATTATACCTTACATGTGGAAAGTTCTTAAATTGAAATGTCACTTCTTGGGAGCCTATGACGGCTGTCTCACAAACGTGATAAATATACGCCCATGGTGAGGGGATCACAAATACCCAAAACAACCTTTTCTTGCAGGTCCCCCTGGAGCAACAAGTATGAGCCTCCCATCGACGATGGCGCCATGCCCTCTGCCCGCTTGCGCAAGCTAGAGGTGGAGGCCAACAACGCCTTCGACCAGTACAGAGACCTGTGAGTAGTCCCCCACACTCTGCATCCTGATTTGCTTACTAGGTGGGGTGGAGTGGGCTCTGGACCAATGGAAAGCATCACGCTCTCCCGTGAGCTCTTTTTATTGGCTAAAAATGGACAAGGGCAGCGCAGTATGGTGTTAGACCTAGATGCTCGTATTGTCTGCTGCAGTGGCTCTCGGCTGGTTTCTCTCTTTGGTTTCTGTATCTCCCCCATGTATCTTGTTGTGTTTAAGGCTAAGCGATATAGACCAAATACCATATCTTGATATTTTTAGCAGAATGGCGACTATAGCATGTATATCTCTGTTTTCTGAGAAGTGGGCTAAATGTTCAGTTTTGAGTCAAAGCCACGTCACAAACTCTTTTAATAAAATAGTTTGGTCAAAACAGAACGCAAGTACAGGGTTTCCTTCCCTGTTTGCAGATATGCAACTGGAAGTGTTCAGCATAAAAATTTCTTTATTGCACACAGAGGTCTCAAAATATAGGCAAAATACACCTATTTTGTTAGTGGTGCGTGTGTCAAATAAAGCAGCTGTGACCTAAAAGTGTTTCAATCCACTATGTCCACAAACAGACTTTTGTTTTCCTCAGTTTATGACACTACTTTCAAAACAGAATCCTGATAGCCGTTGGAAGTACATTTAATAGCTGAAAAAAACTTTTTATGGTACTACCATTCAATAAAATAAAACAAATATTGCGAATTGTGATTTTTATTCTCTCAGCCAACAATGGCCAACAATTTTTTAAAACGAAATGAACTAAGTAACAGTGATTCGTCACCTTTCCCTTCCATCAGCTTCTGTGTGAGACACTCTTAACCAAACGTGTAGAATTTAGCTGTGAATTCTGGGAGTGTGCAACAATATTAGGACCCTGTATGTCACGTTGTTCACAACCAGGAAGGAATATTATAGGACTCTTAAAAATCTTTGCTCGTACTATTCTCCCTTTTGGCCATCAAAACACCACATTCGTTAATGCAAAGATATAGTAGTGCTGTATGGCTTTATAATTAACACTTTGGCAGCCCGAATTTTAGTGCACAGTAAAAAATGTTGGTCCTGAGTTGTTTCGTTGCATGGTGCATACTCCCCAACCTAATCCGACCTGTTATCAACTGTATTGTGTCTTACTATATCTCGTTTGAAAATATATCGATATACCGTAAAAAGTCAATACGCTGTTCCGGCCTAGCTGCGTCCCACATCCCAGCATTCTCTCGTTGGTGTCATACCATCATATTTCTTGCTGGCAGTGACCGCGGGGTCAGGAGGTGGAACACTCAGAACCCCAGCACTGTGCTTTACAGTGATTAACAGCCAGTGCTTACATCTCTGGCACCATAAGCTACTGTGTGGGCTGTGACAGTTAATCAAAGCTATAGTTGGTGTAAGAGCAGAGATTTTGTCGGTGGCTGGTTATTTTAGTGTGAGGTGCTGCGTATCATCGTGTGTATTGTTGTTTTACATAGTGCCGGGCCTTGCCCCTCCCCCTCTGAGCTGTTGTCCAATGGCAGGTACTTTGAGGGGGGAGTGTCATCAGTGTACCTCTGGGACTTGGACCACGGCTTCGCGGGCGTCATCCTCATCAAGAAGGCTGGAGATGGCTCCAAGAAGATCAAAGGGTGCTGGGACTCCATCCATGTGGTGGAGGTGCAGGTCAGTCTGGGTGGGACCCCCCTATCGCTGCCCTCATGCCATCGCTGTCACACTCCCTCCATCTGCATTAGCCTTACGGGGTCTGTCTTCTCCACGCATGCTTCTTCCTTTTATACTTTATTATTACTCTTTATGAACGTTTGAATGTTTTTCTTCAATTCTCTCTCGCCCTTCTTTCCATGTCTCTTTCTCTCTCTCGCCCTTCTTTCCATGTCTCTTTCTCTCTCTCGCCCTTCTTTCCATGTCTCTTTCTCTAGCTCTTCTCTCCCGTGTCTCTCTCTCTCTCACCCTTCTTTCCCATATCTCTGTCCATGTCTCTCTAACCCTTCCTGCCTGTCTCCCTCTTTCACACACAGGAGAAGTCTAGTGGGCGCACGGCTCACTATAAGCTAACCTCCACCGTGATGCTGTGGCTCCAGACCACAAAGACGGGCTCTGGCACCATGAACCTCGGGGGCAGCCTTACCAGACAGGTAATGGCCCCCTGCAGACTGTACTATCATCAGGCTTGCCGGTGAGGTAATGGGGCTGGATCTGATTGGGTTGTACCGCAGAAGGTTCTGCCTGTGATGGCGGTTCCCTGGTTGCATATGGGTTTCCGCAGCTGGTTAGCGGGAAACAGACCCGCGGCCTGGTCACCTTGCTGTGCATGAGAGATGTCACCACATTTATATCAGTATTTAAAATGACCTCTTGTGTGTAAATGTATCGGCACCTTTTTAATTTAGCTGATCTTGCAAACTGGTGATGTCTGTATTAGTGGAGGAAACTGAGGGGCCCCAAACCCAGGGATGTGATCTGTAAATTTAGTTGTTTTCCTGGATATTAAATGTCCCCTGTGTGTGTCTGAGGTCGTCTTCAGTCCTGTATTGTGAAATGTTATGGCGTCACAGTGAACGGACCCTTGTGTTACCGGGACGCGAGCAAGAAATGGAGCCTTTATTTTGTGACAGCATTACAGAACAATTCAACAGAACCAGTGTGAAGGGCCTGTTTACTGGGGGTAGGGGCAGAAAAGACCCCCCCCCCATCTTGCAGGCACATTAAGTATTAAGTACAAAACACTTTTTGTCTCCTCAAACATCTGTGGAATTTTTAAAATCTGGCAAATTCCTCTGAAAATTCAAACTAAAGTCAAATGTTAAAAAGCATAAATAAGGCTATTAGTTCAGTCAACAGGTCAGTCAAAGAAAATTAAGTCATTGAATAATTAAAAATGGCTGGTCTCAACAGTGTTCTGCGACCAAGACAATCCCCATTGTTCCTCCTGGATCCAAGGTTTGACCAGTGGACGGACCCTCCTCTCCAGTTCCCCGGCATAGACCTTCCCAGGGAGGCTGAGGAGTGTGATCCCCCTGAAGTCAGTCCCCTTTCTTAAAGATCGGGACCACCACCCCAGTCTGCCGATCCAAAGTCACTGTCCCCGACGTCCACGCAATGTTGAAGAGGCGTGTCAGCCAGGACAGCCCCACAACATCAAGAGCTTTCAAGAACTCAGGGCAAATCTCATCTACCCTTGGAGCCCTACCACCGAGTAGTTGTTTGACTACTTCAGTGACGTCAGCCCCAGAGATGGACAAGTCCCCCTCTGAGTCTTCTAGTTCTACTTCCTCCAAGGAATGCATATCAGTGGGATTTAGGTGATCCTCAAAAAATTCCTTCCACTGCCTGACTATATCCCCATCCCTGCTGTAAATAGCATCGGTGGAGTTCTGCTTCGCCCTCCTGAGTCGCCTAACGGTTTGCCAGAACCTCAAAAGTCCTTCTCCATAACCTCACCAAACTCCTCCCACACCTGAGTTTCTGCTTCATCAAGATCCTAGCACACCCTCAGTATGTGTTTGGGTCTACTGGGTTTATCCGGCATCTTCCCCCGCCATCAGATCCAACTCGCCACCAGGTGGTGATCAGTTGACAGCTCAGCTCCTTTCATCACCTGAGTATCTAAAACAGCCTTCTGTCTCAGCATGGTGTTCATTATGGACAAACTGTGATTAGTACAGAAGTCCAATAATGGATCACTGCTCGGATTATGATCAGGCAGGCCACTCTTCCCAGTCACACCCTTCCAGGTTTCACTGTCATTACCCACGTGAGCATTGAAGTTCCCCAGCAGAATAACCATCTCTTCACCCTCACAAGGATACTGGAGGGTTCATGGGAGTTTTTCCAAGTAGTCTACATATTTTCGTGGACTTGGAAAAGGCATATGATCGTGTCCCTTGGGGGGTCCTGTGGGGGGTGCTTCAGGAGTATCAGGTACGGGGTGCGTTGTTGTGGGCCATCAGATCCCTGTGCAAACGGAGTGAGCGTTTGGTTCGCTTTGGCAGCAGTAAGTCAGACTTGTTCCCGGTAGGTGTTGGACTCCACCAGGGCTGCCCTTTATCACCGATTCTGTCGAACTTTTGTGAACAGAATTTCTAGGCATATCCAAAGGGCGGAGGGGGTCCGGTTTGGGGCCTTGCTTTTTGCAGATGATGTGGTCCTGTTGGCATCATCAGACTGTGACCAGCAGCAGGCACTGGGGTGTTTTGCGGCTCAGTTTGAGGTGGCCAGGATGAGGATCAGCACCTCCAGGTCTGAGGCCATGGTTCTTGAACAGAAAAGGGTGGACTTCCTTCTCTTGGTGTGCAAGTTACTGCCTCAAGCGGAGGAGTTCAAGTACTTCGGGGTCCTGTTAACGAGTGATGGAAAAGCGAGAGATCGACAGACGGATCGGGGCAGCGTCGGCAGTAATGCGGACGCTGTATCGTTCTGTTTTGGTGAAGAGGGAGCTGAGCCAGAAGGCAAAGCTATCAATTTACCAGTCGATCTACGTTCCTACCCTCACCTATGGTCATGAGCTGTGGGTAGTGACCGAAAGAATGAGATTGCGGATACAAGCGGCAGAAATGCTTCCTCCGCAGGGTGTCTGGGCTCAGCCTTAGAGAGAAGGTGAGGAGCTCAGACTTTCCAAAGGGGCTCAGAGTATAGCCACTGCTCCTCCGCATCGAAAGGAGCCAGTTGAGGTGGTTCAGGTATCTATCTAGGATGCCGCCTGGACACCTCCCTGGGGAAGTGTTTCGGGCATGTCCAACCGGGAGGAGGCCCCGGGGCAGACCCAGGACACGCTGGAGAGATTGTCTTGGCTGACCTGGGAACGCCTTTGTATTCCCCCACTGGAGGAGGTGGCTGGTGAGAGGGAGGTCTGGGCATCCGTGTTTAGACTGCTGCCCCCAGGACCTGACCACTGGATAAGTGGTGGAAAATGGATGGATGGATGGATGGATGGATGGATGGTCTCAACAGTGGTGAAATTCCAAGGGGCAATTGCATAAAACTACCGGTTATCTGCTTCTGCATGAGAAAACGAAATGGGTAGAGAATAGGGGGTGTTTCTGCTTTTAGTGCTTATGTAAGTGAGAAGTTTATGTATATTCTTTGGGCAGATGTTGGATTGGTAAGTGAAATGTCACATCGACGTATAGTAAACCTAATTCAGATTTTTTTAATTTTCACAACCTTTCCCCTAGATGGAGAAAGATGAAACGGTGGGAGACTCTTCCCCACACATCGCCAACATCGGCCGCCTAGTGGAGGTGAGGGGAATTGCAGCCTCTTTTTGCGACAGCCTCTGTAATGCACCGGAATGTTTCCCACAGGAGTTGTTTGCTTTTTATTTTTTCCGGCATTAAGTTCCACGTTCCCTTTTCTCTCAGGACATGGAGAACAAAATCCGCTCTACCCTGAATGAGATCTACTTTGGGAAGACCAAGGACATTGTCAATGGCCTGAGGTAAGATCTCCTTGTCGAGCGTAGTGTACAAAAACGAAACAAAGCCAAGAGTGCTGGGGGAGATTGATCTGACACGGCGGAGGGTTTACAGAGCTCTGTGAGCCGCTGTTAGCTGCCTGGCAGGAGGTCCCTGTCCACCTGCAGTGTAACTGCAGTCCAGTTTGCCCTGTGACCTTTGACCTTTTCCCTTTTCTTGAAACCGCCAGTTTCCCCACTTATGCCATTTCAGCCCATTCACCCTCCTTCTTTTCATAATCCCTCATTTAAATTCCTGTCATTCACTTGCCCCCCTCTGTTTCTCGTGTCTTGCTTCTCTCCACCCTCCCTGTCTGTCCCCATATCACTGTCCCCTGCCTTGTCACGCCTCTGTTTCCCTCTTTCTCTTTTCATCTCCTCTGTCCCACCCCCTCTCCAGATCTGTTGACTCTTTGCCCGATAACCAAACGCGCCTTCAGCTCCAGAAGGAGCTGTCCCAGGTCCTCACCCAGCGTCAGACCCTCATTCAGCCCGACAACTAGGGCGTCGGAGGTACAGCGGCACTGTCACGCGCTTTTGGCATGGTGGTGGGGTGGGGTTCTGCACCCCCGGCGGTGATGCAGGTTACCCCTGCAGGTCGCCCTGACATCTGGGGCCTTAGGGTCACAGAGAGCAAAGCCTGTGGAGTGACTAATCACGCAACAGCAATCCGTGTCGCGTTTTCTAGCTACTAAACCTGATTTTTAAAGGTGTCACCTGACGGTGTGGACACTGACTCTACTAAACTTGCTTCTATGCTGTATAACAATGTATGAATTTTTTATTAATCCTGTTTAACACCCCTGACCAACACTGGACTAAACTTCCACCCACCATATACCCCCCTTTTATTGGCTGCTGGGTGCCTAAAAATGCCCATGTTTAAGGCTCAGCTCTCACTCAATCTCTCTCCCTCTTTCTCAGGAGTATTCAGACCCTGGCTGATATATCCAAGCAAGAGGCTTTGAGGAATGACCTGATGGAGGCGCTCAAACGCAAACAACAGAGCTAGAAATGCCCTTGCGCTATCTCTCTCTCTCTCTCTCTCTCTCTCTCTCTCTCTCTCTCTCTCCCTTCTCCCCCCCCCCCCCCCTCCCCCCTCTTCTTTTCCTCCTTTCCCTCCCTTTCATTTATTGTAATTCTTTCTGTCTGTATGTTCCATCTTCAGT
>JAAGVU020000123.1:18548591-18556724 GCA_011763525.2 Mormyrus iriodes | reverse complement strand
TCCGCCTCCCCCTCCCCCCTGCCTCCCTCCTCCCCCCCCCCCCCCCTCTCTCTCTCCCCCCCCCCTCTCTCTCCTCCTCCCCCTCTCCCCTGGCTCTCTCCTCCTTCCCATGCTCCTCCCCTTCACCCTCTCAGATGGGGTCCACTCAGTGTCAGCGCAGTGCCTCCTCAAGGTCACCATCATCACGGACGAGATGCTGACCAACAGTATCACGCTGCGCTTGGCCAACACATCGCAGGAGCACTTCCTGTCTCTGCTGTTGGCCCGCTTCCTGGACAGCGTGGCTCACGTGCTGTCAGCCTCACGCCATGACGTGGTGGTCTTCAACGTGCAGGATGACACGGACGTACGCGCCGGTATCCTCAATGTCAGCCTGTCAGCGGCAGCAGGGGGGCGGCGCGGGGGCTTCCTGGGCTCCGAGGAGCTGCAGGAGCGCCTGTACCTGAACCGCAGCCTCCTAGCGCAGCTCTCCTCCCAGCGTGTGCTGCCCTTCGACGACAACATCTGCCTGCGCGAGCCCTGTCAGAACTACAGGAAGTGCGTCTCCGTGCTCAAGTTCGACAGCCTGGCGCCCTTCGTGGCCTCTGACGCCGTGCTCTTCCGGCCCATCCAGCCCATGGCTGGGCTCCGCTGCCGTTGCCCGCACGGCTTCACCGGCGACTACTGCGAGACGGAGATCGACCTGTGCTACTCGCGGCCCTGCGGGGAGCACGGCGTGTGCCACAGCTCCGAGGGGGGCTTCACCTGCCAGTGTCTCGAGGGCCACACCGGTGAGCTGGGGGACGGGGCTCTGTAACCGCACAACTTCAGCTCGGTTGCCTTGGCAACACATTGTCGTAGCGCTTAATTGACATGAGCTAATTGCATCATTAATGTGATTGCTTTTTGGTTTCGCTCTTTTTGAAAATGTTATCAGGTCTGCTTTCAGACTCATCAAAGTGCAATATTCATATAGTCCACTTAAAAAGCGGCGTGTTGAAGAGATCCTTAATCCGTGTTGACTTCATATTTTTGTGTTTTGCATCATTTCCCGTTTTGCGGTTTCCGTGGCTGCGTTAGGAATCTAAGCATCACCCATAACTCATAAGTGATCATGAATATTAATGTGCGGCAATGAATATTCATTTGGTGTTTGATTCATGCCGCATGGGCTAGTGATTATAGTTGCCAGTTTCATACGTGGGAAGGAGGCTAGAATCATGTGACATGGGGACAGAAGGAAGGGATAGGGACTTTTTTGGGGGGGTATGAGAACAAAGGACAGGCGTTTCAGCGTCAAGGGAAACACTAGGAGTGAGGCTGGAGGTTCATTTGTGGGAGGGGCCGCAGTGGTGTATATGATGGGGTGTCGGGGCTTGGGCGCCTGTCCTAGTCTTATATGTTGGGTAATTAGGTACAGGTGAAGTGAATAGACAGGTATATTTCCTGCTTCTGACAAGGGATTAGAAACCGAGGAAGGGCAAGGAGGCATTTATTTCAGACAAGACACTCATTGAACTTAAGAAAAATATTAAAGGCTGTATTCTGCTTGATATGACTTATCATGATACCTTAGGGTTGGATAGGGGGCGTCCTGAGCTGTGTGTCTGATTCTCGCCTACAGCTCGGTCTGCAATCCCAAAACGGCCCGTACTATGCCCCTGTACAGTGATGGTGACTCTGCCATCCTGAAAAATCCTAGTGTCCTTTGGTCCCTGGTGTCACAGATGTTGTGTAAGAATTAGGGTTGGACCGATGGCCGACAGACATCACGCGAATTAGGCCTAGGTAACTACTTGGCTGGACTTCAGCAGCTTCAAATAATTAATTACTTTTTTTCTGATTAATTAGTAATAGCCATAAAAGACAAATGTTAGTATAAATCGAAATAAATGAATGAAGTAGTTCCTGATCACACTTTCTTTAGAAAAAAAAACAGAACTACAGAACACTTTACATTTAAAAGATTTTAACACGATTTAAATAGCCAAGATTTTATTGTGCTAAAAATGCAAAATGGTACCTTTTTAGTGATCGAGTTAGCGCCATCACTACTATGATTAGTAAGTATAGCTGTGAGTCTGAGGTCGCTTACTTCAGTACTTAGACTTGCTATTTTGACTGCATGGGTGCATTCAGTTGCACAAGTACTAAAGCACGCGATTTGAAACTCACGGCAGGCTGTACGGAGGAGAAGCACGATCCAGCCCTCTGTGTCATCATCCATTGTGATGTTTCACAGTAGACTTCCTCATACGCCAGTTAGGTAGACATCGGCCAGCTTTAGCAAGAATGCTGGAAGCTGTGCTGAGGGCCTCTTCACAGTAACGTTGTTGTGTGGGACTGTCCGTGCCTCACTGCCTTCCCTGCGGCATGGCCTTCATCCTGCTGGCCACTGCCTCACCGCATTCCCCGCTGCATAGCTTCCATCCCACTGTCCGCTGCCTCACCACATTCCCCGCTGCGCAGCCTCCATCCCACTGAACACTGCCTCATCACCTTCCTGACTGCACAGCCTCCATCCTGCTGGCTGCTGCCTCACCACCTTCCTGACTGCACAGCTTCCATCCCACTGGCTGCTGCCTCACCACCTTCCTGACTGCACAGCCTCCATCCCACTGGCTGCTGCCTCACCACCTTCCCGGCTGCACAGCCTCCATCCCGCTGGCCGCTGCCTCATTACACCTCGAGTTCCCACTCTGGCTACCTGAAAGGCCTGCTGATGGAGGGATGGGAGGGATTTTTCAGTTATGTATGTATAGCACAGGGAGATGCTGCTGTCGGCTGGGAAATAACATGGGAAAGAAAAACGTCTGGAGCTGACGCAGGGAGGGGTCTGTCAGTTCATTCCAGCATCACTAAACCGTCTGCAGGGGGTGACATGCGATCGTTTCTCTGATGACCCCCATCTTTTCCAGGAAGGTTCATCTTACTGTGTGAGATTTTGGAGCTCAAACACATGTAGGAGATTTCAAATCATTGCGCTACAGAAGGGCTGTTCAACTCTGAACCTCGATTCCAAGTCCAGGCCGTGTTTTCAGTTCTCCCAGGTAGTTAGTTTAAAAATTACTGATTCTCATTGGCCAGAATCTTCATACCCGGCTCACAGGTGAAGAAAGGCTGGAAAATCAGCAGGGCCCGAACCTTGAGGACTGTGAGTTACATACCCCTGAGCTAGAAGCTGTTAGCACATATCTATGCGCCTCAATTGCCCCTTCATATTGTTGTATAGTGTGCCACTACCTACAAGTGCCTCTACTACCTCCTTTTCGGCTGCTAGAGCATCCCTGCCTCTAATAACCTTTGTTACCCCCTTCAGAATGTTGACCTCTTAGCACTTCTGTTGCCCTCTTCAGTGTGTTTGAGTGCCTTGGCGTCTAAGTATATCTGCTCTGCCTTTAGGCTGCTGCCCCAGACAGTCCATGTTTTTGCTCCCTCCAAGCCAAATGTCTTGCAGGGAGCTGGGTGGGAGCAAAAACATGAACCATCTGGGGGTCCGCAAGGACCGGGTTGGGAAACACTGATATTAATATCAGTACTGCCCCCTTCAGGCTACCTCCACCAGAGCAGTGCTTGCTAAAGTATCCCCACTGGTTCTTTCTCATCACTGTATCTTCAGCAACTTTGGGACATGTGCAAAAGACCCTGTTTTATTTAAGATAAATTTCAACAGATATTGTTATTGCATTGCTGCACAGTACTTTGAGATGAGAGCAGGAAGCGTTCATCAACAAACCAATATTCTGTACACTACATGTATGGTGTTTTGGTGAATAACATCTAGAATGTTTCGCCATATTACTTGCAGAGTCCCTCTATTTATAGATATAAAACTCCAGACATTCCCTTGGAGGGGTGTGGCCACGTTGAATCTAGGACATGATTGAGACAGGCGATGAAGGTTCACCATTTCAACCCTAAAGCGCAGAGCAAGGTCCCCCCACACTTCCTGGTCAACTGCGTGGTATTCTGTGAAAGGCTGGAAGTATCCGGTATTAGAGGAATGCTTAATTATACGCGTGGCTGAGTTTATCAAGGTATGATGGTGGATGGTTTTCGGTGATGGAAGAACAGTGGAGCAAAGAGTTAAATTTCACTTGCAGAATAAGTCCTCCAGCTGGATGGAAGCCATGGCTGGAATGATCACACTTCGGATGCACAGCAGACCCTAATTTCACGGACCCATCTGGGATAATGTCAGCCCTTACATGCCAAGGGACGCCTTCAAAGTGTCTGTAATGATGAGCGCCTTGCCCTTTTCACTGTAACACTCTATGGAGCTGTAAGCTTGTGGCGTCTGTATTTTTTTAATTAAAATAGTTCGGAGAACTTTAACTGAGAGGAGTATTACCGTACCCTAAGCAGAGCCGCCGGCCATGGCTTCTCCAGGGCTCAGGAAGGCATGGGTCTTAGCTCATTTTCATTTCACTCTGTTTGGCCACATGTGTGTCTCATTTATGGGCTGCGGGATTGGGGCAGAAGAGGGTGGCTCTGCGCCGCGATGGCCATTTCAGATTCAGCGGGTGGGGAGCGAAACGCGGGTGTAGTGGCACTCCGTATTCGTTTCCCCGAGTCCGTACCACTTGTTAGAGTCAGTCAAGCGAACCGTTCCCTTTTTAACGCGAGTGACTAGACAATAACTTTCCTTTTGGGGTTTGTTTAAAACAACAAAGTATACTGTCAACCACTCGGTCAGAAAACGGTGTTGCTTCCAACCATATCTGACTCCAATCAGGAAAACGTCCAATCGGAGCAATTACTAACAATCGCGACCCATTCACGTGATCGGAAGTCCACAATACAGAAGTGAATTTCGTGTTATATCACAAAATCCCAAATTATGCATTTAACATTAAAATAGATCTTGGAAATCATGACATTATCATAAACAAATTTATCCATATGTAACTAAACCATTTCTAATGAATTAACTGCCCCTTTTTGGCTCTTATAACGGGAAAGGCAGCAGCCGGGATCAAGGACTGGGGTGAGCGAAGACGCCAGGCCGAGGTCAGCGTGCTGCTGGCTACACTTAAGAAGAGATGAACAAACGGGCCTGCCACCTGCCTTTGCCCCGCCCTGGGATCAGGGGAGTCGGAACCTGGGGGGGGGGGGGTGAACGCCCCAATATTTAACTTGGCGTTATTCATACCTCTGAAAAATAGACCTTCGTGTTTAAATTATGAATTTTTGCCCCCTTATTATCAATCTCTGTCCTACGCCGTTCTCTGGAATTCCCCCCCATCTTACCCACGTGTGCCGTGCTCTGTACCTGAATTACCTCCTCATTAGAGGCTGAGATGCGTCTTGGCCAGAAGCGAGATTGGAGAGTGACGGGGTTTGGGGCGTGTTCCGCTGGAAAACTCCAGACCCAAAACACACAGTGCAGAGACTGCGTCAGCACTGACTGCACAGGCAGGAAAGGGGATTCGGGGGCCCACACCAGATTATGCAGAATGTTCCCAGATCCATCCCCCTCCACGGAATTCAGTGTTTACTTAATATTACTGTTATTTAGTCAAGTACAGAAATCCGACTCTTTTTCATAAGCGAGATTATGCTTTTATCCAAAGAAAATGTTTTAATTAGTACATGTCCAAGGTCACTACTGCAGCTTATTGGTCTTGGGACTTGAACCCAGCACCTCTTGCGTAACAAGGCCAATTTCTTTGACTTTTATGCTATTTGCAAGCTCTTCATCTTCGAAACAGATGGCTCTGTAGTCTTGCTTCAGGTTAACGTTGTTTCATTTGTGCAATAATTTTTAATTATTAATTTTTTTTTGGTCACTGGCATCCCATCCAAGGTGTCCCCTGCTTCATGCCCCATGCTTTCTGGGATAGACTCCAGGCTCCCCGTGACGCTGTACTGGATGAATGGTTAGAAGATGGATGGTGTTGTATAGAGAAGCAGTTTACTTTTGAAATAGTGGGCTTCTTTCAGCAGAGGTCACCAACTTATGAAAAAGAATTTCTGAGACATGGAAATATGTAATGAGAATCGATTCATGTGTGCTGTCCCAGCATTAACGCTAGACTAAAACAGGCTCTATTCATCAGTGTCATTAGAGCCAGATGTCAGGATGGGTGCTCAGGGGGCTCGAATGTCCCTCTGACCGACAGAAACATGAGCACAGTCACGTGCAACCTGACAAAATTTATTTGGAGCTTGACGCCACCTGGGGGCAGCATGTGGCTCAGTGGGCTAAGCCTCTGTGCCTGTGATTCGAACTGCTGCCCGTTCGAGCCTGGCTTTGGCGAGTCTGTGGGTCCTTGAGGAACCAGGCCCTTAACCCCCAGCTCCCTGGGTGCTGCTGTAGGTGGTGCATTAGATTGCAATGAGTGTGTGAGTGCATCTGTCCCTACATGTTATCCACATCATACAGTGAAACATCTGACCACTTATCCTGATCAGGGGGCGTGGTGGGGGTGCTTGAGCCTATGTCAGGTAGAATAGGACACAAGGCTGAGGTACACCCTGGATTGGATAAGTTGTAATACTAGTAATGGTAATATAGTCATACAAGATTTACCACTCTCTTACAGTTTCTAATGACACAGATTTTAAATCCTGGGGGGGGGGTACTCACCATGGCAACTGGAGTCTTGCATCAGGATGGGATTTATGAAGCATTATGCTGGATGACTTATTATTCATGCCGTTCGTCCATGTGTGTTGGAGTGGGAGGGGCCAAACAAGACCGGTACTGAATACCTTGTAAAACTTTCGCTCACCGTATTAAAGGTTCTGTTTGTTGTATGTATGGTACTCTAGCATCAAAGACGCGGGGTGGAGTCTGAAAGTCTGAGGGTGTGTTTCTGCCCCTCGTCTCTCCGCAGGTGAGAGGTGTGAGCTTTCATCCCACTCGGGCCGCTGTGTCCCCGGGGTCTGCAAGAATGGGGGCTCCTGTGTCAACCTGCTGGTGGGCGGCTTCCGCTGCGAGTGCCCCCCCGGTGCATACGACAAGCCCTTCTGCCGCATGTCCGCCCGCGGCTTCCCCCCCCAGTCCTTCGTCACCTTCAGGGGCCTTCATCAGCGGTTCCACTTCACCCTCTCGTTGACGTGAGTAAACCCCCTCCCACCGTGAACGTTCAGCACTCTCGTTGGTGCCTGTACCTCCTCACTAGCTTAATAGCCCTCCCTCACACTCACGATCGATTCCCTCCTTTCCAGTGACTGAGGCAGCTGCAGACTAATTACATTTATTTTACATTTAAAATGACATTTCTCCCTGCTATACACATTAGGGCTAGAATATGATACCGGATCCTTCAGAGTTATTGACAGATTTTTTTGTTTATTTTGCATTAGCATTTTTTTCTCGCTCATTGTAGCTTAATGTCACCGCAAATACATTTCCAGACCTTCTATTTTAGGGAACTTTTTGATTTCCACATTAATTACTGTGAGACCCAAGAGACATTACTGCACTTTATATAAAACTAGTTTGGTTCAGAAAGATTTCCATCTAGGTATTTTTTTAAATATCCAAATGAATAATAAAGTGAAGAAGAAAAATCCTCTCTGCAGGTGTTGGAGTAGGATGACATGGGGGTTTTGTGGGGGAGGGGGCAGAGGGGAGGCGAGGTGCATGAGCCTCGCTGTTGACAGTCAGTTGCCATTTTTGGGTCAGTACCTGTTACTACCAGCGGGGGGTGCTCTCAGCGGGGGCTGGCACGGCACACCACGGGAGGCTAAGAAGCCTGGGTGCTTGGCCCAGTTTGCCATCGCCAGAGTTGAACCGCCTGCCCCTGGCATGGGCCTCCCCGCAGAGACAGGTGCCCGCTCTAACAGCACATGCGAAGTGCTCATGTGTCTCCATGACCTGGTTTTGCATTTGCTCCCTGCTGGCTGGTTCACCTTAACCAACCAGTTTAAACTGGTTTGGGGTAGATCATGAACATTTTTTTTTGAGCTCTCTCGTCCTACGCTTCCTCATAATTTAACGACGTGGCCAGACAGCTAGCAAGCAGTTTCATTAGGCCGATGATGTTGGCATGACTGCTGTCGTGTTTTTACATGGATACCTTAGCCGAATTACTGTAAAGGCGCCGCAATAATTCACGACAGTTAGGAAGCTGGTTATGACGAATTATTGTTTTTTTTTTTTTCTCCATTTGGTATTGTTATATCGGAACAGTGTAAGTTAAAATG
>JAAGVU020000123.1:18527292-18540797 GCA_011763525.2 Mormyrus iriodes | reverse complement strand
GCCTGGGAACGCCTCGGGATTCCCCCAGAGGAGCTGGATGAAGTGGCCAGGGAGAGGGAAGTCTGGGTTTCCCTGCTTAGACAGCTGCCCCCGTGACCCGACCTCGGATCAAACGGGAGATAATGGATGGATGGACGGATGTTCTATATTCGCTCCCATTGACCCTCCTCACTCCGTTTCCTCTCCGCTCACTCGCCTCCCCCACGCTGCCCAGCTTCCGACTCGCAGTTTTTATATTTTTGTTGTCAGTTTTTCGAGTGGTACTTTCTTTGTGCTGTGCGTCTGCGACAGCCAGTAGCACGTAATGTTCCAAAGTGGAGAGTCTGGAAAATGAGATGGATTTTGGGCAGTGCTGAATTACTGGAAGTAGCAAAATACAATAGCTGTAACGGAAAAGAAAATACAGAGTCTTATGAAAGGGCAGAAATTTAAGAAAGGTCTTAAGAAAAATTGTGAAGGAGAAACAAATTGATTGACTCTGATACCAGTTCTATCCATTAGTATTATAATGGTGTTTTGTCTCATGAATACATCAAAATATAATTGCTTCAGGTTTGCCGATGGAATTGAAGGCTGATTTCCCTTTCTTTTGGCTTTTTTTATTGTTTTATATACTGGCATTGTGTTAAACAGTGTACAAGATCTTCTCCTTAATTCTGGTGTGGCACAGAGATTCCCTAACCTGTCCTGCATATTCATTTGGAGCTGACCCCATCTAGAAGTTGCCTGGTTCCACTGAGATGGGCCCATGGATCGGGGGGGAGCACCAGAATGAAGCCAGAGGATTGAAACGGGGAGGCGCAATTTCACAGCTGGGGCTATATTTGAAAAAAGTGGAAAAAAATTCCCCCATGGGCTCTGTGAATTCAGTATTTCTGTTTCAATTACTGAAAAATTCATGTGAGTATGGACACCCTGCCCCTCTATAGCCCCCCCCCCCCCCCAATTCCAGATTCTTCTCCATACACAGGATGTGACATTTCATCCGACTGGGGAAGTTGCTTAGCATCATGAAGCTGATTCCACACATCCCCCCTGTTCTGCGGCTGTGGTCCATTTGCGAGGCAGCAACGCTGTCCTGACGGTTCCCAGCCATCAGGAAAAAGTTTCAGCGGCTATTGACTGCGTCAGAGAAGCTTTCATAGAGAATTAAAGCAAACCAGAGCTACAGACCGCAAAGTACAATTAGCTCTAGTACCACCCGGCCAGGGTGGACTGTCCGCCGTGTGGGAGTTACATGGCTGTAATTACGTGGCAGTTAGGTTAAAGTCTCTGGCTACAGAGGGAGTGGTATCAAGCCACAAGCCACTCAGCATCCTATTAGCTGTGCTGAAGAAATGCAGTTACCTTAGAAATGAATGCTGTATTAAACCACTGATTCCAGCCACGACATGCTGACCTTCCAGTTGTTTCCCATGAGTTTTGCTTTCTTGATACCTGATTTAAATCAGAATAACCTAATGCTTCTCTGAAACCTCGAAAATGCCTGTTCCCAGATCATCATCAGCTTGACAGCTTCTCAGGTTGCCTGAAAGCAGAAACTGAATGAGCTTGCTTTACATCATGGGCGACGGGACGATGGGCTTAGCTGTGATCCAGTCCACATCTAACCCTATACCTTCATTTCTGAAGAAGACTTAAAACCTGCCACCACACAGATGGATTATCTACAGCTGTGTTTAGTCACGTATTTTACCAGCACTGTAGGTTAATGTGTTTGTTTAGTTAATGTTTTAGCTCTTGAAACCGTAGCTGTGGCCATATTTGTTGTGTTTCACTTAGCAGATAACACATTTTGTAACTCTTAAAAAGTGATAAAATTTGTGTTAAAAGTGATAAAAATTTGTTCTAAACTAGTTTCCTACTGGGAAACTTCATTTAAGTGAATTAGATCCCACAGGAAAGCAGAATTACTGCTATCAAACTTGGCGAAGGATGATGTATTATGAAGCAGCCATGAGGAATTCTGTCATGGAGTGAAAAATCTGCTCACTGAGCCTTTTTATAAATGACGAGAAGCACTTTAACTGCGGCGGCTCGGTGCCGATACCTATGGCATGTGTATTTTTATTGGTCTTACGCTGCCTGAATGTGAAATTGGGAGACTTCTGTGATGACGTAAGACACTATGCCTTCACCTCAAGCTGCTAGTCTGGCTTTTGAGCCTGGAGGTCGAGGATTTTCTAAGATTGCTTAATTCATGTTCTGTAGCCACAGAGACATACCGGATGCATGTTAAAATCATTTCTGTTTAAACCAGTTTGGCAAAAAATGCAAGATGTTGTATTTAGTGACTTAGGTTTTACCAATTTGACTGAGAAATTGGCGGCAATATTTGAGTTACTTGGCAATATTCACATGCATGTTAGTTATTACTAGCAGTTATAATAGTAATTGTAATAGTAATAGTAGTGGTAACCTTGGGGGTGGTTGGTTTGCCAGGGCTGGTTCATTTTAAAAAAGTCTTCAACATCAAAGTTCAAAGGTATCAATACTCTTTATGTCATGCTTTTCCCGTCTGTCTTTCACATCCATAGAAAATTACAGAAAATACCATTTTCTAAAGATTGTGATCTTCATTCCCAGAGATATGTATACTCTGTCAGCAACATATTTGTTGGTGAGTATTGTTCCAAGTAGACAATAATATGAGTATACTTTATTAATTTCTTGGGGGAGTTTTCAGTTTACCTGCTCCATGATACACATGTAGGTTTGAGCATGCATGGCAGTAATGGGCAGCTACTTACAGTGGTGCCCATGGAGGTGGGGGTTTAGAGCCTTACTGAAGGGCCCTCTGATATGTGCTTATCCTGCCAAGGCTGGGTTTGAACTGGTAGCCTTCCAATCACAGGCACAGAGGCTTAGCCCACTGAGCCACACACTGCCCCCACACTATGTGCTCTAACTTTTATGTCTTCATCAACATTGATGTTAGCTGCCGGCCTTGTGGTCATGAACTTCGCTGCCTTCACATTTAGCTTCCTCTTCAAATCTTCTTCATGTTCCCCTGTAAGTGTGGTGCCATCAGTATATCAAAGGTTCTTGGTGTCTCTTCCACCAGTCTTGAGTCCACACTTGTCTTCTTCCACTACTTCTGCCCTGTTTGATTGTATGTGCTGCATACAGGTTGAATATGTCTAATGATAGTGGGCTGATTCTTTTACTATCATTTTTTCATATTTCATTCTGAATTCAGCTCCTTGTCCAGCATACAGATGCTTCATAAGGGCAATAAGATGCTCTGGTACACTTATTTCCCTCAGAACCTTCCATAGATTGACAGTGTTTTTGCAATCAAAGGCTTTGTTGTAATCAGTATAACAAATGTTGACCTTCTCGTAATCCTTGGTCTCTTCCATTCTCCCGCAATGACGTCTCATGTCTCCCAGTCTTTTCTAAATTCCCCTCGTACATCAGGCAGTTACTCTTCGTTGTCGTGCTGTAATTTCCGTGTTCAAGGATCTTTTGCATATTTGGATCTTTAGTGTCTTTTGAATCTCGCTGGCATGAGATCTGAGGCCGATTATACGACAGTTTGCGCACTCTGTGAGGTCTTCCGTCTTTGTCGCCGAAACATGCTCTGCTTTCCCCATGACCCTCCTTTTTGACCATGCCCTTCTCTTACGTTATTTACGGTTATTCCATGCACTTGACCATGTGTTGGTTGTTGATGTATTTACTGAAGAGGTCATCTGTTCTTTCTGCTTCCTCTCTGCTCCTTGAGTTGTCGTTTGCCTATTGACGTTTCTCAGCATAACCACTTGAAGATGAAATTTCTTTTTGAAGAACCGCTCATTTACTTCCTTCTTGATGTTCTTATGATATTGGTTTTCGCTCATGTTTTTAGTTTCTCTCTCCTATTAAGTATGCCAGCTCGTTAGCGCATCCAGCCTGCTCCTCCGAAGAGCTGCAACATTCGCAATAGAGACGCGGTCAGCAGGTCCAGTTACTGTTTGGCTGTTTGGTACATGCGGTATGATTGCTGATCCCAGCCACCATCCTGGGATTTTCTCACATTATAGTGTCTAGAGTTAACAGGCAGTGGCTATTCTGTGAGCCAAAACCCCTTGTTAACGGCAGAGGCCAAAGCAGATCGGCTAGACATGCCAAAGTAAACAGGAAGGCCACAAGTGCAAAAATAACAGCTCAGTGCGACAGTGGCACGTAGAAAGGCTGCTCTGAATAAATGGGTCCTACCTGGAACAAGATAGGTGTCCCTATAATATATCCATCCACCCATCTATCTTTTAACATGCTTATCCTGGTCAGGGTTAGGGGGCCTGGAGCCTGTCCCAGCAGCATAGTGCACAAGGCTGGGGTACATCCTGGATGCGATAAGTTGTAATTAGGGCTGGTAGTTAGCTCGCCCACTTGCCTGAGGTGGGTAATTCAGACAATGGGCAAGTATATAAACTGAGCACTAGTCTGCTGGCTGATAGAGAAACGTTACATGTTGGACTGCATTTCGAATTTATTGTTATATTTCAATTTTAGCCCATTTAGCTAGTAGCAAAAATTCTTAAGACCCTGGGGTGGGGGGCGGCTAATCACACATAGGCAGCACAGAGCACATGGCTCTCCACACATACAGTTACATTCAGTTCAGTTCAATTTATTTTTATATAGTGCCTTTCACAACAGAGTTAAGGCACTTTACATGGGTGTGTTTTGATATTAAGAGAGAGTAATACAGAACAGGGAAAAGGAAAGACAAAGAAATTAGCTAAAGATGACACAGTAGGTGAGTACAGAGCAGGACATGTCTCCCTTGATGTGAGGAGGTCATGAATATCTGAGGAACTGGGGGGGGTTAGTATTAGGAGTGGAAAACACAATATCTATCTATCTATCTATCTATCTATCTATCTATCTATCTATCTATCTATCTATCTATCCTGTCTCTCTATCCTGTCTCTCTGTCTGTCTGTCTATCCATGTCTGTGTCTATCTATCTATCTATCTATCGATGTCTTTCTGTGTGTCTATCTGTTTGTGTGTGTATCTATCTGTCTATCCATCTGTGTGCCTGTCTATCTATCTATCTGTTTGTCTATCCATCTGTCTGCCTGTCTGTCTGTCTGTCTATCTGTCTATCTGTTTGTCTATCCGTCTGTCTGTCTGTGTGTCCGTCTTTCTGTCTGTCTATCTGTGTCTGTCTATCTATCTATCTATCTATCTATCTATCTATCTGTCTATCTGCTTCTTTTCTTGCTTGTTGTTAAGGTCAGCTGGGACTGGCTGACATGTCATTCAATGACAGGCCATCGCCGAGAGGCCCCTCACTTTGAGGACAGGGTGACACTGCCTGCTGCCTCAAGGTCACCGACACCCTCAGAAAGAACCGTTATGGGGTGGGGGCAGAGCACACAGTAGGCAGTTTTCTTCTCGTGTGACTGAAAAGGAGGTGGAAGGGAGAGATACAGGCTGCCAGGCAGACATTTGGCCTTGTGGCTTTCGTCTCCGGGTTGCCATGGTTTTCAGCCAATGAGAAGCTCTAACTTTTCCCTGTCTTTGTCCCAATTCCTTGGCTTTCCCCTGCCTGGGACACTGGGTGACAGGCTCTGAGTCCGCGCTCATTACAGCAGCCCTCTTCTTCCCAGATTGTTCCAAACTGCCTCCCTTGTAATAGGGCTCTTTTGTTGCGGTGAAGAGCAAATATGTAATTTTCAATCAGGACTGACAGCACCAGCTTTGGTCCAAATGGAGAGTGGGCTGGCCAGACCTCCCCCAGCATTAGTCTGGGCTCTGCCAGGAGGCCCAACCAGCTCTCTTGGCCAGAGAGCAAGCAGCTTGCCGGATGGATGGCGGCCATGCCAGGCAGAAATGGAGCCTTCCGTCCCTCCAGCATCCCTGCCTTTTGTGGGGCCCCATTTGCCTGCTGTGGTCCCTACGCCCGTCCTGGGGACAGAGTCTCCTCGCAAGTTTTTGTTCTTTCTGAGATGTTAATTAATTTTGTTTGAACTAGTTGAACAATAAACCAAACTCATAGTGGTGAGAAATGACTGCGATGGTGAAACGAGCGGGAAGCAGTCAGGCTGCATGTGAAATGTGCTCCTTTATAGAACAATAAGTGGGATTCAAAATTGGTTATTGCTCAAGGGCTTGGAAACAATGACATATAAAAATAACTAAAAGCTGTTATTAATTGCTTTGTATTATTTTTAAATTATGTATCACTTTTTATTGCGTTCCTGAGGGTGCCGTATGGCTCATTGGGCTGCGTTGAGGCCTCACACCTCTGTGGGTTACAGCTGTACCGCCCCCCCTCCGTTCTGTGTGTGCTCTGTTGGTATATTCCTCACAGGACTCCAGTTCCATCCTGCAGTCCAGTATCATGCAATTATCTGAAGTGGTGTTTCTAAATTGGCTGTAATGTGTGCGTGGCTGTCCGGAGAAGGACTGCCATGCCATCAAGCAGGTTCTCTGCTTCCTGGAATAAGGTCCAGGCTCTCAAAGGCCCCGCAGAGGATGAGTGGTTATAGAAAATGGACGGATGTTCTCAATATTACAATCAGAGGCTTGTGCGGGGTGAGAGAATGTGAGAGTCTGTATCTGAGAGGCAGAGGAAGTTTTCTCAGTCGGTCTCAGCTGATGCCCTGTGCCTGCGTGTGTATAACCGCAGCTTTTAATTGTTCTCAAATTATGCACTCCTTCAGATGGGGAGGGGGTGGTGTTTAATCTCATCGTCCCAAATGTACCATAGACCAGTTTTCATCTGCAGTGCAAAAGCATTTCCCAGAGGCTCACAAGTAATCGCTGATGTTATCTGTTTGTCTAGACTGGTAAAAAATGTCTTTAAATCTCAATACCATATTGCTGGGATTGTGTGACAGAATAGTACAATTGCATTCTTTATTTCAATGCAATGTTTATTTCCAGCAGATGTTTCGTTTATATAGCGATTTAATTTATACAGCAAAAAATACTCTTAGAGCCGTAGAAGTCTGGCAGGTGATACCGTTTCAGAAGATTCTTGTTACTGTAAAACTGTATAAAACAAAACATAACACTATATAAACAAACATATGTTTTTTTTACATCAACCAATGTGGAAACAGGAATACATAAAAATAAATTCTCTTTTTATCTTTTTTTATCGTTTAACGTTAAGGCAGAAGTAAAACTAGGATTCAAAGCATTTTGAGCTGCCTAAAGCACATTAGCATCTGACAGCAGGCCTGATACTTTACAGGGAGACAGCAGGCCTCATACTTTACAGGGAGACAGCAGGCCTGATACTTTACAGGGAGACAGCAGAGTGTGACTTGTTTTGAAGAGCCTATTTGAAATGAGCTGCTGGCTTTATGTTTGAGAGGAGTTGCTCTCTTTAACCTCTCCCCTCCGATCACCTTCCCTTCTGCGGGTTTCTCTCTTAGTGGCACAAGGCACTCCTTGTGTAGAGTGGCAGACGAAGCTCTCCAGTGAGTTACGTTTGCACCAAATGCATTTTGCATGTTTGCCAATCACTGGACGTCTGTACTGGTGGCCTGGTGGCTTTGTGGTTGCCATGCCAGCCTCGCATCTCCAGGGTGGTGCATTTGGTTTCCATGTGAGGAGATCGTGTGTCCTTCCCACAATTGCTCCGTACTGATATGGCTTCCTCGTACTGTGCAAAATATGCAGTGAGGTCAAGTGGTGACTCCAGATCGCTCATAGTGTGAGTATCTGGCCTGCGATGGACTGGCATCTCGTACAGGGTGTCCCCTGCCTCGTGCCCTTTGCTATCTGGGACAGCCTCCAGGCGCACAATGACCCTGAGCAGGATAAGCGGAGAGATGGATGTGAAGCAGTCAGTGAAGGAGAAGTGGCATAATCAGAATCAGTTTAATGCATACCCTGCAGAGTTATTATGTAAAGTCAAACGATATTAAGCTAAATCCTTTTTCCTCAGGACAGAAAGAATCGGTTTGGCAAATATTGTGAATATGAGAACAAACAGAAGAAAATGCATAGAATTCAAAATGAAATGAATGTATGTGTGAGAGTGTCTGTGTGCACAAGGCTGTCATTGTTCTTTAAGATTCATAAATAGATTAAAAAGCTCATAGCTTGAAACTTCTTTGGAAGTCATTTAAAACTATGTGACTGATAATAAACCATTAGAGAGGTACAGTGTTTGAGCGCGTCTCCGCCACAATGATGCTAATGATCAAAGACGGTATGAATGACTGCAGATGGTTATTTTTAAGATGTGTCCTTCTCTTGGTTTGTACGTTTTTCTTGACGGGAGGCGCTCGGTTTGAAACGATGCTGCCGATGACCGCCCCCTGGAGTGTGTCGCGTTCGCTGACAGGCTGATGCGCCTCTCCGGAATGATTCTAAGTGTACGGCTATTTATAGCAGCCTACCGACAGAGTCATCTGCTGGCTGCCAGTAGAAGTCACCTGACCTGATGTGGATCGCGATGGTAGTGGGGCGGAGGGTGGCAGCAGGCATGATCTGCCACGGGAAGGCAGATTTCACAGCCGCTATTGGCCGTTTCTAAGGGACTGAGAGGCTTGTCAGACGTTGGGGATCACGGGAGCAGTGAGATGTTTGGCAGGCTTTCGTTGCGCTCCGCTGTCATATGGCGTGTCGGCTTGACGCACCATGGAAACGCGAGCTCCTCGCGGCCCTGGTGGGAAAAGCAAATACCGCCACCCCCTACTGTGGCATGTCTACTGCTGCCTTCCAATCCCCCCTAACCTAGACCGAACACTAAGTTGGATTCAAACACCTCTGACATGGACGTCCTCTCTGTGAGCAAAATTTTATCACAGCAGGTTCATTCATAGGCTCTACAATTGGAGGTACTAGTTTCGTGTAGGAATACCAATGAAATATTCTTTACGAACTGATATTAAACCCTCGCCCTCATCAGTAATGCATGGCAGCTCTGGAGATCGGATTTATTGCTTCTGATTGCTTGCATATGTGGACCTGGTGTCATCTGAGGTTTTTATGGCCATTTTGTGGAGGAGTTTGGGTTAAGTGCTGTGCAAAAAGTACAGCCCTTTCGGGGACCTTAAATTGCAAGCTTTGTGTTACGCGCTTTTCTCCTACGTGGCGAGGGCCAAAAGTGTCTTGTCTCTTGGCTGACCCAGAATTGCTAAGAGGCAGGAATGAGCTCAGTGCTTCGTGCTCAATGCTGAAGGACGACAGTCTTCAGCGATATGCCCCATTGCACTCTGTAGATTTTTCTTCCAGTTTGTTCCCCCAAGTCTGGAACATCTGACCTTGGTGGCTGTCTCACGAGCTCTTCTGGGGAAGACCTGTATGCCGGGCAATGGCCTCTAACAGAGGAGACAAGCATTGTAGCTGTGCTGTGAGAAAATAGCTTCTGGAGGATGTTGGTTGTTGTCCTGGAATCAGGGGGCATTCGTTAGCTGGGTTTAGCCATGCAGCAGAGTAATTCTCGGTGATCCATAGCTCAGCGGCCAGTGCTCCTGAAATGCACTAACCAGTGTAGCCTTTGAGACTTCTGGAAGCTGGGGGTTTCTCAGGGTATCAGTAATTAGTTTTTACCGTACGTCAATTAGCGTATCATTAGCTGGGCTTCAAGCTTTCTCTGAAGGTTCCATTAACAGAGCCTGGGCTGAGTGTGATATGCTCTATGGACGTTTAAGCGCAAATGGGGGTTTTCACCAGTAAGTCAGTCATTTCTGCACCTGTAATTGCTTCATACAGTATTTTTTGCAGGGTTCGTCTATGATTTATCCCGGGCTGAATGTCTTAGACGCCTGTCTGTGGTTTATATAAGACCAGATGTTTTACATGACCCTGTCTGTGGTTTATATAAGACCAGATGTTTTACATGACCCTGTCTGTGGTTTATATAAGACCAGATGTTTTACATGACCCTGTCTGTGGTTTATATGAGACCAGATGTTTTACATGACCCTGTCTGTGGTTTATATGAGACCAGATGTTTTACATGACCCTGTCTGCGGATTATATGAGACCAGATGAACACGAAGCTCCTGGTGACGAGCAGCTTGTCCCAATCGTGTCTGTGAGGTTTCAGCCCTCACCCTGCGAAGATGAAATGCATAAAGCTGTGTGTGGCTTCCTTCCAGCCAGCTGAAACCGGAGGGTGCCGACACCTGATGATTTAATCGCATTAGACCACGTAAAATTTCCTGCTGTATTGCTTTGGCACGTTGTGCCTTTATAATGTTGGGATTCTGATTGGATAGCTTTCTTATTAATTCTCACTCATTTTGTTTTAATGTATTTAAGACTGGCAGAGGTGTGTGTCCATGTTCTGTGCCTGTTTGTGCTGGTTTCATCCAGGTTCTTGGTTTACTTCTGCAGTCTCCAAATTGCCCATAGTGTGTGTGTGTGTGTGTGTGTGTGTGTGTGTGTGTGTGTGCTGTGACTAGGGTTACCATATTTGGTGAGTTGAAAAAGAGGAGGTGTCCGGGGATCAGAATATTAATGAATTTTCATGTTCACTGACCAATCAAGTGGCGCTTCTCTCATGAATATTAAGAGACACCCTGTAAAACGAAAATTCATGCCCAGGGAAACGTATGGTCACCTTACATTTAGCTCTCATTTTACAGTCTATACACAATTGACACAATATACGTGTATGCAAGTCTTTTTCAGCAAAAGGTATAAAACGTTAAGCTAAAGTCTCTTAAACTTCAAGCGAACGACGCAATACACTGTTCATACGAAAACAAAAATAAAGTGTTGAAGTGCCAGGGGGTTCCAGAGGATGACATCATCCGTGAGCGGTGCAAAATGTGGGCGTGTGTCTGACGTTTAATCTTTAAAGTAAACGTGTGCATGAGCCTTGCAAAGGCTGTGTGATGAGCCTGAGCAGCCGCCACATATTGAGAGCCGGTGCCGTCTCCTTCACTTGGGACTCCACTGTAACTTGCCACACTGGGTCATACGGGTCGCAGCGCTATGCCTGAACAAACTGGAGATTTTTTAAAAACCACCCAGACGTCCGGACAGAGGCCCAAAAAAAGGGCGTGTCTGGGGAAACCCGGCACTATGGTAACCCTAGCTGTGACGGCCTGGTGACCCATCCAGGGTGTCCTCTGCCAGGTATGGAAGATGGATAGATGGATGTTGTTTGTCTACCAGCTGTTGTCTTTTAACAGCAGGAATGTTGCTAGATGTTTTAATTTGCAATCAGCCTTTTGCCCTCTACTTTTGTAAAGAGCACGAGTCCAAAAGAGAGGGTCTAGAGAGAGAAAACATCTCTGAGGAAGGGCTGTCTTGGTTAATTTGGACCCTTTAGGCAAAAATTCCTAAACGAATCTCAGGGTTATTTATTTTTTTTCTTTTAATCGTTTGTCTTTCTTGGATATAATATAATATTTTTTTTTATATTTTTGTCCGATTCAAATTCCACATTATACACTTAAGCCGGTCGATGTAAGTGAGTCTTTCTTACGGAGTGGGTTAAATGTCTTAAGGTTCCTGTCAGGTGGATACAGGTTCAAGGTCATTCTAACAAACACATCAGCCACATTCATAAATGAATAAAACTCTACTAGGTTTAGACACATAGATTAAAAAAAAAGATTCAGGATTAAAAATGCTTCAGTTACCATCTCACCATGATACCATACAGGGTAGTTTACCCCAGCCCGGCTCGAATTTGAAAACAAGCATGGATTACTGTTCTCATAAGCTGCGTAAAATTCCCATCTGTTGGCGTGCTGAATGTGCCCAAATGTCACGGGTCCTGGAGCATGGAGCAGAGAGGCTATTAACACCCTCTGTGTACCGGCTAGGCCAGCCGAGCCCACAGCCAGGATTGCCATTATATAAGCAATGTTCCAGCCACCTCTTGTTTAAGAAGAAGACTGTTTTGTCCCCTTAACGAGGCGTGTGGAAGAGCTTGACCATTGGGCTTGGCCTACACCTGGGCCATCCATGCCCCCATCTCACATACCGGTTATTGTTTGCAGTAACTGTTTGCTCATTGACAAACAGATTCAATAAATGAATAAGTAATTCAAGTTAAGAATTAAGTTAAAGACTGTATGTTATTTTTTGAGTTTATAAGTCTGTGGTTGGTTCTTGTTTGTCTGTTGCACCGCCAGACCTTGGAAATTCCTTTTTAGAAATATTTGGTGCTTTGGAAATTTGTCACTGATTTGTTGTTTAATGTCCCCCCCCATACCCTCTCCAGCCGATCCTAAGTCAGGCTGGACTCCCGCAGGGCCCCTCGGAGCAGAAGGTCGCCATGATGACAGTGGACGACTGTGACACGTCTGTCGCACTGAAGTTTGGTCACATGATCGGGAACTACTCCTGTGCTGCTCAGGGCAGCCAGTCGGGGTCCAAAAAGTAAGATGGGCCTCCTGTTTTCACATTTTCCCCCGTCTGTCGCTGCGCCGAGTCTTGTCCAAAGTCTTTGCGACTGTCAAACGCCTCCCTGAATGCCACCCCATGTTGATAAGATGCCCGAATCTCAGAGCCTGCTCAGATGTTACAAAAAGTCTGTGAGCTATAAATTACAGAATACATATTCTGATGCATGTGCAGACCCTGTGCTGGATAAGGGGTCGGGGAAAATGATGGATATTACAGGGAAATTAACAGCCTGTTTTCTATAAATAATGACAGAATGGGGTTAGATTCTTTGTGCTTTAAAATGCACTGTTGCTCATTTTATTAAGCATTTATTTTTAATTGTAATTCATCAATTCCAAATAACGCATTTATCATAAGCATTTGTTATCCAAAAGATACTTGTAGCCACTTGTAGTCAGTGTTTGGACATAGAAATGAAAGCAGTTATGAGAGATCTTCGTTCCAATTGGTCCACAGCCACTTGGCCAATCTGGTTTGGTCCTGCTGTAGCGTGACCCCGCTGGTAATATATAACATCACAGCATTTTGTCACCATAGAGGGCCTCTTAGCTGCATGGGGTGCGGCAGAGCAAGGCACCAGCCCTAAACTTACCCATAAGTAACCAAACAAAATAGAAGACTTTTGGCATTTTTAGTTTTTTGACCGCTGTCACAGATTTTTATAAAACTGAGTGTCCGCTTGTGTGGACCGGAAAAAACGTGAGTTTGGCTGCGAACAATTAAATACTGTTTATTTAATTGTAAATGGAATATTGTAAATGGGAATATATTCAAAATATATAGCGTAAATGCAATCATAAAAATAAGGGAATATATGCGTTTTAAAGCCTCATGCATGCCGCAGTGAGCATAATGTTTATCACCATGGAAGCAGCCCTACATACAGCTCAGGCGGTTTTTAACAGTGATGCACATCTTCAGTCCTCTGTGCACTTGTTAACAGTGATGCACGTCTTCAGTCCTCTGTGCACTTGTTAACAGTGATGCATGTCTTCAGTCCTCTGTGTACTTTTTAACAGTGATGCATGTCTTCAGTCCTCTGTGTACTTTTTAACAGTGATGCATGTCTTCAGTCCTCTGTGTACTTTTTAACAGTGATGCACATCTTCAGTCCTCTGTGTACTTGTTAACAGTGATGCACGTCTTCAGTCCTCTGTGTACTTTTTAACAGTGATGCACGT
>JAAGVU020000123.1:18509578-18524097 GCA_011763525.2 Mormyrus iriodes | reverse complement strand
GATATTAATATCGCACATCATCCAGCCCTACATTCTATAGGCATTTTTCAAAATACCCGGCATGGCGTTGTGATGATATCATTCAGCGCCGGTACTGGTTTTTATGCCAGTGGAAAACTAACACCTTGAAGTACCAAAAGTCCGGTACCTGGTGTGGTGGAAAATCGTCTTGTGCCCTCTGCTGCCTTGGCAGAACAGACATGTATATTTGCCCGTAGTGAGTGTTCTCGGTGCTGCCTGCGGACAAGCTCCAGGCCAGCCAAGACCCCCCCCCCGTGATCCTGATAATGGAAGATGACTGGGTTAATGCTCTGTCTTGGGGCCCAGGCAATATTGTACCACCCTCAGGGTAGTCTGTAATAACCCAAAAAAACACAATGCCTGACTATCGTTGCTCACTGTATCATAGAGATCTGAAGCTAAACATAGGAGCTGCTTACCAGCGAATCACCTTTTGGCCGGACTGTTGGCATCGAGAGTAACAGCAAAGTTTCTGTAGCTGGCAGAATATAGTGGTGTGGCATTTTTAGTTAAAACCCAGAATGGCAGAAGTTATTTTCATGTTTCACGATGGGGGGTGTTGCTGTGTGGAAGCTGCATGCCTGTAAGTGTGAGATGCTGTGAAGTCATTCATCCCGTCGGCTCGCCAAAACTTCTCGTTGTTTTTTGTTTGTGCTTCGGCCGTATTCCCCCTACAGCCTGGAAAATTATGATGTGTTTTTTTTTTCTGCCATCTGTCCTCACTAAAAAGACAGGGAGCGAGAGAGGAGGGAGTTTACGTTTATATAACGTTTATGTAACGTTTATATAAAAACCACACTGCACATTCAGCTGTATTTAAATAAACGATGCCAGTTGGAGGCGCTGTCAGCTTTTGGGGGGCCCGCAAACAGGTTGGCGCAGCTCGATTTGGGATGAAACAGATGGATCCATTTCCTTCCCAGTGTGTGGAAGAAGGTGTCATACGGTTCGGGTCGAGTGTGAGAGAGAGATGGCGGTCGGTTGCTGAAGTCTGTCGTTTGCTGGAGACAGCTGCATTCCACAATGTCTCCTGCACACCAAATGGTTTTTTATAATAACGGAACACTTTTTTTCACGAGATGTGCTATTTCTTTGTAGCTGAATTTAGTCGACTCCCGAAATTCTGCCACCACCCAATATTTTTTTTTCTTTGTCTAATTCCTTCTCTGAGGCTGACCCAGCGAGCCCCAAAGCCTCCAGCCTCCAGGGGTATCTTTGCCTTCTGATCATTTTGTTCAAAGCCCTCTCACAGAAGGTTGTGTTTTTTTTTTCTGCTACTGCCATTATCCATGGTCGGCTTCCCCCTGCTGTGTGGGTCGTGCTCTCTGGCTCGGGTTCACAGGGTGACCCGTCAGGGCGGCTGAAATCCCAGCTGCTATAGATCTATATATATGTATAGATCTGCCTCCGAGCAGCTGGATGAGTCGGAGGAAGAGGAGGAGCAGGAGGTGGAGACGCTGGTGCTTTTGAGGAGTGTCCTGCTGGTTCCTCAGAACTTGCCGTGCCAGCCCCGACAGCGAATCCATTCTCGCACGCACTAATGGAGAGATTACCGGAAGGCTTCTGTTCTACTCATGACGTTTCACACGTCAGCTGGCTTTGAAGAGGGACTTTACTGCAGAGCCGTTTAGGTCCGGGGGGGGGCTTCAGTGCAAGACCTTCTTTGGTTGTCGGGGGGTGACTGACTTGACTGTTTCTTTCAAAAAGATTCCACATCGCTTGGTGTCGATCATTTCCCGGCCTGTGGGGTCAGGAGCCTAGAATTTTAATGGGCAAAACATCAGGTTGGCGTTTAGTGATGCTATTCTCATGCCCCCTGAATACCACCTTCCCCTGCGGATGCACTTTGCATGTTTCCATCTTCCTATGGATATTCTCCGGGTACCGCGGGTTCCTCCTGCAGCCCAACCACTTGCAGTGAGGTGAATTAGTGGCCCAAAATTCCTCACATGACGAGTGGCTGTGTGTCGGCCCCCTGTGGTGGGGTGGCATCGCCCGTGCATCGTGGCTCAGGCTTCAGACTCATGTCACACTGTATTAGATCAGTGGCTATGCCAGGCGGAATTAAACAAAAGTGAAGTTTGAACGGTAATTAAATATTTTTTAAATAATCAGCAATTTTTAAATGTTTTTACAGTCATTTGTTACTATATAGTGAAAGCACCATTAAAAGTTGTTACAATTTTGTTTGCGCACAGAGTGATAGACAGGTTTATAGTGGTGAACAGAGCCACATGACGCTATGACTTTGCTGCCTTGGAAAGCCTTATGAGCCGTCTGTTGTGGGAGAGCCGCGGCGGGGAAGGCGTCAACGCGACAGAATTTCTTTCACACGAAAAACAAAGGACTCATTTTGGTGGCTGAAATAAAGAGGGTTTGGGTTCTTGACTGGCTCCGAGTTAGCGAGACTGGACCGGAAAGCAGCATTTTATACTTTATGCTGGGAACGAGTGACTGACAGATATGTGATTTTATAGTTATGATGCGCTGATCTCTTTGGAGGAATTTGAGCCTCGTGGTTCTTCCTGTTCTCCCACGGCATGCTGGGAGCTTTAGCGTGCCCGCGATGGGGCTCGTCTGTGAGATCCTGGGTTCGCTCCTTTCTTCGGATACTTTAGTAGCAGAAATCCGATGGACTTAATCTGCATAATTAATCCCATTTCCACCGCAAAGGGCAGACAGGATGGGGCGGATGATGGAGGAGTGTGAGGGGGAGCTTAGAGGCGCAAAGTCCCCCCCCGGAAAGCAGAGGACACCAGTGGCAGGGTAATGCTCTGTCATTTATTTGAGGATTGTCTTTTCTGGGGGTGCTGAGGTACCAGGGCTTGGGTGGGGGGGTCACACACAGCAGAACAAGCTGTTCTCAGCCTGCAGACTTCGTTATAAACAATTATGCCCCCCACCCCAGCTTTTCCAGACCTCGATTTGTATAGAAATGGGGGCCAGTTGCCTTATTTTCATGTGCGCCTGCTGTCGCCTCAGTATTTTTAGCAATGTTTAATCAGAGCTTTCTCTGGACCTTTTTATCCAATCGTGCGGCTCCCCCTGGATGGGGGGGGGGCTCCCCCCCACTGATCTCGGAGTGCCACTTATAGGTTGTTTATTAACATGAATTATCGTCACTGAGAGTGACGCTGGAAATGCGGAATGTGACATGGGGCCTTGGGAGGTTTGTCTCGGGCCTGAGCAGGAAAGAACATTCTCACCCTGGGCTGCCTGCTTATGGCTCTATGGACACGCGGTCTCCGCAATGAGTGCTGGTGTTTGCGAGGCAGAGGGGGCATGGCGTACATACAGAGGTATATATGCGTGAGTTGGAGGATTGCACAGTCTTGTTAGTCTTGAAGGAACATAATCATGTTTCTTAATTCGCAGCTTGGACTTGCTGTTGCCCTCTGATCGCTGTTCCCGGTCCAGCTGGCTGGTGCTGACTCAACACAGCAGTTAACTGCTCCTAAACCCTCATTACACGCCATCTTATGCTCCTGTGTTGCAGAAATGGGCAGTCCCCAGCGTTTCCAGGGCAACAGCCTAATGCAGTGGAATAACCTGGAGGCGGTTGCTGCGGTGCCCTGGTATGCAGAGATGATGTTCCGCAGCAGGCAGGGTAGTGGCACCTTGCTCCGGGCAGCCGCCGCACAACACTACAGCATCTCTCTGCAAGTGAGCAAGCGCGCCCTCTCAAGCAGGTTTAACTGTTTCTCTCCCTTCTCTCACATTTCTTCAAGTATAAATACCTTCTTCATCACATTAAAATGGGTTCAGAAGTCTGTAAGGGGATTAGTGACCGAATATGGCTTTTAGATGTAGTGCCCCTGCTGGCTGTCTCAGGTATTGCATCACGTGTCAACGAATTAAGCAGTGTTGTAGTAAAATCGCCTTACTGAGTCAAGTATCAAGTCACCAGTGGTCAAGTCCAAGTCACCAGTTAATGATGGAAGCCATTAAGTATTTTTTCTTGTACCGTTTTTTTTTTTTTCAAAAGAAAAAAACTTTCACTCTATCTAATGAACAAATTTTTGTATTTCTGGGTATGTTTGATCTATGCTTGATAATATGCATAATTATCTTTATATCTCAAAGGGAAAGCAAAAAAGAAATACCTGTCATGGAAATCATATTATTGGATAATGTTTAAATGACTTTTTAGACAGAAGTATAGTAAAGCATTAAAAATGATGTAATCAGATGCAGTCATAATTCAAGCGTAATCCCCATATAATTGGCCTTGATGTGTCAATTAGACAAACACATTAGCAACAGCACAAAGTCAAGCAGTACTGTTCTCCTCTGAAAACAGCAGTTATGCAGCAGCTGAACAGGAACATTTGCTGAGAGAATGAAGCACCGCTCCTTATCCCCTTGATCTAGCTTGCTGTAAGGGTGGATGAAAATCTCCAAATTATTTTTAAACCCCAACAGAAGGATATCACCCAGTGTTTTTTCACAGTCACCTCACCAGAATATGCCTGTTTTAGCAACTTACCTTAGCTGGGCGACCTATAAAAACGTTGCTGACTCTGTAACCATCCCTGCTGGTGGTACAACACTACAAAATGTAAATAATGGGTAAAAATGGGATGTTATCTATGGTAATTCATAAATTCGCTAGTTCTAGCTACAGATAGCAGGTTAAAAGTTGTCTGCGTTTTGGCGTTCTGCGCTGACACCGTGTGATGGAAGTCGGAAGTGGTGGTTTCTCAGGATGACCCGGAGAGCCGTGCCAGATGTAGCTTGATGTTGTTCCAAGTGTCTTCTGTAATCTTCGTGTCACGGATAATGTAGGTGGTCTTTTTATTCTGAATTTTGAAAATTTATTCTGGCTTTGGGCGTCTTGTTAGCCATCCTGTACGTGTTCTTGGTGACCGAAGCTGATTTTGATGGCAGTGCGATCGCTAACCTACACTTCGCGCGTGAAGAACAGCCAGATTTTTTTTCCCAGCCATTGTTATTAAGATGGGTTTCGTCTGATTAATAAGCTGAGCACAGATTACGCTCTATGGCATCTCAAATGATCAAATCCAAGCTGCAGGTGTAACACAATGTTACAGAAATTGTGCTTCAAACTGCAGCGCCGAGCATTAGCGAGTGCGTCCCCCCTCCCCCGCTCGCAGCTCCGGGACGGCTACGTGACAGTGGCTCTGCGGAGAGGCGAGGACACTATCGTTTCCTGCCTGGATGCGTGGAAGGCAGACGACGGAAACTGGCACCACCTACTGGTGGAGCTACGTGCGGTGGGCTCGGCCGGCCGCCACCAGGCCATCCTGTCCCTCGACTACGGGCTAAATATGGTGAGTCTGGAGGTACCCCGGGCCACGCCGCTGTCCTCGGGGCCATGTGGATGTGAGCCGCTGTGACAGCATAACTTGCCTTCTAGGCCGTGTGGGCATTGACCTACAGACTGTGCTGTTGTCTGCTTTTGAACCAAGTGAATTTATTTGCATCTGTAATTAGCCTTGTTATAGACGGTGCTTTAAATAAGAAGGTAAAAGCCTTACAGTAAATATATCAGTATTGGGTTATGACCTATTATTAAGTGCCATCATGTCAGCGTTGCCTTCCTGGGACCATATAGATGACATTTCACCAGGGTCTCTGCAAAGATCATGTTAAAAACAGGTCAAAATCATCCTATATGTCATGATTAAAAAAATAAAAGAATCGCGCTTCTCAGATCTGCATGGATCAGGGTCTGGGCATGAATACTACTGGATCAAATCCGGATCAGTGGTGCTGTACCAAATGGTTTCAGTAATGATCTCTCCCAGAGAACTGGCTGCTGGCTCTCAGTGCCTTTCCAAAGTGAAGGCTTTTAGCTGCCTGTGTCTGTGCTCACTGAAACGTGCGCACGCCGGCGTGTGTGAGTGGTCATGTATAGATTACATTGTGGGGGTGCTCAATGTGAAAAAACCTGTTCTTTTGCTGTTGTGTGGATAATTGCAAACTCAATTTTATAAAAATCTGTGACTCCGGTCAAAAAACTAAAAATGCCAAAATCTTGTATTTTGTTTGGTTGAGTATGGTTAAGGTTAGGGCTGGGTAGGGGTTAATGTTGTCATTGCTGGGATTAGGGTTTGGGAATGAATGGTCCCCACAAACATATGAGTACAGGTCTGTGCGTGTATGTGTGTGTCTGTGTGTGTAAACCCCTGCAGGCCAGCATGGACCTGGACAGCAAGCTGAGGGGCCTGAAGCTGAAGACCCTGAGTGTGGGAGGTGTCCCGGCTGTGGATGGAATGGTGCAGCATGGCTTTCGCGGCTGCCTGCAGGTAGATGACATCATCATTGTGTGCCCCGCTCTCTCGCACACCCAAAGTGTTTGCAGCGCTGAACCTCTTTGGGGTCTTGAGGAGTTCTGTGTATGAGCTTCTTCTCGCCGTGTGTGGGCTCCTCCGTACCGTGTGTGGCCTCCTCCTCGCTGTGTGTGGCCTCCTCCTTACCGCGTGCCTGCGTGTGTGTCTCTGCAGGGCCTGCGGATGGGGGAAACTCCCTCCAGCGCCGCGAGCCTCAGCTTGTCCGGGGCCAGGCGGCTCAACGTGCAGCGTGGGTGTGGCCTTCTGGACCCCTGTCACTCCAACCCCTGTCCTGCCAACAGTGAATGCAAGACCAAGTGGGACGGCTATACCTGCACCTGTCACCCAGGTGAGGTATAAGTCAACATTTTATAGTTAGATGGATGTTTACCAAACTCTTTTGTTAAATTTCATCACTTTACTGGGATTTCTCTTCACATGTTCAGTTTCTTGACCTGTACACCACCTGCTGAGCCATGTGGAAATATAACAAATTAAAGAAAAGATACAAACTACATTAATGTACCCCCAATGGTACAAAGATGTTCCTCAGACTCCATTTCTATACCTTAAATTCTATACCAGTTAGGGTACAATTGGCAGACCCTTGAGGGTACAGCCCCAGTGATAAGTAATTATACCCTCAAAGGTACAAATTGGTCCTTTTCGGGCAGGGTACTGTGACCTGGAAACGAATAACCGGCAGATGAAACGATGATGGTTTTTGCCCGTCTGCCAGGTTACTACGGTGATCACTGTACAGACGTTTGTTCTCTGAATCCATGTGAGAACCAGTCAACATGCGTGAAGAAACCAGACACGGCTCGTGGATATGAGTGCCACTGTCCCAGCAACTACTTAGGCCAGTACTGCGAGAACAGGTGAGGGTCCAGCCAATGGGAGCGCCCCTCCGAATGCCAGGTGTCACAGGTGGTCGTCCAGAAGTAACTCTATCCATATATGTGCTTTACGGCACTTGTACTAGAGAGGGCTGCATTCAGGTTGTACTACTACAGTCTAAACAGACATTTCTCCTACTGTAAATCTCTATCGCTGCTCCTTTAAAAAATTCAGGGAAAAATCTAAAAGCGCAGCAGTTTTTTAATTTTCTACTCGGTCCATGAACTGATGTGAATTCTGCAGTTCCTTCAACAAAAGTCAGCTGGGAGGTAGGGGCACCGTGTAAGCCCAGGAGGCCAAAGCCCCGCCCCATTATTTTGACTGTCCAGTTCACCACGAAGCCTCTGCTCCCAGGGACATCTGGTCCCCCGTACCTTAGTCAGCTCCTCCTTCCCACTAACTGGTGTGTGACCCACAGTACGCGAAAACATAAATGGTTATTAGATAAAGTAGATCAATGGATAAATAATTGACTGGATCAATAACAAGAGACCTGACATGGTGCTGAGTCGTTTGCTCGGAAAGTGAGCTACGTGCCCTGTAGCCATAAGCAAGCCCTTTAGACTGATCATCTGATCATCACACGCCTCTGAGCTCCTCAACCTCCAAGTCAGCAGTCATCATGTCACACGTCCCTCCCCAGGATCGACCAGCCATGCCCGAGGGGATGGTGGGGCCACAATACTTGTGGGCCGTGCCTCTGCCGGCCGGACAAGGGCTTCCACACTGACTGCAACAAGACAAATGGAGAGTGTCGCTGCAAGGTGAGCAGCCCTTGGGGTGCTTGCCCCATAGCCTGTAACATCTTCATTGCTGTGCTCTTGTGCCCCCTGGTGGATACCTTGTGTATTACAGGTTGGGCAACTATATTCTAGACGGAAAAAAAACTCTGGCTTCCTCCCTTCTTTCTCTCCTTCCCTTCTTTTGCTCCCTCTCTTTCTCTCCCTCCTTTCTCTTGTATGCTCCCTCTGTCTACCTTCCTCCCTCCCTCCCTCCCACTCTGTCTCCCTCCTTCTCTTGTTCCCTTTCTGTCCCCCTCCCTCCCTCTCTGTCTCCTTTCTTTTCTTCTTTCAATCACTCTGTCTCACTCCCTCCCTCTCTCTCTGTCTCCCTCCTTCTCTTCTCTCATTCCCTCTCTCTGTCTCCCTCACTCGCTCTGTCTCCTTCCCTCACTCCCTCTGTTTGCCCCCTTCTCTTCTCTCATTCCCTCTCTGTCTCCCTCCTTCTCTTCTCTCATTCCCTCTCTCTGTCTCCCTCCCTCGCTCTGTCTCCCTCCCTCACTCCCTTTCTCTGTCTCCCTCCTTCTCTTCTCTCATTCCCTCTCTCTGTCTCCCTCCCTCGCTCTCTGTCTCCCTCTCTCTGTTCCCCTCCCTCCCTTTTCTCCCCTGCCTGCCTTCCCTGTCTCCTCAGGACAATCACTACCAGCCCACGGGCAGCACCTCCTGCATGCGCTGTGACTGCTATGCGGTGGGCTCCCTCTCCCGGGCCTGCGATCTCCGCGCGGGACAGTGCCCCTGCAAGCCGGGCGTGATGGGCCGCCGCTGCGACCGCTGCGACAACCCCTTTGCTGAAGTGTCGGCCACCGGCTGCGAGGGTACGCCCACCGGCAGGGTACTGCCCCCTGGTGGCTCATGTAATGCATTTAAAATTCATTTTAATTCAAGTTTTTTAAGCTAGTCACCAATATCCAGCCCTCTTCAGTTTACACAAAAGTCATCTCTACTTCTACTAAAAAACAGGCCTGACCCCTAGGGAGCCTCGTCACACCCAGTCCTGCTATTTAAATTGTTCCTCTAATGAGGGAGTCGTTCTCTCAGCCACCACCCTCTCGCGGGTATGATGACTGCGCGTCTGCTGCGCGTCGCAGGTAATGCAGGCTCTGATGACTTCGCACCGCGTTCCAGCCGCTCCGGCCGCAAACCCCTGCGCTTTGCTGCTGCTCTTATGAGAGCTGATTGTGGATTCCGATCAGGATGTGGGCTTATGCTAAAATCATGCAAATTAACATAAAGGTCACGATTTTTAAAAAGTGGTCACGCTTCTGAGATCTGGCTTAGGGTTTTGGTGCGAATCCAGCTGGAGCAGAACGAGTCTGTGGAGCTGCTACCAGCCGGTGCCCATAATAATCTCACTTCGCTCTCTCTGGCAGTGATCTACGACAGCTGTCCTCAGGCCATGGAGGCCGACATCTGGTGGCCCAGGACGGGGTTCGGCCTGCCGGCCGCTGTCTCCTGCCCAAAGGGGTCCATCGGTACTGTCTCTGCTGTTCTTTGTGCTTCTTTTCCCGCCAGGTCACCCCCGCAGAGTAGCTGATTAGCCCTCACTGTAGTCCAGCATCAGCTTTGTGATTCTTCCAGTCAGTGATATGGTTTTTCTTGCCCCCCATTTTGTCTGGGGGTGACCCATTGCCCCTTGTCACCTGTGTAAACAAAGCTGGGTCATGATGATGCGGTGCATGGCTCTGGGGGTGTGTGCTTGTGATCAGAAGGTCATAGTTTCAAATCCCATGATCAGCTGAGTGATGTCAGCATTGGGCCCTTGAGCAAGACCCTTAACCCCAGTTGCTGCAGAGACTGGCTGCTCTCTCAATTGTTTGTAACTTTGTATAAAAAGGATCTAATGGACACTCTGTCCCCCCCTTAGGCACAGCCATACGGCACTGTGACGAGCATCGGGGCTGGCTGCCCCCGGACCTGTTCAACTGCACCTCCCTCACCTTCTCCAGCCTCAAGGCTGTGGTACGTGCAGCACACTAACTCGGCTCAGTTACCAACATGCCCAGCTGTGTACAGGCTGAACACAGTATGCGTCTTCGCTAGTTAGTCAGCTTAATGCTGAAGCACCATTTTTAGAAATCCTGAATCAGAAAGTTGGTAGAGAGAGAGTGGGGGTCAGTGACCCCAAAAGATTTCTCTCCTGTTCCCCCCAGTCAGATGAGTTGTCCCATGACCCCTCCCTCTTGGACACGGCCCGGACCCGGCATATGGCAGCAGCGCTGTGGAACGCCAGCGAGAACACGGCACAGTTTTACGGTGGAGATGTGCGAGCGGCCTACAGCCTGACGCTTAGCCTGCTGCGGCGTGAGAGAGGGCAGCGAGGCTTCGGACTGGCTGCCACTCAGGATGTCGGCTTCACTGAGGTAGGGGCCGGAGGCGGGGTGAGGGAAGAGGAACATGAGGAACGTGAAATCCTAATGCGGCGCACGTGTGGGGAGAAGGAGGAATGTGATACCCTAACACAGGAATGTGATACCCTAACACAGCGCATGTATGGGGAGAGGGATGTGTGGAATGTTACCCTAATCTGGCACGCTTGTGGGAAGGGGAACATGAGGAACGTAAAGCCCTAACATGGCATGCGTGCTGGGTGAGATACATGGAGCCTTACCGAAGAAAACATGCAGGGAGAAGAACGCGAGGAACGTGATACCCTAATACAGCACATGTATGGGGACAGGGACATGTAGAATGTGTTATCCTATCATGGTGCAGGTGCAGGAAGAAGAATGCAAGGAACGTGAAACACTAACATGGCGTGCATGCAGGGAGAAGTACACGAGGAACATGAAGCCCTAACACGGGACAAGTATGCGGAGAGGAACATAAGGAAGGTGATGCCCTAAGGCGGCACTTCCATCTGCCCTGTCCTCCACAGAACCTGGTGCGTGTGGGCAGCTCCATCCTGGCCCCTGCCACGTGGCCCCACTGGTTGCTGATCCAGCGCACGGAGGGGGCCACGGCATCACTGCTGCGTGCCTACGAGGAGTATGCCAACACGCTGGCCCAGAACATGAGGAGGACCTACCTCAGGCCCTTCACCGTGGTCACGCCCAACATCGGTGAGGACGTGCCAGGCTCTGTGTGCTGCTGCTGTTTCTGTTCTCTGGTTGTACATCTCCTTTCTCTTTTCTTATGATGTTCATCTCTTCATTGTCAGAGGTGTGGATCAGTGTGTCGTGTGCTTTAGCATGTGGTGTGGATCAGTGCGTCCTGTGGTTTAGTGTGTGGTGTGGATCAGTGCGTCGTGTGCTTTAGCGTGTGGCTTGGATTATGCACCCTGCAGTGAGCCGTGTCACTCCCTGCGTGTTGCGCTCCTCAGGCCAGTGTGTGGTTGTGCTTGTTGTGGCTCTCAGAGCCTGTTTTCTGGCTTCCTGGTCTCACTCCCTGTCTGCCTCCACCCCAGTCCTCTCGGTGGATCGACTGGACAAGGACGACTTTTCTGGGGCACGACTCCCTCGCTACGGGGCCCTCGAAGGAGTGCAGCCCATGGACCTGGACACCTCGGTCACGCTGCCGGACATGGTGTTCATCAAAGACCCTGCGGTTGCCAGAGAGGGACCCATGGACGGAGCGGCGAGCCGCAAGCGCAGGCATCCTGGTGGTGGCACTCGGGAGGTGGTGGCCAGCGTCATCATCTTCCACAGCCTGGCCTCCCTGCTGCCCGCACGCTACGACCCAGACAAGAGAAACCTGAGGTTCGCCTCCTGCTGGTGAAACGCTTCTTCTGTAATACTAATGAGGCTTTGACCTTGCAGTTATGTGCAGCAGCATATATGAGAGAAAATGTTCAAACTTCTGATTGGCTAGCATTTTCCCAGCCATTGGGGTGAGTTACACTTGTTACTGGGTGGCCAACGCCCACCCTGCCCCCCAGGTGCGGGGTGGGAATTTACTGTTGCAGTTACTGTTGCAGAAATTAAATGAATCACTGTTAGTGTGGTTGTGTGTTTGATTTCTGGTCCAGCAGGTTTCATTTCTGGTTTGTGTGTGTGTGTGTGTGTGTGTGTCATCTGTGTGATCCAATGTTTGATTCCGTGTCTGCATCAGTGATTTATAAACTGTCCTATAATAGACTAGCATCCCGTCCAGGGTGTCCCCTGCCTCCTATCCTGTACATCCTGGGACAGTGTCATATCATTTAAACCACGTTTTGGAAACTCAATTCAGTGGGTTTAAGGACTTGGATTATTTTCTCAAATTATTGTAAGAAGTACAAGTTAAACAATCGGTACAATGTTTCAGCTCATAGTGGAATTTAGGTGGAGGCCTGAGTTAATGTGTTCCACAGGGTTCCAAAGCGGCCCGTTATCAACACCCCCGTGGTCAGCATCACGGTCCACGACGACGATGAGCCAAAGCGGGACCCGTTTCACAGGCCCGTCCTCGTGCATTTCCGGCTGAGCCACACCGAGGAGCGCGCCAAACCCGTCTGTGTCTTTTGGAACCACTCCCTCCTGTGAGCATCCAAGGGAGCCTCTGAGTAGCGTCCAACCATGCACAGACCCTGGGTTTTGTACACCCCTGGCCACCTATTTAACTCATTCACATTAGAGTGGTGTATCCAATGAATGAATCAAATCTATGTGAGAATCAATAATGTGTTGATAATGTGAGCGAGCATAGCTGTGCGAGTTAGGCCAGAATTTAAGTTAAGTTAAGTTTTATCACACATTAGAAGGATTATTGATGTTTGCTGGTAAATGTGGCTGAGGTGATTTTTCAGTCTTTTCTTATTAGCATGCTATATGTCTTTGGCACAAAGTGTAAGGTGGGGGCGGGGCTTGGACCAAATATATGAAAATCCTTAAGGGCTTAGAGGACTAGTTTAACAGAGTTAGTTATGCAATGGCTGCATGGATTCAAATCCAGTTGGAGGCCAGTTAACTGGTTTCAGAGGTGGCTTGGTATGACCGTTCTGTACTGGCTTGGAGACACTGCTTCCGTACTCCGGCCCTCGCTGGGTTAAATTCCACGTCGCCTTTGTTATCATTAAGAGCCGAGAGGCGGCAAGTAATAACACTTCTTATCTTCCTAAATTAAAAACCACAGCAAGCGGCGAGAAACGCGCTCTGGCATCGGGAGTGAACACACCCGCGGAGAGTTAGCCATTTAATTAATGATAGATATTAATTACATTTCGAAGCGAAGGTAGCAGTCGAGGTCTTTCCCTCTGTCGTCAGGGCCGCCGGAGACGCGGGCGGCTGGTCGGCGAAGGGCTGTGAGCTGGTCTTCCGCAATCACACGCACGTCAGCTGCCAGTGCAGTCACATGACCAGCTTCGCCGTGCTCATGGACATCTCTCAGCGGGAGGTCAGCCTATCGTCTGTGTTTACTTAAAATCCTCCTCCAAATTGTGCATACCTTGTTATTTTATCACTCTTTCTAATACATTAATGAAACGATTAAAACGTGCCCCCCCACCGCCCCCGATTGCCCTCCTCCATCTCTCCCACACGCTGCCAGAATGGCGAGATCCTGCCGGCCAAGTTGGTGACCTGGGGCACCGTAGGGGTGACGCTGGCCTTCCTCCTGCTCACCATCCTCCTGCTTGGCGGCTTCCGGGCCACGCGCAGCAATCGCAGCGACATCGCCTGCAACGGCACCGCCGCCCTCCTGCTCTCCGAGCTCCTCTTCGTCCTCGGCATCAACCAGGCTGACATCCCGGTACAGAACCCCCCCGGAGTCTCCTGAAAGCAGGATCTCACATTCTCTTCCTGGTTTTCAGCATTTGAGCTGATCTATGATTCGTTTTCAACTCATGTTTTGTACTTCAGTTGATATTTGTGGGTTTGTCGGTCACAAACCCCTAAAAGGCTTTATTATATTCGACTGTATCAAGGCCTCACAGGAAAGCCCCACTTCCGGATCCTGATCTCCTATCACTCTCCCTGCGATGCAGGTCCTATGCACGGGGATCGCTATCCTCCTTCATTTCCTGTACACGTGCACCTTCGCCTGGCTCTTCCTGGAGAGCCTGCACACCTACCGCATGCTGAGCGAGGTGCGCGACATAAACCGCGGCCCCATGCGCTTCTACTACATGATCGGTTGGGGCATTCCTGCTTTCATCACAGGTGAGCCACCTGGTGGTGACTTGGAGCCATTACAGCTTGTGACATTTTGTGCCTTCTGCCCCGTCCACATAATACTGAACGTTAAACACAAACACTAGGCTGGCTAGGGCCTGGAGTCTCTGGGCTCTCTGCTGGTACAGAGAGAACTTCATACACCGCTGGCGTCAGGGTCCCCAATGACCCTGTCCAGGATAAATGGATGGAAATTGGAGGGATAGGTAGAAGAAAATAGCCACACATTCTTGCCCTCTTCTAAGGACACAATTTTTATTTCAGGAGTCTCCACATATTGCTTTGCAGTGGCTTAATAGTTATACTAACCTGGAGCTCTTGCTGTGGTAAAACCTTTACAAATGAGAGTAAATTACATCTGATCGGTTATAGCGGCTAGCAGGAAATTACATCTGAGCGGTTATAGCGGCTAACAGGAAGTTACATCTGAGCGGTTATAG
>JAAGVU020000123.1:18453051-18497696 GCA_011763525.2 Mormyrus iriodes | reverse complement strand
GACACTGCTGACCAAATGGTTTGATTTTAGCTGCGAATTCAGGGATTCTGTTTGACATCACAATGGTAGCTGTCATGCTGATTATTATTAACTATAATAATGGATATGAGACTGCAGTTTTAAAAATAATAATGACAATTATTATTATTTCCTAGTTTATACTATATATATGAGTATTAGGAAAGTCATTTTTATTCTGAACTTGAGAGTGAGGTGTTGAGAGGTGGGGTGAGCCTATGAGAGTGAGGTGTTGAGAGGTGGGGTGAGCCTATGTGCATCATGCAAATCGTGAATGACAGTGATAAAAAAAAAAAACAGGTTGGTTTCCATGGGAGATCCCTGCATACCTGGGGTGAGATGATTAGCTGCTTAGCTGGCGAAGGGCTGTAATGTCCGGAATTCAGAAAGGCGAAGCTCCAGCTAGACCGCAGTTAGCGTCCTCTGGGGGCCCCTGTCCTGTCTCACTGATGGAACCCGCGCATGTTATTACGCTTTATTCAGCAGAGCGGCTGAATCTCTTCTGCACTGTCAGTGACGGTAGATCCTCCCCCCAGGAATCCTTTTTGTGAGGCTTTTTCTAAGCTCATAGCTGCCAAGTCTCACGGTTCGTGGCCCATTTTGCCGCCTCCGTTCTCACCGGTTGTCATGCGCCATGTTGTCTTATAGGCTCCTTGTTTTCACCAAATTTGACAGGTTTTTATCGCCCGTCTCCCCGGCGTCGGTACGCTGGTCTGGCTGCTGGCGAGTGGCGACTCAGTACAAACAGTGCCTTTTATAAAACCAGTATACAGAACATTCGTTAACAGGCGTGGTTTTGAACCAAGATTTTAAGGAATGCATTAGCGGGGGTGGGGGGGCCTTGGGCGGGTGACCCGGGTCCATCACAGCAAGGGGGCAACTGCAAGTTTTCCAAGTCCCCCTCTAAATAACAAATGATCATGCAAAATTTGCTACAATTTACAGAGAACCGCTCCCCTCCCCTGGTCAGCATATTTTACTGACAGGAGACCCCCCCCACTCGCCCTGTCAGCTCCCCCGACTGTGAGACCCCTCCTCCGCACCGATGGAATCTTAAGTCCATGCAAGGGCAAGACAATCGCTTCAAGCAGAGACTGATTACGCAGGTGCAGCAGAACAACTTAATAACTTAATAACCATTTTCTCATTCCATTCAAATTACAAGGGACCTTCACTCACGCTCCAAGATACCGACCAAATTAAGACATCCATTTCGAATCACTTAATTATAAGTGATTTAAATGCAACAAGATATAGCAAACAGAATGAAGAGGCAAAGATTACAGCAAATTATTTATACACCAATCAGTTGTAACATTTAAACCACCTGCCTAATATTCTGTAGGTCACCCTCATGCCGCCAAAACAGCCCTGACCCGTTGAGGCATGGACTCCACAAGACCTCTGAAGGTGTCCTGTGGTATCTGGCACCAAGAGGTTAGCAGCAGCTCTTTTAATTCCTGTAAGCTGTGAGGTGGGGCCTCCATGGATCGGAAGTGTTTGTCCAACACATCTCACAGAAGCTCGATTAGATCGAGATCTGGGGAATTCGGAGGCCGAATCAAAACCTTGAACTGTTTTTTTCCATGTTCCCCAAACCATTCCTCAACAATTTTTGTAGTCAATTATCCTGCTAAAAGAGGCCACTGCCATTGAGGAATACTATTGCCATGAAGTGGTGTACTTGGTCTGCATCAGTGTGTGGGTAGGTGGTACGTATCAAAGTAACATCCACATGAATTCCAGGACCCACGGTTTCCCAGCAGAACATTGCCCAGAGCCTCACACTGCCTCCGCCAGCTTACCCTCTTTCCATAGTGCATCCTGGTGCCATCTCTTCCCCAGGTATATAACACACACGCACCCGGCCGTCCACGTGATGTAACAGAAAACATCAGACCAGACCACCTTCCTCCACTGCTCCATGGTCCAGTTCTGACATTCACATGCTCATTGTAGGCACCTTCAGCGATGGACAGCAAGCTGTGATGTGTTGTATATTCTGACACCTTTCTATCATAGCCAGCATTAAGGTTTTCAGTAATTTGTAGTACAGTACCTATCCTGTGGGATCAGACCAGACAAGCTAGCCTTCTCCCCCCCATGCATCAGTGAGCCCTGGCCGCCCATGACCCCATTGCTGGTTCACCGGTTAGCCTTCCTTGGTGCCCTTTTGGTAGGTACTGACCATTGCATGCTGGAAACACTCCACAAGACCTGCTGTTTCGGAGATGCTCTGACCCAGTCATCTAGCAGTCACAATCTGGCTCTTGTCAAAACTGCTCAGATCCTTACACCTGTCCATTTCTCCTGCTTCTAACACATCAACTTCAGCTGACCGTTTACTTGCCTAATATACAGCGGCACCGTCGACCGCAGCTGTTATTATGAGATAATCAGTGTTATTCACTTTGCCTGTCAGTGGTTAATATTACGGCCGATTGGCGTTTTTGAGCAATTCCTGTGTTACGGATGTAACATATTGGCAGAGAAAAAGCCCTAGAACCTGGAGAAGGTTCAAATCAATGAGTCAATTTCCATATTTTTCCCTGTAACGTTTTGAGTTGGATATAGACGATCGCTAAATTCATACATCTACATGTCGGGAATAAGAAAAAAAAAAAAAAAAACATACAGAAAAGACAGTTTGCAACATGAAAGACTTGAATGAAGTATTTGAATGAAACATTAGTTGGCATTACAGATGTGACGCATCTAAATTAGTCCTACAGAGAGAACAGAAATCAGATGTTTGCATGGTTAATTTTTGTGAGACAATTGAAATAGTACTTAAGAAAAAAATTCCAGAACTGACAATACCCTCAAAACCCAAAAATCACTCATTCTTGTGCTATAAAATACATTAGATATTTCTGTGTGGTGCAATCGACTTTAAACAGTCAAAGGTGAACATGTAAAATAAAAAATATAGTTCTGTTCCTGTACTGAAACCTTTTTTCATGGTAAGGTTGACCTTTGCATGGAATCGCCCATATATAAAAATCCAGTCAATTCGGCTTCTATTAAACTCTGATGGCACGTATGTGATAGACTACAAGGCATACTTTACCATTTAAGAAACTGATTTGTATTCTCTACTTGAAAATCCGCTCCATCTTTTCTGTCCTGCTGGACTTCAGACACCAGGATTATAAATTTGTGACGACCGTTCAAAGCTCAAAGAGGAATTTCACACCTTCATCTCACAGCCTCATTTCACAAGCACTTTAGGGAACAGAAAACATTCAGAATATGTTGTTATTTGTTCACCCAGCATCTCCTCTAACCATCCTCAAGTTCACAGCACTGAAATTATATTTCCCTCTTGACCCAACATAATGGCAGCAAGATTCAAATGTATGATTTTTTTAAACATTAAATTACATACGAGTAACAGTAATACCAATACTAACAGGTCACAGCACCAACACAACCAGCTGGGATGAGTCTGGTGCCGCTGAACTGCAAAAGCGTCCATTAAAGGAGGGGAAAACAACATTTTAATTTGAATTCAATTTCGCCATTTTCCGACTGAACAGCGATAGTACCTTCATAAGCAAATCAAAAAAAAAAAAAAAAATCATGGTAATGAGAAAACGTTTCCACACATTTTTCACCAGGATAAGCACCGTAACAGACATTGACAGGAGTTGTTTGTGAAAATCTTTTTATTAAAAAATTCATTTATAACATAGCTTTTAAATATCAACAAAATTAATGTCTTTTCCTAATACTTGAAATTTTACTATTTGTAAAACAATGTTTTATGTCTAGTAACGATCCTATGAAACGCAAACATTAGCATGCATGCTAAAATAGAAGCATAGTGTATGCTCGAATTATATATAAATACACAACACGATCTATCTATATATATATATATATAAGCACAGATTGGTGTGCAAGTCATGGGTTCTCTTCTCAGGTCTTCTTAAATAGTGTATATAACTTTCATAAAAGGGGAGAATGTTACGCGTCAGCAGTCCCATCCTTGCCTTTCCGAGCCCACGCTTTTCCGTAGCTAATTCCTTTCTACGGGGCTTTCTGGAGAGTTCAGCCCAGTCTGGGTTCAGGTGGAGTCGTCGAGGCTGCCACTCTTCTCGTCGGACTTGGAGAGGCACATGCGGACCATGATGCTCTGCAGGCTAGGCTGCACGATGCCCAGCAGGGGCCTCTGGGAGGGGTCCCCGTTCCAGCAGGCTTCCATCAACTGCCAGCACTCCTCGTCGAAGGTTGGCAAGCGTTCTGGCCTGGCACCTGATGGTGAAAGGGCGGGGGGAGAGGGCATATGAGTGAATCTTCGGCCAAAACCCTTCCCTCCATCCATTCATAAACCTGAGATGCCAAGTATTAGCCAATAGCAGTGCCTATTCATTTCAGATGGTTGGAGGACATAATACAATGTCAATTATCAGGTTTAAGCCAATAAGAACCAAGGTAATGAATAGAAGGCGGGTCTGAGCAATGACTGACAGTGGCATCATCAATCCCACCCTTGGGATATCTTGTCTGGAGCTGGGCTGTAGTGACATTAACAGCCATGTCTGGATTTTTATCATCCCTGTGGAGTCATTGTATCAAAGCCAGGAGAGGGGCGTTCTCCATGTTTAACCGCTCAGTTCTTCATTCGCCTGGAGGCCAAAGCGAGTGGAAAATTCTGCAGATCTCAGCCTGACAGATTCAGAAGGAGGCCGCTGCAATCATGCCCAGCCCGCCGCCGACGCCAAGGCGTGGTTCACCTTTCTTCACGTTGTTCCAGAGTTGATCCTTGCTCGCACACTTCTCGAAGGCTTCGGGCAGCTTGACGGAGCCAGTGCACAGGTACCAGAACAAGATCCCGAAGGCATAGACGTCTACAGAGTTGTCATATTTTCCTGGAAAGAGGAGGGGGCAGAGCAAAGAAAAACATACCTTCAAATTAATGTCTGTTTAAGAAAAGGTAAAAAGTGGCCAAGGGTTGTACTTGGGAGGAAAAGCTTTGCTGTAAAACAACTATTTAAAAAAAATAAATGATCCCTTAAATCGCCAGGAAATCAGACTTGCAGTTTGCAAACAATAGCCGACAGGCTCACCTGTGAATAGCTCCGGCGCCATGTGTATAGGCGTTCCCACAATACTGCCTGACATCATGGCCTCCGGCTTGCAGAAACCAAGGTCGGTAATCTTGGCACGGTTCTGTTTGTCCAGCTAATAAATAACAGCAAACATCTTTAACATAGAAAGAAACATGAGGCCTAAAGCTTTAAAGCATCTCTACAAGCTTCAGGCGTAATCTGTCCTGTGCTGTTATGGGGTGACCCCAAAAGGGTGAAAGATCAAAAGGTCAGACTCACCAGAACATTCTTCAGTTTGATGTCACGGTGTAGAAGGCCCTGGCTGTGCAGGAAGCGGATCCCCTCCACGACATCCAAGGCTATCTGCAGCCGTTCTCGTAAGGAGAGCCCTGCCTAAGGCACAAGGGCACGAGGAGTCACACAGCTTCTCCTTAGGACAGGGGTGGGCAATCTTATCCGCAAAGGGCCGCTGTGTATGCAGGTTTTCACTGCAACTGCCTAATTAGATTACTAATTAGAGGACTGAGGTCCTCACACCTTGGTTTGGACAGCTGACCTAAAGGTTATCCCAAAAACCTGCATACACACTGGCCCTTTGCGGATAAGATTGCCCACCCCTGCCATAGGAGGTGCCACCACAACCCAGCACGCAGCCCTGCTGGGCAGATTTACGCCAGCATTTGGCGTCCGGGCAGCGCGTGAGAGTCCGCGACTTACAATAAATGTAAGCAACGCTGCCTGCCAAAGGCCACACCTCAAGCGGGAACCCGGCTAAGCCCTTCCGCAAGTTTGTTCTTCTAGTTGTAAATATTTCACAGTAAAGGCCATTTGTACTACATTCATCAAGGTGTTTTTTGGCACCTTACAAGTGGCTGCATTTTCTTTGGTTTGTCATTTAATTAATTGCGTGGTACATAATTAGTTTCTATCCCAGTATGTAAGAAAGCTTGCTTTGTTTAACACATTGGAGAGCCTATTTTGAGGCTGTATACTCATTGTGTCATTTGTGGTTGTGGGGCACTGTTTGGAACAGTTAGTCTACGATGCTAAGCTTAGGAATTCCCATCCATCATTAAACACGGAGTTGGAAAAATGCAGAGGGATTCCAGTCCCTTACAGGGTGCACATGAACACACACACCCCGCTTTTGGACTGAGATATAACCCGTGCTTGGGGGGGGGGGGACATGTACCCTCCATGCAGACCGAATGGGATTACAGCCCCAGCCCTGGAGGAACAAGGGGGCAGGGCTAATCACTGAGCTGACATGCCATGCTTCTTTAGCGATACCTTTTACAAAATTAAATTTTTTCTTAGACGGGGAAGTGAATCACAGATTCCTCACAATATTAAAACTGAGCATGAATTTCTTCATTTTCATTGAGAAGATGAGCAAGACACAATGGCACAGACCGCGAGGCAGACCTTCCTCACGCACACCGCGCTGCCGCCAGCCCCGCTACCTTGAGCCCGGTGTAGAGGTCCCGCTGGAGCCGCTCCATGATCAGCAGCACGGCGACGCTGGACCCACCTCCGTACGAGTGGTCGATTATGGAGCCGTGCAGGTCCACCAGCCGCTCGTGCTTTGGGAGGGACCTGGTGGAACAAAATGACGGTGGGCTGTCATCCTCAAACTGACGTATAACCCTCTCCTCAAGAACGGGTGTTTTCTCAATAGCAGGAACATGAAGATCGTACTTGTGGTCTTGGCAAGAGAGGTCTTGCTAACTTGCCTCCCAAGGACAAATTTGGGGTGCAATGAATCATGGGATTGGACTAGTTTGGTGAAGATGCTACTGATGCATCCTTGATACTTAGGGCAGAGCAAAAACGACATCTGGGCATTTTTACCGTCCTCTGTGCTTCTGTTCTGAGTATTGGAGCTTGTCTTCGGCAATGGAAGACGACGTAAAATGGGTACAGAAGAACAAGTACGGTCAAGTACGCATACCGAGAAACACCCAAGGACTCCTCACACATCCAGGGTTCTACTGGTGAACAGCCGCACCACAGCAAACTCTCACACACGTATCCCAGCCTTCAGCCTCTCACCCGACTCGTATGGCAAAAATATCCATTTCCTGTTCAAACTCAAATCAACACACAAACCAGGGGAACAATTTGAACCTCTTCCCCCCCCACCCCTTAATAGGATATTGGGTTACAAAAGGAGCAAGCGGGAACCGGCACAGGAGAGCTGATCACCACGGAGCGTGGAGGGGGGGGTGCTGGCTCACCTGGTGTAGTGGAACTCGAGCGCCAAGTCGTTCCAGTGCTTGTCATCTGGGGGCACGACAGACTTGAGGGCACAGGGGTAGCGGCCTCCCCAGCTGTCACACAGATAGACCACGCCGTACTGGCCGCGACCCAGCTCCCGGCCCAGCTTTGGCTTGCCTGTGGCGGTTGTGGTGTTGGGGTTAGCCAAACTAGCATCTCTATACTGCACCGACAGACCACAAAGCATCCCTGTGATCTAATCTACAGGCACACATTGTAAATAGACTTCAGGAGCCGTGAAATGAAAGCGGCCAGTGTGAGCGTAAGGGCTTCGGGTGGTGGGTGAGATACGTATGCCGCCCTACGAGCTGAGCCCAGCCTCGTTAAAGGTCCGGTTGTGTGTTCAGTTAAACCGAACGCTGCTCTTGCGTGGTAGAGCTTAAAATCCCCTACCGAGAATGTGGGTGGTTAAAGTCCTGCATTTTTGATGATGTTTTTAAATAATAATAATTATCATTTTAAAAAATCATCACCATCATCATCATCATCATCATCATCATCGTTTCATTTTTTTAATTAAAAAATTGTTTTTCCTGAGTTTATTTTTTGTGCTTGTTTTCTTTTAAATGTCTGTAAAGCACTCTGTAAGCCCTGTGCTTCAAACAGTGCTATAGATGTGTTAAAAAAAACAGCAGTACATCAGTACTCTGATGAACTATTATTAATTGTAGTGATATTCCTGCATGGCCTATAATTTACATGTAGATGCAGCAGTGCAATAGAAAACCAACAGAGCCGGCCGTCAGGACCTGCACGGTCTGCCAGTTCTGAGTAACTGACTCGCTCATTGTGAAGGGCATGTTCAAAATAATAGCACTGTGGAGATTAATTAGAGAATTCATTCATTCTGTGAAAAAACAGGCGTCGTTAATTCAACTTTATTATGGAAGGGAAGCAAATGTTTCACACACTTACAAAACATATTTCCTTTTAAATAGTTAAGTGAAATGGGCCGTTCTAAACCTTGTTAGGAGGAAGAACGTAATTGATTAAAAAGTTGGAAGGGAAAACGTATAAAATAAACTATAGAATGCTCAGCTAAAATGCTCTCAAACACTAAGTGGCAACAAAAACCTGAAACAAGTGAAAGAAAACGAGCAACTACTGTTAAGATGGATAGAAGTCAGAATAGCGAAGATTCAGCCAATCATCAGCTGCAGGAAGGTCAAAGGTCAGCTAAAATCACTTGAAAGGACTGTTACAGAGCTAAGCTTCCAGCAAGAAACCCCTGTAAAGCACCATTGTTGAAAAAATGAATGTCAAACTTCCTCAGTTTATAAGTGTGAGTTTGAAGAGAAAACGGTCAATACTATTTAAGAGATTAATATTCCTTTTTTGCTCCCTGCAAAATGAGGTAGACTTGATAAAACTTGTTAATGCTTTGTACTCCCAGGGGTGGGGGATGGTTTCAGTAATTTTATTTCTAGGGATAGACAGTAAAGCATTTATAGAAATAAGAAGTGACTGACGGGTAGGTTTGCTGGCTAGGAGGCGCCAAAGCTCACCGTGCAGCAGCGCGTCGCGCAGTGAGCGGCTCTCCAGGGAGAGGCGGGCCAGGCGAGGGGCATGGTCCTTCCGTACACGCAACCACAGGTCCTCCGTTCGCTCCAGGCGCCCGGTATGGCCCTCCTCCAGCTGGGGGAGGCGAGGGAGCTGTTACTGTAGACCCAGGTACACAAGATACCCCCCTGCACCCTAACAGCATGACCACTCCAACCCTCCAGCCGGAATTTCTCTTCTAGTCCATCACCGGCATTCCTGAGCCATTTAATCCAGTCCTTTTAATTAGTTAGCTCAACAAAAATGTGGACTAGTTGTTGGGGGGGGGGGAGGGGCTGAGAACTGGTTTGTAAACCACTATTCTATGCATGTAGAAACCAGTAGCCTGTTTAGCACTGTGCCATCTCACCAAGTCTCACACTCACACCGACACACAGCACATGTATGTTTTGCTTGCATTTCCCAGCGATGCTTTTGGTGTGTGCAATCGGAGCACATCAGTCACTGCTCATAGAGTCTGTGATTAACATGCGCACCTTCAGGCACGGTCTGGTAATTCGCGTAACGGTTTATCTTAGTGGAAAACCACACAAGGACATGTGCACATCTCCAAACTGAGGGTCAAAATGTCGTTGGCAGAGTCTGTTTAACAATAAGGCGTCTGTGTGGCGAGCAGGCCTGCCTTCTGCAGGGTGAGCTCCTCAATTTACCCCCGGGGTACCTCGTTGGGATATTTGTGGGTCAGCACAAATATAAGAAACATCTTGTTTGCTTCTTTCAGTTATGCCCTTTGAGGCACAAAACTGCTGAGAAGCCCAACTTCACAAAGATAGCCCTCTGGGCCCCACTTTCTCCTCTACCCCTTCACTGTGAGGACAGCTGTGAGGCAGGCTTTAGGAACGTTAAAGTAACAGCAGGCACATCTGCTTATAAACAAAAAGTGGTCTGCGGAGAGTTCAGAGCCCCCTCTCTAACCTTCAAAGACGATCTAGAATATTCTTCTGCCCCGGGCTACGGGGTGATGCAGAGGGCCCATACCTGCCGCAAGGAGGCGGCAAAGGCCTCGTGGGAGCTGTTGAGCCGCGTGCGGAACTGGGAGCAGATGCTTTTGGCCAGTTTGGCGGCGCTCAGGCTCTCGATCGCATCCTGGGCCACTTTCCTCTTCCAGTCGGCCGTAATGGCTGGAGGGTTCACCCACGTCAGCCTCTGGAGGATCTGCAGGAAACGGGAGAGCGAGGACAGAAATGAGCGCCAATACACCGAGTCGTGGGACTTTATGACAGTGCCACATCGAATAAAAACAAACCTAGCCGCCGCAGATAGTATGACAAACAAAAATCAGCACACAGCCCGAATCTCTCCTAATGGGAAATGCTACTTCAGTGTAACCTAGCATGATATTTACAAGACACCTATAACCATATAACAAAGGTTATGAAAAATAATAAAATTACACAGCCTAGGCTTTGAGATGGCAAGAAACTAAGTAAAAAAATAACCACACAGTAGCAGTTTATTGTGGATATAATTCAACTTTAAAATATGCAAAAAATGGACACGTAACATTTTTTATCACAATATAAATTGCAACCAACCAAGAAATCGATTTTGTGTTATTTCTCACACAGCACACATCCTGTGCTGTCATACACAGCGCTTAATTAGCTGCTCGGGTCGTTAAAACAGGACAATTAAGATGTCACCTCATATATACCGTTCATTAGAAAGATGGCTTGGCGGTTTTGGCGGTTGCCGGTCACTAGATTTTTTTTGTTTACATGAGACTACATTCAGAAAACAAGAAAAACCACTCATTATACGTACATACATATATACAGTATGTCTCGTATACAATTGCTTGCTTAACCGGCTCCGGCACAACCATCGTGTTTTGTTTGTGTGAGAGGTCAAAGGTAAAAGGGTCAAAGGAAAAAGAAAAAAAAAAAAAAAACTAACATCTGTGCCTCAGCTGTGGTTGGCTGTCATTGAGCCTTCACTTTAGGTGCAGCTCACGGCAGACAGAAGCTACAAAGACAAAACTACATAGACACCAACACACAAAATACAGAAAGTAACAAAAATTTGGCTGAACCCTCTGAACGAAACGCTTAGCTGCCCCAGACTCTTACCTGTTTAATCTGCTCCCACACCAACCGCGTGACTGACGAGCCTGAATGGAAGGTAACCTCAACATGGTAGGCGGCGTTGAGGATCTGAGAAGGGTGCGGAGACGCTCGTAAGCAAGGAAATAACAGGAACCACGCAGTTTCAGAGGTACGGGGCTGCAGCACTTCAGGCAAACAGCCAGTATCAGCTTGGCAGCCATGTTACGTAATCGTGCTCTTTGTTCAAAAGCATTTTCAGAGCATGTTACTCCCAGGGGACCAAAAACTACCTGAAAGAGAAGCACTGAGCCATTGGGTGATAATTTCACTCATTACAGATATAAAAGCACCGATTCCTCCGCCACTAACACCCTCCACACCCCCCAGTGCAAAACTTCAAGGGTTACAGCATCTGCATTAACCCTAAGTATCTGTTTGTCCTGAAGTCCCATTTTCATAGACACCACCTCAGACAGCCCTAACTGCACACGCCAAAGATTGGCAGGACAACTTCAGAGGTCCATGCAGCCCTACAAAAGCAGAATTAGGGCATGGCAGTCTCCTTGGGTGAAAGGGAGAGTTTCTGCCCGGACAGGCATCCTCCACGCTTGTGCCACTGCCAGCTATCTGCAGACACTTTCACTGCCGGGCTGCTTTCAAAGCCGACTGTGACTAATATCCCCCAGTGTGACCCAATCCTCTAAAGCTATTTAACTCCCACGAAAAGCACTATTCAAGAATTTTAAATCAAGGAAAGCAACATGACATTCTTGGGCTGTTTTTGTGCCCTTAGCAGATCCGGAGCGCGAGTCCTTTACAGCTTTAGGACTCTGAAGTTGAGAACGTCATGGGAGAAGTGGCTCTGTGGTCTCACACTCCCAGGGGTGGGAGATGGTTTCAATAATTTTATTTCTAGGGATAGACAGTAAGTTATAGGACTACATATGGTGCCATTGGCATTTCTACGGTCCAAGTGCATTGCACAAGAGGTGCAAGGAAACAAATCATTACTGTAGCTAAAAAGTATTTAAGAACAGAAAAGTACTAGACTTTTATAATGTTCTCACTTGGTTTCAAAACCAATATTTATAGATGTTTAGTTTTTATTTTCCTATTTTATTTCAGTTTATGGAAATATTGCACCGTAAATGCATAGTGTGCGATTTCAGTAAAATGTTTTATGGCATCCAACCACACTTCATAAACGTGACTTAAGAGCAGCTTTGCTGGGCATGTTGGCGCTGCAAGCGTGAGCATTCAGGACCGCGGACAGTCCAGCACTGCGCATGTGCGGCGGCACGCACACGTTCACATGAAGTACGAATCAGCCATCAGCCTGTGACAGAGAGCAGACCAGAGGGCAGAAGTCGCACGACTAGCTAAAAAGCTGTTGAGCGCATCAATTCTTTTGTAAGCACAACTTGCCAATATCGAGGTTGGAAAAAATTGAGGTCTTGCCTATATTTTATGTGATAAGTCGATAACGTAAATCATGACAGGTCTCTCTCTAAACGCCAATAAGAGTGGGACTCTTCCCTACTGCTAATTCATAGCAATTTAGCTAATTTCTTAAAGTTAAAACTAAAAAACAGACTGAACTCTCAGAAAGAGGCAAACTCCCATCCTTCTCACCATCTTTACCGAGCATTTAGGCACAAATCACCAGAAAAAAGGATGGATGAATGAACTGGGATCTGAGGACGCAGCCTCATACCTGCTTGAGATGATTGGAGGTGATGTTGTGCACAGAGGTGTCCAGGTTGGACTCCAGGCTGCTGAGGCAGCGTTCCAGGGTTCCCACGAAGCTCTCGCGCAGATAGTCCACCGAGCTGATGAGCTTGTTGGCCACAGCCTGGTTCAGCCGCACCACAATCAACTCCTGGATCTGCTGGATGCAGGACTTGATGTCCCGGGACGTGACAGGCTCACCATTGGAAGTCACAATGATATCTGTGGGAGGGAGAGTGACACTCAGCATACAGAAAGACACTAAAGAGAAGAACGGCCACCAAAGGATTTAATGGGGAGGGGCATAATGTCCCTCCTCAAGCATATTTTGTCCCACCCAAAGCTGGTTTACAGGGTAATTCTGAGGACTAAAAGGACTCAAGCAATTTGCTAGTTATACTCAGCCTTAGATCCCAGAAACATTCAGTGTGATGTCCACAAAGTCAAAGGCATTAGGGGGAGCAAAGTGCAGGTGCACACCATAAAGCAAAACATGTACAGTTGTTTTTCAATATTCTCAGGAACAGTCCACACCACACACACACAAAAACAAGATGCACGTCCCACAGACTTCTCACAAGGTATCTTTAATGATGAACCAACATAATACTTGGAGTAGCAAGTCAGTAAGAAGTGCCCGGTGAAACTGGTGGAATGTTCGTATGGCGGATGGCCTAGAGCAGCGGGGGAGGACACCTACAGGCTCAGTGCAGTACGACTGGAGGGTGACAGTGGCCACTGGGACGAGGGCTGAACAAAGGCCCACCTCCCCAGCTTGCATAAACGCACCCAAACACAGGAAGCTCCGCCTCCAGCTCTCACACACACACACACACACACACACACACACACACACACACACACACACACACACACACACACAGCTGAATGGGATCTCACTTCCCCGACCTCTGTCTGCTGATCTAACCTAACAAAGTCACTTGCTGCATAATAGCAAGCTGATGATTTCGTAAAAGGGTCTGTGTTCTCTCTGGAGACGATTTACTGGTGAGTCATCTGCCAGCTATTCACTGCAAATCAAGTAAGGCTCATCTGACAGGTTTAGACACAGCACATTAAAGCAAACAGACGGACCTGTTTTGTGTCAGGACCAAATCTGTTCATTGAGGAAACCCTACGCCTGCCGTTTGTGTAAGTTTCAGTTCTTCACACCTACCCAACATTATTTTTTAAGGTGAACACTCCTTTGTGTCTGTGCGTAACAAGTTCGACGAAGCATGCTTTTGTTTTTTGTTTTTTTTTCCCCCGCGCCAAATGTATCATCTTGCTGAACCACCCTAACTAAAGACAACACAGGAAATTGAAATGCAAGTTATTCTTGTTGTTCATTGTTGTTTTGGTGGCGAAACGAAAAACTGCTTCAACTAAAACCTGGAAACTGCTTCAGAAAGACAGACTCTTGTACAAAGGCAGGAAACAGCCCACTGAGATTCACAAATGCTCATAAACCAACTGCTACAGGAAAAAGGCATAAAGGCTGAAGCACAGCATCACTAATCATTTGATTCCCAAGAGGGTATCAATAGGCTCAATAGGATATACTGGTACACGTCTGCAAACAGGCACGAAGGGATATTGAGTGCAGGCACCAGGGCCTACCGCAAAGGGGACCATCAGTGGGGCTGGCCGAAAGGCCCAACAAACTGTCAGGCAGCATTAAATCGACAATGTGCTGCGGCATTAATCGCATGACTCTGGGAGACGATCCGAGACCCTAACAGCATTTCTCTGACTTGTGGGTTAGGTCATAAGACTACAGTACACTCCAAGCTTTCAATGGCTGCTGCCCCCACACCTAATTGGAGGGAGGGGGAGCACACAGTTACAAATAGGTTTTGTACATTGATACGTTGCTAAAGTCCTTCAGTGTTCAGTAAATTTGCCTGAACTTTGAAAATTTTAAGATGCCGAGAGCTTGCGCATTAGTTAGAAGCAGAGACAGCATTTGGTAGAGTCATATTTGGAGAAATGAGAAAATGCCTCTTTATATGAGTAATGCTAGGAGTTAATAAGCTTCTCTGAGGCATAAGAACAGTCTAGTCTGAAAAGCATTTAAAAACCTCATTAATCTAAATGCAAACATGGCAATAAAAGCTATTAAACGGGCAGCCCGGCTGAATGGGTTCCAGCATGTGAAAACCTTCTGTTCAGGATCAGGCTATTCTTTAGGTTCTTTCTAGTTTACACACAATACACCACCCATAGACTTACTGTTCGCCAACAAGCACCTTAGCATTTAAAGGATTCCGACCGCTTTAAACTGAGCAGGGCCACAAAATTCACAGACTTCCGAAGTTCTGCGCTCGTCCAAAAACACAGGAGGACCTTGCGTCAGGAGTTAGAGGCTACGAGGCCCGGGCAGCGTTACCTGTGAACTCCAAGTTGGCGGCATCCTCGAGCAGCTGCTCTTTCATGCTGCTCAGCGTCTCCACGATCATCTCCTTCATCTCCTCCTGCTTGCGGTTGGCGATGGCCATGAGGGAAGTGAAAAGCTCGCCCTCCTTCTCACGTGTGTACTCCAGCCGGCGGGGCGTGATCTGTAGGTCTCGCTGCATGTCAAAAGCCTGGGGGGATTTGGGGGGGGGGGGGGGCATCAGGCATGGGAGAGCAGTGATTCTCTCCGCCTTCTCCCTGCTATGATCAACACAGCAGGTGGCAGACCTCCCCCCCCACGTTGATACAGCCTGCCAGCTCAGCTCACTGTAACCGCAAAAAAACTGCTTAATTGTGTTTTCACAGTTCATCAGATGATTTCCAGATTAAGTGAATAAAATTTTACATTAAGAGGTAGCACTGGGCAGAGACCTGCCAATGAAATATATCCATATATGTTCATCGATTCATTGTAAATATGCATTGTAATTTTTTATTTCCCTTTAATAGATTTTGCTGAAGAGTATTTTCCAGATTTACATTTAAATTAAAGGCAAGGGCTGTAACTGCGTTCCTCTTCTGCATTTCAGTTACGTTATTTTCAGCTCGGAACGCACAAAGAAAGGAACATTTCTTGACACAGGCGACATCTAAATTCACAGGTAGGTGATCGACAGAAAACATGATGCTAATCGTGGCTGTAACTTGGTTAAGGCCAGTGTTGCAGAGCTCAAAGGCCCTCCGACATCACTTAAAGCAGCAGTTTGGGAACATTTTCTACCAACTACTACCAACACTGGAGAGAGCAGCTGATAAGACCAAGACTGTTTGTCACCTATTATACTGAACTCGGATATTTTTCTGTAAACACATCAAACATGCTAAGTCATCTGAGACTACATCAGAGTGTGCGTACGCCCAAAGCAAGTGTGAATCAGCCTCAGAGTCAGTCTCTATGCGGCATTTACGGCGCTTTGGCCGGGAAATTCATATTAAAAACATAGCTACAGCTACTGGAGCATTCATCATTACCGAATTTGGCTCAATAATTGTTATGATGCTATGTCTTTTTTTGGGATTTATTTATTTTACATTTTTACTTTTATTGTGTGAATGATAGTCTCCTAGGTTATTCACACACACACAGACACACCCCCTTATTCTGGGGGTCACGAACTGAAAAGCAGATAGTTTTCCAGGTGATTAACATTCTCTCATTTTACAGGCAGACCATCAATTCATCAGACACTACAGTAAAGGTGCTACATAGCGCCCTCATCAGGACAAGAACAGCGCCTTTGTAGGCCTTGGATCGAGAGCACAGGCCTGACTGTGTGATCTGCTGAGATCCCCTGGGCACTGCGAGCCTAGGCTGCTCCCTGACCCGCCACGCCTGACCGAAGGCTCCTTAGTTAGAGCTGGCTGCCGCCTACCTGGTTGATGAAGAGGTCCAGGCAGCGACAGTGTAGTGTGTTCAGCATGCTTGTGGCCTCCACCTGCTGGTACTGCAGCACCTGGCGGGCGAAGGGCACCAGGAGCCGGTGCAGACGATCGAAGGACTCGCCCAGGGCACCGTGGGGCCTGGCTGAGAGGTGTGGGCCCTGGGAAGGGGCGCCACAGGAGCAGCTCCCAGCCAGGGAGCTGATGAAGCCCAGGGAGAGCAGCTGGCGGTGCAGGGGGCTGCGCTCCCGCTCACAGCGCTCTGGGGCCGACTCGCCGGGCTCGGCCGGAATGCGGACAAAGCAGATGGGGAAGGAGAGCGCCTGCCGCACCACGTTCAGCTCGGCGATCTGCCCGGCCGTGAGCAGCTCCTGGCTGACGGCATAGAGGAGGATGGGAACCACGTCGCGTTGACAGTCATCCAGGGCATCCTCGATGGGCTGCACTGTGGGGCACGGCACCACCAGGATCTTACACTCCTATGGGGGGGGGGGGAGGAGAACAGGAAGCCCAGTTACCATCCCACAGGAAGCAAGGAGCCTTGCTGTTCATTCAGGCTGCATTTCACACATCCATACAGTTTAAGATACCATTAGGTGCGTTTTATACAAAGTCACACCTACAGCTCTGCCTTTGTATGCTTAAAAGCTTCAGGACACTGCAGCCCAAATCTGTCACCAGACACCCAGCACACTGGGTACTGAGCATGTAGCCCATTTTAACAGCATAAGGCACAAGACAGGGACAGCATTTATGAGAGGCCAGTCTATCACAGCCCCCTCACCACACACACAGACATCATGAGCAATTCAGAGATGTGGACTGGCCTCATCTGCATGATCCAGACCAGTAGTCTATGAATGTACAATACTATAAGTCAGTGTATCCCCATCCAGTCCTTGGAGACGCAGACGGTCTTTGCTTCCTCTGAGCTCCCCACCAGACAGTCTACATTTTTGTTGCCTCCCAGCTCTGCACGGTTTGGGAAACACTGCTGTAAGTCATGCAGAGGAAAAACCCCCCCGACCCAGAGACAGGACACGTGGAGGGTTTAGGACCTGACACTCCTGCCTGGGCCCTTTCATTTAAGACTCTTGCGCATCCAATTCAAAACCACCTAATCTGCATCACCGACAACAGTGCTCGATTCTAATGCCCGTCCACGATGACCAAATTTTCTTTCGGGCAACAATAGGCACTGATGGTTGCCTGCCGGACAGCCATGAAAAATATCACCAAGTCCGTTTACTGCTTTTTACTGCTACCCCGTCAAACCATAGATCCATGATCAGATCAGTCACCATCCTGACAGGCCAGGCATCGCTACGCAATCTATCCGGCCAGCCCCACAAGCGTCGCAGGTCTGCCGTGTCGTCAGCTTCGACGCTGACCTCGCCAATGTCACGCCACTGAATTCGCTCAAGTACATACATGTATAAGTAGGCTGAACACAATGGAACGTCATCGGGGTTAAAACCCTCAGAATTTTTGAAATATCAGATCTGTATGTCTTAAGCACCCATCACGTGTTTTATGCGCAACTGTGATGTAGTATTTCAGACAGTCCATTAGTGGGTATCAGTTTGTGTGGCAGTGATGGGAAGGTCTGGCTCTTCGGCGAGCCAGATCATTGGGCTCGGCCGTAAGAGTCGGCTCTTTCGGATGCCAAATGGTTCTTCGTTTAGGACAATTTCTGCCTCTATAACGAAGGCGGCCACACAGCCCTTACAGGAATGCTGCATCCGGTGCTGTGCTGGACCGGTGGCAACTCTTTTTACAATTCATCCAGAACTAGCAATGTTGAACATTGTAAATTACTGTTTCGCTACAAACACTAAACACTGTGCATCTGGTCCTTATGCATAAATGTTACAATTTTAATGCTATTGTGATATGCATATGTAATAAAATGAATTGAGTCGACCCTTGAACCAGATGGGTTTGGACAGCGCGGGTCAACTTTTACACGGATTTTATGTTCAATAAATAGCCTATATAAAAAGATTGTGTATAGTTTACGCTATAAATGCATAAAATAAGTATTGGCATATTTCTCATTAACAGATGTATAATACATACTGTATTACATAAATTATTTTTAAGTCTACAAAACTGTGGTTCTGTGCGATTTATGCAACTGCGGCTGATCATACTGCTGTAAATGACAGTCAAACTGGTAATTTGACAGATCGAAAAGAAAATTAAATTGTTAAAATTTAATTTTGGCTGTTTTGTCATTCTTTCCAATCAACACTGAGGTTTCGATCATTTTGTATGTGATGAAGTACAGACGGCCAATAAAAGAGAGCGTTTTAAAATAGATGGCATCTGTGCCAGCACACCGAGCTTATCAGGTAAAACCCTTGTGTTTTATTATAAGAGTTCAAAATCAATCCTAAGCCCTAAGGACAACCTGGAAAAATCCTTAAAATCGAGCTCTGGAGAAGCAGCCATAACTAGATAACTATCTGCTTCTTTTTTTTTTTTTTTTTTTTTTTTTTTTTTTTAAAAGAAAAAGCCTGAATAAAGCAAAAGGACTTAACTGTCAAAATCCAGCCTTATAAATTATTTTAAAACAAGTCAATAGGGAAAAAAATATTCAAACTTGCAAATATCAGACGAGGAAACAGGTTTTATTTATTTAAAGAAAAATAAAATAAAGTTGGATCAGACACCCATGCTAGCAGAACCACAAGTAATTACAGAGTGACAAATTTTAGCATAATTTGGGAGAAAAACAAGTGCACCCACTATCTGGTGTTTGTCTTCCAGCAAAGATGTTGTATATATGCCACATGAGCAACTTATGCTGTCCTGCATGACTTAGGTTTCTGCTCAATCTGGGAAGCTATCTGGATGTTGCAGCTACTCCTGAGAAAACATCTTTAAAATCAACAGCTAGAATTCAGAAAATCTTGACTTTTTCCATTAGATCAGCAGACCAGCTAGACAGGTGTGATAAGGTTTTTGAGTCTGGAGTTGTTGATAGGACAGAACTCTGGAACCAGTACTTGGGGCCAAGTCGCACAGCGAAAAGGAGGGAGCGTGCACGAGTGAGCGAAAGGGAGAGAGAGCGTGAGTGAGAGGGAGAAGGAGAGATGACTCATCCAGATTCACAAAGGAAACAGTCAGTCCTGTCTCCAAGACACCAATACTGCAGGCAACTTTCATTAGAAAAGGGGCAGGCTGCGCTCAGAGCAAAAGCGAAAACAGGCGAGGCTGGAACACACATTCTACACTGCAGGAGGTGGAGACGACCGCGGCCATGATGTAGACGTCCTGTCCGGACATTATCTTCAAGCCTGAGAGTGCAGGCCGTATCAGATGTGACACCAAAGCTCCACACATGCTTGACAGAAGGCCGGCTGGGGGGCAACAATTAGCAAGCTAATGCGTTCACCCACACACTTCTAAAAATGGTCTGGTCCCACTTTGCATAAGCCTGCTGAATTCAGCACAAGGTTGTGAGGGACAGCCACTTTGATCTGGTCAAACTGAAGGCCCACCTCGCACATACCAGTTCCTGCAAATATCAGCTGAATTCACTTAGACGTCTAATTCAGGGTGTTCTACTGTGGCACGCTGTGCACATAATCCCCTTCGCCAGGTGATGTGCCTTCATGTTTGGCTAGTTACTAACCTGTGATGTCCCACACCCAGCAAGTCATCTCCACAAACTATAAATACACGCTTTGGATCATCTGATGTTTCTCTAACCTGCACCAACACAAAAAGAGGAAATCCGAACTTTCGTTCCCCCCTCAAAACGGGGATCACTTGGTACCGTCAGTGGTGCAGCAGCCACTGAAGCTTCAGGGTGACGGGGAAAGTTTTTAAACGCGTGGCTCCCTCACCGGCCGAGTCAGACGTTTGGGAAAGCAGGAAGTGAAACGGGAAAATGCAAGAGCTTCAAAGAGCCTTCGAATGACACACTCAGAAATGTTTTCATTTTGTCACTGAGGACAATAAAACAGAACAATGCAGTCAGGGCGTCGACAAATTCAGGGAATATTATTTCATTAAAAACTACCTTAATAAAGCTGCTTTTGTCCCATTTAATGGACATTTGTGTGATATATTTCACACCTGAGCTACAAATACTTATATAATTTACGCAAACTAATTAAAGGTATTACAGCTACAGTAACTATAGCCTCTTACGCACAAATGATGAATTAATATGGAAAATTTACAAAACTATAAAATGACTGATGCTAAACGTTTCTCTAGCTATAAGAACCAAGTTGGAATTAATTAGATATACTTTATTCTTAAATGCAAGTCTGGTAAACACCGTCTTAAGGGAAAGCCTCCAATACCTATAAAAGCAATGTTTTAACCCAAAAGTTTAAATATTAATAATGCAGGGTATGTAGGGAGAGGAGGGCGCAAGGTCCTGAGAAAGACGAGTGCCAGTTAGATGTCAGGAAGTCTGCAGTATTGAGTAAATGTCCACAGGTCCCTTTCAGTTTGCTTTCAGCCTGTGCGATTTTGTTTTTCCACACTGGGATGTGGCGTGTAGCCAGCCGAGACCCGGTCATCCCTAAAATAGAAACCCCAGTCTTTTCTTCTCCTGCCCTGTTTCCACGTTCATGCGTGGGGGCTGTCGCGACCAGAGTGCCTCTCGTACACCAACACACACCCGATAACGAAACCACATGCGGCCCCACAAACTGGGTCACAGGCTCCACCTGCTGCCAGTAACGTCATTCTGGGAGAGCCAATCAGCAACACAGCAAAGAATAGCAGAGCAGAAGAGTATTACACTATTTGCTACTGGACAATCGAAGTAATCTGCTTCCCATTATATGTTCCCCAAATTCCATTTTTACTTAGCAGTTGGTTTATACTCATGTCAGGTGAAGCAGTTTACTATCCAAAACTAGTTATAGTCAGATAAAGAGCAAAACTTAAACAGCATTATGACCACTAACTGCCCCGTTTCACATTCCCGTCGTAGGCATCTAAAAATCCGTTTTGAGGACCAACTGTCACGACCACATGAAAGCCAAGGCGAAGACGGAAGGAACAAAGGGCAAGACTGATGGATGAAGAGCAGAGTTGTCAGAAACCGCTCAGAGACATGTGTGATGACAAGCTACCGTCAGGGCAGGAGATTTGCTTTATTAATGAATCCAACGGCTTCAGAAACACTAAAGCAAGTCAAACAGTATCAAATCTATTTCAAAAACTATACAATCTAATGCCTTATATTTTGCCGACAAGCCGGCTGTCCCATTATTCAGCTTCTCCCCTCACCCACCATACGAGGTGTAATGTGTTGGGGGGGGGGGGGGGGTAAGGTAGCATGGTCCACGAGGGGGGCACTGTGTTAAAGGCCCGTTTGGCGTCCCTTTTGGCAAAGAAAGCGAGTCCTAAATGAAATGCAGGGCTCGCATAAGTCTGGTTTGCAGGCTGCAACCTATGAAACATCGAAGGGCGCATTGGGGTGTGATCAGGGTCCGTCGTTATGGGATGGACATGGATGCCTCCCCCACAATGGGGAAAAATATGACAAAAAACCCACCCCTTTGAAAATACCCCTCCATCACCATTCCCTCAGAATTGTTCTGTGCAGTTTCACCCATGTAAAGGTAAATCTACTGACTACATCAGGGTAACTCAAATGGTGGACTCTGGACCCCCCCCCACCCGCAAACATTTGACCCCCACTGACCCCCTTGAAATATCATTACAACTTAACCACTGGCTGTGATATGATGACCTTAATCAGTTAAGTCAAGAAAGAAAGCACGCCATCATGGTTTCAGAGCGTGCAAAAACAATGTCACAATTTCGGTCTTTTACAGACCGCCATGATTCCGCTGTATGTGGGCCAGTGGTACTAGAAGTTCACACTTCCCTCATTACTATTCAAAAGAAAAATGTATGCAGACAGAGCAAATACAAACACATGGAGTGTAATTCACTTATGTTACTTTTTTTTTTTTTTTGCACCCAATCCCCGGGGCCAAAGACCTTCCCCGTTGTCTAAAGATTCAAGCCTGACAGCAGAAACTAAACACCACCATAATGCAATCTAAGAGCAGCCATAACCCTAGGTCCATGAATGGAGGTAGTGGGCTTCCATACACACCAGCAGTTCACAGACGCCACCTCCCGCCACCTTGATTCTGCAGGCGTCAATATGCAGCCATACCACAGTGTTTCCAAAAAACCACCGAGGGCAAAAGGCATCACAAGTTTATGGGAATTTTTCTGGAAAGTAGCTTTACGTGAGCAGCATCTCTGTAGGACTCACAGCCGTCTATGGCTGTCGAACTCTTTCTAGAAGTCTGTCAAAGGTAGGGCACACACAGTTTCTGCAAGCAAGGGAAGAGGAACCTGGGACATCCCCCATCCCGCCACGACACAGCAAATCAGGAAAGCCAGCTGGTGATCAAAAGGACCTTGTCATTGTGGCAGTGTGGGGGAGAGACATGGCATTAGGGCTGTCAATATTTTACTCTGATGCATTGTTTTACTTTTAAACTATTTTAATGAAATTAGCTTTATAATTTCTAAAATGCCTCAATTCATTATAACAAATATTTCCATTGAATATCACTACGTAACTGTGGGAGTAGTTCAAATTATCACAAAAGGAGGTCTGCACACTGTGCAAATTTTCGATGGCACATCACAGAGGGCACGAGCGCTATGCACGAGCACGTGAAGAGGAAACACACAGGCACTATGCTGGATGATGGACCGCCAGAAAACGCCTTAAATGTTTATTCATGCTTATTAAATTACCATTAGTATGGAGAGCTTTTTAATTACTTTTGTCCTTATAGCTATTAAACAGTCATTATTAAAGCCATAAAGTTGTCTGCCTGCTACCTTAGAATTTCCATTGAATAAGTGCGAAAATGTTTAGGCTAAAATCTGGGCTTATTCTACATTGATAGATGGTGCCAGTGTGCCTGTGTTCAAGCACGTTGACCTTGTTGGGACCAGTGTTATTGTAAGCTTAAACCAAAGTGAAAACAGACAGTAAATAAAAGAAAAAAAAATTGTGAACTGAAATGAAAACTATTTACCAAAAAAAACTTGTAAGACTTCCAAAATCGGCAAAAAGAACCGCCACACCACCAAAGTCTTTTTTACCCTGTTTAACCACAGTATCACCTCTTTTAAAAGATGTTGCGGCTGTTGAGCAGTCCCTTTCTTCACTGCCACTTCAGGACTTCTCTTCCATAGTATACTGGAACAGTCTCATGTGGCGAGTTCTGCTAACTGAAATTAAGTACAAGAATATGCCAAATTTCTACATATTACTAACTTTTGGGCATCACAATACGCATCTCATTAAAATTTTAGGCGTACTAATAATCTGCTTATCGAAATGTGGGCGAAAATGTTGAGTAGTGCCAAAAAGCCAGCGTCCTTTATCTAAAGCCCTGTAGTGACAGTTTGTTGTTGTCGAAATAAAATTAACTTAAATAGTCAATTTGATTTTCTGTTGGAAAATTAATCATTTAGATTAATCGACCAATTGGTAAAATAGTCGATAGAGTAATCTATAGAAGAATAGTCATTAGTTGCAGCCCTAACATGGCGTTTTCAGCTTCATGTTATGGGGCTGGATGGCGCCAAAATCTACACAGATCTGATCACTGCTGCACCATCAACCCCCACAGGAACCGGGCAAAGCCTCGTCTGCGCATCATATGACATGCAGCAGACAGTGGCCTGGCCTGCGCAGCTGTGACCCCGGCTGCCTGGTGAGGGGGGTCAGACTCCCCAGGGCGTATGAGCGCAGCGATTGTTTTCAGGGATTAGCCTGGCAGCCTAAGGCCGACATGCATGTGACAATGACTACTCGCCAGCCCACCACCGCCAGCAGGTCACACGCATAAGCTAGTCTGGTTAGCTACTTCAGCTACATAAGCTCATCTAGCTAGTTACAGAGGCCTGCCTGGAAAGCAAAGCTGACAGAAAGAGGACAATGACGACCAATAACTGACAGATACTTTGAGAAAGGGGGGAATTAAGTAAAGGCTCAAACTAATGCTCTCTCTTGACTTTCCAAAGATGATTGAATATATTATATTAGATCTTCCAGAGATCAGAACAGAACAAATCGAGTGCTGAGATTTTTCTAAAGCACATACAAAACAGGATATTCTCATACACTTAGGTTTGTACATCACGGCCATTAAAGTTCTGGTGTGTCTCATCTGAGCATGTTCCTCTGTTTGCTAGCCCCACAGGTGCATGCAGGCTGCACTTGGATGAATGTGCCTCTGACTTTGATGCTCACGTGCTGGTTCTGTTAAAAATAACTGGATCAATTCAAGGTAAGAACCTATACTGAGTTTTGCAACAGTCCATCAATGTCTTGTGAGAAATGGGAGTGAGCAGCCGGCAGCCTCCCTGGCTGAGGAGAGCCTGGGTGGCCACGTCATGCATGCCCGTCCCTTGTGACTCTCATAGGTTTTAGACATTGCTCTGATTTGTGGCCCATCTATGCCCTCAGAGCTTGGCCTATAATTACCCATGCTGTGCCGCATTTGTAAACAGAGAAAACCACCACCCACAAGGCTCACGACAAACTTCAATAGCTCAACAACGGATGGGGGGGGGGCTCACACCACAGGGGACAGACCTAACATCTCTGGAGACAGTAGACCATGCAAATTAGTGGTCCAAGGTGTGACGCTCCATCGATTCCCTGCAACTTCACATTATCTTTTAATCTCGCTGGGCTTTTGCTTAAAACTTCACGTGACTATTGGGGTCAAAGCGGCCACATTTCAGCAACTCAAAGACAAGACTGTGAGCCGGCCCAACCTGGGCAAGCGACGGCGGCAGGTTTAATTTACAGCGACCCGTAAGCAAAGCCCCACAGCGATAGAGTGAAGCGCGAGTAAAGAGACACACTTCGGTACATCACTCCAGAAGGCTGGCTGGACAAGTACACGCACAAAAAAAAACAACCTACACAGCATGCAAAATTTTCCAGCAAGCACCCAGCACAGACAAGCAGCCGGAAAGTCTACTTGGAAAGCAGCTCTCTGCTGACTTTTTTAAAATGTTTTTTATTATGAAAACCGCAACCTCCTCTAACTTCTCCAAAACTGGCAAACAGATGCACTCAGAATCAAGCTTTATGTTAAATCAGCCCTGTCCTGAAATGTATGTACAGGCTAGCAAGCTATAAGACCATATAAAAAATACAAAATGTTGCACTCTGTGAGAAGCAGTAGGTACTGAACAAGCCAGAATCACAATGTCCCCTTCAGCTGCTGCCTAAATTAAAGAACACAATGTATTTTAATGGAAATGTGAGATAAAGCTTTCGTAATGCTATTAATGAAAACACAAGGTTTTGGGACACTGCTTTCCAACAAAAAAAAAATATCCCGTACGATTAAAGGCTTTAATAATTAGTTGCCGCAATGAGATTTGCTATACGTCACTTAGCTAGCATGGCAAAGCAGGAGATATTGCAAAACACTGTACAAGACAGACCACAGGCAGCGAGACGCACAAAGGACACCCCATCATTTCCACAGAAGCGCGAAGGCCTGCTCTCGATGCCGTCTACGCATTTGAGTCCGGGTGCCGCAGCGCATACCTGGAGCAGGCCGTGATGCAGTGTGACTTCTAGTTCAGCCAGCCGTTGGGCAGGGTCCTCACACTCCACCTGGATCTCCAGGTCCTCCTGGGGCACCGTGTCCCAGCGGCCACGGTGTGCCGCCAGCTGGTGCACCAGCTCGTACTGGCCGGGCAGCGCCAGGCTGAGGCGCGTCTGGCGGCCATGCGTGAAGTGCAGCTTACGCCGCTTGCAGGTGCCTCCCTCCCCGCAGGGGGTGCTGTTGTCCACCGGCAGCAGTCGCTCCCCCAGGAGGCTGTTGAGCAGCTGGTAACGGGAGGCGCAGTGCTGCCCCAGTATGACAATGAGAGGGGTGCTGCCCACGCTGGATTGCAGGTACTCCTCCTCATGGCGGGGGAAGGAAATGCAGCTCAGCTGACCTGGGAACAGAGGAGGGAACACGTCACAGGGAGAATGGGCAGGGGGCGCTCAGCAGGACCCACCCGACAGGTGACTGAATAAACATGGTACATTCACAGGCACTGCCGATCAAACACACACACACACCCCAAGATGCCATGGTGCCAAGCAGAGAGGACAGACATTATTTTAATCTGTACATTTTCTTTTGAGGGACCATAACCCATCACATAACTATTACAATTTACTAGTGCTGGATAATGACATTACACACAGCCTGACTAGGGAAGGGGCTTTTCTTTGCTCACATCTGGATGACAGTACACGCCCAGGAGTGTTAAGAGACCTGTGAAAATGGATGTTTAGGTCAGAAGCCTCTTATATGCTCTGCTGTGTTAAGACTGACTTCAAACCAGTCAACCTTACCCACAAACCCAGCTAAATTCCAGACTATTTTTTGTGGCTGTAACCAACTATCCAGTACTCCAGTGAAAGTCTGTCAGCCGAGCAACAATCATCCTCTCCTAAAATGTTTTGTGTAGATGAAGCCTTTCTGTTAAAAACAAGGCACTGTAGAGGCCTACAATGAGCACTCTTGAAAAATTTTCTCTTTATATGCTATTGCCACCACAACCAGCCCAGTTGTCTCATCCATCTACACCTGCACAATTCAGCCACACATTCCATGGTTGAGCAGGGTGAGGGACAAACACAGGGAATCATAGAAACGTTCCATAACTTAACCAGGCCCTTGTACGCACCAACTTTACTGCATGCCTTCATTCCATGTGTTTGATGCAGAAATATGCTATAAAGCCCTAAGTTAGCTGGCTCATACAAAACTAATTTCCACTGTTGCTGGCTGGGTACTTATTAGCATTTATTTTTAAGTGCTCTACCCGCTGCACTGATGTGAGACACTCATAAAATACAAGAAATTAACAGAGTCAAGGAACATTTCTGACTGATGACTCAAATAGAAGTATTACCAGAAGTAACTGCATCAAACTAATTAAAGAGAAGTTTGCAAAACTTGCGTTTGAAAGGGAATCTTAAAATCTGATTAAGAAGCTGTGCCTATGAATGTTTTTAACCATATGATTTCCTAAACATCACCGCAAAGCCTGAGGTAACAGCAGTGTCTTTTGGACTCATGTCCTATAATCCGTTTATCTTGATTTGAGGGAATTTCCACAACAAACTTAGTAGATAAATGACCGGTGACCCAACAACTGACATCATCCGGTACCCCTCAAAGGCATGAGGTAATTACACTGCTCCATTTAGGGCTTCCCCGCCAGGAACGTGCATTGTGCATCCGAGCCGACAAAAAAGCCTCCTTTGTGACCTGTTCCCTCTGCCAAGAGGATGCTTTTATCAGTCCACACCCCGCCCCTTCTGACTCTCAGCACGGGCCGCATACGCCACACAGACAGATAAGAACATAATTACTGCTCCAAAAAAAAAAAAAAAAGAGGCCAGGCATTCCAGGTTCATCTTGCTACTCGGTACTGAAGCTCAACACATTATATTTATAAACCTTCAAAAGAAAACTCCATTTCCTCCCAATGTCACATTTTATTGCACCCTGACTAACTCAGATAGCTGACATAATGCTCTCCAGCAGGAATAACGTTCTGTCAGTCTCCGAAAACTATCCAAAGACTCCAGGTGATGACCGTCCAGATCCCCACAGGCATTAAGTCAGTAGTTTAAACCCTCGAGGATGGACCACGCATAGCACAACAGCCTGACAACTATGGTCGTCAAACACAGGTGGGAACCATTTTACTATCGAGGAGGCTCCAGCTACAGATAAGAATTGTGCTTTTCTGAAGGCCCAAGGGATCTGCTCTGGCTTTGAGAAAGGTGTGAAGCATTGGCTTGTTTTTGGTATCAAAATTAAAAAGTGACCATCACCTGCCTAACAAAATAATTGGTCGGCTGGAGTGAGAACCAGCCTGACCAGTATGCCATGATGACTGGGTGGGAGCAATGCGGCTCCAGCAGACAAAACACAAGCAGGTTCACAAGCCACTGAGACCCCCACCTGTCAGCGTCTTTATGTCGATCTGGCTGAGACTAACCCCATGCTGGGGAAACAAACATGTTTTCACTCAGACCTCATCACCTCATAAACCTTCTGTGGAGAGACACCCTCTGGATAAAGACGAACCTACACATCCTCACGCATCTGGTCCGGAAGCAGAGCGCCTTCACTAAAACCTTATCATCATCCTCCCCACCTATAGCTGCAGAATTGGGAAAATTATCCTCCCTGCAAGTCTTCACACATTCCCACACCACTGCACACCCTGCTCTTTCCCAGATAAGAGAGCCCATCAATTATGGAAAACTTCACATTCACAGCTACCTCTGTTCATCTACTGTGGGCTGAACCCCATCACAACCATCAAGGAAAATAAACACACACACCTGAATCAAATGTATGAACACACAAGTGTGTGAGGACCATACACGGCCAGACAGTTTGTTTTATTACAGTGTAAGTGCATTGCCACATAGAAAAGAAGAGTATACAGAACTGATAATACGGAAAAATAAACAAATGAAAACCACCTAAGTAATAAAAACTGAAGAAATCTTACACTCATTGAAACAGACGCATTTTGCAGCAATTACAGCTGAATAATGCAAGGGGGGGGCGGGTTTGCCAGATCCAATCGATGAGACTAATGGATCAACACCAAATCATTTACAGTTAGAACATGGCCATTTTCAATTAGCAAATAAGACCCTTTACACATCAAGTGACAAAGACACCACTCAATTTTTGTACAGCTAACAAAGTGAACTAATTCTCCTAACACTGTGTCATTAAATCTACACAGAACTCCTACATAGTCCAAACTATATAAAATGCCTACAAACTGCACTGCTATCAGTAATTTCCTAGAATATCACAAAACTGGGCTCTGGGATGAAAGATACTCGGTTCTTTCTGGCCGATAATATCAAGTTAGTCTCAGCTGTGTGATAGTTAGTTCACACCCACTGGAACTAATTTGTTCATGGGACTGGGAGATTCCCAACTCTTTTGCATGCTGTGGTGAATGAATGAAATATTAAATAACCATGCACCCATCACTACCCCCAATGCAAAGGACAAATTACATGCATTCCCATGCAATTAAAAAAGCACATTTTCCCCATGAAGCTCTCTGTGCTACTACCAGGCTCTTCGGATTCATTTGTAAAGTTGCATTGTATCCTTTCAAGCTGCACCTTTCATGCATATTTATGGTAACATTAAAGAGGCCAAACGTTAAACGGTTTTCAAACCGCTTGTTGCAATAATAAATAGTAGCTGTGCATATCCGAGCTGAAATCAGTTTCTCAGAAGACTCACTGGGGAGCAGTAGCATACCTTAAACCGTTTATGCAGTTTACACAAGTTAAGACAAATTTATCAAGGACTGTCATATGCTTTGAAAAGGAAATATTTAAAAAAGTTAAAATGTGTGTTTCTTAAAATAAATGGATGGGAATACAAAGATTATATTGTGCCTCGAACACATGATCGACTCAAAATGAACACAAGCCCTACTGGTTTGTAAAATATAATAAAACAATGTTTTGAGTTCTTAGCGCTGTTATTAGGGCATGTGATTGCAGGATTTCTCTCTTGAATTTCAAAACAGCAGTTCTAACAATGGTAAACTGTAGAATTTTGCACAGGTTTTAGCAAAGTTGAGCAACCTACCCTGTAGCTGCCTTAATCTCTCAAGAAGTTTCCCTGTAAATCTCTCTTAATACAATGTCTTCAGCTGGGTTGATATGATGAAAACCTCACTTTCCCCATGTGTAGCGCTATTTTTCCCCACTTGATTTGTCAGCATCAGTCCTCAGGGTTTATACAATAAAGGGACTTAAATGTAAGTTCACCGTTCACTTCGCAACGTATCAGCAAAACGAGAGGCAAGAACGCTGTGACCCCCCCCCCCCCCGCAGATACCAGCCGGAGATTCAGCCCTCTTTTGCCCTAATGCGCTGTTCTATCACAGCAGCAGCACAAAGTTGTGCTTTATCCGGGACGCTCATTCGTATCACCACCCTCCCCGGGATAAAAGAAAATAAAAAGAGGGAGATTCATTGTGCGTCATTTCTGATAGCTGGGCCCTTCGGTGCGGCTCGGCCTTTCAGATTCTGCAGATGCTGTCAGTGTTCACGGGCTATGCTTGAGACTCCAGACACAATAATTACCTAAAATGAAGTAGGATGACTATGCAAAATAGTCCGGGAACAGAAGAGCTACCCCCTGCCAGGGGGTGGGCAGAATTGCCAGCTTTAGTCAGGTGGCTGGAGTGGGATTTTCTATTAGAGACAAGTCTGCACGCACATTTACATGCATGTAACAGCTTTATTACTGTAAATAGTCTGCAGGGTTTGCAAACTGCCCCAACGCTTCTGATGCAGCTAAGTTTGGGTTTACAATGGAATAATACAGATTTGCTATGAGATTTGTTGCGTGAGAGTCTGAAAGCGGGAGTGTCACGCCAGATGCCCGAGAGCTGGCAGCCCTGGGGGGGGGGGGTCCGGACGTGCAGCTCGGAGACGCTCGGGACGGCGGCGGGATGAGGCGCCCGTACCTGCTTCCACCTCCGGCGCCTCGGGGCAGGCGGCGGACGCCGCGCAGGCATTGCTGTAGTTCTGTCGGATCTCTCGGAAAAAGGCGTCGGTCTCCTTCAGGTTCTTCTTCAGCAGCGCCGAGTGCTTGTTATACACGCTGAAGGTCCTCGTCAGTTCTCTCGTTAGAGGGCTGGCTCTCTGCGGATTACCTCCACCCTCCATGCCCGAGCCGCAGACGCCCTGCCTTTAAAACACACGCTTACGGCTGGCTACGTTAGCCCTGTTAGCTAGTAACCTATCGACACGGGTCCGGCCCAAACTGCAGCCTTATTTATGGGCGATTAAGGTGTCCGGCCGCATCCAGGTGCAACAGACAACGCCTCTGCACTTAGCGTTAGCCAGCTAACGACATAGTAAATTACCCCGTCCGGTACCAGATACCGTCCGGGCAGTGTCCGCTTAGACCCACACACTATGAAGAGAGAGGAAGAACAGCCGATAACTGTCGAAAGGTGTAGAAAATGCCCCCGCTATCGTAAAGTGCCACCGGTAAAACAGTCCAAAGCGACGCCAGGACCCTGGTTACGCGGTCCCGGTTCGGATCTTAGCATCTACCGTAAACATCCTACGTGAAGAGCAACAAAAAAAGGGAGGGGGAAAAAAGCAACAACAGTCAGCACTTTAAAAAACAATATTCCGAAACCGTGACGGTCACCCAACAAACATGTCCAAACGGACCCCAGACGCGCTGTCAGTTGTAGGACCGGGGAAAGCCAGCGACTCAGGGCGCGAACGGAGTGGCGACTAACGAGCTGGCTACGCGGGGAGCCAGGCTGCTCCGGCTAGCGGGACTAACCCGGGATGCGGCTCCGGTCCTCGCCAAGAACGTTAACTTCACTGTGAAAGAAAGAAAACACGCATAAATAAATATAAACACTAGCTAGCTGTGACATAGCTTCGTGAACAGGCAGCCAGCTCGCCGAAAGGAGTCCAGAAAGCTGGCCGGGGACGAGGCTTCGCAAGGTGGCGGCTCCGCTCCCCTTAAGCCGTGTGGCAGCGACACCGTGCCATTTCCCCGACTCTCTACCCGCGCATCCGCATTTCACGGACCAGGTCGCCGCAAAAGGTCCCTCCGAGCTGCGATAGTTCTCCCACAAATGCCGTGGTGGATGGACATGACATTAAGAGAGGAACCCGCCCATCAGACTGAAACAAACAATCCTCGGCGTTCATCTGGGCGAAGGATATCTGATAGGTGGCGATGGTCAGCTTGCCCCGCTGCTTTCTGGGTAATGTAGTCCGTGGGTACAACAATAACAACATATCCATCCGTCTTCAAGCCCCTTATCCTGTACAGAATCGCAGAGAGCTACTCAGGCAGTATTGGGCACATCCTGGATAGCATACCAGTAATTAATATCCAGAATTCACACATAAAATAATACGCCATGAACAATTTAGACACCAATTAGCCTCGCACTACTGTAGGAAAACTTCGCGACAAGATGCAAGCTCCATACACACAAGTATCCTGGAATCTCCATACCTCCGTTCAAATAAATTCGTGTTCAAATAATAATTTATTTGAATAACATAACAACTTTTATTAAGTGAAAAATCACTGTTTGCTTATAAATATGTCAGTTCATTGTGCGTTTAAAATAATGGATGCTATCAATCTATGTATCAAATATGGATAATAGTTTCAGTTGTGAGTAAGAATATAACAAATGCCAAAATATCTTTTCAAATTAGAAATTACCCATGAGTTTCACTATGTAGTGAAGTATGAAGAGTAATAAGCCAATGTTTAGTTACGCTGCCATCTAGTGGTGAACTATAATGTAGAACTATTAACAATCTGAAGAGGTGAGAAACTCTAGGCTTCGCTGAGACTGTTCTAAAGTAAGTTACTTTTAATTAACAGTACATATAAATATATTGGCATGATTATTATTCACAAGGGTAATAAAATATGTTGGCCTACATTTATTAAAAGGTTTTTATTAATCTTTATAACATTACAATATATCCTCATTTTAGTTTAATAAAGTAAAAACGAAAGATTTAACTAACGTCTTCAGTTTTATCTGACATTTAAAGTTAAGGATAATTAAGCGTAAATGCATTGGTTCGCTTGCATTCTTTAGTTCAACGTTGATTATCAGAATCTAAAGATTTTACGAAGGTTTGTCCATAAAGTGCATTATGGAACGATACACCCTGATTTCGGGGTTAAGACTGTCCGACTTACGGACAACTCGTACCCGAACGGACTGCCGTAAAGAGTATTATACAAAAAAATCCGGTTAAATACAACGGTTCGTAATAACGAACGCAGGCGCTACTTTGTGACGCTCGTGAAAACATTCAGCGGTTCGTCATCCAATTATTACTATCATAATGTTACCTCACGAGCGTCCCCTCCGGTATGCAAGACATTAATGGGACGAGAGTAAGGCGTTAACCTTTAATCATTATGCTTTTCGCTTTTTTTCTGTTTATATGGTTCAAAGAACTGTTTCTTTTATGTGTTTTTTTACAGTCCTGTATACCTACACACAGATTCTCTCTCTCTCCCCAGTTAGCCTACAGTACTGTATGTTACTTACTTTTATTATTAAATATTAAGTATGCACAGAAAGGTAGAATAGGCCTATGTACTAGATACTAAGACAAACATTTGCCGACAAATTAGACTTCAGGCAAACTTAGGAACGGGTCACTCCCTGTATACTAAATCTGCATTATTCCCTTCAGTCTTTTAATGAAGCTGTTAAAAAAAATACTCCAGAAAATGAGTATTTAGCGATCATGGTCATGTACTCCGGTTGTTGGAAGCAGCGCTTTGACAAAAATAAATGTATACGCTCCGACTTGAAGTAGTTCGACTTCATACAAGTCAGTTTAAGTTTAGTTTAGTTTAGTTACCTTTGGATTACTGGCTAATACTGTCGGGGTAAGCCAGAGTACCTGGTGACCACTTCACATCAATAGAACCTTCTGTAGGTATGAAGCAACAGTGCTAACCACTGCTGTAATCGATGAAGAACATCTAATCAATCCAGTAAATGTGAAGAAGTTCAGGTTTCAGTTCAATCAGAAAGACCATCATGTGGTATGAAGAAACCAGCTCTAGTGAAGACTGCCGCAGAAAAGGCAGTCCAAGAATTATTTCTCCTGCAGAAGATGTTTATTGGAGCCATCAGACCTAGAAACTGCCAAATTACAGTTCGGACAGAAGCTTCGCAGAGTCCCAGCGGCAAACACATCGCAAAGTCAACTGTAAAAGCCGAGCTCGCTTTATAAAAATAACAGCTTCATAGGACCCCGATAACCCCTTTCCTTAAATACAAGTTTATCCATCTTTCTCCTATTCTTTCAGGAAATTGAATCTGTAGCAAATTCACAGTCATTTCCCATACCAAGAATGTAGAATGATGTCATCTATTGTCCGATTACACTTCCGTTTAAAAATGTCTGCTTGGGCAGAATATCAGGTTCTAATTAGTAAAAGTAACAAATTCACTTACTTCCTAACACAGAGCTCAGATCAGGTCATTTTTCAGCCTGACCCTCAGAGTTTATGTCCTTGCATATTCATATTGACATTGCAAGAAGGTGGGGGGTGTTTTTATTACACGCTTTCCTTGTGGGCCATAATGGTCTCACACAGTTAACATTAACACTAGATACGACAGAGACTCGTTATCTTTGAGTCAAATAATATTATAGTATTACAAAACTTTATACCAATGCGTAAATAAGATAAAGTCCAAGTAAACATTAATACATGAAATGTCATTTGCCTAAGGAACAGTGGCCTATTTTTGCACCCAGAATCAAAAAGGAAACAGACTTTTTGTATAAATAAAATACGAGTTAATGTGATAAGCAATTTTTTTTCATACTCAGCGTTGTCTAATCTTTGACTTTAAAGGTTGTAGTGGAGAGTTTAAACGGTGTTATTTTTTCATTAAACTGTTTAAACATGCCCGTTCATGGGGCATACTGGGACCAGGCTGGACATCTAAATGGTCCGACCGACCTGTCCACAAAATGCCAGACACCAAAATGAATAGGGAAATTCTTCCCTAAATAGCTGAATACACATGCGGTTCACCAGATTATAAGATTCAGTCAAACGATTTGATTAAAGACAAGCATTGTGCGTAAACAGCATCAAGCGTATTTCTGGCCCCAGCTCATTTTTCGTAAGAAAAAGAAAGGAAAACTTTTTGTTTATTTTAATTCCTGGACTCGTTCGCCACGCCCAGGAAGAGTAAGCGGCAAATCGCCACCGGAGGCCGGCAAATTTGTAATAAAACAGGAGGACGGCCAACTTGCCAGCGTCGGCACTGGGAGGTTTTAAGTTCCTGGTTCGTGGAAACCAGGATAAACAAACGAGGGGAGCAGAGAGGAGCTTCTGTGCGGGTCTCAAGTTTAAATGCTGTACTGAATAAGCAGAGATCGCCGCTGTTATGGAGCGCCGCGATTTCCAGCCTGCCGGACGCTCTCTGGTTGTGTCCGATTACCTGGCGCAGCTCCGGGCTCCGGGGGCGCCGCCGGCCGCCCAGTCCGCGGAGCTGAAGCCGGGGAGGCGGCAGGCGGTCAAGAGGCACCATCACAAGCACAACCTGAAGCACCGCTACGATTTCCTGGAGACCCTCGGGAAAGGCACCTACGGGACGGTGAAGAAGGCGGTGGAGCGCTCGGGGAGGGTGGTAAGAAGTGTCGGCTTGATGGTGCTTTATGATTATATGGGGGGACTGCTGCAGATAGACGGAACGAAGGTGTGTCCCTTCCCCCGTGTTACTTTACCTGCATGTGATAATGCACTTTTAATACTGCCTTGCTAGAATATTTTAATAACTACCAAATAGTATACATTATCAATTAAAATATATACACAAAAATTATACTATACATTTATAATATTGTCTGTTTTGTTGAGTAATTGTTTTAACAGGTTGTTTTTTATTTAGTATGTAAGTCACAGGTTTTTGCATGAATATGGCTGTTAATATCGATACGCGTCGGGTGCCTTAACTGGGGGGGGGGTGGTGTCCGTCCCTGACATTTGCGGCTAAGTAAGTCAGCGCGGCCGATTGTTCGTCTGCCAGTGGATCGTTGTTGTTACACACGGGTTTGCTTTTCCAGTCTGGTGAGATCGGATTGCCTGCAGAAAATTGTTTGCGTAACTGTGTTTGTTTTTGTTGTATGTATGTTTTCTTTAAAATAGATTATTCTTGTGATGATGGCCATAATACTCAGAATATAACTGCTTGAGAATAGGTAGAAAAAGAAAACAAAAAAAGCCGGGATGTAAATTCAGTGTCAGTATAATATTGCCATTTAAACCTTATGTATGCGGGCCGCCGTCCCCAAGGAAATGCTACTTAAAATTTATACCGTATCTGTATAAAGGGACTGAACTGGGTAATATATCTCGGCCCCTCTTTGAAGCTGATTCTGCTCTTTGGCCATGTTTGTATTCTTTACAATAATGTATGAATCGTTTGCATAAAGTTTAGACCCATCAAATCACCGGGGAGACAAAGATCCTTTTATAATACTATCTATATGCCCTTGTTGTAAGAGCCTGCGGTTTATCGCGGGTGCCTGACAATAGAGATGTAATGAAAGGGCATCATTGACAGCCAAGCCGAGATATTTGGGGGGGGGTCTAGGAGAAGATAAAAGGCACGTTTGGTTTCAGTAGCCCAGGTTATGATGTTATATGGAGCGTATAAGGCCGACGTTCTTGTTTTTACTTACAGGTGAAGATCCACCTCGCCTATGTAATATTTGTAAAACTCCTTTATCTGTTAAACACGTTTTGTTGTATTAACTCCCTAAGGCGAAGATTCCATTTTACTGAGTCTTTAAAGGGGTTTTTAGTAAAGTCAAGACAGAGATTCCTTAAAATTGTAGTGCTGATATATTTTTTTTCATCAAAAGCTAATCTTAAACATTTGTTTATATGTTAACTGCTTGCGATTATTTTCTCTTTCTTTATGAAGTTTTTCTTTCGGTTTGTTTAATCAGGTTTAATATCCATATACCCTTGTCATGAATATAGCCCATTCTGCTTATTGACTCTTTGTGGGCCTCCTGAAGTTCTGTTCTTCAAATGTTTAAAAAGTCAACTTCAAGTAAGAAGTACAGAATTAAATTCAATTTTTATTATTTAATTTTTTTTTTGTAGAAGTTTTTTTAATGTCCCATCAAAAGCAATTTAAACCTTTTTGTCTACTGAAATAGACACCTGTTTTACTGGAACAATTTGGTGAACTTTGTCATCCCAGCCATAACCAAGTGCAGTATATATTGGAAAAAACTGGCCTGCCCTCAGGACCACGGCAGAACGTGCATACAATGCAGACTGCAGACTGTACCTGAAACTGCACAGTGTGGCTCATATCAGATATTTCGAGAGGTAACAACAGCTTAGCTAGGACTTTACATTTTGAGTTGGAAACCACCAGTATACCTTGGTATTACTATGGTGACTTTCTATGTGCCACTAGTTGGCAGAATCACGGCGGCTCTCCTTTATTACCTTTTAAAATGGCCAGAAACTAACGATTGATATCACACGTTACTCTCGTGTGTGTGTGTGTGTGGTAGGCTTGGATTAACATCTCTTTTTGAGATGTGAGGTCATTTAGTTTTTTTCAGTGAACCTCAGCTGTTGAGTGTGTTTTTTTTCTTTTGGACAAGATTCCGGTAAGCCTATGGACTTCAAGGAAAAGCTTTCTGCAGCTTGAATGTGATTGTTCAGGGGAGCCTATGAAAGACTTCCGACCCCGCCTTTGCAGGCCTGTGTGAAATGAAAGACGGTTTCTATGATAAAGGCCCGTGTTGTGTAGCTGAAAAGCGCAGCTTGGGGGTCATTGGTTGTGGTTTTAATCTGTGGACTTTTTTTTTTTTTTTTTTTTTTTTTTTATTTAAGGGAGTGTATTGAAATTAACTAACTATACTGCATTAACCCCCATCAGGTATCCTCTTCTGCCAGTTGGAAGGAGTGGAGAGACCTTTATATTTGTCAGTTTACAGCAGTTATTAAATGCTGAGTGAAACTTGGCCAATTAGGGTGGTTTCTGTATTCCAGATGTATTTTTCCAAACAAGACTGGAATTGACGATTCAGTACATCTGTAAAATTCTTGATGAATAATAATAAATGCATATTAGTCAGATATGCGCACATCTGACATTCAGAAACAACTGGTTCTGACCAACCTGAAATGGATCCTTATGGTAGCTAAGCCATTGCTCATTTTCATGGGAAGGAGTTAATGACTCTTTGTACTTGAAAATGACACATTATTTACACCAAAGAGATGAATAATTCATCCGTGTAGTTAATTCTTTTGTTCTGGTGGAAATTGGTAAAATGGAAAGACTTTAAGATGCAGTTGCATAACACCTGGATCGGGTGATGACACCTTTTGTGGTAGAATAGTCTGTTTATTCCACCTTATGAAAGGTACTTGCCATAACAAAGATCCTGAAAGAATCCACAGACAGGTATTTGTGTAACTTCACTGAAACCCTGGGGGATTGTTTTGATTTAAGACCTTATGACTGTATGACTGTTACAGAGTACATATTTGACCTAATACAGGCAAAACAAAAACTGAATACTAATGACTGCTTAAAGTATCTGATCCAAGTGAAGATTTTCCTTTAATGTTTAGTGTGTGTGTGTGTGTGTGTGTGTGTGTGTGTGTGTCTTTCTGCCATATTAATCCGTTTCCAAGGGTAGGTAGACAGGAATGAAAGGCTTGGTGAACATTAACTTCTGTATCAGTGTTTTTTTTTGGGTCAGGCACTGATACCACTGGCGAGATAAAAATGAAACTATGAAATGTGGCATGGTGTATGGCAGGTATGAATGTTAAAGAACCAGTCTTGTGATAAACAAAAAAAACAGCCTTACCCTAACCTTTAGTTTATGGGCGGTTCAGTGCTTGTGAGACGCTCCGGCGAGTGATCGCGGCAACCTGGGGTGGGAGGCTTTCACACGCGAGGCTCTGCGATGCCTGGTCAGGACATGGAAGTAGATGTGTGCAGGCTCCTTCCCAGGTGGTTTCTGGCCCAGTGGAGATGCAGCCGGTGACCCCATAGCTGCATTGGGAACCCCACTAAGAGGTCTCATCTGTCAGGAAAAGTATTATTGATTTACCAATAAATATACGTATTCCATATTACAGTGAGGTTTGGTACCTTTACCTGAAATTTATGCATCTCCAATTAGGGACACAAAGACACCGAACTACGACAGTTCATAGGTTCATCCTTCATCGATGGAGAATCTCACCTAATGTATCAGTTTCATTTCTCTCATCACTGTTGCCTTAGTTTTACGCAATATGATTATTTAAAATAATTAAATGTTGTGCAATAATTTGAGTCTGAAAAACCTGTGTAACACCAATTATAATAATATAATATTGTGTGTGTGTGTGTGTGTGTGTGTGTGTATGTGTGTGTGTGTGTGTGTGTATATATATATATATATATATATATATATATATATATATATATATCTCCTTTTAAATTTCTGTTGTATTGAGGTGACGTTGGTTTTTGTGTGGAAAAATTGTTAAATACAAGTTTGTAATTTTTATAGTTGATGTCTCTGTTTATTTTAAAGCCTGTATTTTGAAGAAACTGGTTCCTCTAAAAACAATTAGCCTAGAAACCACTTTGCATCGACTTTCATAACATTTTGTCCGTCGACGGCTTTTCAAAGAGCGCTGTAGATAAAAAATTTTAGTAATTACTGTAAAATGCTGTGTAGTGCCTGTTTATAACTGTAAAAGTGCATCTTTGATTCTGATTTGCAGTTTGATTGCAGAGTTTTGTGGTATGACATGTATTGAGCGGTAGATGTTATGCCGGCATAACCACATTCGCCTCGCACGCAGCGCTATTGTGTATACAGGCAGGAGCCGGTTTCTGTTTGACACTTCAGTCACGTGCAAAGGTGTTTCTAAGAATAAAGCTGTTTTCTTTGTAATCAAGGCTGGGTGGGTAACCTTAGTCCGGCAACAGCAGCAGTGATGAAATTTGTGTTTCTGTAAAGGAAGCTGAAATGATGCACAGGCCCATGCTCATCGTTCCTTTGGGAGTTCCGGAAGTCCCCCGGAATTCTATTGGTGGTATTCTGAAACTCCCTGGAACATTACAATGGCAGCATTTTAGTAAATACAGGGGCCATGATGAGCCATGAGTGCGGCTAACTGAAAGCTAACCCTTTGTGCCTCAGTTAACTAATAATTCTTTACAAACTCTTGTGACTTCACTTCGTAACTGGCCCATTAAGAATGTTTAATCATGTTTTCAAATCCCAAATATTGAATTAATTGGCTCGCAGTAGGTAGTCTGAAAACAATCTCGATCACTGGTTCATTCAGTTAATATTCTCAAACATGGCAATGAAGGTAGCTAGTGTTGTGTAATAGCGACATGTTTCTGGAGTAAATAACTTCATAATTACACCTTTATATCGTATTACGATGTTGAGATTGTTCATAACCTACAATACCTGAAGGGGAAAATTTGACACCGAAGATTAGGGGTGCCCCTGACATTTACCGGAAAATTAGTGCTGCATTCCCCTGGATTCAGTTACTGCCTGGTCTCTCTTCATCACTCCTGCTAGCCCCCTCGTTTCTGCTACCTGCTTTGTTTCCCACTGATTGACGCATTCGCAGACGAATCTGGAATTTCAGCCGTGTAAAGCAGACTGCGCACAGCTACATGAACATACCTGCCTGTGAAGGCTGTGACGCATGGCTATACCTCTCCCACCCACCTGTCCCTCAGTTCAACGTTTTGAATCTCTTGTATTTAGTGTTAGTTGTATATGTTGTTCTGGAATAGCAGTTTTACCGTAAGATGTAATAGGAATAGAATTTCAAATTTAAAAATCGCCTCTTCTGTTTTAAGGGAATGAAATAAGATTTTAGATTCAAGGAGAGGGTTTAAATGTGAAAATCCAACACAGTTATACATGAAATTCTTTTGCACTGCGTGTCTTATTGAAATATCCTCATTCCTCATTGTCCCTCTTCAAGGTGGCCATCAAATCAATAAGAAAAGGGAAAATTACGGACGAGCAGGATCTGACGCACATACGGCGAGAGATCGAAATAATGTCCTCCCTAAACCACCCACACATCATTGCCATCTACGAAGGTATGTCTGCAGCCCACTACTCCTGACCTTCGTGTGGCGTGTAGGTGATTTGATGGAAGCAGAGGAAGTGGGGTGCGCTCAGCAGTCATGTTTTCTTCGGGTTTTTGTGATTTCTGCATATCTCTCTGCTGACCTCGAGACGGCTTACTTGCGTGCTTGTGGTCGGCTTCTCCAAAGAGAAGGTTTGTTTCTACCATTTCATCATCATAAAGATTCAGTCTTGCTCTCTGAAGGGTCCCCTTGAAAACTTCCTCATGCCAGCCAGCAAAACGGGCTAGGTGCGGCCTTTTAAAGTGGGCCACTGGTACCGGCACTGGTGTTAAGCTGAAAGTAAATGTCCCGTGTGTATGGCAGTTAGCAAAATGTCTGCAGATGTCTTGCAGGAGGTAGCATGGTATGACTTGTCTTATCTGGTTTTATGTGACTTGGGGGCTCATTCTGTTATGTAAACAGCAGTGAGTTAATCATCTGTGTAAACTGTACTTTTGGTCATAACAGCTGCCTAAAGGGCATGTGCAGCAGACATTAATTGATGGTATAGCTTTTTTCATAAATACCATCAATTATGTAAATATAATAATGTTGCCAATAAGGGCATCATTTGGCCATTTATGACATAAAAATAACAGCAGTATAAAGAACAATAATTAACAAACAGCAAGCGGTCAAAGTCCTCACAGACTACGGAAAAATAGGTCATGAAAAGTTAGCGTTAGTTGCTTGACGAGCTGTGCTGAATTGTCTGTATGAAAGTGAGTAAATGACTGTCTGATGTAGAGGACCCTCATGCCCCAGGGCCTGGAAACTGGACGTTATCTCCCCTAGCCTTCGTTAACATCTAATTTTTCTTACCAACATACTGCCTAGATATTATACTATGGTATACGGTATGTTGACAATATTTTCCAAAGTAACACTCCGATGGTGTTTTTAAATCTTGGTGGGTAGGGAGGGGTGTTGGGGGGGCTCCCCCACAATAAAATTCACAGAGTGGGGGGGGGGAGGGTCTCCCCATGATATTTTATCAAACGGTAAACATGAGATTTCCAAATACCGTAGTATTCTGTATTACCGTGCTACTGCCCAAGCAGACTCTCTCCTAACTGTTTCTTTTACCCCAGTGTTCGAGAACAAAGACAAGATTGTCATTGTGATGGAGTATGCCAGTCGGGGGGACCTATATGACTACATCAGTGAGAGACAGAAGCTTCCAGAACACGAGGCACGCCACTTCTTCCGGCAAATAGTGTCCGCGGTTCACTACTGCCACCAGGTAATGCACCCCATAGGGAGCCTGTATCTGTGTCCAAGAGGTTGCTGGTTCAGATCCCATGGCCCCGTGTCTGACCATCTGCCATAACTCTGGTCCCCAAGACAATGTCGCCCTTCTGTTAGAGTATTGGACCGCAGTGCTGAAGCGCTTAAATGAAGGAGTAGACTTTGTGGGAGAACACAACTTAGCTGTGCCAGACTGATGACCAACTGTAATGAATGACCAAATGAAACTTATTAAATTCCATTATTCCCGTTTATATTTTTTCATTGGCACCTTTTCCAAAAAGCATCGGAATTTTGGTGCAAATGACCCTTGCCATTATATAATAATACCAAAGTTGTCTTTAAGTGTCCCTGAATAGTATGTCAATATGTCAGTTGGTAAGTGTTAGTTAAAAAATTTGGAGGTTAAACGTGACCTGCATTTTTGTGCACTGGGCTGCAGAGGAAGGTAAATTTTAAGCTCCTTACAAATTCCTCTGGTATGCCAAGCATTTCCACCTAACCCCCGTCCCCCCCCCAAAGGGCACTGAACAATTGAAGGAATTCCAGGACCACCTTCCCATCAGGCACTCTGGGCCTAATTCAGCTCCAAACATCACAAATGCACAGCGGACATGAAATGCGAATAGATGCAAGGATGTGTAAATGTCATTATAACCCTTGGACCATGACTGGCACACCCTTTTGCTGAAAACGTGGATTTTTAGCTCAGATTTAATCTTTCTGCAGTTCCGTTTTATGCTATTTCTGTTCCAAGTGAGCAGCCATCTTATTACCGGGCCACCAAATAAACACGTGAATTCTGACACCCTCTACTTAGCCCCACGTCTCTGTATTAAATCTGCGAAAGTGCTGGAACACCGATGTGCTGCGGCGTTGCAAACATGCGATGGCCTTCGTGTTTGCTGGATGTCTGAAATTGTTTGCTGTAGCTCTAGAGCTGAACAGTTGGCAAGAAAAAAAAAAGGGTAGAAACTGCAGAGATGGTCAGGCTGAACCTTACGGGATGCATGCTGATTCTCAGTCTCCATTTCCAGAACGGGATCGTTCACAGGGACCTGAAGCTGGAGAACATCCTCTTGGATGAACATGGCAACGTGAAGGTGAGGACAAATATCTCCATCTTCAGGCTTCTTTCTGAAGCTCATGCCGAGTGTCTCTTCTAAAGATGGCATGCGTGGTTAGAACAGTGTGATAAGTATCTAATCCAGCTTTCGTTGAACCATAACTGTATTAGTCCATCTATACTAACTTATACACCTTCCATGTTTGCGTCTCACTAATACAGGGGTGTCAAACTCCAGTCCTGGAGGGTCAGAGCCCTGCACATTCCCCTTATTTAATACACCTGATTCAACTCCTGGCAACTCCTTATGCTAATTACTACTCAGCTCTTGAGCCCGAATCATTTTTGGTGGAACAGGGAAAGAATTAAACTACACAGGGCTCTGGCCCTCCAGGACTGAAGTTTGACACCCCTGCACTAGTACGTTACTCTTTCTTGCCAATTTAATGCATTTGTGTGATGATGTGAGATTTTTGTAATGTTGTTGTGCAACAACTTTGAGCTAGTTTTAGCACGGTGAGGGGTGTAGTGCTGAGTGTCTGCTGTCCTTTAGTCCTCTGGAAATGTGGGTCTGGATGCTACTTCAGCGCCGTCTTAAGCAGAACTCCATTGCTTTGCAGATTGCAGATTTTGGGCTCTCTAACCTCTTCTGTGGAGATAAGTACCTGCAGACCTACTGTGGCAGCCCGCTTTACGCTTCTCCGGAGATCGTGAACGGTCGCCCGTATAAGGGGCCCGAGGTGGACAGCTGGTCCCTGGGTGTGCTCCTCTACGCCATGGTGCATGGAGCAATGCCCTTTGATGGGCACGACTACAGGAACCTGGTCAGACAGATCAGTACGGGAAACTACCGCAAGCCCTTGAAGCCTTCCGGTACGGACGGTGCCAGCCTGATCGTGATGTTCACCTCATTGTGCATGTTATTTACAAATATTACTGTTTTTGTCATTGTTTTTGTTACTGTTATTGGTTTCAGTACCAGAATTGGGACAGTTGCTCTGTCATAAGTGATCTATGATTTCTATG
>JAAGVU020000123.1:18386686-18400042 GCA_011763525.2 Mormyrus iriodes | reverse complement strand
TAGGTCTAAGAGATAAGTGGACTGGGATAGGTCTGAGGCACATGTCTGCAGTAATGGTGTGGGTTTGCAAAATTGAGAATAGAAAAGAAAGGAGGGATTTCACACCTCTGGGATCAGGGTTCCATGTGTGTGGAGTTTGCATGTTCTCCCCGTGTCATTGTGGGGTTTCCTCTGGGTACTCTGTATTCCTCCCACAGCCCAAAAACATGCTGAGGCTGATTGGAGTTGCCAAATTGCCCGTAGGTGTGCATGTGTGTGCGAATGGTGTTTGAGTGTGCCCTGTGATGGGTTGGTACCCCATCCTGGGTTGCTCCCTGCCTTGTACCCGCAGCCTTTGGGCTCCGGACCCCCCGTGACCCCGAATGGGATAAGTGGGTACAGGAAATGAATGAATGAATGGATGGATGGAGTTTCTTTATTCCAAACATCCATCATTCATCTTCTGAAATTACTTGTCAATATTCCGGGTCAGAAGGGTCCAGAGCCTATCCTGAAGGCTATGGGCACAAAGCAGGGAACAACCCAGGATGGTGTGCCAACCCATCATACACAATTCTCTCACACACCTATGGGCAATATGGTAATCCCAATTCACCTCAGCATGTTTTTGGGTTGTGGGGGGAAACTCCACACACATGGAGCCATGGCAAAGACTTAAACTCAGGTCCCAGATAAATACCAGGATCAGGTTATGAGACTGCTCTCAAAACAGAAGGTGGATGTTTAGGAACAAACCAAAAAAATCTAAAACCTATTTGGCAAACAGTTCTAAAAACAGAAACCTGACAGCCAATGAAAGTGCACTTAATAACTGGGAACATCCACATTTGAAGGTACTAGCCTTCAAATAAAACAAATATTGGATACATTTTTTTATCCTCTGGTCTGCAAATTTCTTTAATGAAAAGAAACATGCAATATTGTCTCATCCTATATTGCTTTTGAAAATATATCGATATACTGTACAAAACTGACACACTGCCCAGCCATACATGGCGGAATTGGACATAGGACAGAATTCTAAATGCCGCTGTCTGATTGTTTGCTATGATAACTGATGAAAGGGTGATGTTATTTTCAGCAATATTGCCCTGTCTACTCACACTTCCTCTGTAGCCTGCCTTTTCTGTGCTCAATATATTTCCTATTAATCATTTCTATATTTCTATATTTAACTTACATTCATAACAGTGATGCACGGAAATTTTGCTGGACAGCAAAATCTTAGGTCGTCTCTTACAGTACTCGACATATACAGTGGCCATTAAAATTTTTTGACCCATCCACAAATGTTCATCTGAGAGCACAGCTTGAAACCAAAGAAATTTTAGAACGTAGCTCCTTTTTAGAGTTTTCAGAAGGCTGAGAAAAGCTAGATTTGAGTTGCAGGTCCTTTTTAGAATTTTCCCAAGTCAACATTATATGTAAACCAGATTTTATTAAGCTTGGTAGCTAACTCAGCAACATGTCAGGGCTCACACTGCGGGTACACCCAACCCCCCCCTCCCCCCCGGAGGCAAAAAGAAGGTGCAGCAAACAGCGGCAGTATGTTCACTGGCTACTCGGTTGCTTTGATCGCAATGCAGCTGCTCTGTTATACAGTATCACAGCACCAGACTAGGACTTAGAAAGGAATGCAATACTGCTGCCAGGCTTACATTGCACTATACTAGGCATGCTGTATCCATGAATACCCACTAAAATGCTAGGCAAGACATTTAACTGGTGCTTAGGCAGGGCTTAGCAAATTTGCTCCCAAAATATATATATACACAAAAGTCTGGACACATCTACTTAAATCATTTGTTTTTCCAACAAGATACACACCATAAGAATGCCTTGAGGTTATGTAAGAAGTATTATCATATGAACAGGGAAAGATATGGAGTGATGTGACAGATGACCTGCCCCCCACAACCCCCCCACCTAAACCCTACAGAACTGATTTGGGATGAGTTGAATTGAAGAGTAAGAGCAAGGTAGCCAACCTGTGCCCAGAACTTCTGGAAACTCCTTCAGGACTGTTGGAGAAGCATTTCAGGTGGCCTCATCTGGAAGCTGGCTGAAAGAATGCCAAGAGTCTACAATGCTGTCATCGAAGCAAAAGGGGGCTATTTTGAAGTCTAAAATCTGAGAAAATCTTGAGATGTTGACTCTGGTATGTATTATGTCATTGTCACCGTACAGGTGAGTAACATTGCAAAAATAGAGACACGCATTAATAGCAGGTGTGTCCAGACTTTTGACTGATACTGTGTACACAAATACATTTCAAACTAGGTGGTGCAATTATACTTGGATGTTACGGTTATATTTTTGGCACAAAAATGCAGTTTTTTCCCCTCCATAATCAGGCAATCTTGAGTGATTTACCCGAGGAAACCCCCGGACGGCGCACAGCAGTCTGACAGAGAAGCCAACGGTGGCGCTTCTGTCATTCAGTCCTGTTGTGAAACGAGGAGCCTCACTGAAATCATGCTCTTTGAACTCAGAGGGTTTGTAGACGATGCCTGTGAAAAAACACAGAGGCCAGGGCTGTGACAAGAGGCAGACACTATACTCTGAGACAGGCAGAATTCAGTAAACAGAAACAGGAAATGTGCTGTTTGAGTATTTACTGGAGTATTTTGCTTGCACTAGTAATGCTAGAAATATTCTAAGTCAGGGGTCACCAAGGTGGTGCCCGCGGGCCCCAGGATGCCCCCAAGGACCACATGAGTCGCCCGTGGACCTGTTCTAAAAATAGCACAACTCACCAGTGAGCAGCGTCTAAAATTTAATTTTATCCTGTTGATATGATAAAATCATAAACGTGATCAGTGTCTTCACATAAATGAGTATCACAAATCATTAATAATAATATATAACTAAAGGGAAACTGAGCAAATTTGTTATATAAGAAGAGTGTATCAAACTGGTAGCCCTTCGTATGGCTCAGTACCCGTAAAGTAGCTCTCAGTTTCAAAAAGATTGGTGACCCCTGTTGTAAGTCAAAAGGCAAGTGTAACAATGCTAATCTGCTTGTGCACTATTGCAGATATTACATTTGCTTTGTATCTGAATGTGTTATGTTACAGCAAGTTACACTAGGTAAGACAAAACCCTCCATTCTGTCTAGCAGGAAAATTAGACTGCAGTATATGTTTTATTATGCCCTATTATGAGCTTTTCGGGTCATTCTGAGAAGTGGCTAGTGATGGCGGAAGCTGCTGCTCACCAGTTTTCTGGATATTAGCCGGAGATTTTGTCACAGCGGCTGACTCACTATTGCCACACTTGTTCTCTGAAAAAACCCTGAAAAAGTATGAGTTGCCCATGATAAGATCCGAGACCGTGGCATTCATCCTGTGGTAGTGCTCCAGGACAGTGAACCATTCCTACAACAGAATGGAGACAACTTAAATAAATACCTTAAGTTAAAATGACTAGTAATGCCTAGTCAATTTGGAGATGCTATTAAGTTTCTGAATTCAACATGCTAAGATTGTATTTGTGCAGTTTCTAATAATAGAAGAACAGCATTCAAACAGTCTAAAAGACATATTATGCGTGTTTCTCAATAACAAGAACACAAAGATCGTACTTGAAGTCTTGGTAAGACTGGTCTTGCTAACTTGCCTCCCAAAAACGAACTTGGTTACCAATAAATCATGGGACTGGTCTCGTTTGGCAAGGATGCAACCAATGCCTCCTTGGTATTTTGGGCAGGGCAAGAGCGACATCCGATGATTTTTACTGTCCTCCATTCTTAACATTGGAACTGGTCTTTGGCAATGGAAGACGACATAAAATGGGTACATGAGAACACAAGTACGGTCCAGTACGCATATTGAGAAACACCTTGTGACTCTATCAGCCTTAACCAACTGTGACACAACCCTCTAGTTGAGAAACAGTGTGCTACATCATAACACTTCACAAATCTCTTCTGTAAGATGGCTGAAATTCCAAATGTTTATGAGACTAAATATAGAACCAAAAAACTATTCAGACTTACCCCAGTCTTTTTGTCAGCCTTCTGAACTGTGTAGCCAGTGATTGTTGTATTACCACTGTCCTTTGGTGCAGTCCATTCCAGGGCAGCATTGAAACCCCAGGTGTCCACTAACTTGATGCTGCTTGGTGGACCAGGCAACTCTGCATAACACCAAAGAGAAATATCCATCGATTGGTACACTACTAACATGCCAACTATTTTCAATATCCTGGAATGAAATGAATATACTTAAGTGTTTTTGATGTCTTATAAAAAATATTGCCCTGCCTAGCCAGCAGGTGTCGCTGGTCACCCCTTTCCTAGTGTTTAAGTCCTTCGTGATTATGACCCTCACCTGTTTCTTGTTGTTCCCAGACCTAGTGTTTGGTTGATTGTAATTGGCCCGCACCTGTCCCCTGTCTTATCCTTGTTATGTGTGTATACACTACTGTTCAAAACTTTGGTGTAGAAATTTCCTTGTTTCCAAAAGAAAAGCATTTTTTTGTCCTTTTAAAATAATATCAAGTTAATCAGAAATACAGTGTAGACACTGTTGATGTTGTAAAGGACTATTGTAGCTGGAAAGGGTTGGTTTTTAATGTAATATCTACATTGGCATACAGAGGCCCATTATCAGCAACCATCAGTCCTGTGTTCCAAAGGCATGCTGTGTTTGCTAATCTAAGTTTATCATTTTATGAGGCAAATGTGATCATTAGAATCCCTTTTGCAATTATGTTAGCACAGATGAAAACTGGTGCTGATAAAAGAAGCAATAAAACTGCCCTTCTTTAGATTAGTTGAGTGTCTGGAGCATCAGCAATTGTGGGTTTGATTGAGGACTCGAAATAGTCAGAAACAGAACTTTCTTCTGATACGCATCAGTCTATTGTTGTTTTGAGAAATGAAGGAACTTTGTAAGTGACCCCACACTTTTGATCGTAGTGTGTGTGCCTGCACTTATTCCTCAGTTGGTCATTGTGTGTCTGTAGCTATTGTTGCCCTGTGTTTGCTGATTTTTGCTGTGGTTGTTCTTGTTTTGTTTTGCTCCCTACCTTAGCTTTGCCATTTACGTACTTTGCTTTTGACCCCTCGTAGTCTGTTTTTGTGTTCTTTTTGAGTTTCAGTAAAGTCCCATTTTTTGTGCGCTATGACATGGATCGTCCATCCTTCGTTATGCCTGTAACAAATATGTAATATTCACACTTTGCTTACCAATAATTTGAAGAATGATGGTGACCTTGTCTTCAAAGCTATCAACCTTCACGCACATCTCATAATTGCCAGAGTCTTCTCTTTCAGCCTTGCGGATGAACAAGATGCTGTCCTTTTCGGTGCTACGTACGTTGACCTTCTTTGGATCCAATGGCTTGCCCTCCTTGGTCCAGATCACTTCAGGTTTCGGTTTGCCCTTCAGATTAAATGAAGAACTGTCATAGCAGGAAGTGCATTTCCATTGATTTTTTTTCTTTTCTCCTCTTTATGAACTCAACAAAGTGTGCTGGTCAGATCTGTAACGGCAACACTGAACCTCAAGATTCAAGATGTTTCATCAACCCAAGAACATTGGAATTCTTACTCCCACAGTCAGACCCAGCGCAGAACAACTGTATAGTGCCATAACTGACTTTTTATTTGAACACTACCCTAATTTGATGCTCCTGTGCTGGAGGACACTTACTTGAAATGGGATTACGAGGTTGATCTTCTCGGCAACATTTTTGACATACCTTGTCCTCAGGAATCGGGGCAGGCGGATTTTAGGGCGATCTGTAAAGCCACGACAGACGGTTTTTTGCACATGCGTAAAATAGAAGCCAGTTTGTTACTACAAACATAACTACTGACATCATTCTTCGTGAAGGGAAAAGTGGGTCTGCTTTAAGTCATTTGACTATTTAAGTAGATTTAAATGATGTGGGGCATATTTATCCATAACAGAAAGTAATGATTGTTTTTTGGCATAATGTCTGATTTTAGCCAGCATTAAAAGAACACGTCATGGGATGCCCTGGACAGGATGCCAGACAATCTTTCTTGATTATTTAAAAGAATCTAAAGATATTTAAGAGCATTTAACACATAACTTAACACAACTGATTTTTCAGACTTCGTTCTATTGTTGCTGAAAAGTGTACAATTAACATTTTTGAATACTTTATATTTCACAGCCGCAAAGACTGTAAGAAATGTCTGGAGTGAGTCCTCCAGCTAAGAGCGGTACAGTGACTAACCCCTTGCCCCTGTGCCTCTGAATATACCCCCCAGCAGTCGCTTCTGGAAACATGGCAAAGATCTAATGTTACAGCTAAGATATGAGGCTTCACACACCTCAACAACAGTGATTTGTTTGCCTGCACTTTATATACCTTGCTGCTGTATGGAGCAAAATATCTCCCTGGGATCAATGAAGTTCTTATTTCATCTTAACTGACGACCCCAAAGGGTCACCAGCCAAAATAAGAAAATTCACACTCATATCTTATTAACGTGTGGGTGTAATGTGATGCGAGTTTCATTTGCTAAAGCCCTATATGACCCAGGACTCAGAACCCAAATACCACTGTTAATCTGCGCCGGTAGTTTGAGTTCAGAGAAGTTTACTGTGTGTCTAGGCATTCTGTGTCTTCCAGCTAGTTTAGTTTAATTAGTTATAGCTAATTTATGTTCAGGTTAACTTTCCCTAGTGTTTTTCCCCTTGCACTGAGAGAGCTGTGAAATTTTCTTATTTATCTATATGTTTATTAAGCAGGCACTTTTACGCAAAGTGATGTATAAGTTGGAGTTAAGGGCCTTGCTCAAGGGCCAAATGGAGAAATCATTCTGCCTGGAAAAGCCACACAGTATCCCTGCCTGTTTTTCCCATTGTCTCAGTATTACTATCAATGAGGTCCTGTTTCATACAACAAGCAGTAATTTCCCATGATTCACTCATATCAGCCTCACGCTTTACTCACTTGGCAATTAAACACAACATTTTAAATATACTCTGGAGAGTGTCCTGACTTGACACTTTCTGTAGCCTTAAAATATGAGCCTGAGACCTTCTGAGGAGAACTTCACACTTGTATAGCAGCATTACAGGGATTACTCAGCACGCGAGACGGCATGGCTACCCGCTGCCCTGGCCAGACTCCAGCATAACTCCACATGCACTTGTTACCATCACTCTTATGGGGAGCAAGCAGGCCGACGCCAATCCCGACCTTGCCCCATCACAGGGGGCCCAGCACAGCGCACAGCCCATCCTACTAATCCCTGTTAATAGGATGCTCTCCCACGTACTTTCCTGGGATTTGCATAAAGGCCTTAATGTACTTCCAGAGGAAACAGCTTAAAGCAAAATATGTTTAGCTTTTGCGGGCAAGTGTAAACAACCCTAAATGGGGGCATGGGCACAGGGCCTCCTAAGTCTCCTACAAGAGTCCAAGCGAGACTGAATAATCCTCAGATGTCATTCCTGGGTGTCCCAGCTGCCCGGGAAGCTGTCAGAAAGGCAACATAAATGCTTGGTTAAAGAGGTCTATGCACCACCGCATGGTTACTAGTTCAGATCCAATTAGAGACTCTACTGCTGTTCTTTAAATATTGGTGACTCCGGGAACATTTGTCGTACTACTACACAGCTACACTTGTAACTTTGTAACTGGGCATTCACTGGAAGCTCAGCCTGTTACGCCTAGTTGACTCCTCGACAGCTGGTTCTTTGTAATGTGCTATTTGCCTCACATGTACGTCACTTTGGCCAAAAGGGTTTGCCAAATAAAAAAGTATATATATATATATATATATATACATATAAACATATCTGGCTGTACAAATCACCATAAAAAGTTGGCTGTCTTGGAAAATAATAAAGATGACTAAATTATACATAAGAAAGAAATGCCATTAAAACCACTGTCTCTGAAACATATGTAATTAGTATGTTTCTTGGGATAGGCCCCAGGCTCCCCGTGGTGCAGAAAAAGGACGCTCATCATTCTGTTAAATCTCCACATGCAAGGCTGTCTGAATCTTATTTCACCACTCCCGTCTTATTAATGAAACCCATTGCTATGATTATCACGAACCACAAACCCACCACTGATCCAAAGTTCCAAAATAACTGATCCGCACACATGCTGTATTTACGCCACCTGTGTGGATACAGACAACATTACTGAGCTAAGGTGGCTAACCTCTCTAAAGTTCTCTCATGCCTGCAAATAAATGCTAACAAGCGCCTCTGCCAGGACATGTCAAAGAGATTAATCTCCTCACAGCTGGGGGGCTCATTCAGATGGACAGTATGAGCCAAAAGCCATTCACCTCAGCCGTCCAGTGCTAGCTTACAGAAAGCAAGGTCTGCTGAGCCAGACTAACCAATTAAAGCCCATTTGCTGCCAGTACCTAATAAGGGCTCGTCGTTGGTTCCTGGATAACTGCCAGAACACTTCCTTTTAATTAGACTCTTTAATAATAAATTGATTATTCAAATTCTGTCCATCCATTTTCCATACCCACTTGTCCTACGTAGGGGCATCGGAATCTGGAGCCTATCAGGGAAGCTATGGGTGCAAGGTGGAGAATAGCCCAGGACAGGGCGCAAACCATCGCAGGGCAATTATTCACATTATTATTATTATTATTATTATTATTATTATTATTATTATTATTATTATTATTGTTATTATGTATACTATTGCATCAGCAGATACGGTACGACTGTTTTGAATAATTGAGCCTTAAACATGCTCACATGGTTCTAGACAGCTGGTGCCAGAGAAGATCTAAGTGGTTCCTGCCTAACAACTTTCACACGGAGCAGGTGCTTCATGGGACCCCCACCCCCCCTCCAAAACACTTACCCACCACCTCACGCACTTTTACAGAATCGGCCAGCACGGCAGGGGCGCTGCGACCCCCTGGGTTCACTGCAACGACGCGGAAATGCAGGATGTCCCCGGTGGTGAGGTTCTTCGCAGTGTAGCGACAGGAGGCGATAAGGTCGGTACTGGAGGCCACCCAGTCAGTAGCTGCAGGACACAGATGGGTGTGAACATCCAACTGGAAAGTGACAGATGCAGATTCAGCCTTCAGCTAAACCTCAGCTAAACCAAATAACACATTAATTACTCAATACTTATTTGGTGGCAAATACGGTTTTCTCTTAATATCTACAAAATGCGAGTACACTCATCCACACAAGACAGATATGCACAGCTTTGTACATTTTACTGCACTATTTATTAACATAAGTCCATAGTGGTTACAGCGGACACAAGGTTTTACAAAAACATTCACACAGTAATAATTAACGCCTCGTTTGCACCACGTTACATTTCGCAGTTATTTTGTTGCACATGTGCGACCTGCATATACAGGATATAAACACCACAGGAATGACCTAATGAGGGTGAAAATTTGAAAAATATGAATAAATCTTACACTAATACTTTGGAGGCGTAGAAATCTATATTCCCAAGTAGCTGATAAAACATACTGAAGACATACAAAAGAATTAGGATTTGCAGAACACTCCCCACGCCTTCGCCGCCATAAAGTACAATACTGTGTGTAACAGTAAGCGTTTGGTGCCTCAGTCTGGGACATGTGCTTGATGGCAATGCTGGTTATTAAGCATACATTGAATGTACACAAGTACATACATAACATGCATAAGTATGTATGTTAGATAACATAGCATACATCGAACATACATAAGTAAACAGTGAACGTACTTTGATCTTTGCAGTACTCCACAGTGTATCCATCTAGGCCATCTTCCCCAAGTTTCTCTGGTGGCCTCCATTTAAGCGCGACCGTCGTATCAGTGACATCTTCTACAGTCAGGTTAAGTGGTTCACTTGTTGGCACTGAACATTAAGCAAAAAATAGTCATGATTAACGAAAATGAACAACAAATCACAGTCAAATTATGTATATTTTTAATTTGTGTATATATACTGTACGCACGCACATACATACAATACAGGATTTATATATATTCACAATGTGTGTTGGGGAGACGGGGGGTGGGGACTGATGTAGCTGATGTTAAATATTCATTCGCTACATCAGACAGCAACTCCAGCCATTAGCGGAGACACTGGTCCCATTTAAGGTACCCTCAGCTCCGGTTCCTGACCCGGGCTACGGTTTCCAAAAGTTCCCGGTAGCAACTTACATAGTTGGAGCCATTCAATCGTATAGTTACAACTACGCCTTTGGGAAGCAACGCATGTAATACGCTTACAAACGGGAAACGGAAGCGTCACAGAAATCACCGGGATAAACAAGGCTTTTTTTTTTTTTTTTTTTTTTTTTAAAAGAAAAACATCTTTCTTCTGCTCACAAACGCCGTTTACAATAAGTGCAAAAGCCCTTTACAAACGAAGCAGCGATGGTTTGTGCGTAAATATCAGGCAAAATTGTGCTTTACCTGTTTGTAATATTTGAGAATGTAAACGACCAAAACCTGTGAGTAGTTTATGTCTTTCAATCTATTTGTTTTATGTGCATTATATAGGTACATTATATACAGGAATTAACGGAGCTGGTACGCTTTCGCTGTATGCGGACTTATACAGCTCTGCGCAGTTATGATAATAAGTTATTGCGCATTTTAATCTTTAAACTGTGATTACATACTTGCGTACCAGTTACGTCAATCCCTGAAGATATACCTATTAGTGTTATAACCCTATTAGAATAAAATAGTGTAATAAAACCACAGATTTTTATATTTTTGATAATGCATGTCGAATGTCCTAATAAGACTCCTTTGTCAGCCTCTGTGTTAGTAGCAGGCTTGCTACTGATTAATATTTTAATTGACAGTCACAGTTACTGTGATATAATTTCTGTTATTTGGGGAGGCAAGTATAGAACGAAAAAATGGGAAATGATTAATTGTTGTGGCTGTTAATGAATTATTTTGCGATGATGTGATGGTTTTATACCCTGCTTTACCTGCTGGTGGAGGGGGCGTGGGCGCTTTCACCTCAGCCGCGGGGGGAGCGGGCGCAGGCGGAGCCACTTCGGCTGGGGGGGCTTCCTCGGGCGCCGGAGCCGGAGCCGGGGCGGCTTCAGCCGGAGGAACTTCGGCTGGAGCCGGAGCTGGGGCTGGCTCCGGGGCGGGTTCCGGAGCCGGCTCGGGGGCGGGAGCGGGCTTGGCAGCCGGGGCTTTCTTTGCCTTCTTTATTGGAGCAGGTTTGGCTGGCATGATCCTTGTTTATCCCAGGCAGGTCTTTGGTGATGTGGAATAAATGTTTTCGAGCAGGGAAGTGAAGTTTATATAGCAATGGGGATGGCACTGGGAATGTGGACTCCACCTCTTTATGTCTTTATATGTCGGAGTCCGATATAAGGCTTTTCTATTAATCTTTAATTGTCTGACGACGTTTTGTGTTTTTGTATACCTTGTCGTACCTCGTTGGGTGTAGTGGATGAAACTTTTTTTTTAGCGTTCATAGTAAGTGCACTGTTTTCTTTAGATTTGTATTAAAAACAAACTACGCGAAACGCCACTGGTACTTTTGTTATTAAAGTATTTAAACGGTCACTTTCTTCTTTGTAGTCTTACTTTTTTTCTCAGCTTTCGCCATTCAGGCAGCTGTTTGCAGTGATTCGGGGAAGGCATCTCTCGTACTCAGTACGGACTAACCACGTTAAGGACAGGAAGGCTTTACGTCTAGATTCTTATCACTATTTCAGCAAAACACTCATGCTCATTGCTTAAAAATGAATTATTATTATTACAACTGTTCTTGTTATAGTTGTTATAATAACAATAATGACATTTATTATTATTATTATTATTATTATTATTATTATTATAAGCTCTGTCACGTGACAACCAAAGTTAAGGGACATGTTAGAGTATCATGTTAGGGGGACGATCATGTTTTTAATGTATTTGGCAGGTCGCGAACAAGTAAGCTGTAGTCGTCAGGTCAGGTCAGAAATTACGTTTGTGATCAGGATATAGGGTTAGGGCTGACTTAATTATCATAAGGTATAAAGAAATCCTTGTTTTTGCTGGAAGCCCCTCTGCCCTTTCCGCACTGTCCCACGACAGGCGCTTACACGTACGTACGTGTACGCCCACACGGCCGGCGTCCCGTTACCACTTGGCGACGCCATCATCTATAGCTGACCTTCAGTCATCGTAAGCCACAGTATCGCATAGCCGCCTGTGTATGTCAGAACAGCTTGGGGCGTCATGATTAAAGGCTGCGGAGTGCTCTTTCAAGTCCAGGAGGGGAGGCTGAATCAGTCAAATATTACAAATGAGTCAAATATTACATCCAGTATCTGCTAATCAACAAAATAATGAATGACCAAAGGATTTCTTTGGATCTGTTTTGGTAATATTGCCGCTTACCGTTGCGTAACCCTTATTTATTAGAAATAATTTATAACTATTACTATCAACAACAAAAATACCTACCATATATTAAAGAAGGATGTAATAGGGGATAATTAAATTAATTAATAGCGGTATAAAAGTTCTAATTTGTACATTTTACACAATAAAATTGTGTTCAAAAAACGGAGAAAAAATGTTTTCACTTTATGGCATGGCTTTATTGAGACAAATGAGCAATGTTAGACAGATGGATCTGTAATCTTAAAAACATGCCTCAATGCAACCCATTTGTACACAGGCCTCTTCAACGTTCAAGAACAGATTGTAATCTTTATGTAGGTAATTATTTTCTCCAACAGTTGTTGCTGTGGACACATTAAATATGTACACTGTTTACAATTTTTATATCCTGTACAAAATAAAAAAAATGTTTTACAAAGGACTGTTTGGAGGGAAAAGGGTTTGTCTCTTAGAGGGAAAAGAATATATATAATTTATAAATTGCACAGAAAACGTATTTAGACCAGTAAAAGGCTTCGCTAACACCCACGGTGACATGCATTCACAACAATAACGCCATCGAATTTTCCTGTTACATTAGGTAACCCTCATTACCAAAAAAAAAGGGAAATTAAATCAAAACACAACTTTGTGTGATTGTGTGACCTGCAGCAACCTGTATTGGCCTCGGAGTGACGAATTACATAGAAGCACCCCCACCCCGCCACCCAGATTCCCAAGGAAAAAAAAACAAACTATATTTTAAAGCCTTTCACAGAAGGCAACAATTTTTACATCAGGCCTGACAGGTAACACTTTTTAAAGCATAACTGCCCTTATACTTGAAGAATATGAAGGCCTTACAGTCAATCCATCTTATTTTCCTGAAGGGTCAAAATTCTGAGGTTAACCAAAACCTTTTAGCTAACACCAAAGCTAAAATCAACATATGCAAATGTTGCCACCCGTCATGATAAACACCTTACTGTTCGAAAAGCACTGGGGGCCTTATTTTTATATATATATA
>JAAGVU020000123.1:18376105-18386586 GCA_011763525.2 Mormyrus iriodes | reverse complement strand
TATTTTTATATATATATATATATATATATATATATATATATATATATATATATATATATAAAGTATAATTTAAAGAAAAATGCACAAGTATACATGGATTTCATTCAATGTAAATGCACTAGCTTGCTCCCAAACAATAATGCGCAAAATAGTTTTTAACCTCGAAAAGGTCAACTACCAATGCATGCATGAGGACACATCAGGAAGGTATCGATGAAGATCTTTCACCACAATTTTGACTGTTGTGCATTGGAGTAATGAGTGTAGTCATCAAGTGATACGTGCCTCCTGGGGATTTTGCACCAATTTAGTATGAAATCTGCACCAATGCATAAGCAAGGCCCCGCAGTTTTTAACCTGTACTTCCTACAACAGTTTGCTAGGGAATCAGTCATTATAACCTTTAAGGACTTTGAGCAGAGGAATCACAGATTCCACTCCGAAAAGGTAGATAAGGCCACAGGTCCTCGATATTTTGGTCTGAAAGACGTGCATGGCAAATTTCACATTAAGGCTTGAAAGACTCACCCCAATCAAAATGGTTATCATTAAATGGAAAACAAGCTTGCAATCGATCCCTTTAGAAATAGACACTGCTGTGGTGCTGCCTGACAATCTGAGGCCCACAGAAAAACAGTATAACTTTTGCGGTTGTTGCTTTTGCTGAAGCCAACAGAAGTTGCTGTAAAGTCACGAAACACAGGACAGCTGTTTTAGCATGGCACGGCACAGCACAGCACGGCACCCACACAGGAACAGGTAGTACAACAATCAGAATTTCACACAGGGAGGACAACCTGACGAAGACGACTGCCTTCGGTGTCTGCATCCCTAGGGCATCTTCAATAAGAAAAATTAATTTCTGTTGTTAATTTTTTAATTAACCTCTAACTATTTTGTTAATTAGACATATTATCCTCAAACTGAAAGCAGCGCCAAGTACATTAATCTGATGTAACTGGCTAAATGTGTTCTTATGTAACTTTAGCAAGACTTCCTTATACGGCTGGATTTATGAAGCATCTATGCCCCTTAAGATGGGTTAATTCTGGTATTTTCTCACCAGTTTCCCTTTGATGTTGCCAAGGGAGGTGATTTCAACAGCTTCATTAAGCAATATACAGCGCATAAGTAAAGCTAGTACTACTTTGTTAGAGAGTTTCATTGACAACCTTTTTTTTAACGTCCATTTATTTCTGGAACAGCTGCAGGCTATGCGTGTAATAACCCTACATACACAACTGAAAAGCAAAGGATTCAACATACAGCATAAGAATGCTATTTTATTTATGCTCATTTAAATTTAGAAAGTAGTGTGTCCTTTATTTTGTTCTGTATTCCTTATGCCTTTTCAGGTTGGTTATAGACGGACTATTTAAAAAAATTATATGTACACCTAGAAATACACAGAAATGTATTTTCTAATTTTGTGTTTGAGGACAGTGGCAGAAAAATACATGAAAATTAAAACAACACTGCAAAGATTTTCTGCAAAATCGCTTGTTTGACCCTTATTTACCCTCGGTTACCCCCTTGCCACTTTTCATGGACTTACATGCAGTTTCATTTTAAGACTCTGAAACCTGTGTACTTGTGCGCCTGTAACTGTGAGCTTAACAACGCGTGTCTTTCTTGGCTGGGGAGATTTGTCCCATCCAGGCTGGCAACCAGTGGGTGGCCGCATGAATGGGAAACTATAGCTTCTTAGTGGTCTACGATGTCTCTTCCCTTTCTGTGCTCATGTTTTCCTGTTTGTATCTCTTTACTACGGTATTCAGTAAGGGGGGAACCTGAAATAACGCTCACTATTTACAGCCTCTGAATTTACAAAACAGGCGAAACATAAAATAGAGAGGAATCACAGAGATGCAATAGAAGCTGCTTGATTTTCTTTTTTAACAAGGAAATAGCACCATTCACAGCTGTCAATGTGTGACACTGATGGGCAGCATTGATTTAAGGTCCCTGGAAAGACAGCAGAGCACATACAGTCAGTCCCTCTAGCTGTTTCATTTTTTTTTCTCCAGTGGTTCTAAGAACTTGTTTCTGCCAATTTTAGGAGGAAATCAGGTCTTAGATTTTTTTTTCATGAGGAATAATGACATCAACATAGGCATAGTTTGATAGCACCAATTATAATCAAGAACGATATGGCTAACATCTCATCGTCACGTAGCTTTTCCTGGTTAGGGTCACGACGGTAACATGCAGAGCAGCCAGGAAAGAGCTTTCTCTGTATATTCTAGGCTGTTCTTGGGCGTCCCCAAATAAGTTTGACGCTATATATAATAAGGAACTACAGCTGGAGCTTCCACTTACATTCCGATTAGTTTTCGCTACAAAGCCTCGACGCAAGAAAGCAATATAAGATTTGGTTAAGTATAGAAATATCTGCACCATAAACTAAGTGTGGTTGCCACAAGTGCAAAATCTGTGGGTAAAATATGGTGACTGAATTTTGCAGAAATTGCAGGCGGTGAAAGCCAAAATGGGATTTGGCAATGTCCTTTGCAGCACCTCAATGCACCTTGAACATGCCCTATTCGACATTTGAATAAAAAATAGAAGGCTTTTCTTAACATGTTCCAGTAAATATGGTCGGAAAGAATCGAAGAGAAAAAAATATATATTCATGTAAGTTAATATTCGTCATTGCTTGACTGTCATATGTTGAAACACTTCCTCTATGACGCTGAAAACTCCTCAGGAAATCACAGTATAGCCAAAGGTACTTTAGCATCATAATGAAATCATCGCTCATATTTTCTTGCCTATATTAAAGTAAATAGTCATCTGCAGACATCTGCTTCTTTTGCACAAAAAATCACTCTGCATATCTCTGTGTATGTGTCTTACTTAAAGATGGCATTTCCTCCAATTACAATAAAAAACACAAAACATCTAGAAGTGTATAATATGCAGTATTAGGCAAAGCATAAGAGACATTGTAAATATTGATGTTTTAGGGCTACAATTCCAGAATGGAGGACAGTTTACAAACCGCGGTGTGAGCATTTGGTAAGTGCTAACGCAATACAGGAAAGTGAGAACTGACATGCATGAGTAAGTCATGCACAGTGCCCCCTGCAGTTTAGGTGAGAGAAATGCGCATCAGATACTAGTCTCTTTTTTTTTTAAAGAACTGTACATCTTGTACGTCTGCCCTCAAAGACACACACAACCAAACACATAATAGTCAAAGTAGAAAATAAATTAAAGTGCAATTCTTCCACATCATCCCACATCCATCTGAAGGCAATGTGTCCACCCGACGTATTGAAGTACTTGTAGATTTAACATTACACAATACATGTTTCTAGAAAACTGAGCTGTTGATCAGTTTCGATACTGAAGAAAACTGAGGTGTAGCTGAACTTCAAAGAAAACCTACAGTAATTGGATACATTAAGGCGTATTTTAAGCACCAGGTTTCGTTGGGTGTATTAATTGAAAATTGCATATGCTAGCAGTTTAGCCTTCACTACACCTGACCAAAAGATAGCATTAGCCTGGCTACTTCAACACCCAAAAGCCGACACTGCAGAATCACACTGGAAAAACGTGACGACAGCACTGCATTTTAACATATGCCATTTGCAATCCTTTCTTGCCTGGAAATCAACAACTTGGTTATGTGGTCCATCTAGATCTTAGAAGCTGGTCACTTAAAATTCGCTAGGAGTTTTATCAGGAGATCATGCTAATACGCTGTAGCATGACCATCATCTGATCGCATCACTCACAATCAGCAAGAATGTGCCTTTGCTATTTAGATGTGCTGTATCTGCCCACGAGCTGTGAAAGCCAATAACTTGTAAGAATACTGCAAAAACTCCAATCAGCACCTTTTTGCTTAAGTGGCACGGTGAGCAGCAGTCTAACAGTGAAGGTTCCCAGCTCAGATAGTTTTCTTCAGTTAATAAAACCTCTAATACAATTTTCTCTGAGGAAAATAACAAAATTTCAAAATGTTTATCTTTTTTTTGAATATGTCGTAACGATTGCCATGCACCTTTAGAGTAAATAAAATTTTAAAAGGACAGTACAAATAGTTATTTTCCGTTCTTTAAACTTTGTTTAAGTTTCCTTTTTTTTTCTAACAGTACTATATTTGAGTTCTAAGAGATACAGATCAGACTTGGTCTGATATTTTATTTTTTACTTGTCCTTATCCTCAAAATAACAGCTTTAGCCTTTGATAGAATCTGGTCTGGTGTCGCCCATTGGTGTTCAAAGCGTTGAGTGTAGACTTGGGTCTGTCGCCATTTCTTGTTCGGGAGACTCAATGTAGTTGGCTGCTTCCTGCAGTTTCAACAGCATAGCCATCTGTAATGGATAAAAATAATGGTGCTTTTTATGTACAAGACTGGGGGAGGGCCAGCTGGGGTGGGGGGGGGGGTGCCGGTGTTCCAGCACCTGTTTCACCACATAATCCAAACACTACTGTGGATACCCCACTGAAGTTATCTGACCTACTTCCAATAGACTACTGAGTGTTCCCTCATCAGCCTGAAATACTGAAGCACACACACAGAGGAATGCCATTGAATAAGATACTATTTGTAACTTATTTCAACTTCAGATGAATTTCATACATTTATATATAGTGGGGCACAAAATGTGTCAAATATATCAATGAAAATAAGGTGATATGAGTTAAAACCAAGGTTGGGTAAAGGATCCGAATGAAATCCAGTTGATAAACAATCATGGGTCCTTAAGGTACTTGTCCAAGTAAATGGAGCATTAATGAAATGTGACGCTCCTACAGATTAGGGTCATGTGATCACTTTTGGCAAACAAAATTAATTAGGTACAGAAATCCTAGTTTATATGGAGTTCAAACAGAGACTAACCAGAGGGTCAGATTCCAAGGAGCTGGGTGGGGTCTCCTTGGGTCTTTCTTCACTGGGTTGACCTGGGCTATCAGGACCCAGGCTGGGAGGTGGGAGATGGAAGAGCTTAGCCTGGTCCTGTTGGGCGGAGGGCCAGGGCAGGGTGTCCCGCACCCACTCCACTGGGTCCTCCCACACTGCCTTCTGTCCATGGACCTGCAAACGGGGACACTGCCATGCACCTCCTTCTCCAAGTGCTCCTCAATCATATTCATCTACATTACGCAATGTCCAACTTCATGCATTTGGAATCCGTCAAATATAGATGAACCTGTGCATAGTTCAGGACATTTTCTATGTCTGTGACTGCAGAAGTATGTTCACAACTTAACTGGAGGAGTACAATGATATCAGTGGGATCACTCACCTTAATGCCATCCTTAGCGCCCTCCTGTAAGTAGGGAATGATCGAATGATTCCAAAGGTCAATGAACCAGGACCGAAAATCCTCCACAGTGACAGGGCAGGATAAGAAGAAGCAGGGTCCTACAGGCATAACGAGACACACGCACACATGTTTGTATTCATATCTTTCTGGGGGCCGTTCATTCATTTCTGTGGGGAAAACCCTAATCCCAACAAGGAGAACCTTATCCCCTAATCTTATCCTAACCAGCCCTACCCTTAACCAAATACATGACCACACACAGGAATGACTTCCATTTTGTTTGGTGTACATGGACATGCGTGAAGGTTGCCATACCAATGAGGAAATCAGAGGTGCTATGCTTCTCCAGGAAGGTGTGTAGGTGGTACCAAAGCTTAGGCACCCAGTCCAGCACCTTCAGCAGGTCCTCGGAACTGACGCTGCTCTCGTTCTCTGCCTCCATCAGCTTTCTGTGCAGGTAGCGCACCAGGAAGCCATTGGCAGGTTCCACATTGTTGGAAAAGGTCACCATCCTGGTTTAAAGGGGCACAATGAAGCAAAATGATATTAACGCTATACCGCATGTAGCCTGGACAGCATCCTAGAAGTCTGGAAAGACGAAACTGTGTCAAGTTGGTTAGTAATTCATAAAAAAAATACATAAATCCTCCCAAGACTTTTGCAAAACTCCACAAATGCTCAGTAACTTAAATGCAGAAACTTTACGCTGCCATGAAAGGTGCATTTACAGAGGGCCTGCAAGGTAAACAGACGTCAGTCATTAACACATGGATCTTTCGTTAATGACAATAGGAAAGATTTTGCATAGAAACGACTTAAGCAATTCTGACCTGAAGCTGAGGTGGAGCCCGTGGTTGGGAGTCATCTTTACAGGTTGGTTGGTCGTTCCAATGATATATGGACTGAATAGAAAACAAGACAGAGGGATTGTTAGCTGAATAATCAGAAAACAAAGATAACTGGCAAAGCCAAATATCTTTGTGAGCACCAATTTCTTTTTTATATCATGCTCATATTCAGATGATTCTAGCCCACCATTTGTGGTATTTGCAGGTAAGGGCACCGTTGACCAGCTCACTGATGGATACAGCATCGCTAATGTCATCCAGGAGGATAACCAAAGGAACGTCTCCTGTGCTGGTCTCCCGATCAATTTGGTTGGCCAGGTTGGACAAGTATAGCTGAAGATCCTAGAAAAATAAACAAAAGTGAAATATTTCCTAGTGGGCTATCAACAAAAAGGGATTGAAATTGAAGCAGGGCCAAGCATGGTCTTCAAGGAGTTCAGGAAGGAAACCTGGGAACATCATTACAAGTGTGAAGAAAAGTTACCAGGCAACACTACAGTTACTGCTGACCTTGCAAGACTGCCGATGCATGTTGTAGGTGACCACGATGCCCTCTGTGACCTCACGGCCGCTGCGCTCCACCAGGTACTCGGCCAGTCGGGAGCTGAGGTAGGTCTTTCCGGTTCCACTGGGGCCCGACAGAATGAGGCGTCGGTGCTTCAGCAGGAGACTGATGTAGTGTTGCATCATGGGCTTGGGGATGAGCGTCTCAAATACCAGGTTGTCCACACACTTCTCTTTCAGACCTGGGGCCCAAGTGGAGTGCAACAGGGACAAGGTGTTACATCCATCCAGGCACTGAGGGAGCAGAAAATTATTTCCAGCCCAAGAAGACCAACACAGGTCTAGGATCCACTTGCTTGAACGGCAAGCTTATTGTCAACTTCTGTGACCAGATGGTTTGGCTGGTGGCATGTCCAATAGTTTGCATAAAAATTATTATATTTCCTTTATTATAACACGAGACGAAGCTAACACCAATGTTATTTGGTTATCCACCCATGTTTTAACCACTTCTAAACAGTATTAGTTCACAAGGGGTGGACTGGAGCCTGACACATGGCAAGGGATACTCTGGATGGGACAGCAGGGCACATATGCACACAATCCCATTGGGTAATGGGAAATTCAGGCATACCAGTCTTTGGACTGAGGGAGGAAACTGGAGTACCCAGAGGAAAGCTGTCCCACCTGGGGAGGACATGCAAACTCCACAAACCTTCACGGAGCAGAAGCAAGTCAGCGCAAACCCTGGAGGCGTTAGGCACTGGGCCACCTTCATCTGAACAATAACTTCTACAACATACCAGGCCTTCAAAACTTGGCACCATGTACTAAATGTATATCATATGAACCAGATAATCTTGTGGCTATTTGTTGGTATATCATACTGGATTTTTCCTACGAATAAATTTGCCTGGTCTAATAATAACACCTGTGCTAGATTGGGGGGTGGGGGGTTAGTGTGACATTTCATCCCCCCCAGGGGCTGGGGGTGCTTGATGTCTGCCTTTGGCTAACTGACATTCATGCCTAAAGTAATATTGGGTTTCTCAGACTGCCCAGTATGCTCCTCAGTTCCTCTGCTAGAACTCCCACATTCCCAGCTCCACCTTGTGGCCCAGGGCAGTGCGACAGGGCTGGCTTCTTATGCAAGTACCTGTCTGAGCTCTGTTAGTCTGGCCTTATACCCAACTGTAGTTGTAAGGCGCTTTCACACCAAAGTTCCAGAACCTGGTCCCGGTTTACAAGTTCCAGGGCAGTCTCGACCGGGGACCTTTATAGCTCCTGGCCACTTTCATGTGTCACTTTCATACCACACAACAGGAACTGGGACCTTTATGTTAAATAAGCAGGGGATACGCAAAAAGCTCGTAGGTTAAACTTCACACATAATTCGAAACTACACTGCCAGGCCAAAGCAATGGAGGATGCACAAGTTGTTTTGTTAGTTATTGGGAGGGGAGCGATTTCAATCTAAATGGGACAGTCTTTTATTTATATTTTACTTATATAACCTGTGACATGTTCATGATTCTTACTGAATCTGGCTGGCAGATCGATCACTAGGTTCCACAGAATTAAAAATGGTGTAACGTATTCTGCAAGTTTCACCCCCAGCACTGACAATATTAGACAAGAGTCTATTGGTTATCAGTCGAATTTTCCAATGCAGAAATGACGCAAGCAAAAAAATGTACTCATGAAATGCAACTAAAATTCGAAAATAATTCCATCTGTTCAATTAGTGCTCGACTACATCTCTTTTTAATCTAATCTCTCTGTGTAACTTCCAAGTTAGCACTGTTTCTTGTGGTCAACCAGGCTATCACTGTAAGCGCCAACCAATCAGCAAGCTGTCACTGCAAGCGCCAACCAATCAGCAAGCTGTCACTGCAAGCGCCGACTTGCATGGCTAAGTTCCTGTGGTGTGAACATGACAAAAGTTACTAGTTTTGGAAAAAGGTTCTGGTTCTGGAAAAAAAGTTCCTGTGGTGTGAAAGCACCTGTAGTGTCAGGATGGGTCTGGAATCCCGGTCGACTTATTCAATTTCTTTTTTCTTTTTTTTAGCTTTTTTATTCGATTAACTGTAAGAAAGCTACCACCTTAGCTATGAATATAGTTACTCACTTACTTTTATGCTTTATTAAAGTATACCTTTCTAATTCAACTAATGGAATTTCCAGCACCTCTATTCCTCTATGGGCCATATTCCTGATAATGAAACTCCACAGTTAATTCTGGGAATATGTTTCTTTCAGCACAAGCGCAGGCAGAGAGATCCAGTTTGGAGCCTGGCTTGGGTTACAGGTGCAGAACTGGATCTTCTGCTGAGGGCGTAAGGCCAAGCTGGACGCGATGAACAGAAAAGGGGTCTAAGGCAGGCCAAGGGGAGAGCATGGAGGCAGGAGTGGACACGAGTCCAGTCAATGCAGGGAAACCTGACGCTGCACATTAGCCTGACTTAAAGGGGGCAAGCCGAAAGGCCCCTCAAATACCTCCAAGCTTAATGCCTTAGTGTACCGCACTGACAATCGGAGAGTGCAGGCGGGGATGTTCCTTAAAAACATTATTATCTTAATAATAAAACCAGCTCTTATGGGGTATTTCATGCGGCTGGCTAAGCCTCTGTGCCTGTGATCAGAAGGTTGCTGGTTTAAGCCCAGCTTCAGCCAAATGGCTCTTGAGCAAGGCTGTTAACCCCCAGCTCTGTGAAAGGGGTCTAGGGCAAGCTTGCTCTGACTTACATGTGCGTTATGGAGAGCAAGAAGAGAACTTCCCCATAGGGCTCAATAATCTGTTGACATTATTAGTTAATATAACAGTTTAGTTGTAGACCTGCATTACAACAAGCTGCATTGTGCTCTGTGCTATAGGTTCTAGGCACCCTGCCAACCTGTGCTGAAAAAGAGGTTGGAAGATAAATGAAGCTTGATTTTCAAATAATTTTTTAAGAGAAGGTGGGGAAAGTAGGAGGTTATGAAATGCTGGCATCCTGCATCAGAACCCAGAATCCAAAAACAGGGAGTAACGATCCCACTACAGCACAGGCTAGCTGCTGCTCACAATGAGCTTCAGCCAATTACAGCCTACATACAAGTCATGCTTGCTTCTTATTGGGAGCTAGTAAAGAAGGGGGGGGCTTTCTTTATACCAACCAATGGCAATGACATATTTCAGTCCCCCATCTTGTTTTTCACTCAAGGTAATTAAGCCGTATTTGGCAGTTTGCTTACATCAGTCCCTATTAGTTGCATAGCTGCATTAGCCACTTTGCCGAATTGAACAGTTAACACATATTCTACTTCTGGTAAGATGAGAGCATCACTGTTAATGTCTTGACAGCTGAATGTTAATTGCAGTTTTTAAATTGCAGTTTTTAACTCCAAGTCACTGCCCTGGGAAGGTGACATGAGTATTTCTTTTTGAGACCAGTCTACATTTTTTTGATAAAGGTAAGTTATGTTAACTGGAATAAACAGTCGAATGGGAATTTACAGCTTTGGAAGGAATGAAGGGACCACTCTATATTCTTTAAAAAGTCTGCATTTTGAAATCCTGGTTTAATCCTGGTTCTGCTGGCAAAAAGCTGAGCAGCAGGCAGCTTCCAGGTTCAAAGTGTCTAAGACAGCAGTGCACAAGAATAAGGTGAAGCAGGAGACACTGGGAACGACCAGAAACCAGCCACGTAAAGGGCGGAAGTGACTTTCTAATCTAACCCTAACCCCTAACCCTAACCCTAATGCCAGAGATGACCGTTAACTTATCCGGCAGTTTCTCATGAATCGTAGGATGACATCAAGTGACCTTCAAAAGGAATGGGAAACATTAAGTGCAGGTGTGAAGTG